>CM053611.1:103760330-103789300 GCA_028646535.1 Procyon lotor
CATCTCACATTAGTGGGAACTGATACTGATACTTTATTATTAACTTACTATTAAGAACTGAAAACAGGTACTCAAACAAAGTACAGATATATGCTACAATGTGGATGAACCTCAAAAACATGCTGAGCGAAAGAAGCCCGGTCAAGCAGTCACATGTCCCAGGACTCCATTTACGTGATGACTCAAACAGGTCCATCCACAGAGAGAGTGCAGACTGCTCATGGCCAGGCAGGGGCCGGGGCGGGGGTGGGGGTGGGGGGATTAACTGCTTATGGGGCAGGGGGCTTCCTCTGGGAGTGATAAAAATGTTTGAAACTAGATAGAGATTGTACATGCACAGCGTTGTGAATGTACTACATGCCACTGACCTGCTGAACTATTCACTTGAAAATGGTTAATTCTGGGGCGCCCGGGTGGCTCAGTCAGTAAGTGTCTGACTCTTAGTTTCAGCTCAGGTCATGATCTCAGGGTCGTGAGATCAAGCCCTATGTCGGGCTCACATGCTGGGCGTGGAGCCTGCTTGGAATTCTCTCTCCATCTCCCTCTGCTCCTCCCCTCACTTGCTTGCTCCCCCTACTTCCCATAAACAAACAAACAAACAAACAAACAAATGGTTGATTTTGGTCAAAGGGTACAGACTTCACAGTCGTAAGATGAAAAAATTCTGGAAACTTAATGTACAGCATGGTCACCACAGTTAATAATGCATTATATTAAAAATGGTTACTTTTATGTTTTGTGACCTTCCCATCAATCAAAAGAAGACCCAGCTGGCTCAGTTGATGGGAGTCATGACTCTTGATCTCAGGGTTGTGGGTTCAAGCCCCACGTTGGGTATAGAGATTACTTAAAAATAAAACCTTAAAATCTTAAACACAAAACAAAACCGAAAGGAGGCATCTCAGTCTAAAAGAACCCAGGCCACCCAAAAGTGAGCAATTTCATGACTTGGTCTCCCCCACTCCTCCTCATTAATCCCGGCTCCCTCCCATGAATCTCAGTCTCCAGCCCTGCAAACCTTGCTGCCGTGAAATTTCAAACATGAAATCCACTATTGTTTAACACCGACCTACTTCTCCTATAAGATCTGAGCTCAAACACTAAAAGCTAACCTTTCACCATCATCGTCCTAAAATATCTCTGGCTACCTTCAGTAATGCTCATTGAAGAGGGGCAGAACAACTGTTTTGACCCGAAGGCTGCTTCCTGCTGCGTGATGCCAACCCTTCCGCCCACCTTCTTGGGACCTTGATCTTGCTAAGGTCACTGGGCTCTTACCCCAACCACTTTTCCAGAATCAACCATTGTCTTCTAGGGTCTTCCTTTCTCTATGGCTAAATTTTCATAACGTGTTCTAACGTGACCGTTTCCCTCACTATACTGTTGAACACCCTGAGGGCAAGTCCTGGAACTCATCTCAGAACTCTGAAAAGCACTTGCTGCTCCTCATCTGGTCATTTCTCCATCTGGCTTCCTGTCTTCTGCAGAAGAGGAGCCCCACCATACTTCACTCGTTACCTACCACCCCCCGCCCCGCCCCCTGCGCCCACACTCAGCTTCTCTTCAGAAAGATTCCTGACCACCAAAATAATCCTCGACTAAGGACAAGTCTTTCCTGGGCCAAAACTAAATGCCATTAATTCTGTCTTTTGTCTACCTTTGTTCTTCTCTACTTCAAAATCTATTCACAGTCTGCTCACATATTTAATGCACCACAGAGAATATAAGGAGTGTTGACACTATAATCTTTGCCTTCAAAGAGGACTGGGGAAGGAGGGCGAGAACACGTTCGGAAGAGTATAATAAAAAGCGAAGATTAAATGTACACAAGAAAATTACAAAATTCCATGAGAGAAACACCCAGTTAAGGGGATGGGATGTTAGGTTTCATGGACGAAGGAGCAAATAAAAAAGGCCTTGAAAGACAGCGATCGCCACGGCTGGAGCGCAGGCAGAGGGCACGGGCACAGGCATGGAACTGGGGACACAGAGGCCGTAGGAGAGCGCACACGTGTAGGGAAACCAGGAGATGGGCCTGGAGAGGCAGGGGAGCAGCCCCCTGTGGAGCCCTGAACAAGGCGAGGCATCTACACTTAAGCCAGCCCACAACTGAGAGGGACAAGACGTGCGCGGTATCTCAGACGCTCTCCTGGCGGTGGTCAGAGGCTGGACCAGGGACTGGGGGAGGGTTACCCTTCGGGAAGCATGACAGTAGCTAGGGCAGGTGTCCCACCCCTCTCGCTCAAACCACCCCCCAGCTCTACTATCCACAGGAGCCTCGTCTCCTACTCCGCTGGCTCCTCAGCATCTCCTCAAGGGACCCCTCTTTGAACTCCTTTGCTTAAATCACTAACTAAAAAGGAAAATAATGTAATAGTCTGTCCCACCAAAGTGATTAAAAGCACATCTTATGGACTGATGGGACCTACAGGTACAGACTCTTCACAACAAATACGTGAGCCCCTGCCATGCCCAGGGACAGTGCTAGGCGAGAGATGAAAAGGCGAAGGAGCCAGGGTCTGTCCCATGGAGCTTACACTTAAGTGGAAGAAAGAGATGAAAGACAACACGTCAGATAATGCAGAGAAGAGACAGAATGAGGCAGAGCATGTGCACACACGGGGGCTGCCTGAGCTCAGGTGGGCAGGGAAGGAAGCAGTCAGGCTGTATGCATTTTTACAAGGTACACATTTTACATTGAAAGGGAGAAAGAGGTTTTGGAGCCACAAGAGCTGGGTTCAAGAGTGGATTCTGTCAATGGCTGAGTGACCTCTTGCAAATGACTTCATCTCTCTTGAATCTCGTTATCTGAAGTACTGACCTTATAGAATATAAATACCATGCACTTAACAAAGGATATATAAATGTTAGCCATTAGATCAGGGGTTTAATATACACAAATCATTTTGCTGCTCTATTTTTAAACTAGATAATAATTTGCCATAAACTGTCTAAAATAAATAAGTTTTTGGGAGATGAACCAACTATAACAGAAACCTGGGAACTGGGGGTGCCTGGGTGGCTCCATAGGTTGAGCGGCCGACTCTGAATTTTGGCTCAGGTCACGATCTCAGGGTAGAGGGATTGGCCCAAGTTGGGCTCCATGTTCAGTGCTGCTCAGTGCTGTGTCTGCTTGTTACCTCCCCCTCGGTTCCTCCTGCCTCCACCTCGCTACCCCCATGGTCTTTCTCCATTAAAATAAATATATGGACAAAATCTTAAAAAACAAAACAAAAAACCTGGCAATATTTCATTAAAGAGGTTTTTTTTTAAAAAAAGATTTTTTTAAATTTATTTATTTGACAGAGAGCCCGATGCGGGGCTCCATCCCAGAACCCTGAGATCATGTCCGGAGCCGAAGGCAGAGGCTTTAACCCACTGAGCCACCCAGGTGCCCCTCGTTAAACAGTATTAAGAACCACCTTCATCTACACATAAAAATGCAATTCTATTATTCAGTGATTAAAAAAAAATGAGCTACCAAATAAAAAGACATGAAGGAAACTTAAATGCACATAACTAAGTCAAAAAAGCCAACTGAGAAGACTACATACTGTATGATTCCAACTCTACGACATTCTGGAAAAGACAAAACCATAAGACAATAAAAAGATGAGCGGTTGCCACGGGTTGGGGGGAGGGAGGGATGAACAGGTGGAGCACAGAGAACCTTGGGGCAGTGACACTACTCTTCGCCATACTGTAATGGGTACACGTCATTCTCCATTTCTCTAAAACCACAGACCAACACAGCACCAAGAGTAAACTGTAATATAAACTGTGGGCTCTGGGTGACAACAACGTGTCACCACTTGTGACAAATGCACCTCTCTGGCGGGGGATGCTGACAGTCGGGGAGGCTGCCTGTGTGTCGGGGCCCGAGGTGTATGGGGCATCTCCATACCCTTGCTCTCAATTTTGCTGGAACCTGAAACCACTCTAAATAATAAAGGTGGGGCGCCGGGGTGGCTTAGTAGGATTAGCGTCTGACTTCAGCTCAGGTCTGGATCTCTGGGTCCTGGGACTGAGCCAGCGTTGGGCTCTCTGCTCAGCAGGGAGTCTGTGTCTTCCTCTCCCTCTGCCCCTCCCTCTGCTTGTGCATGTGCTCTCTAATAAATATAGAAAATCTCTAAAAAGTAAAAAAAATTAAAAATAAAGGTTTGTTTGTTTTTTTAAAACAAGTGCAGAAAAATATGTACTGAACTGTAAAACAGTTCTCTCTGGAGAGTAGTAGCATACACCTCTGTATTGTTTGAATTTTATACTGTAAGCACATACTCATTTCATAGTAAAGACACATTTCAATAAAAGACAGTTCTAAAAATTAAACTAAAACACAATGCTAGCTTTCTTGGCCTTTTTTCCCTCTAACATATATAATTATTTCTCTGTGTAACTACTTCAACAAAAATAACTACTTTCACATGACCATTTCATCTCTAAGAGTGGTGGGATTTTTTCAAATTTCTAATTTGGTAAGACTCAAACCTTATCCTTAAAAGAAAAGAAAAGATTATGAGGTATATATTTAAATAGAATGTTAAGCTGAATCAGGTCAGCAAAAGAAAGAATATATTGGCTTATCGAGACCTAACTCTGAATATTTATAGATGAACGGAGACAAAATTTCCCATTCTCTTATTCTCAAATGATTTAATTTAGAATGAATTAAAACAGAGAGAAAACATTAGTCTGCTCCTCCTTAGATGCCTATATGACCTAGTAATTTGCTAATGAAATCAGATATATGCCTTCTACATGGTTGATGCTGTGGCTTTCCATTAGCGGAGACAGCTCTTGAGCTGTGCCACCACTGGGCGCCTGGAAGAGATTTCCCAACCACTCACTCACTGAGGAAGCTTCTCCAGCAGATACATGTGGACCAGTATCAAATATTAAGAATACTGGCAAAAAAAAAAGGTAAGTAGAGATGCTTAGTCTGTTGAGAAAGATTCCATAAATACATAATCTCAACTATAATAGTTAAAAGTCACTTCCAATTCTCCCTCTTTCTAGATAAGTGTGCTGGGGGGAGTTGGTTTTATTTTTTTAAAGATTTTATTTATTTGACAGAGAGAGAGAGAGAGAGGAAGCAGGAGAGGGAGAATCAGGCTCTGTTCTCTGCTAAGCAGGGAGCCCAATGAGGGGGCTTGATCCCAGGACCCAGGGATCATGACCTGAGCCGAAGGCAAGAGGCTTAGCCCACTGAGCCACCCAGGCGCCCCTAAATTTTTATTGTTTTAAAGATTTTATTTATTTATTTGACAGGGAGAGAGAGAGATCACAGGTAGGCAGAGAGAGAGAGAGAAGCAGGCTCCCTTCCGAGCAGAGAGCCCGATGCGGGGCTCGATCCCAGGACCCTGAGATCATGACCTGAGCCTAAGGCAAGAGGCTTAGCCCACTGAGCCACCCAGGTGCCCCTAAATTTTTATTGTTTTAAAGATTTTATTTATTTATTTGGCACACAGAGAGAGAGATCACAAGTAGGCAGAGAGGCAGGCAGAGAAAGGAGGTAACAGGCTCCCCGCTGAGCAGAGAGCCCGATGCGGGGCTCGATCCCAGGACCCTGAGATCATGACCTGAGCCTAAGGCAAGAGGCTCAGCCCACTGAGCCACCCAGGTGCCCCTAAGTTTTTATTTTAATTCCAGTTAGTTAACACAGTGTCATATTAGTTTCAGGCATATAATATAGTGATTCAATACTTCCAGTTCTCTTTAGTAACATTTTTAAGGTTTACATCTTAAACATAGGCATATGAAAAGCCAAAAAAGCACCTACAAAAGACATCATATTTACATTAAAAGAGGAGAGATTAAAAGAATGCTGAAATCTTAAAACCTAATATTTTGATTCTGAAAATAAGTTGATTTTTTTTTAAATCACCAAAACAGTAGACTGAGCTGGCATCCTTTGAAAGCTCGGCAAGGTAAGTTCACTAAGAACAAGCAAGTAGTAAACTCACAGGACTCATTAATTCAGAAAGGGATCATGAACAGAGTGGAAGGCAAAAAAGAAACTCAAGCTTCCACGGAATATTCTCTTGAGAGCTGGCAGCAAAATTCATTCATAAAACACACAAAAACTATTTGCTGAGCACTAACTACATGCCAAGCACTCTTCTAGGCACTGGGGATACGATGGGGAACACAAAGTCCCTGCCCTCCCACAAATGATGTTCTAACAAGTAGGTCCCCAAATGGCAATTCCTGGGCTCCACTCTGCTCCTACAATCCAAACCCAAACTCCTTCCCTTCAGAGGGCTCACAGACTTATTCTGCAAGAGTTACCACCCAGTTCATTCCAATTAAACCCAGAATTGCACTGTGTACAGGTTAAGAGCAGAGTCTGGAGTCAGGATGCCTGATACCAAATCCTGGCTCTGTTGCTTTTTAGATGAGACCTCGGGTAAGTCACTCAACCTGTTACTGTTTCTTCATGGAAAATAATGGAGGAAATAGGGACGCCTGGGTGGCTCAGATGGTTAAGCATCTGCCTTCGGCTCAGGTTGAGATCTCTAGGTCCTGGAATCCAGCCCCAAGGTGGGCTCTGGGCTCAGCAGGGAGTCTGCTTTTCCCTCTGCCTCCCCCCGCCCCCCGCCGTCATGCTCTCTCCTCTCTCCCCCCCCACCCCTCTCAAATGGATAAATAAAATCTTAAAATAAAAATCAAATAAAAAATGGAGATAATAGTACTACCTCATAGGATTTTTTAAGAATTAAGAAAGTTGGGGCGCCTGGGTGGCTCAGTGGGTTAAAGCCTCTGCCTTCAGCTCAGGTCACCATCTCAGGGTCCGGGGATCAAGCCCCACATCCGGCTCTCTGCTCAGCAGAAAGCCTGCTTCCCCCTCTCTCTCTGCCTGCCTCTCTGCCTACTTGTGATCTCTCTCTGTGTGTGTCAAATAAATAAAATCTTTTTTAAAAAAATAATTAAGAAAGTTACTATTCTTCAAGTGTTTGGAACACTGGCACTTAGAATTTACTTATTTATACGATTTTATTACCTATTATTTAGTCTTATTTATTCCAGTTTTTGATAAATAAAATATCCTCGCCTGTTTTAGAATCAAAGTGGATTGATGCCAAAATTTTCTATAAATCCATTTATTTCAACCAGTTGCTAAATTTTACAGATTTCTCTCATGCAGACTGGAGCCTTGACGAGGAAGAGGCACAGATGATCAGTTCATAGGCCCTCCCGCCCCTTCTCTTCCTCCCAGCCTCCCCAACTGGTCTCTCAATAACACACCTCTCTTCACAAAACCTTGTTCCAGGGGTGCCTGGGTGGTTCAGTGGGTTAAAGCCTCTGCCTTCGGCTCAGGTCATGATCTCAGGGTCCTGGGATCGAGCCCCACATAGTGGGGAGCCTGCTTCCCCCTCTCTCTGCCTGCCTCTCCTCCTACTTGTGATCTCTTTGTGTCAAATAAATAAATAAAATCTTTAAAAAACAAAAACAAAAAAACCAAAAACTAAAACAAAAAAACCTTGTCCCATTTATGAGAATCCAGTGCCCTGACCCAGAAATAAGGCCCATCACCAAGGACCTCAGTCTTCGTCCCTAGCGCCTTCTGACATCCCTTCCCTGTAACTTCCAGGCCCCCCAGAATAGCCTGAGCTTTTCCCTTTAATATGCCACATAGTTGCAAGCCTTGGTCCTTGAAGGACCTTCCCTTGGAATGCTCCTCCCCCACTCGTCCACTTAGTTCTCTTTCCCAGACATCCTTCCAGGTCCTGCTCACATGTCTGTCCCTCCCTCCACAGTTTTCTCCAATATTCTTCCCATACTTAAGCAGAAGTAAAGCCCCCCACCCCTTCTCTCCTAGAACTCTGGCTACACCACTATTTTAGCCTTACAGATCCCACACAGAGTTTATAAATGTGAATCTTCCATGTCTGACTCCTCTATGACACTGCACTCCAGGGAAAGGGAAGAGAGGTCTTACTTATTTTACATTTCTGGTTCCTAGCATGGCATAAAGTTAGCAATCTCGGCTGAAGTGAAATAAAATTTTCTTTTTCTTGCATTTTCTCTGATATTTCATTCCTATAGGCCTCCTTTAGCCTTGTGTCTCTTATTGTTAGAGATAGTCAATTTTTACCCCGTTGCTAGCCAATGCGAAAATATTTTAATTTTTAAAAAAACAAACATTTAATAAATGCCGCAGGCTGCAAGATCCTCCACTCCAACTCAAACCTCTCCTGTTCAGTATGTTAGAATTTACAGCCTCTTCTCCACACAGACTTCTTTAACTAAAAGATGAAAATTCTATCCCCATTACGTTTAAGCTTACATATCCACTAGGAAAACACAAAACGAGCGGCACTGAATTCACTGCGAGGCGCACATCTGTGCTTCTGTGCCCTCCCTAGCGTGCAGGTCCCCGTCTGGGTGCTAGGTTCGCCTACACGCCCTGGGGGTGCTGCGTTTACAGGAGCCCTTTGGTGGGAATCCTGAGGGCATGTTCTTTCGGCCTCTGCCATCGAGCAGGGACTACTGAACACACGTGAGTCTGTTCCACCATCTACAAGTGTCCAGGAGAAACTGCTGGCGACCCTCACGGAGCAGGCAGGCGGTTCCTCAGTGTGTTCATTAAGCCACCAGCAGCCCACCCGACCCTGTCCGCTACTGCTCTCCCTCTCAGAGTTGACCAACAGCTGACCACCACTCTTCAACACATCCTGAGACCCTTGCTAAGTGATTGTGGAGAATTCATCAGGTTAAATTAACTCCGTTCTTTGGCTGATATTTTCTCTGAATTTTTTTCCCCATTCTTAAACCATTTTATTTTATTTTTTTAAAGATTTTATTTATTTGACAGAGAGAAACACAGCGAGAGAGGGAACACAAGCAGAGGGAACGGTAGCGGGAGAAGCAGGCCTCCTTGTGGAGCAAGGAGCTCGATCCTTGCCTGATGTGGGGCTCGATCCCAGGACCCTGGGATCATGACCTGAGCCGAAGGCAGATGCTTAACGACTGAGCCACCCAGGCGCCCCCATTTTAGTTATTCTTAGGAACACTCTGCAAGTTTGTTGTTTTTTTTTTTTCTAACAACAAATCCAAGTTTAACATTACTTTTTTTTAAAGACTTATTCACGTATGTGAGAGAGTGAGCTCGTGTGGATGCGTGCGTGCTGGGGGAGCGGGGGGTGCTGTGGAGGGTGAGAGAGAGAACCTCAAGCTGGAGAGCTCGATGTCACGACTCTGAGATCACGACCTGAGCCAAAATCAAGAGCTGATGGTTAACTGACTGAGCCATCCAAGCATCCCCAAATTTAACATTACTTTTAATATACTACGTGAAAGAGATAGAGAATTAAGATTAAGAAGACATGGTGGCCACCTAAAAATACACAATTTTGTGGTGAGAAAGACACATTCTCTATCAATTGGAATGTACGACGTACATAACTGTAACATATTGGTAGAGACAGAGGAGGCAGATGGGCATTCTAGAGCAGAGCCGCAGACGAAAAGCCGGCATTTACTCTCAGTGCACTGACAGGCAAAACGCCAGACGCTGGGGCCATAAAATACAACAAAACACAGCCTTGACTGCAAGGATCTTACCACCTAGGACAGTGGTGTTCGAAAACATTTTGCAGTTTTTCCAGCAAAAATTTTACACCCCCCCCCCCAAGAGCTAAGGGGGAGATGCGAGAGTTGCCGAGACTGAGCTGGGAAGAGGTGATGCTCCCTCGTCGGCCCCCGCCAGGCCACCCCTGCAGGCCCGCGGCAGCCCAGCTCTGAGGGCTTCCGAGTGCCCCCCATCCCACCCCACCCCCCGTTACCGGCTGCCTCGGCACAACACTTTGAACGCCGCCACCCACCTAACCGTGAATGCCACAGAAGTACTGGCTACATAAAGTGAGAGCTCTGGAGTCATTTAGGAGTCAGGGGTCTAATCAATGGGAACGGCAGAGGCATCTGGGGAAGGCGTGGAAACGCCAGACACACTCAGGCAGGAAAGCCTGAGTCCAAATCACTGGAATCTAAAAGTCGACAAAGAATTGTAAAGGTCTGATGAGTTTCTTGAAAATCCCAGAGATGGAAAGCTCATCTCGATTACTTTCTACTCCCCTCTTCCCATAATTCCTGTTTCCTCAGCCACTCTATCTGCTTGCCACAGCGGTTTCCTCAAATCTTTCCTGTGTTCTTCAAGCCTCCAACTCCCCACCTCACTCTGGTCCCACAGCAGGATCTTCACAGAACACACAGAAAAGTACTGCTAAGCTTCCAGCCCTCATGCCTGTTTCCCACCCACACACCTCTGCTTCCCTCCCGGAGGAGTATTTTCTTTTTTTTTTAAAGATTTTATTTATTTATTTGACAGAGAGAGAGAGAGATCACAAGGAGGCAGAGAGGCAGGCAGAGAGACGGGGGAAGCAGGCTCCCCGCTGAGCAGAGAGCCCGATGCGGGCCTCGATCCCAGGACCCTGAGATCATGACCTGAGCTGAAGGCAGAGGCTTTAACCCACTGAGCCACCCAGGTGCCCCCGGAGGAGTATTCTTAACCATCTGAACCAATGCCCCTGATCACAGATCACAGGGGGCCCTTAGATTTTCCGGAAGGCCTCCCCCGCTCAGCACACCCTCCTGCATCTTCAACACGGTCCTGTACTGCTCCTTCCCACCTCCCTTTACACACGCTCGAGGTTCTCACACATTTTAAAAAACGTCTTCTCAGGGCACCTGGGTGGCTCAGTGGGTTAAGCATCTGCCTTTGGCTCAGGTCATGATCCCAGGGTCCTGGGATCGAGCCCTGCACTGGGGCTCCCTGCACAGCGGGGAGTCTGCTTCTTCCTCTTCCTCTGTGATCTCTCTCACAAATAAATAAAATATAAATCTTTAAAAAAAAAAAAAAGTCTTCTCTAGACCCCAGATTTTCCCTGCAGCTATTTTTTTTTTTTACTCTCCTTTAATAGCCATACTTTGGGCAGACCTGACCCCAAACTCACTGTCTCTTCTTCACCTCACTTTCTCATGAACACACAACAAGTACGCTGTAACTACGCCCTCCCCTCCCAAGCGACACTCCTCAGTCCTCTCAGCTACCGCCTCGGACCTGAAACACCTTCTGTCCTCGTGCCATGCACCCTGAGTTTTCCTCCACAGGTCGCACCCCTCTGCTCTTGCAACACTGTCCTGCTCCCTTAAACGTTCATGTCCCTCAGAGTTCTGTCCTCCCCTCCGGGCAGCTGTCACCACTAGCGGCCATAATGGGGGGAGGGTCTAAAACTCCGAAACCTCCCTAAGTAAGGGCTGAACTGTCAAGTCCTCACTTGCTGGTGGGACATGCTCTGCACTCAGGCAGGGGAAAAGCAACCACTTCTCCACCTCCGCAGACCCACATCCTTGTCCGCTCCTGAGAAGCCTCATCTGTTTCTACGCTGGACCACAAGCGCTAACCTCCGAGTTTTAGTCCATAGCCCAGTTCCTCTCCTAAATGTCACATCTATGCCTCAAACACTCGATGCCTTCCTCAAACTTAAGTCCAAAATGAAATTAATCACTTTATACCCCAGCCCAACTGTCCTTTCTCCACCACTTTCTATTTCAATGAATGGCACCACCATGACCTAGTTCCCGAGCCCGAAGTCTTTACTCTCCTTGGCCCCTTCTCCCTCACAGGTGGGCCTCCTAAGCAGTCTCATCACGTCACCACCATCCCCGACGCCTTCGCTTAGTCAATACTTTTGTCCCACACGGGCCGAATGCTACTGCAGACACTAAGAAGACAGCAATGAACACGCCAGGCTTAATCTGAGAGGGAGGAGGCAGGCGAACAAATAAAAAGCCAAGATAATTTCAGATTTGATCACAGTTATGAATAAAATGAAGCTGGGTGATGTGATGGGGCATTACTTTGGACAGAAGGTCAGAGAGAGCCTCCCAGAAAAGGAAACATTTAAACTGAAACTGAACCACAAACAAACAAGTCTCACACAGATCTGGGAAGCAGAGTGCTCCTGGCAGAGGGAGGAGCCAAGTGTAAAGGTCCTAAGGCAGACATGAACTTCAGGTATTCAAGAATGGGGGAGAGTCAACAGGGCCAGAAAGTGCACGGAATGAGGAGGCGGCCGGTGCAGATGGGCTCAGAGGGGTACGGGTCATACAGGCCCTCGCTGGCCACCATGAAAGCAATGGAAAGCTACTGGAGGACTGGGGGAAGACAATCGACATAACCCAATTTGCATTTTTAAAGGTCACTTTAGCTGATAAGTGGAAAAATGGCTTGGGAGGAGGCCAAAAATAGGGGGTTGGAACACCAGTCAGGAGGCTACAATGCAGTCCGGATAAGAAGGGATGGTGCTTGAGATGGGAGAAACAGATTCAGGATATATAATGGGCATAAAGTGAACAGAACTTGCTGGGAGTTTAAAAGTTGAAAGTGAGCGAGGAGAGAAGGGAATCTAGGACAATTCCTCGGTTGTAGGTATAAAGTATAGACAGTAAAATTACATACAGTATATGATTCAGTCAGATTTGATGATTGCCTATCAAGACCCAGAGTATTTCCATCACTCTAGAAAGTTCTCTCATGTCCCCGCCCTGTCAATCCCCTTCCACCCAAGAAGTAATTGCTGATCTGATTTCTAGTACCATAGACCACTTTTGCCTACTCCAGATCTCGTAAGCGGGACTGTCCATTACGCTCCTTCTTGTGCTTGATTTTTCATCCATCATTTATACCTATGAGATTCAATCTTACTATATGTATCAGTAGTTTGCTCCTTTTTACTGCTGAGTGGTCTTCGTATCTGTTTATCCATTCTCCCACTGATGGACATCTGGACTATTTAGTTTCTGGCTACCATGAATAAAGCTGCTGTGAGCATTCCTGTATAAGGCTTATTTGTGAACATGCATTTTTATTCCTCTTGGACAGATACCTAGAAATAGAACTGCTGGGTCACAGGGTAGACATACATTCAGCATTTTTTTTTTTTTAAGATTTATTTATTTGAAAGAGAGAGAGAGAGAGAGAGAGGGATGGTGGGAGAGGGAGAGAGAACCCAAGCAGACTCCATGCTGAGTGTGGAGCCCAATGCAGGGCTCAATCCCATGACCCTGATATCATGACCTAAGCCGAAACCAAGAGACACCTAACCAACTGCACCACCCAGGCACCCCATACATTCAGCTTTTGAAGAAACTTCCAGTTTTCCAAAGTGGTGGCATCACTTTACACTTTACATCATTTACACCTTTGTAGATGGACTCTGAGGACACTTTTCCTCTTTACCCCATCATCTCCTTTGCTGCCTGCCTGTCTCATGCTACTCATTCATTCAACAAATATCCCGAAGGATGAGAAAGGCTGGGCTGGCCTGAGTTTCTGAGGCTGAGGAAGTAGCATATAAAGAAGCCCTTGAGGTGGGAAAGAGCTGGGTCCCTTCGGGAGACTTGCAAGAAAGTGAATGTGGCTGGAGGACAGCAGGCAAAGGCAGCAGGAGGGGCGGTCAGAGAGGTGGGCAGGGCCCAGGGTCCTGAGGGCCTTGTGAGAAATGGGAAGGAGCTGGGATTGTCTCCCAGCACTATGAGAAACCATAAAAGATTTTAAGTGGAGGAGACACAGGCAACTCTGGCCACTCCGGGCAAAGCAGAGGAGAGAGAGACAGGAGTGGGAATGGAGAGGCCAGGCAAGAGATGATGGTGCTCAGAGGGCAGTGGCAGTAGAATGGACTCCGGTCACAGTGCAGAAACGGCACTGACAGTGACTTGGTGACGGATGACATGTAGAGGATGGGGAGAGAAGGGAGGACGCTGATTTGGGAAGCTTGGTGGCTAGTAAAGCCACCTACAGAGAAGGGGACAGATGAAGGAGAAAGAACTTTCAAGGACTATCTCTTCAGTTTTGGACTCACAAGGCTCAAGCTCCCGGTGACGGATCCACGCGATGGTGTCACACAGGAGCTGGAGGAGCCAGGAGAGATCTGGCCCAAGTTATCAGTGTGGGGCTCAGCAGCCCCCAGATAGTCACAAAAGCCTGGGGACATCCAAGAGCACCCGGGGAGAGAGTACATGACTATACGAGGGTCCGGAGAATACCAACAGTCAGAAGGGCAGGAGTGAGTTGCAGAGGTGGGAAGGGACAGCTGAGAGACAAGTGGGTGGACGAGGAAGTAAATGATCCACCTCTGAGAAGCCGCTTGTGACCTTTTTTTTTTTTTTTAAAGATTTTTAAATTTATTATTAGAGAGAGAAAGAGAGAGAGAGAGAGCAAGCATGAGTTGGGGGGAGGGGCAGAGGGCGAGAGAATCTCGAGCAGACTCCCCGCCAAGCGTGGAGCCCAATGTGGGGCTCGATCTCACAACCCTGAGATCAAGAGTGAGACGCTGAAGTGATTGGGCCACCCAGGTGCCCCATGCGACCTTTCCACATCTTGGTCGAGCGCTTTGTCCTCCCTCATCAGAGCACTTCTGCTACCCTGTTTACGCACCCTTCTCTGCCGGGCAGGTACCTGTCACAGCTGAGTGGACTCTAAAACCAACACACTTGGTGGGAGCCAACCCCACTCCAGCCCCGTGTCCTGATACACAGCACAGTGCTGGGCGTTAGTGTCATGGACAGCTACCACTCAGAGTGTCCCTTAGAGGTAAGGCCCTTCACTGTATACTTTTCCTATGTCAGTTCCTTTTCCCATTGGCCCCAAGGAAAGTACACTTCCCTTTTACAGATGAGGAAACTGTGGCTCGGGCAAAATGTCACTGTCAAACAAAGTGACAGAGCCAGACTGTAGCCAGACATCCTCCTCCACATGCTCTGCTGCCTCCATCAAGTGCCCATCATGTGGCCTAGGACTGCCCTCTCATACTCCTGCCCGAGGGACACAACAGCTGTCCCCAGGTAACCGGCCCACCGGAGCTGTCAGTCAGGGAGACGTCCAGGAAGTAGCTCTGCTTGTCAGGACCCCCTGCCCTTGGCAGCCGCAGTGAGTCGTCTCCAGACGCCCCAAGTCATGCTTCTCACTGAGGCTGCTTCTGAACGCAGAAATCTCCCAGGACACTGAGGTCTGGAGGTGGAAACACAGGACTCTTAGGGCCTTAACTCTTGAATTTTAGAACTCAGCCACATTTCAGAAATTTCCCCCCATACCCAAAGGGCCTTATTCTAACTTCACAACTAATACTGAATGTGGCATCCGTTCCAGACCAAGACATAATCAGCATGAGACTGTGTCTCTGTGGGGCCTGAGAAACCAACACTACATATCTGTGTGAAAAGTAACAATGGTATAATAGTCTTGTCCATACTCTGATTTTCAGATTAATGTGCTGCCTCTGCCCTGACTTCTTTTTTTTTTTTTTTTTTTTTTGAGAGTGAGAAGACAGAATGTGAGGTGGAGGTGGGGGAGAGAATCTCAAGCAGGTGCCACGCCCAGCACGGAGCCAGACACAGGGCTCGATCTCACAACCGAGATCATGACCTGAGTTGAAATCAAGAGTTGGGCGCTTAGCCGACTAAGCCACCCAGGTGCCCATGCCCTAACTTCTTCAGACTGGAAATACATGGGCTTTTTCAAACTAAGTGGGTATATTAGTACTCAGAGACTTCCTTTCTTTTTCCACTCGGGGGCAACTGTTAATTATCCATCTTCTGGTGCACGCATGGGCTATGGTGGAAAGAAAACCAACCTAGCTGGCAAAAACCAGGGTCCTGGCTTTGACTCTGTCAGCGTAAAGCGGCATGAATCTGGAAGTCACCACCTTCCTCAGCATCTCTCCTGAGTTGTAAAGCCAAAGAGCTAGCTAGACTAGCTGATTTCTTAGATTTCTTTCAGCTCTCTATAGCACTCTATGATCAGAGAGCACAGACAGGGTGGGTAGGTACGTAGGATGCAGGAGGATGCCTGGGAAAGGCTGGGAGGATGAACCCTCCAGGCTACGATGAAATTACTAGTCTGTCCGACCTGCACTGTTTCTCTCCCTGTCAGCCCCCTGACTCCGAGCTATCTTTGCTTCCCTCCACAGCCCCCACAGTTCCACTCAGTCACTTGGGATCTTCCATTTTTTTTTTTTTTTAAAGATTTTATTTATTTGACAGAGAGAAACACAGCGAGAGAGGGAACCAAGCAGAGGGAATGGTTGCAGGAGAAGCAGGCCTCCCGCCGAGCAGAGAGCCCGATGTGGGGCTCGATCCCAGGACCCCGGGACCATGACCCGAGCTGAAGGCAGACGCCCAACGACTGAGCTACCCAGGCGCCCCTGGGATCTTCCATTTGATGCAATACCTAGCAGAGTGCCCTGCATACAGATGTTACTAATATTGGTTGGTTTCACCTGAAGCTTTAACAAAGTATGATGATTACAACACCCCAATCCAATTTCCCAACAAAGAAACAAACACAACTGAAGAATGTTTCTTTTTTTTTTTTTGAAGAATGTTTCTAATAATGCCTAGCACCCACCAATATTATAACACATCTCTACTTTTTTTTTTTTTTAAATCAGAACTACCCTTTACAATGGGTAATCGTTTCTTTCTTTCTTACCCTTTAAGCTCTCTTGAGCCAGGTCCCCAATCATAAAGCATGAAGACATAAACAGAGGAAAGGCTTCAACCAACCCACTTCTATTCTTTGGATTAACTTCTCAAGATGCTCAGGGCTAAAGCAAAATACTTACTTTGTTTAATGCCATTTTCATCCATCCATAGACCAAGTCTGACTGCCCTGCTGGCGGAAAAGGCTTCAGAAGAGGGAACGTCTCCTCTCGCATAGCATCCCGAGTCACTACCACATTGTCTTTTTATTCTCTTCACAGTCATCACTGCCTGATATTCTTATTTAAGTACTGTTTACAGCCCATCTCCAGGGCAGGTTCCTTTTCTACCTTGCCCACCACCGCATCTCCCACGCTTAGAAAATCACCTATAAATACCTGTTAATGAAAACTAGAACACACACACAGGGCCTCCGTCCACATTCAGGGATGTGCTGTTCAAACGTGGAAACCATCTTCCAATCAGGCGCCATGGCCGTCAAGGGTTCCGATGAACTTCCACCCCTCCCCACAGAACAGCTTACCCGTGCGCACTACAATAAGGACATTTCCCTCTATAGTTAATGTTTTCTCTTTCTTGACTTCCCCACAATGAAGCATCAGATAACAAGCCACAGATACACCAATAAGTCACTTTTTAGTTCATCTTCCTGCTGGGTTGTGCGCATTACCTACAAAGCAAACATAGCTCTAATGCGAAAAGTACTGATTGTGTTTGTCACCATAAGAACCTTTTCACCCACACTGCACGCATCACAGGTATTAAGAGGACTTTAAGCAGCCTAACTAATAATAAAAAAGCTATCCATTCGGAGTGCAACGTGCCCAAATTATGCCCTATGAAAGCCGGGACTTCATGATATTTCCAATGTAGAACTCTGATGTAGTTATACTCCAACATAAACAGGGCTTTACTGTTTTGCTTTATTTTGTTACTTTTACCTCCACAAAAAGAAAGTGAAGGCAGCCGAGTCAGAAACACCAGACAGATCTAATGAGCACTAAGGTGCCTCGAACACGAGTAACCATGAGGAAGAGCTTAAGGCACCCAGCGGACTGTCTTTTGGAAACGCATCTTTTCAGTCCCATCTGGTCAAACACAGCAGTCACCACGTAACACGATTCCCGTGCAGTGCAAAGCTGTGTGGCAGCACTGACGGGAAGAGAGACAGACGGCCCCTGGCATGATATCGTTCTCTGAGCTGACACAAGAAGTTTTCGGCTCAAAGATAGAATGGCAGAATTGGGAATGAAGGAGAAATTTCTTATTTATTTTTTATTTTTCTAAAGATTTTATTTATTCATTTGACAGAGAGAGAGATTCACAAGTAGGCAGAGAGAGAGGGGGAAGCAGGCTCCCCGCTGAGCAGAGAGCCCGATGAGGGGCTTGATCCCAGGACTCTGAGACCATGACCTGAGCCGAAGGCAGAGGCTTTAACCCACTGAGCCACCCAGGCGCCCCAGGAGAAATTTTTTAGATCACAGCTCAGGTGCACTAGCAAAACTGGCTAGTTACAGGGAAAGTGAAAGTTTACAGATGTCTCAGGGGTCACCAAACCAGAGTCTGGTTTAGTGGCACAGATGCAAAAACTACGCTTTCCTGTATTTTGCCCAAGTTCAGATTCCCGATTCTTTGTAACTTAAGGGAAAAAAACAACAACAAGGCACAGCAGGAAGTTTGGATTCCAAGGCCAATCTACGACCAGCTGATTTGTGCCTTGAGCAGTGAGCTACAACACATCTAGGAAGGCTCTGGAGCCTTAGTGAGGATGGTCACATCCGATCTCTGACCCTCACTAGCTCTCTGACCTCTCAGGAAAAGGAGGGATCACTTACACCTCTCAGGTCTGCTGGGTAGATTTTGTAAGACAAGTTAAATACCTGGGACAGAACCTAGCATAATGGATTTAAAAAACAAACATAAAAAACCGACACAAATACTGGCATTCTTTCCTATCCATATGAAGAGAAAGCTGCACTCACTAGAAGTCCAATTTTAATTTCTTGGTCTAAATGGATGTGACTTAAATTACACTCCATTCCATTTTACGAAATTAAAGAAAAAAAGTATACCACTAAAAGGTTATGGAACCTAAAACCCGTGTCTCCTAACATCTTACTACCTTAGCAACCTTCTGTCACGTGCACACACGAATCACCTCTGCAGAATAAAAGTTTTATAATAATCTTTTCCTCATTAGGTTTAACACAAATATAAACATATGTGAGTGGGAAACCACTTACGACTTAAGTAACCAGGATTTTTAAAATCCCACACCAAACACTAGGTCATAATTCAAATACCCACACAGAGTAAATTACTTATTTTGAGAAACTCCAAATAATTACTCTGTGTAGCCATATAAAAATGTCTACCTATGTGACAGGCCCAATGTTAACACACAAGAAAAATTATACCAATCCATCTCCAAAGTCAATGCTATGAACACACATCCCCTTGCTGAGACCGTTCTTGAAACTGTACAGACTGAATAAAAAAATGACAGAAGACACATTACACCACATTAGGCACATGTCCTCCAAGCACCAACAGTAACAGAAATTTAAGACAAACAAGACCAAAGCTGAGGCTGGTCTAGAAGGGCTAACCAGTCAATAGCACGGCCTAAGGCTCTCACACACCATAAAATCAGTGAAACTAATTGGGGTTCTGCAGCATCTGAGAGGAAGCATCGACTACCATTAAGGAATAAATTGGGGATGCAAACAATTAGTGCACCCTGAGGTGACAGTTAATTCCACCAGCATACCATTTACCATTTCACAGGAGAGATTATGGAATTCCACTTTATCCCTACTCTGAGAATACTGAAGTTGGAAATTTCAAAAATTAGCCAAATATCCCTTCAGTGAATTTTAAATAAGGTCCCTCCACAATTCCCTGCATAAGATCTTGGAACTCCTTGCAGCCAACCAACATACACAGACCTGAATACATTTACATTATCCACGCTTCCAAATAGTCAAAGGTTCTCTGAAATCTTTCTCCTGATAACTTTTTTGTACAAAGACAAAAAAATATAAGACGTACTCAGCATAGACTATAATACAGTACCCTTTCCGAGAAGCACAGAACAGTATCTGGGTTTTGAGGAAAAACTATGCTAACCAAGTCTGATGTTCTGTTGAAGAAGGCAGAGGCTGGAAACTAAAAAAGTGGGACAGGATCTTAAAAGCCAGGTAAGAAACATCCTGCATTTCTCCCAAAGGCTGCCCCTGGCTAAAAAAAAGTACGAGGTAGTAGACCAAAAACAAACAAACATTAAAAAACCAAAACAAATGAGAAAACTTACCCACAACCCCTGCAGTGTTTGACCTAGAAGGGAGTCCTCATTTAATAGAGAATGAAACTGGGAGGCTTGAGAGGGTAGGTAACTTGGCTAGGGTTAGTCTATCCGGGGGCAAAACTGGAAGTAGATTCCTGGTCTCCCAGGTCGGACTTCAGAGCAGTTTCCCACTCTACCCACGTAAGATCTACCGCCGCCACCCCATGTAAGATGTTTCATAAAAGTCTTCACTGAGGCTGTTAACATAAGGGTCCAATTATCATTCAGAGATCTGCCTGTTAGATAATAGCTTGAAAATTCCATCCATTTTACAGCAGTTACCAGAGTCATCTAATCTCGGAGGAGGAAAAAAAAGCAAAGAGAAAAGGGGGAAAAAGTCCTAATTTTGAGCTCTCCCCTAAGGGCGAACTAAAGGGATGCTTACAGACAGGCGGACAGCTCTCCAGCATCCACAACCACAAAAACAGACAATAATCCCCACCCACAGGCCCAGGAAGGCGACCGCTCCGCGCCCCCCCTCCCCGCCCCAAAACACACTAAATTCCACTCCCATCTCAACGCTCGGGAGGCGTTCCACCTCCTGCCGCTTCCTGAGCGAGCTGGGCCGATGGGCCACTCTCCTTCAACCACCACTCCCCCCGCCCCAAAAGAGACGATGAGCTTCAACCTCAGGCCCCTAAACCGGCGCTCGCTCGCACCCGGGACCACCCGTTCCAACACCCGGCCCGCGGCGGGGGAGGGGGGCGAAAACCCCACGCAGGAAGTGTGTCCCGCGCTCCGCTCCCCCCACCCCCCCGCGCCAGGACCTTGCGCCCCGCCAGCCGGTACCTGTCCTCCGCCCCCAACAGGCGAGAAGCTGCCGCGTCCACATGGCTTCAGGTGTTCACATGGCAATAAACGGGCCCCCGTCCCTCCCGCGGCAGGGCGCGCTCCGACTCCCGGGCTCCCAGCGCCGCTCCCGCCCCAAGCCCAGCCCTCGCCCGCCGGCCTCGCCCCCCAGCCGCCACCCAGAGGCGAGCGCCGCGGGACGCCGGGGGCTGCCGGGGGTCCCGGGGTGGGCGGCGCTGACCCTGCGGACCCCTGGGCGCCGCCCGCTCACACCCGCCGCCTATGCACCCGAGGCCGCGACGAGCAGGTACCTTCCCCCGACACTCTGAGGCTAGGACTGGTGCCCAAGCCCTACCTGACTCCCAGGCCAGACCCCTCAGACCCCTCTGCGCCCTGATGCCAGGCCGGGCCCCTTCCCCTCCGCACCCCCAGGCCAGGCCGCTCCTCTCTGCACTCCCGGGTCGGGCCAGGCGGGGACCTTCCCCACAGCACCCCGTGCCCTGGCCTCGGAGTCCAGGGGGGCTCAGCACTTCAGGTCGGCCGGGCTAGGACCTCTGCCCCCAGCCCCCGAGGCCGGACACCCCGGCCCGGCCCCAGCCGCTCAGCCCTGACCCCTGCCCCTCCCCCTCAGGCCCGGGCGGCGGTTACCTGCAGGAGCCCCCCGCCCGGTCCCTCGGCCTCAGCCGGGGGCGGGAGGGGAGGGAGCGGCGGCGGCGGCGGCGGCGGGCGGCGCTGCGCGAGGTGGGGGTGGGGGAGCCTCCGCCGCCTCCAGCTCGGGCGCCCGGGCCGGCGGCGGGGCGGGCCGGGGCCGTGGCCCCTCGAGCCTCGCTCCGGCCCGCGCGCTCGCTCCCCGGTCAGGCGCGCCTCAGGGAGGGCTCCCCCGGCGGAGGCCGCGGCCGCCTCGCAGGGGCCGAAAGCGGCTCGGCTCGGGGTTTTTTCTCTCCATTCTCCCAACACACAGGAAATAACAGAGCGTCAGGTGACGGCGCGCGGCCAATGGGGAGGCTCCGGGCCGCGGCGCGCGGGCGGGCGGGAGGGCGCGCGGCGGGGCGGTGCGCGCGGCGGGGGCGGGGCGGCAGGGGGCGGGGCCGGCGGGGGCGCGCGTGCCCACCCGCGTGCAGCGGCGGCGAGGCCTGCGCGCGGCGGGACCCGGGCCGCGGAGACCCTCCGCCCGGCGGCCGGGGTCGCGCGGGGTGCCCCCTAGGCAGCTGCCCCGCGCCGCGCGTGCGGCTGGCCGCTCGCGCAGTGCCATCTTGGCCGGCGGCTCCGGGCCGTCCTGGGAGTGGCCGCGAGCCAACTTTCTGGGGAGTTGGTGGCCCGGAATCTCTCCCTGGGATTTCTGGAGTTCCCTGGAGCCTCCAACGCCAGAATCGCGCCTCTGACATCCCGGGGAGCCCGCGGGCGAGGGCCTGGCCTCCCCCGGGTAACCTGCTTAGTGGGGCCAGGCGTGGGGGCAGCTCCCGACCGCCGAGCACCCTCCGTCCGGCCCAGAGGGCCTGGTTCCCTTCCCTCCTCCGCCCCTTAGAGCCGCGTGTCCTTGGATGAATGACTTAGGCTCTCTAGATAACAGATAACTTCCTCAGTTTCCTCCGCAATAAAAGCGAGGAGCTGGGAGGCCCACCAACCTCGCCTGTAAAATAGATACTCACTGAAAGCCAGTTGCCTTCGCCTGCGGCGGCATTAAAACGCTGCAGCGCCTGGCTGACTGGACCCAGGGTCCAGAATTAATTTGGAGATAAGGTGGAGGATTTGTGGTGCCAAGGCCTCGGGCCGTTCCCAGCCTTCTTTTGCAAACCTCCTGTATGTTTTATAGAGCAAAGGAATGGCTTGACTTTTTTTTTAAGAAAATCTCAGTCGCAGAACCACTGGGATGTTTGTTTCCTGTGACCCACTGCTATCAAAAGGGAGAAGGCCAGTGGGGGTAGGATGTGTTTTGGAGTGTTTGTGATCCTACTTCGGGCTCACCCAGAGATCTGGCCAAATTCTCTCCCCAGTCTGGGCCTCAGTTTCCCACTGGCGTATAATGGGAAGGAGGAGAGTTTAAACTAGATGCCCCTAATGTTGGCTAACATTGCTGATTCTAAATTAGGCCCCCATCTGCCCTAGATGTTAGGGGAGTATGTGGCTTCCTTTCCTGAAGCAACCCAACCCAGCTGAATAAAAGTAAATTGGACTGGAAGAGTGCTTTGGGCAGCAGGTGAAGGTTGATAGGAACCAGGTGTGTCCTGGGACCCAGATTTCAGTCCACTTGAGGCACAAAGCTCCCCTGGGCCAAGGTCTACCCTTTCACCTCTAGTCTCACCTAGCCAGAGACAGAAATGCTCTTTATCTTGCCTCAGGCCACCCAAGGAGGGTCCTGGCCGCGGCAACACCTGCCCCCAGTAAAGGGATCTGAGGCCGGGCCTCCACTGGTTCTGGCACTCACGAGGACGTGGTTGGGGAAGGCAGTGATTTCTCCTGGCTCCTGTCCAATTTCACAAAGTGGGGGCTGGCTCCAATGTGGGTCAGGGCTATTCTCGGAGACTTGATTCCCCAACACCTCCTGCGTGCCAAGCGGGATGCCAGGCTCTTCCGGGGCAGAGCTGAAGAGGCTGCGAGGCCCTGCCCTCTGACAGTTCCATTGTTCCTGTGAGTTTCATTTTCAAATTCTTTGGCACTCACTACGACTTTTAAAAGACCAGTGCTGGCTTCTGCTTGGGTCAGGGCTGCAGAGGGAGAGGATGAGGGGACTCTTAGCACACATGCATGTTTTCTGGGCAAATGTGGAAGGATGCAGGGGAGCTTTCTAAGACAGGGTGTTGGGAGCACCCTCAATTTCTTGAGCGAACTCATGAAAGGAAGCCCTTTTCCTTAGTCTCCTGCCCCATCCGTCCTTCCTTTCTGCTCTGCCTCAGTTCACTCAGGTCTCAGATGGGGGGGGGGGGCTGAAACATGGAATGGATGGTCACAAACTGTGCAGAGAGCCTCATTCAAAAGGGAAAGAATGCAGACAGAGAACTTGAGTCCAGCCTCTTGTCCGCTCCTGCCTCCCATCCTAGGACTGCTTCTATAGCCCTCTCTCTCTCAAGCAAGCCCCTTGGACCTTGCCAGAATATTGCCCAGCCAACCTCTACCTGGAAATTTCCCCAGTCCTAGGGCCAAGGCCAGCCTGGACCTCTTCACCCCCGGTGGCCTCGAGTCACATTTCCTTTCAGTACCACTTGGAAAAAGAACCTGTGGGCATTATGGCCAACAGACAGATATGGGTTACTCTTGGGCTGTGTGGCCTTGGACAAATCACTTCACCTCTCTGAGCTCTGGTTTCCTTAGCCATAAAAGGGGATAATAAGGTATCATGGGAGCCTAAAGAGATCTGCATAAAGAATTCAGTACAATACCAGGCACGTATTAACAACAGCTACAGTTCCACGAGATGGCCACAACAGCACACACAAGCAGACTGAGGCTCAGAGAGGGCAAGTTACCGCTCAAGATCCCACCGTGGCTGGAGCTCAACTGGGGAACTCCTCTTTGATCACACTGGCGTTCCTCTATTGTTCTCTTGTCTCATCTACAAAAATCTTGTTTTTCCTACCACTTCAAGGAAAGGACAGTAGGTCTGGTTTTTTTTTTTTTTTATTTTGTTTTTTTTTTTTTCCTCTCCTAACCTAGTCTACTGAAAAAATACTTATGAACTGAATCAGTGGTTTCAATTCCGGGAGCAAAATTAATCCTTTCCCTCCTCCTCCAGCACAGAGATGGCTTTTGGAAACCCTGTGTCACTCCCTTTATTACAAACTCCTCTGCCCTCCTCCAGGCGCCTTGGCCACTCCGGAATTACAAATGGAGCCTTCTGCCTTGAGGTCACTGATTCCGCTACCATCTGTCAGCACGGATTGATTGAGGAGCCTGGCCTGCTCGGCAGATCAGTGACTTGTGCGAAGTAAGCCTGGGTGTCAGTGCCTTCTGCGGCAGGCGGATGGCCTTTCTCTCCCTCTCTGGCTCTCAGGAGCACGTGCACAGCCCTCACCTTTATCCTCCCCTTCCTCTCTGGAGGTGCCTCCTGCTAACTCTACCACGCCAAAAGGGAAGCCTGAATGCCTGCTCGCCGTCCTCCAGGGGACCGCTCACAAAAGCCTCTGGTTAACAGAGTGAGGACCCCCCCACCCCCCGAACACGCAGCCTCCTGCAGGGCCTGTCCCAGGCCAGGCGCGAACAGCAAGGGTGGCCAGATCCTTTGTGGACATGCCTTCCTTCCACACAGAGCACTTAGCTGTGTGCTAGGCTGTGAGTCCTGACGGAAGGAGCACAGGGGCTCGGAGTGAGTCCTTCTAGGGCAAGGGCAGGGCAGGCGCTAAGGCTAAGGGAACAGGGAAGGCTCCAGGGGGAGTCAGGGATATCAACAATCATGAGTGCGAGGAGCTGCCCGCTGTTCTCGGGAAGGCTGTGCCCCGCGCACAGATAGGGGAAGGAGAGCTGAGGTTACAGAGGTGGGCAGGGGTGGGATGCTACAGGGCCTTGACATGAATTTGCTTCACAGGGTCTCACAGGGGCCGCTGCTTAGGAGGCCAATGCCGCCCTCCACCCCAGCCCTCCAGGATCAAAGTCATGGCTCCGTCCTCAGCTCCCGCTGGCCACACGGGGCTGTGGGTATCTGCAAGGCAGGGCACCAGATCCATAAAAATGATAACATTAGGAATCATGATACAGCCCTGAGGGATCCAAGCTTCCTGGGAACGGGCACTGAGGGTTTGCAATAACCTGATGAGGTTGGTTGGGACCATCATGGCCCCTCACCGTTACAGAGGGGCACAGAGAATTTAACTCGTCCTGAGTCACACAGCTTGGAAGAGGCCATGCTGGGAGTGGAACCCGGGTCTTTAGAGGCTGCACTCCTAACCCCCAGGCTTCCCAGTGCTCCGTAAACACTGGAAGGATGGATGGATGCAAACAGTTGGTGGGTCCTGAAGTCTGCAGGCAGATGGGGCACCAGATAGGAGAGGGTCCACGGGGTCAGCACCAGCCCTTCCCCGCTTAGGGACCCATTCAAGCCCCGGAGACTGGGCGGCTTGCAGGTGATGGGCTCTCAGACCCCGCCCCCAGAAGACCGTGGCCTGCCCAAGTGGGAGTTGTCTTTGCAGCCGCTCACTCCTCCCACAGGTGAGCAGAGAAAACACTGAAGGAGACACAGCTGAGAAGCTGGAGGCCCCCTGCAGCCTGGCCACAGGGGAGATCACCCCTCAGCCGACTGGGCACTCCTGTCCCTGCTGGCTCGAATTCCAGGCCCTGGCATGATGGCCTAGCACAGGTCACTAAACTAAGGGCCCAGCCTGCTCTCACCCACGTATGTCCTCCAATGGGTCTGAGTCTCATTGTCTCCATGGGGGTGGGAGGAGGGGCTGAGTGGTCTGCCTGGCTCCAGGGAGTCGGGCCCCTTACCTGGGCAACCCTATTCACTCCTCCAAACAACCTTATGAGGCAGGGATTGTCATCTTCGTTGTACAGAGCAGGAAATGGACACACAGAGATGCTAAGAGATTTGCCTGAGGTCACACAGCTAGCAAACAGCAGAGCTGGAATTTGAACCCAGCTTCCCGGCTCCAGGGCCCCCACTGAGTCCCTTTCGGGGCCACAAAGAGTTCGAGATGAAATGGTCTAGCAACAGCAGTGACACAAGCACGTTCTAAGCACTTCACCCGCATTAACTCGCCTCATCCTTACAATAGCGCTCCGATGTGGATGCGCTTACCTTGTTTTGCAGATGAGGAAACTGAGGCACAGAGCAGCCAGGAAGGGGCAGAGTTGGATTTGACATAGGCAAGTCGGGCCACAGAGCCCCTGCATCGCCTTATCACATGGTAACAATGGGAAGGTTCTGTTCCATTGGGATTATTTCTGCTTGAAAGCTCGAGACTTTTAGCCCCATCACTGCTGGGCTCCCCGGGAAGGCAGTGCCGCATGCCGAGGCGTGCTGGGAAAGGACTTTGTTCCATCCTGTTTTGTTGACATGCTCTTCATTTTAAGCCCGAAACCCAGGCTTGCTGCAAAGAACTGAAACGGTGAAGAAAAATGCAGCCGAGATACAGCCGCTACTCCCAAGCCTCCAGGGTTCGCTGTGCTTGGGGCTCTGTGTGTGTCCTCACATTTAACCTTCACCACCCCTGAAAAGCCCCTGCTTCACAGCTGAAGAAACCAAAGCCCAGAGCTGCTTAACGAGAGTCCCGAAGGCACACAGCCACTAAGCGGTAGACTGAGGACGTGAGAACCCTGGTTCTTCCGACCACGGGAGCTGTGCCCCTACGGGAGCAAGGGAGGTGCATCTTATTTGCTGGGCTTGGACAGAAATGCTTCTGCTCATCTTCTGACATGAGCTGTTCCCTCCAAGTCATAATCCCTTGGCCACAGGGAAGGCACCCGGACAGAGGTGTGGGGGTGCATAGCGAGATGCTGCCTTCTGGGTTGGGGAAACTGACAAACATGGACATCGATGTCCCCCCCACCCCCTTTCCTGCCCTGACTCCATCTCTCCCTCCAGAGATTTGGGAATGGCCGCCCGGCAGCCAAGGTGATGGTCTTCTGGAAGCGATCACGGTGGGTGAGATTCCCGGTCTCTGCCCTGCCTCTCCCTGCTGGCTCGCGGGGATAACTGACAAGGTACATGGGTTAATCCCGGGGGGAAAAGAAAGCAGCAGAGTCGATGGATTCTCCAGCTGCCACCCAGTCCTTTTGGCTGCGGCCTCAGTTCCCGGCCCACCCCATCCCTGTAGCAGACTTCATCACAGTGACCCCCAGCCAGCTTTGACCCTCCTGCCCCTGGCACAGAAGTCTTCAAAGGGTCCCAAGTGGCTTCAGAATTCAAGTTGATTTCCATTCAGCTGGCATGCAAAGCCCCTGGCTGGCCCCAGCTCACTTCTCCAACCTTCTCTCACACGTCCGGTTCTGCCTCTTTGCCAGACCAAGCGAGTTGTGTTCCTGCCATAGGCTTGGCTGCTCCCCGAGGCAGGCAGCCCCTCCCTCTTTCCTAGAGACTGAAATTACAACTTCTTTCAAGGCTCTCTCAAGTGCCGCCACCTCCACGAAGCCTTACCTTAGTACTCATCATAAATTCATTCCACAGACATCCGTTGAGCCCTTACCATATGTCAGGCCCCGAGTCCAAGGGCCCTGGTTGTCATGAAGCCATTAGAGAGAACGAGTCAACACATACGATCATTTGGTAAAGTCGTGGTACACACTATTAAGAAAGCACGCCAGGGGGCACAGAGGGTATATAATGGGACCCTGGGTACCAGGGATCCAGGACATTTGAGTCTAAACCTGGAAGATAGGAAGGGGTCACATGATGGGGTTGGGCGTGAGTTCCAGGCGGCAGGCACGGCTTGGGCAAAAGTCTTGGGGCAGGAGGGAGCGAGTCGTGTTTCAGGAATGGAAAGGAGGCCAATGCAAGTTAAGTGAAAGGAGAAAGCTAGAGAGGTAGCCGGAAAGACAGGGCAGGCTGCAGAAGGCGTGGGGACTTTATCCCAAGGCAAAAAGGGAGAACCATCGAAAGAATCCCAACAGAGCGAACAGTCAATATTCATCTGTAAATGATCCGGCCAGCTGCCCCGTGCCTGAGCACCTTCTCAGAAACCCAGACTTGGCATCCGGCAAGCCCTGAACCTCAGGACCTCTGGTCAGTCGGGTGTGGAGTTTTCAAAGCCCTCCCCCCAGACCGAGCTATCGGGGGTAGGGCTCACTTCCGGTTCTCCCACGTCACCCCAGCACATACGACCGCTCCAAAAACATGTGGGGAACAAACTAATAGGACAAGACACTTACCAGCATTTCCCCTGGAAGGGGCCAGGCTGCCTGAGGGGCCTTCCACGTTCTCTGGAAATCACAAAATTCAAGGGTTTTAGCAAGGCCACTACACAGGGAGCCCCTGAGAGCAGAGCCGGCATCCCCCCGACACCCCCACAGCATCCCCACAGGCGCCTGCCCGTGGCCCTCTCATGGACAGCCGGAAACGGAACCCCAAGGTCTCGACGGCCGGAAAGTGAGCTCCTGGGCTCACGAACTCCGCGTCACACGAGCAGCCTCACCGGGGGGCCCCCCCGCACAGGGGGCTGTGGCTGCTGCCCCCTCTCACAGATGAGGAAACGGAGGCCCAGGAAAGGGGGGGGGTCCCTGGCAAATCGTGCCGAAGTCAAGACCAGAACCTGACAACGGTCAGGCTACTTATGGCCCTGTGGGGTTAAGAAGGCTCTCCAGAAATCTCTTTTGAAAATGTTTCAAAATGACATATTTCATCAGGGTGTCTGTCACGCCAGCAGTGGGAGCCAACACACCAATTCTCGCAGGCTATTCCCGGCACACA
>CM053611.1:103789400-103808468 GCA_028646535.1 Procyon lotor
GGTGAGCAGAAAGGTCCCAGGCAGAGGGGAGAACTACCACGCATCCCTCAAGGGCTGGGACCCCGGGGGGGGGCCCTCCCCCGCACCTGTCCTGACCACTCTCCCCATCCCACTAGAGCCTGCGTGGGCCGGCAGCCTCTCTCCCCTGGCGGTCTCTGGGCTCCCTTCACCTGTCCGACCTCGTAAGGACTCCCAGCATTACAGTCCGCCCCAGCTCCCTTGCGGTGGTAGGTGCGATGTTCAAAAGAAAGGGGAAGCAAAGGACAATGCAGCCTTGGGCAAACTCCCTAAGCTCTTGGAGCCTCAGCATTCCCATCTGCAGAACACGGACCCGCCACGGAGTGCTGTCCACACAGGTGTTTCACCGGTGACCTTGTCCCTGAGGGCAGGTTTCCAACACTCTGGCCTCAGGTACCCCACGAGGTGGAATCACTCATCCGGTGAGCAAGCCAGGCTCAGGAAAGTAAGGTGCCCTCCAGCGCCCGGCAGAGGATACGGTGGAACAAGGGCTGAGCGATCTGTCCGACTCCAGAAGAGGCTGTAAATGAGCCCCTTGGGTCTTCCCTGGCAACTCAGCCGCACACAGCCAGCTGTGGGCCAGATGTGGTTCCCTAGCCCCGTGTGCTCTCACTCCCAGGGCACTCCCCTAACAAGGGGACAGTAAGTGCTGCGTGAATTATCATCCGATTGTGCTGTGAGAATTATCATCCACAGTCCCCACCACAGCTCTGTGATTTAGGAACTATGATCACCCCAAGAAACTGAGGCTCAGAGAGGGCAGGCGATTTGCCTGAAGCCACACAGCTGGTCCATGGCAGAGCCCTGGGTGATCTCAGGCAGCCAGGCCCCCATCTGCACTGCCCTCTCACTTGGGCAGACTAAAGAGGGTAACCATCCCCGGCCTCTCGCGGGAGGAACTCTCATCCAAGTCAGACTCCAAGTGTCCATTCTGTTTCTCCAGCAATTACTCAGGGTGGGGCCTGGGCCAGGGCTGGACCCCCAGGGGTCCCGAAACTTCAAATTAACAGAAGACTGGTGTTTCAATTCAAAGCTGGGGCTGTCTGGGAAGCCCACCACCACACGACCAGCCTGAGAGGCCTGACTTGGGAGGAGCTAAAACGAACAAGCCTGCTTTTCGGGGTCCTAGAGAACCGTGCGACGATCTAAGACAGGAATGCCTCCAGGAAGTCAGGTTTGCTGTGATCAAGACGTTTGTGTAAAACCTGTCCACTCGGTCATCAAGTCAGGCTCCTCTCCTCTTCCAGAACCGGCTCCCACTGCCAACGGCCCTCTCTCCCTTTAGCCTTCCCTGAGCTTTGGCCACATGCGGCGATGACCCTCTTACACCCCGAAGCTGTGCCCTTGCTCTCCCCCTGATGGCAGCCCCTCCCCTGCCAGAGCTTGGGCAAATTTCTGCTCATTCTTCAAGGCCTTCAAATGCCACCTCCTCCTTGAAGCCCCTCTCGATTACCCTGTAAGAATTCCTAAGAGTGCCCCAGGGAGAACATTTTTCACTGGGCCTCCGGGTTGCTGGGACAACCAAGCTCACTCAGAACTAACTGAACGCCCGCCGGGGGCAGGCGCCACACCTGCAGTCTCTCGGAGCACGAAGGCGGAGGTGACCGTCCCCGGGGCCCTGCCTTTTAAAACTGGAGCTCTGAGACTTGCCCAAGGTCCCGCAGACAGGAAGTGGCCAGGGAAGCCCGCCTCTCGAAACTGTCTCACTCCAGAGCTCCTGGGATGCATCCGACTGGGGGCGTCCAGAGAGAGGGGGCTCACTGTGCTTCTCCCGTTTCCGTGTGCCAAGAGGGTGCCCGCTGCAAGTGGCCAGGCTCTCTGTGAACCTGGGCTGGGTGAAGTGAGCCAACAGGCCAGCCGGCCCTCTCTGTGGCTACCCGCCTGGGGCTCTCCGCACCTCGGGCCAAGGCGGGGGTGGAGGGGTCTCGAGCCTGGGGCCTGGAACGGGACTCAGCATCTTGGCCTTGGGGAGAGCCTGGCCACTCTCCCTTCCTTTTCCATCTGGCAAAGGGAGCTCCATAGGACGGCCAGGCGGGCAGCTGCTCCTCACAAAGTCTCTGCTTCCTAGCTTCCTAGCTCCCCTACGGGGCTGGCTTGTGGGCCCAGGACCTGAAAAAATGCCAGGGCAGATAAACTTGCCCACCACCAGTTCCAGAAGGGACATTATGTAGACAAGAGGCTCTGCAGCTCGGGGCAGACCTCCCCCTCCGGGCATAGCTTGATTTGCTTTCACCTGTCAGGCTCCGCGGGGAAAAATTCTCTTTAGGGGGGGGTCTGCCCAAAGGAAATGAGCCTATGACCCTTCCTAGAGTGTTTGGCAGGGTGACTGTTCCTGGTGGCCCACTTTCCTGGGGAATCTGTGGGTCTGGATCTTCTCCCCCAGCCCCCAGGTGATAACCTCCTCTGTGCTCAGCTCTGGGCAGATGCTTAAAAGTCCCTGTACCCAAGGGCCTCACAGTGACCACAGTGTGATCGGTGCTGTGAAGGGGGGTGGATGAGTAGGCATGGCCCAGGCCCCCAGCCCATCCAAGTGGAGGGCAGGGGGTGGCTTCCTGGAGGAGGTAAACTGAGTCCAGAAGGACTTGACCGGGCAAAAGAGGAGGGAGGGAGGGAGAAACGCCAGCTCCTAGGGAAAGAGGACAAGTATAAGGTCCACAGCCCGAGGCCTGGCGTGTGACAGACGGGACCCAGCCAGCCACAGCCTTCCCCTGAGCCTCCATCTAAGAAGGGCTCTCGCCTCCACTTCTCAGCCCTGAACTCCCCACCCCTGCCGGGGCCTGAGCTGGGGCCTGGCCCTGGTAAGACCCCACCCGGTGCGTTCTCTGGAGATCTGCTCCAGGGACCGACCACCTGTGCCTGGCACCGCGCCTGTCCGCGCCCTCCGGCAGCCCAGAGCCTTGGGCTCTGGTCACTTTGCGGGCCTGGTCAGGCTCAAGCTCAAGCTCCCTGCCCTCCCAGGCCCGTCAGAGGAGTCACGGTTCTGGGACACTTGGCCAGCACCGGCCTGGCCACAGAAACCCTGGCCAGACTGGCTTTGTGTCTCCGAAGCCCCATCTGGGCCTCGGTCCCAAGCTCTCGGTCTCCTGTCACCCTTGGGGAGCAGCTGTGGGCAGGATTAGCCTTCCGAGACCTCAGGCCGCCCGGGCTAGGAGAACGATGGCACTGTGACCCTGGCTGGGGACCGAGACCTAGCAGGGAGGCAGCCGGGACGGGGCAACAGCTGGGGGTCAGAAGAGCAGCCTGAGCATCCCGCAGAGGGAGGAGGGGGCCGCCGTGCCAGGGAGGAGGGAGGACCAGCTCCTCCCCGCCATGCAGGCCTGCCTGTCTCCAGCACTTCACTGTAAAAATAAATGGAAGAAGCACACGCCAGACAGAAAAAAGGGAAGGGAAAAAAAAAAACACCCCCAACCGCCCCACATGGGCTCCCTCGGCGGGTCTGGGCCAAGGCCTTGGCCTGGGTTACTTGCTGCTGCTTTTCCCGGGAAGCTGCTGGTGCCAAATCTGCATTTACCACAAACAGAGACAACACAATGTCATAATCCTTCTCCTGTCATTCTCCCCTCTCTTCCCCCTCCCACCTCAGACACACACACGCTAACACAAAATGACGGCTCCCTCGACAGCCTGAATGAGCAAAGCCCTCGATCTGCCTCTTAATTGCTGGCGTTTCTCTCTGGCCCGCGCTCCGAGCTCTCCGTGCCCATCGCCCAACTTACAGCAGACCACCCACTGCCCCCTCCTTTGTCCCGAATCACCGCTGACAAATGGCCCGCTGGAGGTAGAAGAATATGCCTGGAAATAATGGGGTGGGGGGGAGAAGCCAGCCCCTGCGCCCCGCCGCCTCGGCACCCTCGCTGCTGGGGTCCTGGCGGCAGAAGCTGGCTGGACTCCGAGGGGACAAGGGGCAGGGACGGTGACTCGGTGACTCGGTGACTCGGCTCCTGGGACTCTGACCCAGGGCCCTGCCCTTCACGCCCCTGCTGCTGCCCCGGGGCCACCGCGCTCCCCAGCAGCCCCCTCCCGCCCCTCCTCTCCCGGCCACCCTCCCGGGGCACTGCTCTGAACATCCCCCGCGCTCCCCTCCCTCCCTCGCTCTTTATGGCAGTTTCAAAGCTGCAGCCGCCACTCGAGCAGCTGCGGCCTTTGATGGGGACAAGGCAGCGAAGGCGGCCCCAGAGGCCCCTGCCCGCCCTGCCCTGGCCCTGCCGGCTCCCCCCGCCGCCCCCCCGGGAGCCTCGGGCTGGGCCGCGCGGCGCAGCGGAGCGCCCAGCGGGCACGCCTCGCGCACCAGAGCAAACTTTCACGACCGGAGGGAGAGCACAGCGCACGCCCGTTACCTTTGCAGCACCATCCTTCCTGGCACTTGCCCCAGCCCCTCCGACAGACCGGCTGGGAGGAGAGCAAGTCCCAAGCCCCAAGCCCAGGCTGGGGAGGAGGGGAGAGGGAAAAGGGAGAAGGAGGAGGAAAGGGGGGCAGTTTCTCGTCTTTCAGCCTCCTCGCAGCTCCTCCTGCCCAAGCCGGCAAGTGAAGTCACAGGGCTGGGGCGGTGACATCAGCTGAGCCTCTGACATCACGGCCCCTGCCGGATCTCACCTCTGCAGGGTGGAGATGGAAGAGCAGCGGGGAGGAGGGGATGGATGGAGGAGGGAGGGGAGCACCGATCCCTCCTTCACCCTCAACTGCAGAGAGCGTGTGCCAGCGTGGTGGGGGGGGGAGGGAGAGGGGGGGTGGCTCGTCTCTGAAGAATATGTTTTATCTCTATAGATAGGGGCGATTATGTGTCTATTTATAATTGGCCCCAGAGTGAATGGCTTAAAAGGGGAGACCGCCCGCCACGGGCGCGAATCACAGCTCTCTGCTCTTCTTGGAGCCACAGGGTCAAGGCCAGCGTGATGGCTCACGGTTCAGGGGCTCATACCCAACACCTTGGGCAGTGAGCACGAAGACTTGGCGAGGCTCAGAGAGGGAAGGGCCTCCCTGAGGCTGCACAGCAGGAAAATGAGCTGATATGGGAGAGGCAGAGGCACAGGGAGGTCGGAAAGGGCTGGTCAGGGCCAGGAAAGGAGCCCAGAGCCTGAAGGGCCAGCCCAGCAGCTTTAGGGCTTTTTTGAAGCCTTGGCTGGCTGCAGGAATGAGGCTTTGGGTCTGATCATTCAGCCCAGACCATCCCTCCACAAAGGTGGGCTTCCAAAGGGGGAGGAGGCAGGGTGGAGCAGTTCCAATCACCCCAAGTCCCATCCAGGTCCGCCCCTCTGGGTACGGCATGCTAGTTCCAACGGGCTGAGCACCAGGCACTCCTACTCCTCTTTTATTCCGTCGCAATGTCTGAGAAGTAGGTACCAAAACCCCAGGTCAAGATGGAGAAACTGAGGCCCAAGAGGGGGTAGGCCAAAACAGGGATGCAGGTGTCCAGTGCCCGGACTCCAGACCTTGGCCAGATCCTTGGCCCTGCAATGCCCTTGGCCTGAGCCTCCTACTCCATAGCCCCTTGGGCCAAACCCAGCCTGGCAGGGCCTCCCTGGTCCTATGCCCACCTCCTGGAGAAAACCACGGTCGCTCCAGCCTCTGCCCTCAGATGAGAGGCTACACAGCCCACTCCGCTGTGCCCCCTTCAGTCTGAGACCCTAGCCCAGCCCAGGGCCCCTGTAGACCCTGTTGTGCCAAACCCTGAGGGCGCTCTCCTCCTGGCTCAGCAGGGGAACCCGGGCTACTGACCACTGACTGCCCCAAACGTAGAACACACCCTCTGAGCTTCTGGGCCTGACGTTTGGTGGGGCCCACTAAGCACCAGGCTCTACTTTCTTATTTCATCCTTTCCACGGGCAGGATGTCAGGGTTACAAGGTTTCCGGCCAGGACACAGGGCTGCTCCCACTATCCAGAAAGGTCTTCCATTTCTCACGGGCTTTCCCCAAAGCCCAAAGCTAATATTCCCAGCTCAGTTCTCAGGACTCCTGCCATGCTTTGCAGCAGCCCTTCCCCCCAACAAAGCCCACACATGGTGCAGAATCCACACAAGACACTCAGGAAGGCTTGGAGGCAAATGACTCTACCTAAAAAGAGGAGCGTGCAACTCCAAACACCAGCCAGGAAGCCCAGAACGAGCACCTTCCTTCTGTCCCCTACACCAACCAGGCTCTCTCCTGTCTCTGGGCCTTTGCCCATGCTGTTCCCTCTGCCTGGAACACCACCTCAGCCCAGCCCCACCCCTTCCCTGGCAACAGGAGGATCTCAACTGAGACATCACTTCCTCTGAGGAGCACTTCCTGACCCTCAAGTCCAAGTTAGATGCTGCTTTCCATTCTCTCCCCCCTCACCAGTCCTACTCACAGTGTCCTGGGGGGCCAGCAAGGAGTGATGGAAAGGGAGGGGGGTTCTGAGGCACACTGCCAGGTTCCCATCCCAGCTGTCTGACTGCTCACTGTGTGACCTTGGACAAGTGACTTGACCCCTCTCAATCTGTCTCCTGCTCCGTGAAATGGGAGTAACAGCAGTCCGGCTCCTCACCAGACCCCAGCAGAATGGCTCATGCTCTTTTGCCTGCCTGCCTCCCCAGCTGGGTTGCCAGATCGGCCAAGGACATGGGTCTGTCTTGCCTTCAGACCCCTGGCACAGTGCCCACGCACAGAAACGTACCCCGAGGAACCTAGGCAACGCTGGCTGAAAGGGCAGACTGGAGATTTTTAATTCAGTTCAGGAGGCACCTACATCAGGCCATCTGGTTTTTAAATCTTGGCTCCCCCACTTCCTTCCTGTGTGATCTTGGGCGAGTCACTTAACTTCTCTGAGCTTTATATGCCCCACCTGTAAAATGGGGATAAGAATAGAGTCTACCTTATAAGGTTGCTGTAAGATTACACAAGAGAAGTGAAGTAAAAGGCTTAGAGCAGTGCAGAAGCTCAGCGGGACCCAGCCCTGTGTTAGCGGCCGTCATTATTACTTTATCTCATCAGGGCCTGCAAGGTACCACAAAGGACAGAGAAAAGTTAGAGATGCGGTGGGACAGTGGGAAGGAAGTGGGCTTTAGAGGAAGAGAGACCGGGCTCCATCATAATCTCACTAAGCCGCAGTTTCCCACTCTTGAAGCAGGGTAGCACTTGTTCACTGAGTTCTTGAGTGGGTGACTGCAAACAAGGAGTATGAAAGTGCCTCGCTTGGGGTCAGGCCCTTAGGAGATAAGCAATACATGTGGGTTCCCTTCGGTCTCTCCAAACCATGGACATACATGCACGGTTATTCAATAACTTTCATGACCCTCCTGACATGGGTGAGGAGTGATCACAAGCCAGGAGCAAGAGAGGCAGAGAAAAAACTTAGAAGAAAGGGCAGTTGGGAGGAGACAACAGGAAGGGCTTCCTGGAGGAGGAGGCATGTGAGTAGAATCAGGAAACCTCCCCAGAAAAGGGAGAGGGAGCAAATGCACGGACAGAAATCCTCCCAGAGCGAAGCTCATTGCTGAGGCAGCAAATTGGAACCATACTTGGGGGGAAGGGGCCCTGTCCCCTCCGCCCAGAAGCAGAGGTTTTTGGCAGCATGAGGGCTGAGCCGGAGGGCTCGGTGAGCACCAAACATCCATCCCTGGCGTGCTATAGTCAGGGATAAAGGCCAATCACGTGGAGACCACAACAACCAAGCTGGGAGGGATGCTGGCATTATCTGGCCCAACCATTCTACACACAAGGAAACCGAGGTCCAGAGAGGCAAAGGGATTTGTCCAAGGTCACATGCAATATCGGTGGCAGAGCCAGGGCCAATGCTTAGCGTGGTAACCCCTGGGTCAGAATTCTTTTAATGATAACAGTGATAACAACAATTAATGATACATATGCAGTGCTTCCCGAGTGCACCCGTCTTGGCTTCTTAGGAGGATGAACTAATCTGAGCCCCACAACTACTCTCTGGTGAGGGACTACCATCACCCCCATTTTAAAGATGAGCAAACTGAGGCCCAGAGAATGGAACAGAATTGTCCCAAGTTATACCGCTAATAATTAAAAACATACCCAGGAGTAAACCCCAGGCTCTCTAGCCCCAGAGTCTGGGCTTCTAACCACTATACCCTCCTGCTTCTCATCCTTACATCCATCCATCCCGCATGCGCCCATCTCCCCGACCAAGCAGGCATTGACTCAAGGAGCACCGATCTGAACTCCTGCTGTTCTGGGCACTGCCGAGTTAGCAGTGGGTGCACGGCCAACCCCCTGGAGCTCCACCCACCGGTCCATGACCCCTGTACCCCGTACTGTGCTGAGCGGCTTCAGAGTAAAAACCATCCTCCTGAAAAGTCCGGCTTCGATTTAGCTGCTCCAGACCGCAGACCACTCTACTAGTGGGAAACCACGAACCAGCCCCCTTTCAAAGGCCATTATATCGCCTGCTTTCGCAGAGGGGGAGTGATGAGTGAACGATCCAGTATCAATTTCAGGGCACACTGGTGAGTTGCGTAGAGGTCTGAGGCCTCCCTGGCCAAAAAAAAAAAAAAAAAAAACAACCGTCCTGCAAATCAGGTCTGGAAATGCTCGGTCCATGAAGCTCGAAGCAAGCGAGCCAAAAAGTGCAATGGTTGAGTTCTGCTACCACAAGAGCTTTCCACAAGCCCAGCCCCCTGGGCAGAGAGGCAGCTCAGTCACACGGGCTGGGCAACCTTTCAGATAGCCTGCTGGGCTCCCAGAAGACCCAGATCTTTCCCTGCTCAGAACAGAACACCTGCTCTGTTCCAGGCCCGCGACACTGTTCGACCCCAAAGGCTGGCAAGACTGTGCCATTCCCCAGAGGAGGAGACTGAGGCTCAGAGAAAGGAAGACGAGCCCAAGGTCAGCACAGACTCGGCTGGTTCCGAAGCCTGTGATCCCCTTTGGACAATGCAACTTCAGGGCAGCCTTGGGCAGGCTCATCCCTCCTCCTATCCTCCCTTTCCTCCTCCTTGAAGTGAAGAAATGAGGGAATAAGAGCAGGAGCCCCCTTCCAGCCCTGGCATTCCAGTGCGCCCATCTGATGAGGCTGCAAGCCTGGGGCTGAGGACAGGAAGGAGGGCCAGGCAGACGCCTCCCCACCCGAACCTCCACCACCTTCATCTCCCCTCCACCAGTAACCTCGGTTATTCTGTAAACAGCCCTAGAACATCGGATCTTAAAATAGGCCTTGACTTCAGGAAGATGAGGTCCTTTTTAGGCCCATTCTACGGATGGAGCCACGGATCCCGATCTCGAGGATCGGTGCTCTCTCCCTGCCCCTGCATCTCCAACACACTCTGGGAGGCTCCGGACATCACCCACTGTTGCCCAAAGAGCAGAGACAGAGCCAGAGGAACCGGGTGGCTGCTGAGACCGGGGTATTAGAATTATTAATAATCACACCCAAAATCTGTAGAGCGCGATACCACTTCCTGGCTCGCAGCCTGCTCCCTCCCCCATAAAACGGCGTTAATACTCGTCATTGTTCCTGGAGATGGCAGGACAGGGATCATGCCTTCCGTTTTACAGATGAGGAAACTGAGGCACGGAGAGGTGGCGGGAAGGGCAGCGAGGCCACACTTGGAACATGGGTCTGAACAGAGGAGGCGGAAGGGAGAGGAAGGCCTGCGGTGGGCGTTGGGGGGGGGGAGGGGGGCGCTGGGATGCTGCACACACTCTCATCCACCGGCAAGCTGCCGTCGGCCACAAATGAGGGGTGATGTGCCCACCTGGGGGGGCCATCAGGGGCCCGCAGGCTGCCCTGGGCACAGCTGCCGCCCTGGCAGACCCCCAAAGAGCCCCCTGAAGAATCGCAGCACTCACAAGCTTTTTTCCCATTCCAAACATGCCAGAGCCCCGCGGACCCCGGAGGCTGCTACTTAGCGCCAGATTAATCACACCGAATTCTCCATCCAGATATTGCGTGCAGGCCGAACTCCCACCGCTAATCGCCGTAATATTCTCCTCGGCGTGTGCAGGCGGCCGGGGCGATGTTCCAGGAATATTAATTCTCCACAGCCGGCTCGCTCCCGCCGCACGCATGCGCCCCCTGCACCGCCGGCTGCTGCTCGGGGATCGGGGGGCCAGGCCAGGGGACGGGGAGCTAGCAGGAGGCACAGCGCAGGCCAAAGCCCTCCCTGGGGGCCAGGGCCTGCTGAGTGGGAAGCAGTGGCCCCAAGGCCCGGCGGACCTTTCACCAGGAGCCACCGCGGGGCTGGAGATGCCCACAGTGAGGGTCCCCTGCTCACCCCATCTCTCCATCCAGTCCTGCCCCTGAGCCCCTTGCCCTAGGACCTGCAGGAGGCTCAGGGCCCCCAGGAAAGCCATACAGCATGGGCCCTCTGCCGCCTTCTCAACACAACAGAGCTTTGAGGAAACAGGCAGCTAGGGACCATCGAATCCCAGCCGAAAAAAAAAAAAAAAAGAAAGAAAGAAAGAAAAAGAAAGGAAAGAAAAGACACACAAAAAGGAATGAAAATCTTTCATCTGCTCCAAATATAAAGACGTGGGTGTTGGAGGGGACTCAGGTAAGGGGAGGTTGGGTTCGGCTGTGGGCCTGGCTGGGGCACTGAGGGGGTAGGTCTCGGCCGCGGCCGCTACTGCTAACCCTATCACCCTATCAGCCCAAGTCAGGGAGCGTCTTTCTACCGTGCGACCATTAGTAAGGGGGCCCCGGGGAGCACTGGTGCACGATGGCTTCTGGTTTCTGGAGGGTCACTGAGGAGAGAGAGCACCCCTCTGTTGCAAGCCCAAAGGTTCTGGCTGAAGCACAGGCTGCTGGGCCTGGGAATGAGACATTGGCCTGTCCTCGGCGGACCCCCAACTCAATGTAGACGCCTGCCTCCCTGAGCACAGGCCCCAGATGTGAAGCTACTGCTCACTCGGACCCTGAGGCCCCTAGAACAGCACTGGGAAGAGGCACATCTTCAAGGGCTTTGCCTAGTACCCACTCTTGCTTTGGCTCAGCACAGCCACCAGAGACAGCTTTCAACAGGCCATTTACAAATAAGGAAACTGAGGCACAGAGAAGCGAAGTAAAGGGCCCAGCAGCTGAGTCCCCAGGCTATCAGAATTCGAAGCCAGTACCCTCCCCTCTCCCCCCCACAGCCTGACTCCATGCCCTGTCCCTCCCCTCTCTGGGCCTCCACCTCTTCTCTGAAATGACCTTCAAGGTTCTTCTTGCTCCTGCCCAACGAGCAAAAGCATTCATTAAGCACCTACTGTATGCCAGGCCCAGGGTTCCAGAAATGCATCAGGTGGCTCAAGGAGCTCACAGTCTGGTGGGGCCCCCTCCATGGCCTTGGGAGATAGGGAGGGCTTCCTGGAGAAGGCAGGCATTGAGAAGTGGAGAAGGGTGGGGATCTTTACACTGCAGTCTGGACTAGAGTGAACAGATGGGGCCAAGGGCAGCTTTGTGTGTGGTGCCGAGAAGGCGGCTTTGATCTCAAGACAGTGGGCAGGCGTCCCGGCCGGGATGGGGCTGGGTGTGGATCAAGGCAGGCTGGGCTGTCTAGGCCGGCCCAAACCAGGCAAAGGCTGGGCCCTCAAGCCAGGGGACACTGAAGAAGGGGACCTCTTGAACCCAGGGCTCCTGACTCCTGGTCCAGTGCTCTGGGAGGCAGAAACTGTAAGAACACCCCAAAAAGGAGGGTCCAACAAAGTGAGCACTCGGGGGTCACATGAGGGTGTGGGGCTCAACCCAATTACTTTCTGGCACAGAGAGTTTGAGAATCAAGGTCTAAATCACAGAAGTGAGGGACGAAGTCTGACCTCTGGCATCCCCAACAGCAGCAACGCCTGTCCAGCCTGAGGGACACCGGTCATCCCCCATGCCCCACAGACCTGTGTGAGCCGGGCAGCTGTCAGGCCCCTCTCAGACCCGACCCCCACATAAGTCTCACAGCCCTAGAAAACCGAGGGGTCCCTCGCCCATTTCGCAGATAATGGAACTGAGACTTGGAGATAAAGCGCAGGCAGAAACCAACCCTCGAGCCTCCTCCATGCTGGGCTCCCTGCCCACAATCTCACGGGGTGGGGGTGGGGGAGAGGTCATTACAGGTTAAGTCCCAGAGGCAGCAGGGGGCAGCATTTTAGGACTCCTGGGTCCAGGCCTGGGCGGTCAGCGTCTTGCCCCCCAAGCTCCACCCCTCACTCCTGCTGAGAGTATGCCTACAGGGACCAGGATGTAGTAAAAAGGAGCTCTTCTTCCCCTCCCAAGTCCTCAAGCACCAGTTCTATGCCTTAAACTCCCTTTATGGGTGAGAAATCCTGACCAGAGCTGGGACTCAGCCCGGAGCCAGCAGATAGTCTGCAAGGCTGGGGGACAAGCTAGGGCCCAAACCTTCCCGTGGGAGGTAATGTCCCAGCACGTCAGCTGAGTGAGGTGGGCCTTGAGACGCCAACGGAGTGGGCATCAAGTCAGCCTGGGAAAGTCCCAGAAGGCTTCCTGGAAGAGAGGGTGTTTGGTAGCGACCTAGAGAGTACGAAGGCCTGCGTGGGCTGTAAAACACCACGCACCTGAGACACAGGGCCCCCGAGACTTCGAGGTAGACAGGGTCCCGACTCTCCGCCATTCCCTTCCCCCAACCAGCCCTATTTCAGGCCAGTCCTATGCCTGTGTCCCAGTGCAGGCCCGGTCCCAGGAAATTCCTCCTAAGTGACTGCCTGTGGTGGCCCAGAGGTGCTTGGTGTGCCCGAGGCTCCAGATCCACGCCCACACATCCCCTTCCATTGAGCCCCGTCTGCCCCGGGAGCGGCGGGACCTGGGTCTCAGCTGCTAAGCCTTGGAGGGAGGGCTGACCGACCAGGGAGTCAGGCTCCTGCGCTTTTCCTAGACTTGCCTCTGGAGCAAGGTTAAGGGGGCAGGACACAAAGCATGGATGACCCAAGCGCCCGCTCCCTCACAGGAAGCCTCCTGGTCAGGCCCAAGTCCCTGGAGGGGAACTGGGGCTGACAAGTGTCCTTCCTGGGCACCTCCCCCTGAGAGATTCAGTAGTTTCCACTGCTGGCTCCCAGCTCCTCCAGCAGGGAGGGGAAAGCTCCGGGTCCGGGCCCAGCCTCCCACAGCCTCGCTGAGACTGAGCAAACCACTTCCATGCCTCCAGAGCCTCAGTTTGCTCAACTGGGAACAGGGGCTGGCCACACCCATCTTGCCAGGTTATTGCAAAGGTGAATGCCAAACAGAAAAAGTAAATGCTGGCCCCTTCCCTAGGGCTCGGCATTTGGGGGGCGGGGAGCTAGGCATTGAAAAAGCCCCAGGGCTATAAAAGCAGGTCTTCTCCTGAACAAGGGAATTCACATTCACCTCCTTTACTGCTCATGACAGCCTGGAGAGAGAAGCACTCTATTCTAATTTTACAGGTGAGCATCTGAGGGCAGGTGGCCGAGGGGTCTTGCCCAAGGTCACAGAGCTCCGAGTCCAGGGTGTGCCTTGCCTGACTCCGCTCAGTGAGTGCTTTCAGGCTATGGGAAGGGATGGGCTGGGGGGAGGAGGCCCCCAGCCCACTAGCCAAACCCAGCCCCGGGGCTCAGCCTGGCCCCAAACCCCAGCTCAGGAAGAAGCAAGCCCCCCATCCCCTACCTCCCTGAGGCCGCAGCCATCTTGGGCTCTTGCAGGGGCTTGTTTTGCAAGCCAGGAGCCCAACAGCCCTAGGACGGAAGCCAGGAAGGGGCTGGGAAGCGGGAACATCCCGCAGGAGGAGCCTCCTGGTGGGGAATCACCCCCCTGCCAGCATCCCGCCAGCCTCCTGCAGCGCCGAGCACCAGCCGTGCACCAAGGCTGTGCACGCGCCCCGGCAGGCACCTGCCAATCTCAGCCCACGGCCCCCGCCCCAACCCCCCCTCTCCCGGAGGACAGATAATTCTCTCGCTCTCCCAGCCTGACAAAATAACTAATGCTAACTCAATAAAGTCCCCCTTGAAGGTTTTTAATTACCAGACTGTGCCAAAGACTAAAGACTCTGGGAGCAGGAGGGAGGCCAGGGGAGGCTGATGGAGGTCTGGAGGTCGGAGGGGCTGAGGTAGGGCAGTGGGTGGGCATCCCTCCCGACTGACGACGAGGCCACGGCCAGGCCGCTGCTGTCCAGGGTGCTGGGCCCGGCGATCACAGGGATTGAGGATTCACATTTGCAACAGCGGCCGCTGATGGAGGCTCAGGCCAGGCTAGGTTCCCAGCAGGAACCTGTCGGCGTTTCTCTCAGGCAAGCGTGGCCAATCACAAGGCAGAAACCGACACCCCACTGTAGAGATGAGGACAATGAGGCTCAGAGGGGGGCCGTGGCTTGCTGTGGTCACACAGCTGAGCCTGGATTGTCCAGTTTTACTTGGTGCCAGGCTTACTTGGCTGGCTGACTGCAGGAGATACACAGATGGGAGTGTGGTTGAGTGGAGGGTCTGAGGGCATGGGGATGGCCCCCCACAAAGGGTCTAATGCTGGGTGGTGGCTTCTGCGCAGTGAGATGTGCTAGGCTGGGAAAGCAGCACAGCCAGGAGCTGGCCAGACAGAGGCCGCCCAGGAGACCTGAGAACCTAAAGGCAGGAGCAGCTTGACTGGTTCCCCCTGGAATACCACCGGTCATGGGACAAGAGGGCTCAGAAGCCCACACCCAATGAGCCCGCACAGCCAGTAAGGCAAACGACGAGGGGAGGGGAAGGCACTGCGGGATAAAGGGTGATACCATCTAGTGACCTAGCCAAGCTGCCTAACCCTGGCTCAAGCACTTCTGCTCTGAAGGAAAATTCAGGAACGTCTAGAGGGTCCCATATGCTCCCTCTGCCCTAGAGCAACCCCCAAACTCCTTCCCACCCTCTGTGAGCTGGCCCTGCCCTCACTGGCCCCAACCACCCCATGCTCCCATCCAGGGGCCTGCCTTCTGCTCCTTCCAGCTCGCCCCGCCTCTTCCTGCCTCAGGACCTTTGCCCTGGCTGTCCCTTCTCCAGGGCTGCTCTTGCATAGCTGGTTCATGTTGTTCAGGTCACAGCCCACAGGGCACCTCCTCAGAGAAGCCCTCCTTGAACTGCCTTCTTACCATGGCCTTCTCCGTCCAAGGCTAGTGCCCCCCAGTGGAAATGCCATGCGGCCTCGGTCCCAACACACACATCCATCTCCTCCCCTGGGGAGCTTCCCCGTGCCCCAGGCAGAGTGACCTGCTCCCCCAATGATACAGGTTACCCTCAACACTCGGACCCTAGGCATCACTGAGGTGTGGACCCTGCTGGGGTTCAAATCCTTCCTTAGCCACTCGCTAGCTGTTTGAGCTTCTGTGAATGTCAGTTTCTTGGTCTATAACACGGGGGGGCGAGGGGGAGAAGGACACAGACCGACACACTTAGGGCAGTGCCTGGTGAGTGCTTGGTGTTGCCCAGCTTCATCATTAGTGGCTCCTTGCCCAGCACAAGCCCTGGACACAGGAACACTCCAGGAGCCCACCATGGTGGCTCAATGACTGACCCAGCACAGCTGGCCAGGGAGCAGCTCTCCAAAGGGAGACCTGGCTCCATTTCCTAGGTGAGGCAACGGAGGCTGCAGGAGGCTGAGCCTTCTGTGGTCCTGCGGCCCTGGCTGTGCTCTTTTTGCTGCTGCTTCTGCGAATCTGCTCTTCCCAGCTCTGCAGAGGCGCCAACATGGGGGGGCGGTGCCGAGAGCCAGCACAGCTGTGCCTGGCTCCCGAGGGCCGTGTGGGGCGGCTGGAGGCCCCAACACCCAGCCCTGCCTGGAGCCTGCTGGCTGGGATCACAGCCCTGCGGTGCTCGAGCTGCTGCCCACCAGCCGGCCCCCTGGCATCGGGCCCGGGATGCCAGCCAGCCGGGAGAGGAGGCAGCTTGGCTGCCGGCCAGCTCACGGTGCCTGAGCTGTCAGCCGGGAGGCAGGCCAGGCAGGGCAGAGACCCCCGCCCCCTGAATGGGGCCCCAGCCAGGGCACCGGGACAGGGCTGAGTGGCTCACTGTCACGGCTGTCAGGGGGCCCTACGGGTGCGGGCCCCAAACGGGGCTCAGGGAACATAATCTCACTGGTGGGGACCCAGGATGCCTTGTCCCCATTTATTCCACTTAGCTTTCGCTATAGTGGAAGCAGCACGTGGAGCAGGGGAATTTTCAAGTCGAATAATAATAAAAACAGCAACAACGACAGCTGACATTCAGCAAGCACTTACTCCGTGCCAGGTGTTTGAGGTGCCGCTGCACTGACTCCTCCCAAAGGGAGACGCTGATTCCATCCCCCTCTACGGACTGGCGGCTAAGCTCAGAGAGGTGCAGGAAGTCACCCAAAAGCACACAGCACGCTGGGGGAGGACTCCGATTGAGCTCAGGCTCCAGACCCTATATTCCAACCTCTCTGCTCTAGTGGCTTAGGCCAGCCTAGTTGCTCACACTGGCTGGCCCAGCTGGGTGGCCTTGGGCCAGGAAGTCATCTGTCTGCAAAATGGGCACAGTCAGGATATCACTGCAGAGTCAACCAGGGGCTAGACAGAAAAGGCCTGAGCAGAGGACATGTTCCCTAAATATGGCTAGTCGTTGGTCATAGTCACTGAGCTTCAGAAATGATAAGAACAAAAAGGCCCATCTCATTAGAGCCTCTGCCAGCCGGCCACATCCCCCCGCAGCATCCTGGGCACCCCCCATGGGCACAGCGGGGCTGGCACTGGGGACGGGCAGTTCCTAGGGCTAACTGAAAGCCCACTGTGCACAGCCTCGAGCCTCAGACCCAGAAGCTGCCCCTCACACCACCTCTCCCCACTCCTAGACAAGGTAACCTCGAGAAAACCTGGCCAGAGAATCACGGGCCCAGGCCAGACCAGCGTGTGCAGAGGCGCGCTCTTGCCCCTCGGTCCACAGAAAGGCCTACATTCCCCGGCCAGGTGGGGCCCACTATTTTTGGTTCCAGGTCTCACAGAAATACTCGAGTCAGGGGACCCTGGTGGCGCGGTCGGTGAAGCATCCAACTCGGTTTCAGCTCAAGAGATGATCTCAAGGTCATGAGATCGAACCCCACGTGGGGCTCTGAACTCAGCAGGGGTATCTGCTTAAGATTCTCTCTCCCTCTCCCTCTGTCCCTCCCACTCGAGTTCTCTCTCTCTCAAATAAATCTTAAAAAAAAAAAAAAAGACAAGACTGGGGTCATTGGTGAGCTTGAGCAGAGACCGTCAGCCCCGCCACTCCCATCTGTCCAAAGTACTATTTGTTTGTACCATCTCTCTTTCCATTCAATTCATAACAAGCCCAATGAGAGAGACGGTATTGCCACTGACCCATATCCTATACGCCCAGACAGGGACAGTGACTTACCCAAGGTTACACCAGGTCATCGGGGTGCAGCCTGGGGTCCTGAGGCCCCCAGCACTCCTATTACCAGATCTCCTCATCTGGGGGAGGGTGAAGCCCTTAGGTCCACAGCCACTGCCAGCTCTCAGAGCAGCCGAGGGGAGCAGGGGAGGATGGAGGGCAGACAGGTTTGGGTGGGTAGAGGTCTTCCAGAGAGAGGGGGAATGCGGGCCGGCACACTGGCCCTCACCCTGATGGGCTGCCCACGGCCAAGGGCACCCAGTGGGCATAGCACGTGAGCACAGATCGTGCGAAGACACCCAGGGAGATAGGAGCCCACCTGAGTAACACCGACCAGGGCTTCGAGGAGGGAGACCGGCCAGACGCCAGGAGTGGGTGCTCCTGGTATTCCACAATGGGAAGGCTGGCAAGAAACTGTGAAACCCACCCTGCCCCCTGCATCACCGAAGCCTGCTGTGCTCTCCTGCCCAGACATCCGGGCAGCAGACGGAGCCTGGGGCAGAGTGGGGTGGGGACGTAGAGGAGCCCGGCTGTGTGGCCCTGTGTCACAGCCCCTCTCTGTGCCTGAACTCCTCCTCTGTGCAGTGCTGAGCGGGCCAGAGTAGACTGTGTGCCCCGGCGGGCACACAGTAGGCCTCCCAGCCTGCTGGCACAGATACGGCTCTGCCCTAATTGCTTCTGTCCCCATGCACACGTGCCTTTCATGGACTCTCCTGCCAGGTTTTTTTAACCACAGAAAGTAGAGCAGGGACAGGCCGGACCGTGGGGGCCAGGCGTGAGTGGGGGACCCTCCCGCAAAGTACAGGTCACCCCCTCAGGGAGTTCTGGAAACAGCCAGTCGGTCCCACACTTTGCATTCCATCCATGTGGCTAGCAGAGGAGGCCCCCACAGGTGTGTCCTCAGCCTCAGGGCTCACAGATGGGTGACACGGGGCCGGGATCACAGACACCAAGACCTCTCCAACCCACGGCCTGCCCTCTGTGAGTGGAGAGGAAAAAGGGGGCTCGCCAGATAGATAAATCTGACACAAGCCCTGGAGATTCACCTTTAGAAGGCTTGAGAGGGACAGGAGGGGGTGATGGGCAGATGGCAAAGGCCCCCAGGGCCCCCAACTAGGGATCTCAGGGAACATTTATGGGGCAGGCAGCAAGCAGCAGGTGAGGGAAGGTCCCTCTGGGGATGGGGGCCCAGGGGCCCTGCCCCTCTTCCCTCTCCCACACCAACCACTCACTGACACTACCCACTCCTACTGTCCTTACCTTACCCTCCCTCCCCCACTCCCTCCTGCCAGTGGGCCTCCAATGCCCCAGGCCTCAGTTTCCCCCCAGGACAAAAGGGCTACAGCCTTGAACCAGGCAGCCTTGGCCTCAAGACCTGAATGAAACATGCCAGCAGGGGCAGCTCACCCAGGATCATCAGGGGACTGGGGCAGGGGGTGGGGGCTGTCCCTCCTCCACCGTGGCAGGTACAGCCGCAGTTACTCATCCTTTCTCTCCGCTGTCAGCAACTCACCAACCCCCACCCCGACTCCCGGCTCGGCAGCCCTCTCCCCCAGAATTCAACCATCCAGGGTGACCTGGCCAGCAAGTCACTAGGCCAGGTGTGTAATGCCAGGAGTGGAGGGCAATCAGCAAGTAACCTGGAGGAAGAGAGAGGGGAAGACGGACTAGCGAAGGAAAGGAAGTGGAGGGGAAGGGGGAGGAGGGAGGAGAGAGGAGGGGAGGAGAGATGGGAGGAGGAGGAAGTGGAGGGGAGGAGGGAGGAAGGAAGGGAGAAGAGAGAAAGGGGTCGGAGGGAAGAGTAGAGGGGGAGAGGG
>CM053611.1:103808968-103841460 GCA_028646535.1 Procyon lotor
GGTGTTGGCCGGGGGTCCTCACAGCTGTGCTGTCTCCCCGCCCCCACGACAGGGAGCTCTCCAAAGCTCAGACAGTGCCTGCCCCTCGTCTGCCCCATCACGCTCATTCCTGAGTGGGGTCTTCAGAGCCACCGAACTCTGCAGGGCAAGAAAAGCCCCTCGGGAGGGATGCTCAAGACCCTGGGCAGCGCTGCGCTCATCCCCTCAGGAGTCAGACGCAGAGATGGGGGTGTCCCCGGGCGCTCAAGACATTTCTGTCCCCTTCATTGTCCCCTGAAGGCCGAGCCCCCATCACCTCCCGTCTCCACCGGGGACGGAGCAGCAAGCCCAGGGCGAACCGAGCGATTTTCCAGACCTAGTGTGCTTGGCAAGCCAATCTGAGCACAGAGTAAACCTCTGGCCTCTGCGAGGGGGCACGGCCAAGTGTGAGCACAGCGGCTGCCACCGCCCCGCCACCCCCCAGTCGAGAGAGCGCGGCTGCCAATTCCCCGGCTCAGCAGAAAGCCTCCATTTTGCGGGGAGAAATTAATGAAAAGGAGAAGCCCGGGAAATTACGAGTCGCCACCTGCAATCGCTCCTTCCAGGGGAAGTGGCGTGATGGCTGATAGGCTGCGGCCGCCCTGCCAGGCTGGGCCAGCAGCTGAGGACCTTGTCCGCCCCCTGGGAGACAGGTGGGAAGCCGTCGGTGAGCGGGGCACAGCGAGGGGAGCCCTAGGGTCCCGCGGCCCGTCCTGGGTACCACCCAACTGGGGAAGCCTCCAGCTGGGAGAAACTTCCACTTCCCTCCCATGCTTTTTATCATTTCCGTCGAAACCCGGGCGGCCCCACGGATTCAAGAGCACGAGGCACACCCCCAGCCCCGGTGCTGGGTTCCCCGCAGGCTGGTGGGAGAAGCCCGGAGATGGCACTGGTGGGGCTTCCCTACACCCACGCGTGGGGCTGTGCTGGGTGCCCCCGAGGTTCACCCAGTGACTCTTCGCTGCCCCCGGGACGGGATGCAAGAGCACGGGACCGGAGGCTCAGAGAACAGCGCTCGTCCGAGGCTGCTGATGAGAGGGGGAAGGGCTGGGGCTCTGCTGACAGCCCGGGGCTGCTCCTGAGACGACCTGAGACAAGACGGTCGCACGGGACACCCACTGCGGCAGCCAGGATTTGCATCTGACCAGTGGCATGGTCACTCCCTCCCGGACTAGGAAGAAAGAACACTGCCTGGTCACCACCCCAAGCCTCTCTTTCTGAAATCAAGCCAAGTTCCCCGACTCCCAGACTCTTGTCTACACTCAGGGATAGAGCAGTAGACAGCTGGGACGGGTCACTTTGGAGCCACCGCTTAAAGCATGTCCCCCTTCCAACAGCCCCCAGATCTCTAGCTCCCTCAGATCTCAGCCTTCACCAGGAAGTGAATTCAGACTAAGGTGTGAATGGCTGATATGAGCTTCCCCACTCTTCCTCTCGGGTTTATATATTCAGAGACCTTGAACTTGACTTTGCAACTGTGAGAATGGTCATTCACAGGAGTGAGGAGCCTGTGGGACGAGAATCCGGAAGCTCTGGTCCTGGCACCAAGCACCACCAGTCACCCCAGAAGAAGGCTAGGCCTCTCGCGCCAGCTCATCCTCTATTAGCTGTGCAACTTAGGATAAGCCCCATGGCCTCTCTGAGCCTCAGTGTCCTCTCTCTGCTCTGCAACTGGGTGACCCCTTATCCTTCCCAGGCTCTAGCGTGGAGAGTCGGGAGGCAGCCTGCCGTGGTATCCTCTGGAAGGCAAACTTGGAGGCGCTGCTATCTCCCGCTCCACGGCCCTGGCCGTATATTATTATAATGGCCTTGGCCAATAGGGGCGCAGGCTATTAGAATGAGTTAAGACCAGATTAATCTGCTTAAAAAAATATGCCTGGTTTTATGCTGTGCATTCCCGCCTAACAACTCAGGCTCCTTCCAGGCCATTATCTCGTTTTATCGTTAATTCAATTCCATAAACATGTATTAAGTGTCTATTATGTGCAGAGCCCTGGTCCGGTAGCTGGGGTGGGGTGAGGGGGCAATGGGGGGAGCAGGCCCAGGCCCCAAGGTGCCTACTGCTGGGCAAGGGACCCACCTGAACCTCAGACCTCACCGCCGGGACATGGAGCAAGCGAGCCGGAGCTCAGAGGAGGGAGACGCTCATCAGCCTGGAGGATTTGGGGATGCTTCCTGGAAGAGGGGGCCCATGAACACCGGCATTGGACACGGTAACATGTGACGTGAACAGAGGGCCTACTATGCATCAGGTACCATTCCCGGCACTTTACACTCAGGGACTCAATCCTACCAATAATCCAGGGGGCAGGCCCTAATGTAAACCACCCCCCCCAATTTTACGGATAAGGAAACAGAGATTCGGATAGCTAATTTATTTGAGGTCTCAAAGCTGCTAAGGGTGAAGCCATGAAATCCAACTCCAGAGCACAGATCCAGAGCTCTGCCTCCCCTGGCTGGGTGACCACACGCTGCTGTCTAAACTCTGAGACTCAGTTTCCCTCCCTGTGAAAATGTGAAACTGGCAGGGCGTGGGGGGGGGCACTGGCTGGGTCTGACTACCGCCTGGGAGGCCACGTAAAAAACATGGGCTGAGGGCCTCAGAGAAGTGACCCGAGACAGGACTGGGAGGGGCAGGTGGCACTGCCCCTTCTGAAAATGAAAAGACAGGAAACAGAGGGACCGGGCCAAGCCCGTGGGACAGTCACCAGACTCACTCTCACGTTCTTCCCTAAGGATGTATGGACAGCAAACATTCCTTGGGGGCTCCCCGCTCCATCTGCCTTGTCAGCGGGGAGGGAACAGGGTGGAGACTGGACAAGCAGAAACCATAAACATGGACAAGCAGGGACTACAGGGCCTGGAAGCTGTTAAAAGCCAAAGCCCAAAGTGCCCACACGCCAGGGGCCTCCCTCCCTCCATCCATCCATCCCCCAGGCCCCCGACGGCACCCCGGTCCTGGGCCTCCCCGCGCTGGCCTGGCCCACCTCCCCAGCTTCCTCAGGACCACTCCCCTTCTTCCCACCCACCCCAGGCAGCCCCCAGGCTCCTGGGCCTCCCCGCCCCTCCAACCCTGCACGCCCCCACGCTGTCCCCGCTCCCCCAGCCCTCGGCCTATTTGGTTCTCCACGTAAGCAGTGCCCTCCTGGCTCCCTCTCTGCCTGGGAAAACAGGTACGCTTCCTTCAGTGCCAGCTCATAGATCTCCTTCCTCTATGAACTCCACCTCCTGCCCCCCAGACACGGCAGTGGGGGGCTCGTCCGTATTCTTACGGCCCTCTGCATACCTGACGGGCGCAGAGGCGCACGGATGCAGAATGCAGCTGGAGTTGAAGTCCAGCTTCTCATGAACCAGCCACAAGTGATGTCACCAGAACCCCGCCGTCCTCATCCGTAAAGCAGGGTGACACCACCCCTCACAGTGTAGGGATGGGGATGAAATAAAAAAAACGTAACCCTTGTGTCAGGAATACTGCTCCGCTCTTGTCACCATCTAGCACTATCGGGGTGCTCTGAGCTTGCTGTCTGCTGGGCTAAGTCCGCATTGCTCCTACTCCCCACCCCTCCCTGCCCTCTCTCCCTGGCGCCCTGCACAGAGCCTCGTACCCAGCTGCTGCTGACTCAGAGGGCAGAACCCCACCTGTGTGGGGCAGCCAGGAAGGGTTCCTGGAGAAGGTGGTACCACCCGTTGAGGTTTTGAAGGATGCCTAGGAGTTGACCAAGTAAAGACAACAAACCAGGAGGCAACTCCAGGCAGAGGGCGTAGTTTGAGTTCGACCCTGCAGGCCTCAGAAGCCATCCTGAAGCCTGTGGACTTCATCCATGGTTGGGTTTTGGTGAGGAGGGATGAGCTAGGGACGGGCAGAAGGGGGGATACCCCAGGAGACTGAAAACTTTCAATCAGGGCAAGGATAGTCCTGTAGTGTTTACTCCCCAAACATGTTCTGAGGGCCTACTGTGCACCAGGGTTGGGGTCATAGAGAGACACAACACAGACGGATGTGGTTCCTGGGGCCAGAGAGCCAATGTTCCAGGGAGGGAGACACACAGTAGTGGCCCGGACGCTGCGGCAGGAGAGGTGCGCGGAGACCGTCAGATCACCGACAAGAACAGGGACCCAGCCGGGGGTGTGTGTGAGCTTGGAGGAAGTGGTGTTTCCGTCAGACCTTAGCAACAGGAGGGGACAGAGCCTGAGAAGATTCCAGGCAGTGTGAACGGCACAGGCAAAGCCCTGAGGCGGGAAGGAGGGTGGCCTGTGGGAGGAAGTGGCAGCCTGTGCAGCTAGAAGGTAGGAACGGGGAGGGGGGGACTGGCGGGGCCACGTGGCCTGGAGGGGCAGGGCCTGCGGGCTGGGGTGAGCAGTCTGGGTTTACCCTCTCGGCCACGGGAGGCCAGGTAGGAGCCCGAGAAGGTTGCCAGGTCCCGGTCACCCTGCAAGTTCCTGGACAGAGAGCAATGCATCAGCCCCACCAGGGAGATTTGTGGTCGCGAAAGACCACACTGACAGCCTGGGGAGGCCAGGACTCCTGCACAGCCCGGCCCCCACGCCCGCCCTCCTCCCCGGCGGAGTGGCCACGGGCAGATTGATGAGGTGGAGACCCGATCCGTCTTGAGTTTAGCTCAGATTCCGGCTGCGTCTCGGGTGACAGTGGCTCATCAATACCCGAGAAAATACAGCCTGGAGGGCGGACAATTAGGGGCTGCCCGGCTGGCAGGGGGCCGGCCGAACCAGTGTCCGCTGCTCGCTCTTCTCGGGAAGATGGACATGTGAGCGCGGGGAGGGGTGGGGGCAGGTGGGAGGTGAGGTCACCCCGCCTGTCCCCAGGCCCCGATCGCCGCAGCGCCCCACCACGGAGGCTGTGGCGGGGGTCTCGGCGGGACCTGCAACCGGACAGGGGATCGGAGAGGGAGAAGGGGGCTGCCTGAGCGCTCCATCTCCGGGCACCGAGACCAGACCTGAGACCCTCACTCCACATGCCGGGGGAGGATGGAAGCACTAGGTAGTGTGTCTGAAGGGCGGCGGGGCTCGAACCCGTTCTCCCTGGAAAGTCATGGGGGAGGCCTCTCCGCGCCTGTTTCCTCAGCGGAGACATGAGGGCATTTCTGCCTCAGAGGGTCACCACGAGGCTCAAACCAGATTCTGGGGAGACCTTTCACCACATGCAAACAGCTGAGGGCCGAGCCCCCCTTCAGCAGCTGTAAGCCCAGGGGAATCGCCCTGGGCGCCCTGTGGGGGCCACGCCAAGGCCACAGAACCACATCTTGGGCAGAAGTGAGGTGTGGTCAAAGGGCACGGATGGGAACCACACAGACCCCACTCCTGGCCCCATCCCCTCCCAGCCGGGGGACAGGCTGAGGCCTCTGTCCCCTTCCTGGCAAAACAGAAATAAGGCACCTTCAGCGCAGGGTTGTGTTGGAAAGTGTGAGAATACTGTAGTCCCGGGCACTCTGCAGGCACACAGAGCCTGCCGCATCCCCTCCTGACTCTGCCCCCGTTACGGGTTTCTCCTGTGAACCCCGATGCCAAAGTCCCATCTGGTCAAGACAGTTCTAGCTTCCTAGGCACATGGGTCACCCAGAAACGGAGACATTTTGCAGACGGCATGAGATTCTAGGGGTTTGTATTTTAGAATAGGAAGCTGGACAGGACAATGGTTATGCCAAAGGAATGAATCACTAAGGATAAAATCCCTGCCAACAGGCAAGGAAGGAAAACGTTGCAGGGTGAGGGCAGTCCTTCCTAGAATGCTGAGATCACCTTCCAGAGACGTGGAGTATTAGCTGGATAGGTATTACATGGCCAGCATCATACCAGGCCTGGGCACCACAGAGAAAACACACAATCTCCAGTTGCCCTGGACGCGCCCATCATGAAGGAATGAATGAGCAAGCAAGTGGGGCTTAGAGCAGCACAGGCTCTACCACGGTGGTCAGCAGGCCCCCGGTCTGGCACCACGAGAGCACACACAGCCCTGCCCGCTGCAGCCCAACGTCTCCTGGGAATGGGCTCTCCGTGGGCACAGTGGACAGAGGTGGGTTCCCTGGGTGGCCTTGACCTTATTAGTGGGGGTCTGACAAAGCCAGGCCAGGTGGGACCCCAGGCCTAGAAGAATCCACGAAGGAAGCACTGATACAGGTTTAATTCTGGAATTTTCACTCCTTATCCTAACAGAGCAACTGTCAGGACCAAAGCCCAAGGGGAAGGCCCATGCTCACAGCCACTACTAACCTTACTGTTCCTTCCCCGGTGTACGGTGGGCCCTGTGGGGACAGACCGACAGACAACGGCTGCCCTGGCCCAGCTCCCCCACTGCTATGAGGCCCCAGTCGCTTGTACCCCTGCTCTGCACTCAGGCTCCCCAGCTGGAAGAAGTGAATAGTCCTCTCTGCCATGAAGAACCAGGAGGGGACAGGTCCCTAGAAGCTTCTGGAGCAGCGTCTAAGTACCGGGTGAGGGTGTGGGGGGCCTAGCCCCCGGCCTCCAACCTCCCCACGCCCGCGCCCCGCATGCCCACGGCCCGGGCCTCAAGCCCACCGCTCCAGAGCTCAAGGGAAGGGTGTTCGGGGGACGACAGCTGCATTTCCAGGCTGCTGGCTGGCATGCCAGGGACATTCATCACTGTCCAACCAGGAGAGCTCGGGACAACCGGGTTCTTGCAAGCTCCCCCGTTCAGGCTACCCTGCCCGGCTCACACCCCCATGCCTGACCCCCCAGACAAGCCTCTCGACTTGTCTGGGCCTCAGTGTCCCCACCTGGAAGTGCAGGTGACACTGCCGCCTGCAAGCAGGGCCCTATAGCTTACGCCCAGAGCCCCTCCAGTGCCTGGCACTCCGCAGGCGGCTGCCGGCAGGTGGGCGGGCCCCTGGGCACACAGCAGGACTTCAGCACCAAGGCTGCTGACCATACGGGGCCCATGGTGTGCTACCAACCAGGTGAGGGTGGCCCAGGCCTCAGCCTGAGGTGGCCTGGAGTCACCCAGTGTCCCCTCTCCACGATGGGGAGGACCCTGCAGCTGTCAGCAGAGCCCTGAGTGGCACACACTCATCTCACCCCTGCAGGACTTCTTCACGCTGCACAGGCCTCCTGGAGGGCTCCTCCCTGTATCTAAAGCCTCCGGGCAAAATCCTGTTCCCCTTCGTGGCTTACACCCACCACCTCCTCCAGGGGTTTCCTTGGTCCTCCGCCAGAATCCGTCTGATGCCTCCAGAGCTGTCAGGACCCTGGGCTCTGACCCTGGAAAATTCCCAGTTACCGGAGATTGACCACAGCCTCGATAGAATTCTGTTCTGTGAGCACAGCAAGCTCAGTCTCACCTCAGGACCTTTGCACGGTTGTTCCCTCTGCCTAGAATGCTTTTCCCCAAGACCTACACAGGCAGTCTCCTTCTTGTCTTTTACTTCTCAGCTAAAATGCCCCGCCTCTCAGGGCAACAGCAGGGGCAAGAGCGGGGGCTCCGTCTGCTGTGTTCAATGCTGCAGCCTCGGTACCTAGAGCAGTGCCTGCAGCAAAGACGGGCACGGAGGCAGCCGGATGCCCCATCCCTGAGAGCTCCTAGGCTCCTGCCGCCCCCCTCACCCAGGGGCCCCTGGTGAGGAGGAGACACCTCCACTAACCCAAGGACCTAAAGATAAACTTGGAGGTGATGCCGTGCATATCTGAAACTGGCCACAACCCATCACTTCTGGACAAATGCTCCGGGGCACATGCCTAATGCGAATCGTTTCTGTCATCAGGACACGGAGGGGCCTGACATGGACCAGCTGCTGCCGCCGAGGGACAGGCTGCCGGAGCATCGATGGGCTCTCAGCAAAATTGATGGCCACTGTCAGAAAATGATTTCCCCACGGCCTGACGCCAGCCCTCGGAGGAGCTCGAATCCCAGGCAGCGATGCCTCCCGGGGCGGGTGGGCGGGCGGTCAGGCAGGCAGCCAGGCGGCCGGCCCGCACCAGGCCCAGCTGCTTCGCCAGAGCCGGGGAGCCCGTGATTCCCAGGAGAGACGGGGAGCTGGCGGGGCCCACGCCTGGGAGGCCCACGCCCAGGGGCTATGGGACAACAGGAAGCCCTCCCCCCCGGGTAAGAGTGGGGGTTCCTGCCTGTACTCCTTTAACTCACTTCTGTACCTCCAAGCCCAGCGCCCAGCCTGGCACAGTGCAAGAACCCAGTGAATGTCGAATAAATGAGCAAATAAATAACAATTCTCAAAACTTGGAGGACACCAGACCAGCATCTGGAGAAAGGGTTCCTCAAATGGACAAGGGGGGGCGGAGGACACAGGACAGGTCAACTCTTCCCTCAAACCTCGGCCCAAATGTCCTGTCCGGCAAGCCTCCCTTAACCACAGGGCTGGGTGCGGCCCCCCTCTGGGTCCCCACAGTCCTTGGCGTTGACCTCACTCCAGCACTGATCCCTGGGGAGGGATCAGCAGTCATATGTACGCTTGCAGCCCCACGGGGGAGCTCCTTGAGGCCCGGGCCCCAGCTGGCCATGGCGGGTGCCCAGGTGCACCAAGCAGGGGCCGCCAGAACTGGGAACCGAGAGGAAACAGAAGTTTGTGGAGAGGGAAAGAAAAGATGCGAACAGGGACCCTCGCTGGCCACCAGGAGCCTCAGGGGCAGCCCAGGCAGAATTCCTTCCCACCAACTACACAAAGCCACACATGTGCCCAGGCCAGAGCACAGCCAGTAAAACCCCCATCACGGTAAGAAATCCACACCCCTGCTGATGGCAGCCCCCCCCCTTCCGGAATACACAGGGCCGTAACTGCTCCCCACTGATCCTGGGACCCAGGAGAACAAACGCTTACGTCTGTCGGCTAATACAGACCGCACACCCCACCGCTAGAATTGCTCCATTTCACAGATGGGGAAACTAAGGCCTGAGGACAGAATGTCTTTCCAGATCCTTTGTCCGTGGAAAGAGCAACTCCTGGCTCCAGGGGCTCCCCAGAGGGACCGGAGCTGGCATTCCTGTCCTTAATATCCCCAGTGACCAGGTCCACTTCCACGGAGCTGCCTCGTGGCCAGCCCTCTCCAGCCCACCTCTTCTTCCTGAAACCAGGACTTGATCGCATCAGTCCCCTGCTCAGCGGCCACCGATGGCTCCCACTGCCTCCTGGACCATGTCCACACTCCTTGGCTTGGCGTTCCCCTGGGGCTGGCACCTGTGGAACTTTCTGGTGCCATCTCCATCACTGCACTCCAGGCACAGCTAAATACCGCCCCTCCCCCAAAGGCTGGGCGCCCTCCCAGCCTCGGTGCTGATTCGGCCTGAAGACATCGCTCTAAGATCACACGCCCCTGAGAACCTTCCCAGAGAGGCCGGTCCCCAGGCAGCACTGGCCCCACTACCTGTCGGCCTCCCGCGGCGGCGGCGGACGGAGCACCCCCGGTCCCCCGCCCCGTCTGACTCATCCCCCACCTTCCCCACCCGCCCTCGCGCGGCACACCCTCGACATTTGCTGAAATGAATAAATTATCTCATTTAGCCACAGAGCACGCCCAGCTCGGCTGTTGGCAGTTCAGCCAAGAGCCCTCGTGTGGAAATCACCACAATGAAGGTGGCAATATTTCACCTCGCCCAGAAATTTACTGCGAGTTCTCCAGTCTCACGAGGGGGGGAGGAGGGTGGCGGGGGGGGGGGGCAGTGCTGGGTGACAGAGCTTCGATTTAAACAGAGATGACAGAGAATCTCCTCCTTCTCCTACTGTGTTGGAGAAGGCCCATCGAGTCTTCCATCCAGGAAACTGAGGCTCCGAGGCTGAGTGGCCGGTGGGCCATGTCAAGCCATGCTCCGTGTCAAGAAGGGCTCTGTTCTCTCCTCCCTGTCGGGTCTGGGCAGGAAGGGGGATAAGGGACACGACAGCGGAGCAGCTGGTGGAGGGTCACCTGTGGGCCTTTCCCACGACCCAGAGGTGGAGGAGGAAGGCCACAGTGCGCACGGGGTGACCCCCTCCCTCGCAGACCTGGAGAGAGACGCGGCAGCCAGCCAGCAAGGCCCAATTAGGTAGCGGGTTTCAAAGGCATCCATGCGCCAAGAGGAGCCAGATCCCACTCGAGCCTGGGCAGGGACCCATCTCTGCTGTGCCTCGTGCACGCCTGCCCATCCGCTGGCAGCCCCATTGGCCATGCTCCCAGAGCCCCACGGGGCAGGCAAGCCCTAGCAGCCTGGGCTCCGCACTGGAGGCCCCTATCAGCCCCAGTGGGGGAGCAGGGGCCAGGGGAGGCCTGGGCCTTGACCCCACCACCGCCCCTGGCCCGCTTACCTGCCAGAGGCCCTGGCCGCCCCGCTGGGGCATCCCAGGCCCCACCAGGCTCACCAGGCCTGATTTGCATATGCTAATTAGCCACACATCCCTTGCTCCCCTCGCCAGCTTGTTTGGGGAACGGCTGGATCCGGCTATACCTGTACCGTGCTGATGTCACGCCGAGCTATTTCCAGCCTGGTTGCCATGGAAACCACAAGGCCTCAGCTCCAGTTAGGAGTTCAATATATAATTTACTTACTCCCCCATCCCCCCAGCCCCACCCCAAAGAGACTGGGGCGTATGGGGAACAATCGACTAAAATATACAACACCACCCTCCACTTCCCTCAGTGGCCTATAAAGAGGAGGGGAGGAGGAGATGGGGAGGGGGAGCACGGCGCAGCGGAATGGTGAATCCATTTGGGAAAAGGGGGGAACGGTGGGGAGGAGAGAAGAGCTTTCCTCATTAAGAAGAGGAACAGAGGCTGGCTGGCATTTGGAGAGGATTCCAGGGATGGGGCTCTGGCCGGGGGGGTGCGGGGGGCAGGATGGGGCCCTCTGCTCAGTGACCCCAGCCCTGGAGGACAGAGCCTTCATCGGGGACCTCAAGTGAGGAATGAGTCCAGGCCAAGTCGCTGAGCTGCGGTGACCAACCTTACTCTAGGGCCGCTGTCTCACTGGCGCCAGTGTCTGCCTTCCAGAAGCCATCCTGAGAAAGTGGTGCTGGCCACCTCCAGACCTGAGCGTGGTGTGTGCAGGATCTCCCCCGAGCTCCCGTCTGAGGGCCTTCCGGCTCTGTTCTACATGCACTCAGGACGGTAGCTCCAGGCCGTACTCGGGGAGTGCAGGAGGGCTGGGGCACAGCCCCACGTGCAGGGAGCCCCCAGGCTGGGTTGGGGAGGACAGAGGGCTGGGGAGAACCAGGTGAGGTCCACAGTGAGAGTGACATGAGCGCAGGGTTAGGAGGGCACCGAGCTGGTGTGTGATGTCTGTGGGCAAAGTCAGAGGTGGCTTCCTGGAGAAGGTGCTGCCCTCGGCTGAGACCAGCAGGGTGGGGACTGGGCTAGAGCGGGAGGGCAGCAAACATAGTAGGAATGAAGACCGGCATGGAGGCCAGAGGGCAGGGCCCACCTGCCAGGGCTCCAAGCCTGAGCTTCCCCAGCCCCACTCCTGCCTGGGCAGCCGTGGAAGGTTGTGGGGGGCAGGGGCCTCCTCCCAGGTCTCTGTCCTGGACCTACCACACTAGAACCCAGAGGGGCTCTGGGCAAGTCATTTCCCTTCCTGACCTTCATTCCCCCCGCCTGCACCCAGAGAGGCAAATGAGAGAGCGAGTGGTCAATGAGCAGAGCTTTAACCTTCTGCCCGTGCCAGGGCATCACGATCTTTCTAATTCTCACGAGCATCAGGGCCCCTATTTCCTGGATAAAGAAACAGAGGCATGGAGTGAACAACTAAATAAAGCATCGGGGCTGAGCTCCAAGCCCCTCTTCGCACCATGCAGAGGCCTAGACAAACATCCCACGGGGGCAGGCAAGGACACCGGCAGAGAAGTCCCAGTTTTCCGATCCTCTGAGCAGGACCCCCAGAGCAACTGGGCTCCCTGCCCAGCCCCGGGGCCCTCCCAGGAGCTCCCCTCTCACTCATCTTGCCCCACAGGGGCCCCCAGGTCCTGCCCTGCCACACAGTTCTGCCCACCCCTTGTTAACCAGCCTGCCCCCCATCAAGGCTGCCTTGGTCCCAGCACCAACAGGGCAAGGGAGAGCAGTGAGCCCCCAATTCCTCGTCACAGCCCTCAGAATCGAGCCTCTCGACTTCTCCACCTCCGTCTTCCATTCTCACCCCTGCTCTCTCTGCCCCAGCCACACTGGCTTTCCAGCAGCTCCTTAATCTTGCCAACCACAGTCTGGCCTCAGGGCCTTTGCATGTCCTGTTCCGCCCATTCGAAATGCCTTTTTCCCGGAGACCTATGGAAGAAGACACTGAGAACTCTGCTAATGAAGCCAGGCAGCCTGGGTTTGATGCAGCTCTGCCACTTTGCAGCTGTTGACTCCACATATCATCTATAAAACGGGCATGGGCCCCCTGCCCCGTGGCCTTGTGGTATGGGTTAGATAAGCTAACATGCGCAGAGCAGGGCCTGAGCCACTCAGTCAGCTCTTACTACGACCACCTCAGAGCCATGAAGCCGGCTCCCTACTTCCTTCAGGTCTCTGCCCCAATGTGCCCTTCTCCCCTCCCCACATCCCTTCTCCACTTTCCTCTTGAGGCTCTCCTGGCCCCCCGGGCAGCCTCGGTCTGACAGGCTGACGTCTGTCGCCCCAGCACACCATCTGAGGAAGGCAGGAAGGTCAGGCGCGTTCACCGTCTCCCGGCTAGGTGCACAGTAGGTGCTCAGCATGTGTCTGGGGATGGACAAAGGGACAGGTGCGCCAGGACACGAATGAACGAAGGACGTGTGATCCCCAGGCCTCCCCCGGGCTCCAGAGTCCTCCCCAGTCGGGATTCGGAGTTCCCCGGCCACACGGTGGCGACCACAAATTCGGGGGGCCTCGGGCACTATGAGTACCTGGTTGGCAAGCAACGCCTCTCCTGGGGGCGCACTGGAAGTGGGGGGCCCCCGGGCGGCCCCCAGGGCCGGGCACGTTCGCAGCTGTGTCTGTCCATGTGCCTGGCCGGTCCCACTCCCCCACTGCCCCAGTAATGTACACACGGCCTCCCAGGAAACTGCAAAAAATGAGTTAATATAACATTATGGCTGAGAATTTAAATACACAGGAGTCAGGCAACGCAGACTTACAGTTCCCCAAGCAACTGTAAAAAGCGCACAAGCAATTCAGGAGCAAGGGCTGGGAATGGATTTAAGGCCTTCTCGTCCCGAGGCAGACCCAGGGGCTGCTGGGGCCTGGCCCGCCAGTGATGGACAGAAGCTTCAGACAGACGGCCTTGGAGGGCACAGGGGAGCACCAGGCACCAGGGACGTGCAGCTCAGGCCACGTAGCTCCCGGGCCACGGCCCGTTGGGGGAGGCGAAAGACGTTCCAGCAAGGGCCCGCAAGCCTCCCCCGGCTCCGGCCACACCTGCACCCCCAACTCGGGCTCCTGTGGCCAGCCCCCTCTGACGGCTCAGGGACCCCCGGGCAGCTGGCACTCCTGTCTACTCCAGCTGCAGAGGCAGGACCCACGGGACAGCAGCCCAGTTCCTTCTGTCCCCTGTTCAGCAAAACAGAATCCTGTCTACACTTCCTGATTCAAGAACACGGGCTCTGGGGGCACCGGTGGGTTTATCCAACTCCACCACTTCCAAGCCCCGTGTCCTTGGGCCAGTTGCCAGCTCACTCTATTTCTTCATCTAAAATGGGGGCAGCTGTACCCGCCTCATAGGACTGGGACAATCGGATGAATTTGCACATGTAAAGTATTTAGAACAATGCCTAGCCCATAGTAAGTGTTTGATAAATATGAGCGGTTATTGGGGTGCCCGGTGGCTCAGTCCGTTGAGCATCTGACTCTTGGTTCCAGCTCAGGTCACAATCTCGGGGTCCTGAGATCGAGTCCCACATCTGGGCTCTGCGCTCAGCAGGGAGTCTGCTGGCCCCTCTCCCTCCTCCCCCCCCCCACTCGCTCATTCACACGTGCTCTCTCTCTGTCGTTCTCTACAATAAATAAAATCTTAAAAAAAATATGAGCAATTATTATTGCTATCATTACCATTTTCCCTTCTGGTCCAAAGAGAATCTGAGGAAGCCACAGGATACACAGTGGCACTTAAGCAACTAGAATAAAAAGAATTTCTTCCTTCCTTTCCTCCCTCAGTAGACTTCTCAAGGGCTTACTGTGTCAAGTCCTATCCTAAGCACCGAGCGGGGGGCTGCTGTGAACAAGCGGAAGGGGGAATGGGGTCCCAACACCCACGGTGAGGTCCTTCGGGAGGGGGCTACACGTCTGGCTCGGGGCGCGCGGCGGCAGTCACGCACAGAGGCAGGGGGAGAGGGCGGGCTTGGAGACGGCAGAGCGACGGCCAGCCCTCTTGTCCATCACATGAAATGTCATCGGGGAATGTCCGGGGTCCCCCGGAGAGCTTGTCGGGAGGGACTTCTGTGCGAGATGGAAGGGCTGCAGAGGGAGGGATGGTCGCTCACGCCCTCGCTCGAGAAGCACCCTCCGGAGGCGGGGAGCGAAGGAATCTGTGTTCCCTGAGTCCAGGTTCGGATCACCCGCCTGGCTCGGTTTTCTTTGGCGTCTAGGTCAGAGGCTGAAGTCCCCACTGGACGACCTGACCAGAGCCGCCCGAGGCCTAGGATGCACGGGGAAGGCTGGGCGGCCGGAGAGAACCAGGCAACACGTGGAGGCCACGAGAGAAGAGTGGCCAGGCTCTGAAGACAGTGGAGCTGGAAGACTCTCGGCTGTCACCTGCCTCAAGTGACAGCACCGCAGGGAGGAGCTGTGTGTTCAGGGGAGGGGACAGCATGATGCTGAGAGAGGCAGGGGTGAGCTCACCGTCAGTCAAGGGTGACCTCCCTGAGGAGGCGACAGTTGAACCTCACCCTGCTCTGCAGTGGGGTGAGAACTCTCCAGGCAGGGGATCTCACAAGTGCAAAGGCCCTGGGGCAGGAAGGAGTCCGACATGATGGAGGAACAGGAGAGAGAGACAGGCCAGGCGAGCACTGAACAAGACCGGTAAACAAGACTCAGGTCCCCTGAGTTTGGCCAACCGGCTGAGCGTGGCCACATTTTCCTCGCTGAGGCAGACACAGGAAAAGCCAAGAAGCAGGGGCCACAGAGATTCAGAGCACAGACTCCAGAACGGGGGCCCGGGTTTAAGTCAGCTCTGAGCTTCGGCTGCCTCATCTGTAAAATGGGGGTGACAACTATCTACTTCAGGAGGCTGTGGTGAGGGGGCCCCCAAGCGTATTATTATTACTATTACTGACACGGGAAGTGGCAGGGGCTGAGGGAAACGAGGCCAGAGGAGCAAAGAGGAGCGAAGCAGCCGGCCACTGTGACAGACAAACACACGGATCAGTCTCCCCAGGCCTGGGAAAGACCCGGGAGGGATGGAAACTAAGAGACAAACAGAAGCAGTGATATCAGAAAATAATCTACAATTTGAGAACAAATCCGCGCTGTTGGTTGTGAATCGCACACTTTGCTAACGGGCTTTTATAGCCATTGTGAGCTCCTGGCCCTGTGGAGACTAGCATTGCCCCCATTTTACAGGTGAGGACACCGAGGCTGAGAGAGCCCGAGGTCCCCAGCGTATCTGCAGATGGGGTAAAACAGGAGGATCTCAGCCTCAGGTGCCAAATATAGGACTCGGGCAGCCACGGCACAGGCCCCGGGTCTCTCCTGTCCCCGGCCTGGTCCCTCTTGGGCCCGTGTCCCACGCAGAGCTGGGGCTCAGGAAACCACAGCTGGGTGAGCAAATGAATGAATAAACAAACGAATGAGGGAAAGAACGAATGTTAAGCACGCATAATTCAGGCCACAGGCCGGCAGCCCTGACCGGACATTTGCTTCCCTTGGCGTCCTCCCAGCTGGGCACACGGATGCTCCGTGGAACCACTGAAAGGTGCTGGGGACAGCAGCCATCTCTGCTGGGCCCCCCTTACCCCCGACCCCAGCTAGCCTGGGGCCAGGGCCCAGCAAGGGGACGTTCCTTCCCCAAGAGCCTGGGAGAGGAAAACCTCCAGAAAAAGTCCCCTGAGATGTCCCCTCTGCCCTCTGGCCCTCCATCAGCCTCTTCCCTCTCCCCTCGCCAGGCAGAGCTCCCAGGGGCCAGGCCCACCTGACGGGCCTGGCCATGCCACTGCCTCCCCAGCAGAGCCCGACTTCCTCCCCATGAGAGTCACCAAGAAGCGGGGGCTGGCACCCAGCCCAAACAGCACGCCCGGCTGCGAGTCACACCAGCGGGTGGAAGGGAGGGCCTGAAAATGTAATTCAGTCCTGCCAAGGTCTGTGCGGTGCCACGGGCCCCGGGCATCACACCAGGAGGTGGGCGTGGGCAGGGGACCAAGGAGGGCCCACAGCCTTGCCTCCCAGGAGCTCACGGTCCTGACCGGCGTCAAAGCCAGGCACACATCACGCCAACAAGGGCCTGCACCAGAGGACAGGGCCCCGCGGACAGGACAGAGAAGGTCGGGTGGAGCCGGATGGCCTCGGACAGAGAAGGAAGAGGCCACTCCTGGCAGAAGATGTGCGGGAGCAAAGGCCCAGGGTCTCAAAGTGCATGGTGTGCTGGGAGGAGGCGGCTGTGGGGTGCAAGAGGCCCCGTTCCAGGCTCCCATCCTGCCTCCTACTCCCTCTGAGGCCCGTGGGCCTGTGCAATTCCACAAGCCTCAGTTTCTCAGGCTGAAAGTGGCCCTACTTCATAGGGTGGCTGGGGGGCCGTTTCAGAGGCTCAGGAAGGCCAGGGGCCTCTGGGCTGAGGCAAGGGGTCCCCCAGCTGCCGCAGGGCTGGGTTCCCAGGGTGCCCAGCTGTGTCCCTCAGCAGAAGGGACCCGTCCCCTCCCTGGGGACAGTTGCCCCCACAACCAGTCAACGCAGGGTACAACAGCCTCGAGCTGGGGTGCTTGGCAGGACCGCCTCAGCTCTGGAGCCCCGATGGGGTCCTGAGGCCTCTGTGGTGACTGCCTCGCGGCCCAGCCTTGCCCTCCCCAAGAATCCCGTCACACAGACACCTGGGAACCTGTTCCTGGTGAAGCCCACTCCTCTTTGGGTCGGGGCGTGAGGCCCCACGGTCAATTCCCAGCAGACGTGGCCCGTGGCACCTCTGTGACAGACTGCTCCTGGCCAGACCTTGCGACGTGCATCAGACAGCCGTTCCCGCAGGGGCCGGCGTGCCGATGCCCAGTGCACCAATGCCAGCTTCGGAGTGAGGACGGGAACACCCCCCAGGGCACACCCAGCACGGTGAAGGGCAACGGACCCCGAGCCTCATGGAGCGGTGCAGCAGCCCCAGCTCGGAGGCCCCAGACCAGCACTTTACCCCTCTGGGCCTCAGTTTCCTCATCTATAAAACCACAACCTCGGTCTATAGGCAAAGAGCTGCCACATCCACTCCCTTGGGGGGTGGGGGAGGGTGAGCGGGCTCCGCCTCACTCACCTCTGAAAGAGGAACCCAGAGAGGGCGATGTCCCGCCCAGCATCACACAGCCAGGCTGTGTCTGGAGCTCTGGGCACTACTCTGAGAGCAGCCTCTCCGCCATTTTGGTCTTTTTAACGAGCACTTACCAGGTGTCTTTTCTGGTGAAGAAAGTGAAACTCTCTCTCCACAGCCTGAATCGAATCCCCAGGGCACCGGATCAAGAAGGGGAAGGGGACTAACGTGTATTAGGTGTAGACTTCGTGCCAGGCACGTCCCCAGGGGACGCTCCCCTCGTGGCAGCCGCGTGGAGCAAGGGGGACCATCCCAGCTTAGGGGAGGGCCGAGGCGCGGAGGGGGTCACGGAGCCAAGCTGGGGTTCTGGCCCAGCCCCCCAGGCCTCACCCCGGAGCAGCCTTGCGGGAGGACGGCACCTCGGGGCCTCTCCAGCCGCTCCGGCAAAGTTGGACATGCCCCCCGCAGACTGCAGCTCTCAGGAACACATTTCTCAGTAAATGACCGGGGTGTCCTGGGAAGGCAGGGGCCCACGGTCCTAGCCTCCCTGACGGGTGTCCTGGAGAACATCCCTGCGGCAGGACCGTCTGGGTGCCCTTTGGACCTGGGTGTCTGATGGCCTGACGCCCAGTCCTCACCAAGGATGTGTGTGGAGGCCGCTCAGCCCCAAGACCCCAGGAGCACTCAACCCACAGGACTCAGGCCCCTTCTCAAGCTGGCTCCCACGCCACCGCCCCCTTTCCCATGCCCGCTCTCTCGGTTAGAAACCCAGTCCTTAGCTTCAGACTGTCCAGGATCAAACCCCGGCTCATTCACTCCCTGGCTGTGTGACCTGGGGCAAGTCACTTAACCTCCCTGTGCCTCGGTTTCCTCATCTGTAAAATGGGGAGAGGGACCGCTGCACTCACAAGGTCAAGGTAGTAGGTGGAGTCGAGCAGATGACTTGGGTGAAATGCTTAGCCTGCACCACTGTCTGCTCTCCCTGAATTCACTTGCTCCGCCTGTCCCAGGCCCCAGAGGAAGTGCTTGGTGCAGGTCTCGGGCAGGGAAGGGCATTCCAGGTAGGAGAAAGAACCTGAGGACAGGGTCAGGGGCCCCACAATCACACTGGGGGGCTCTCTTGCCGCCCTCACCGAGGCTGGATCCCAGCCCACACCTCCCTGGCCACCCTTCAAGAGGCCTGAGGCACCTGTCCCACTTGACCCTGGCCTACTCTGCCACACCTGCGTCCCACCAGCCTCCTCCTCCCCGGCTCATTCCAGCTCTCCCCATGCGTCTCTGGTCCAGGGTAGAGACCTGCTGGGGTCTCCCAGGGCCCAGGCAGGTGAACCTGGGAAGTCAGTTCTCTTCGGGAGCCGCCACGTCCCCAGGCAGGCGGGCGGCAGCAACAGCAGCAGTCGGACAGGACCGTGAGCGGCGATGAGGAGGGAGCAGAGCGGTGGGAAACCCTCTCCTCCTGCGGCGAGGCCGTAAACCTGTCCCTCATCCCAGCTCCCAGGCTGCCGGGGGCTGCTCCCGTCTGCTCTGCACTTCTGCTTCGGAAGCGGCCGCAGGACAGATGGCAGGGCAGGGTCCAGGGACCCACGCTCCCCTCTCCAGGAGGAGGAGGGAAGAGGGGGAGGGGGCAAAGCGAGGAGAGGCATGGGGACAGGGACGAGGCTGGAAAGCCATGAATGATGGGCCAGAGTGCGGGCTCTGTGCTGGAGTGGCAGGGAGCCTCGGACTGTATGGCGGGAGGTGGTGACGAGGCACAGGGGCAGTGGGGACAGGGTGGCCACAACAGACACACACTGGAGGAGACCGCTGAAGGCATGCAGAAGGGTAGAGATGGGGCCCAGCTTCAGAGGTGGCACAGAAACCCGGGAAGCAGCCAAAGCTCGGCCCCGGGGAGGCCAGTGCCCTCCCAGACTCACCCTCCCGTGTCCCCTTCCTCCTCCTGCCCACCCCATCCCCCATCCGAGCCAGGCCCTAGGAAAGGGACGGCCTCGAACTGCTTGGAAATGGCTCAGTGGGCGGTGGAGGGAGTGTGGGCTCAGGAGCGACTAGGCTCAAATCCGAGTCCTGGCCCAGAGGAACAGGATCCACTCACTGTCTGCCAGAGGCCCCAGGCAGCCTGCTGGCCCGGTTCCCAGCCCTCCTTCACAGGGCAAGGGCTTAAGCCCTGGACTGGCTCCCAGGTCCCAGCTCAGCCCCCTCCTCATCTGAGCGTCTGCGCAGACTCCAACCCAAGCTGAGCCAACAGCCGCTGGTCCAGGGCCTCTCGGGAAGCCTGAGTCTCAGTTTCCCTGTCTGTGGCACGGAACAATGATCCTCCCCGGGCCGGCGGAAAGGTTCAATGAAAGATCGCACGGTGCCCTTGTGCAGCGTAGGGCATGAATAAGTCCCTTCCCTGGGAATCACCGACACCTTCAGTATGTCAATAGATGACTCACAGGCCTACCCAACACCACACTCCCTCCCTCCTACCACAGGACATTTGCACATGCCGTTCCTCCTGCCTGGAACACTCTCTTCCATGTTGTTCTGGGCTCAGTTGTCACCTCCTCCAGGAAGCCCTCCCAGGCTCCCCAGATAAAGTCAAGGTCCCATGAGTCTCTCTCTCTCTCACCAGAATCCGTGAAGGCAGGATGGTGACTGGCTTGCCCACTGCTGTATGTTCTCATCAATATTTGCCGAATGCATGAATGAGACACAATGACAACCATCTAGACCCTTCAGTGACACACAGGGCCATCAGGGGGTGATGGGGCCTTGAGGATCTATGGAGGCCTCTGACCGAGCCTAAGGGTCCAAGAAGGATCCCCAGAGGACGTAACACCTCGGCCTGAAATCCGAGACTTAGAGCTGCAAGGTCCCCACCACACACTTTACAGATGAGGAAACTGAGGTCTGTACCATGAGTGTCTCGAGAAAGCTACCCTGCTCCACCGTTCAAGGCTCTGCCAAGTCCCCCCACCCCTGGATGGCCCCTCCCAGTCCCGGGGGCCAGCCGCCACGCACCCAGGGCCGCAACCTCCTCCCCGGGTCACCCGGGCGGCGAGGCCGCTCCGGGCCCGGGCAGTGCCGGGTGCACGGCTGCGTGGCTGAGTCGGGCAGCTGGCAGCAGCGCAGCTCCGAACCAGCTGTTTGGATGACAAACTGCGTTCAAGCTTCATTAGGGTAATCACGGGCTCCCCTCCCGGCAGCGCTGCAGAGCGCGACTGTCAACCTGAACTAATCAAACCCGGCCCCAGGACACCCGCCCGCCTGGCTGACAAGCTGCTAAACCGCGGAGCCACCTTGCGCTGCGCAGCTCCGGGCCCGGGCCAGTCCCAGCGGGGCCCTGGAGGGGGCGGCTGGCCTCCCCAAGACCTCTGGCGTGCTCCCCCTGAGCCTGGGAGCCTCGGAGGCCCCGTGCCGGGGGACCATCCAGACCCTCAGGCCCATTTTTTTTTTTTTTACAGCCAGGGAAACTGAGCTCATGGGGGGAGTAAGGAGGCCAAGGCCACCCAGCCCTAAGGTGGGGGAAGCCAGGCTGGAGCCCAGGTCCGCGGGGTGGGGACCACCACTCTCACCCTGACTTCTTCCCAGGGACCTTATTTTCTCCCTTCCTCCCAGGGCCCAGCAGGGCAAGCCGAGAGCTCAGAGGCAGGATCAGCTGTGTGGCCTTGGTGAGCCCCTTGACGACCTCAGCCTTGAGCCCTGCCCCATAGCAGGTAACACAAGTGGGGAGAGCACGCTGCCGGTTAGGGTTATGCTGTCTGGGGTAGCATCGGCCCCGAGGCCTGGAGTCACCCCTCACCTCTGCTGGCCACTCCCAGGCTCGTGCCTGCCAAAGCCAGCCCGTCTGCCCCACATCCTCGGAATCACAACTTGGCCAGATGGGCCAGGTCTGGCTCCTTCCTTCAACAATTGGGGAAACCGAGGCCTGGAGACAGTGGAACGAAGGGGCAGGAGTCTGGCTGTGAGAGGCAGACGGATATTCACTCCTCCACCCCTCCGTCCAACCACTCACTCCACAGATCTGAGCCGAGAGGCCACAGCATGCCGGGCGCTCCGCGTTTGCTGAATAAACAGATGACTGGAAGGATGGGTGAATGAATCAATGCACGGTGCCGAGGATGCAGCCGTAAACCCAACAGACACCCTCCCTGCCTCCAGAGTTTACTGTCTAGTGCGGAAGGCAGATGCTTAACAGACAATTAATTACAAATGACACAGGCAGGGGAGAAAAGCACGTGACCCAGCATGATGACATCTACCAGGAGGGCGCAGCACGTGTGCGGAGGTCCAGACAGGCTAGCCGGAGGAGGTGGCACGCCAGCTGGGCCGTGGAAGGAAGCGGAGGGCAGACGGGCCAGGAACTGCATGTGCAAAGGTCCTGAGGCAGGAAGGAGCTTAGCGCTTCTGAGGATAAAAGGTCCATTCAGCTTTTATGTGGCTAGAGGGCAGGGACAGGAGCAGACACGGCAAGGCCAGGGGGATCTGGCCTTGGATCTCTCATCCAAGGGCAACGGGAGCCTTTGGAGAGGTGTGAGCAGGAGTGATCTCTAGTGCCGTGGGGAGAGTTAGCAGGAGGTTCCAATGCCAGTTCTGCCAACTTCTACTAGAGCCACAGCAGGGACAACTCACACAGACATCCTGCTGAGTGAAAGCAGCAGACGCAAAAGGAGACACACTCTGTGATCCCAGGTGTGTGAGGTGCACAGACGATGAAGCCGGCTTTCACGGTCAGATGCTGGTGGCGGCACGTGGGTGATGACCAGACAGGGTGGGAGGGAGCTTCCCGGGGCTCTGCGAATGTTCGAGGTCTGGACGTGGAGTAGGACTACACAGCTACACGTGTATGTGAAAACCTACCCAAATGTACACTTTTCTGGGTATCTCAAAAAAAAAAAAAAGTAAGTAAGATCAAAATCTGGGCTCCATCAGCCTGCCCTCTCAGTCTGCTCGCTCACTTCCTGCATCTGCAAAAGGGGGGCAGCGGCCGGGCCTGCCTCACTGCACACAGGCTTCTAGAGGATGGTGTGTGCCGAGGCTGTGCAGCAGCCCGGCCAGTGGGAAGGCGAGGCACCCCACCACAGCAGTGCATCTGGCTTCCCTCTCATCTTGGCCCTCTGTGGGCCTCAGTTTCCCCGGTTGCAAGGGGCCAGTGGTCTGCACCTGTCTCAGGGACAGCAAAGGAAAAAGGGTTTTGTAAAACCCTCATCCAACCCACTGTGAGCCAACCTGCTCCTGGCCGTAAACCCGAGATGAATCCAGAGTTTGGGACCCGTGGTTCTCTCTCCCGGCTCTGCACGTGGTGGGTGCGGAATCAGGCCTCTGGGGGCCCACTTCTAAACTGGAACGCTTCCTGCACACCCACTATGTCCCAGCCTTGGGCATCCCCTCCAGGAGCAGTGCCAGCCCACCATGGTGGCTTCTCCAGGGGCCCACGGGATCGCAGGGGCAGTGGGAACCCAGGCCGAGGAGCCCAAGGCGAGGGCTCAGGGCAGGCTCCTGTGAGAACGGGCTCCACGAGGCCTTGGATGAGCGGCTGGACAAAGCTAATTCAAGGTGCCATGTCGCTGGAAGGGCCGCACGGACAGGCCCCTGTCACGCCGCAGGCCACTGGAAGGGAGGAGCCCGGCTCCCTGGCTGGAGCCTAAGCGTCGCAGTGGCCTCCCGGAGACCTTGCACGGCCTTGGGAAACCGGTGTCACCGCCAACATCCCTGCAGGCTCCGCTGTCAGTAGGGTCCCTCCCTTACTATCATCTTCTGGTGAGTCTGCCAGTGACCTGGGGACTGGTCGGGGGAGGATCAGGCTCGCCATCAGCTCCGTTTTACCAAGGAGGCTGGGAGAGAGCACAGGCAGTGAAGACAACACATGACCCAGCCTGTCAACCGCTGCCAGGAGGGCCCAGCACGTGTGCGGAGGTCCAGACAGGCCAGCCGGAGGAGGTGGTGGCTGGGGCCCCCCACGGTCAGTCCCCCAGACACAACCCCAGACCCCGGAGGGTAAAGCCCGAGTGCTGTGTGCCCTGTGCTCCCCGCCACCTTGGAGCCCCTCGCTCACATGGCCAGTTCGCTCAGTCAGTGGCCAGCCAACAAACATGGACAGAGTGCCCCCCTCCCCCACTCCACCCCCGTGGGTGGCAGGCACTGTTCTAGGAGCTGGCACAGTGAACGAGCCCGCTGGGGTACACATTCCAAATGAACACCAGCCCCGCCCGCACCGGCCTCAGCAGACGCCCAGAAAAACCACAGGGGAGAGGGTGACACACCCCGTCAACGTTCTGAGCCAGGCGCTGCACTGCTAGCCGGTTCAATCCTCCCGCCAGCCTCCAGGGGAGCCACAGCTGTGCCCATTTTACAGATCCAGGAGGCACAAATGCTTGTCTGAGGTTGGCCTCCCTGCCTCTAAGGGGCACGGGATCTAACCCCCAGCATGCAGGCCGCTCCATCCCGTCTGCCTGCGAATTGGGGGCTAGCCCTTCCCATGGAGTCTCTCCTAGGACTCAGTGCCCAGCCCGAGCCTCAGGCCTAGGCCCTGGCTAAGCGCAGTGCCCACAGCAGCACACCAGCCGGCCCCGGAATCCAGCGTGGCTTTGGCCTCTGCCCACACTCCTGGGATCTGCGCTCTGTGGGGCCACCACAGACCATCCCTGACCCTGGGGACCCTACCCGAATCAGCTTAGCCCCGGCGAAGCCCTTAGCTCTGTGCTGGTCCCCAGGAGGCATGGGGAGTGAGGGACACACACAAGAAAGCGGACATCCCCACCTGGGATGCTCTCCCCACTACACCTCCCATAACTGGCACCTTCTCTTCCATCAGGTCTCAGATGAAAGCCTCCTTGATCGCTCTGCCCTCAGGAGCGCCTCCAGGCCCACCACAGCCCTGTACCCCTCAGCTTTCCGACACAGCTCTGCCTACAATCCAGTGCTAGGCATGCATTTGCACACTTCCCGGCGGACTGTCTTTCCTGCTATATTGTGAAGGCTGGGACCTGGTCTGCTCTACTCACAGATGCCTCCCTCTCGACCTCGCACCCCCAGCACAGGCTCTGGTGCACAGTAGGGCCTCAGTCTTGTTATTAAGTGAAAACATTTGCTAACTGAATGTTGACTGGCAAAAGGAAAAGCCCAGGGGTTGTGGGAACACCGTGGGGGCATCTGTTACCCCCGCCCCGAGCTAAGCAGAGGGAAAGGAATGAGGAAGCCTTCAGAAGGCATAGCAGGGCCAAGGGCCCAGTGGCAAGAAAGACCTGGGCTCTGGGGACCTCCAAGTGTAGTCACTGGACGTGGGGGGTTGGCAGGGGGAGGCCAGCAGGTCCTGGAGGAGGCAAGGTCCAGGTGTGGGGCAGGCACTCAGCTCACCTCCCCCTCCAGGCCCACCGAGAGAGAGAGTAACCAAGGTCTGCGGGCCAGCTTTCACCCATCCGCCACCCCCAGGCACCTGTCCACAGGTCAGGGATCCAGCCCACCACCCATGCCGTCTGCAGCCTGTGACCTTGGCCCCGTTAGCACGGCCTTCTGCAGCCAAGCGAACCAGTTGGCACCAAGAGACAAAGCAGCCTGGGTGAGCTTTCTCACCGCAGAGGTGGCGCGGCGGCAGACAGCAGATCCGCCCCAGCCTGATCAGCACGAGGGAGGGCTGGGGCAAGAGTTGGCTCTCACACCCCACACCAGCCCCACCTGGCACACCCTGGCATAGCTCGGGCAGTCGGGGGGAAAAACTGCTCCAGGTGTCCTCCCCCTCTGTAGGCCATAGCTCCCAGTTCCTCTCCCCTTGGAAAATCTCAGCTTTAATCACCAGCCCCAGCTGCCCCAGGCCTTCCACTCAGATGTCACCCAGCTCAGGCCTGTTCCACATATCCCTTCTCTCTATATGGCACCTCCACCCCACCCCCGCCAGATGCTCATTCCAAAAACTGGGGCCCTATCCCGGCCCCCTCTCTCCCCCAAGTCTCCAGGCCACACGGACCCTCCCAGCTCCAGCCCTACTCCTCATTCCCATCTGTACCTCCAGACTTGCTGCTGAGACCCTCTAAAGATTCCCCACCACAGGGAGAAAACTCAAGTGCCCTCCAAGAATGATCTGGCGCCCCGGGCCCTACCGTACCTCATGGCCACACTGTCTTCCTTTCTGCCCCTCAACAGGCCAAACTCAGATCCACCACAGGGCCTTTGCGCCTGCCTCCACTTGGGATGCTCTTCCTCCTGATCTCCCCATGGCCAGCCTTCCTCATCCTTCAGCTCTCAGATCCACATCTCCTCTCAGAGAGGCCTCCCCCGAGCACCCTGGCCAGTGGTGGCCACCTCCGCCACCATCGGATGACACTGTTTCACATTCCCTATCTTCTTCCTTGCTCATCGTCTGTCTCCCCAACAGCACGGGACCAGCAGGACGCAGCGCCTGCGTCTCAGTGGTGACTGCTGCAGCCTCAGGGCCCGGCACATAGTAGGTGCTCCATTAATCTGTTCTGTGAATGAGTCAATGACCTGCTAATTTCCGTGGTGCTATTGGATCTGACCACATCCGGGTCACATCACTCCTGGGACCCTCTGGATGCTGCTGCTTTGGCCCCTGTGGTCTGGACTTGAACTGCTTCTTCAGGCTCGACCCTGGAGTTTCTCCTCTCATTCTGACTCCCAAACCCATACTCTACCAGGATGTCCCCCCTGCCCCTTCTCTGCCAGCAAACCCTACTCACCCCTGAAGACCCAACTCAAAAGGTCACTCCTGCCTGCTGCTTCTCACCCATCAGGACTCTACTGGTTACAAGAAAAAGACATCCAGCTCAAGGTGGCTTGAGCGAAGAGGGAAACGTGCCTGTTTATATAACTAACAATTCCAGGGTGGTTTTAGGCATCGCTGGAGCCAGAGGCTCGGAGGAAGTACGGTATACCTTCCATCTCAGCCCCGCCTCCCTCCCCACGCTGACTTTTCCGGAGATTCCCTGCCCTGGATACGGCTGGCGGGAGAGAGTGGCTGGAGGTCCCACATCCACACACTCGGGTTCAGGAACCACAGCCAGGACCCTAAGTCCAAGATCCAAGGCAGCCTCTGATGGGTTCGGATGGGCCAGGTGCCCATTTCCCAACCAGTCACCACGGCCAAGAGGAAGGGGTATTTGGGCCACATGTGTCTCATGCTCACTGTGTATCCCAGGACCTCTGGGTGCCAGGAAGACAAGGCTCTCACGCCCCGGCCCCTCGCCCTGCCCCCCACCCCCGTGTCCCACGCGGGAGCCAGGTACGGGCTACCCCGCCGGGGCCCTGGATGCTCACGGCTTCGCGGCCCAAGGAATCCCATCTCCCTCGCCGCTGGGTCCCCCGTGCCCACTCGGTGACACCCCCAGAGGAAGGCCCGAGAAACTTTTCTCCTGATTGAAGGGAGGCGGGCTGTGCCGAGGAGCCTCCCATGTGCGGGGTGTGTAATAATGGGTTAACCGTCACCCCTGGCAGGCAGCAGATCTGCATTTTCACGGAGGCCTCAGGGGGACACAAAGCTGAAATGGCAACGCAGGGAGGCGGGAGAGAGGGGGTGCCCAGGGGGGGGCCCTCGGCGGAGCCCCGGTCCCAGCAGCCCAGCCTGCGGGGGCCACTCGGCCAATAACAGAGAGCTCGCAAAGGGGCCGCGAGTGGAAGGGCTGGGGAAATAATTACCGAGGAGGCCCGGGAGGGAGGCGGGGAGGCTGGCGGGAGGCTTAATGAAACTGCTCCGGCGTTCGAGATGCCTGCCTGCTCGGGAGAGGCGGAGGCAGACAGCCATGTTGCCAGCCCTGCGCCGAGTCTGCCAGGCGGGACCGGCTGGGCACGGCGCGAGGCGGCAACAATAGGCACCTCTCCGTCACCCGCCTCCCGGCACGTGACTTCCAAAGGGCAATCTCCATACATTCAAGTCCGGGCCACGGTGGATTTCAACACGGCTCCTATTAAGTGGGGCTGCAGCCCGTGCAGATGCATTCAAAACAGAATGGCTAACGTTCTGATTCGACGCAGACTCACAGAGATCTGGGCACCAGGGCGAGTGGGGGCGGGGGCGGGGGGAGGTCTGGTCCCATTTTCCAGCTGGGAAGCCGGGGCCCCGGGGAGGCCATCCACCTCTCCAGGGCCAGGGTGGTTCCAAGAAAGCATCCAGCCCTGGGATCACGCCCATGAGCAGCCCCCTCTTCCCGACTCCGTGTGTCTTTTCATTCTCCAAAGAGATCTGCGGGGTGGGCGGGCGCCAGGGCCCCCTTTAACAGATGTGCCCAAAGTCACAGTGCGCGGCCGATGGGGCAGGAGCTCCCCCGGCTCCCAGGGCACAAGCTTCTGTCCCCGTGCTCCAGCCTCCACGCGAGGATCACACATCGATGTAAACCTGCTCTGTGCTTGTCAGTGTACGACATCTCATTCCAGCTCCCAAGGAGACAACAGAGGCACAGAGAGGTTAGATGTTGCGCCCAAGGCCACATAGCGGGTTGGCCACAGGGCGAAAACTCAGAGCTGGGTTTTCTGACTCCAGAACCGTATGCTTTTTGTTCAAACACTCCACGGTGCACAGTGGGAGCCCAGGACCCCCTGGTAGGGTGAAGGAGAGATCTAGAGCCACAGAGAAGCCCAGGGTTCTCTGAGCAGCAAGCAGGAGTCAGGGCAGCTGCCAGAGGCAGAAGTGACCACGACAAGTGCTCGCTCACTCGCTCCGTGCTGCTGCAGGTGTGTGCTAGGCAGTTAGCACAGTGCCATCCCATTATGCAAACAAGGAAACTGAGGCCTGGAGAAGCCCAGAGCCACACGCCCATAGTGACCCTCAGCTGGTGAGTGGCACAGCCCCAAGCATTTGACCGTCCCCTGGGGTGGTCCCAGCCCACCTGCTGCCTACCCCCAGCCTTGAGCAGGCACTAGGCCACGCAGGTGCTCCTGGAACCCAATCCGAGGTATGAACTGGTGGCCCGTGGTACCAGGTACCAAGTCCCCCCAACCCGGCACCCCTGGATTCTCAGGCGAGGCTGGGAGTCAGCAGAGTGGGCGCAGAGAGGGATCTCAGCCCTGACACTCAGCAGAGCCTCCCCTGCACACATCCTGTCAATAGCCTGGTCTGAGGAACTCAAGGGGGCAGGAACTCGGTGACGAGCTGGCCCCCCCCCCCCCACATCAGAGTCTGGTGCAGACAAGACCTGCAAGGAAAGACTACACCACCTCCACTCCCGGCTGTCCCTCTGGAGCCTTCCGGATATCCCTGGCCCTGGGAAGGCCGCTTTCTAGCGATCCCAGCAGCCCGTGCAGTCCTGTCCCCATCTGTCCCTGGACCTATCTCCCCGGGGAGACCACCAGAGGACAAGGCCACTTCTGAACCCCTCCGTGGGCACAAGGCCTCAGTACAGGAGGCATGTGCTGAATGAATGAATGAGTGGGTGAATGAATGATAGACATGGAACGAGCCAATACCACCTCCCACAGCAGCCTGCACTCAGCAAGGAGGCTCTGTCTCTGTCTCCCAGAAGGGACTCCCACCCCACAAGACCCGCCCCAGCCCCCAACCATTGCCAGACAAGGAAACTGAGGCTCAGAGGGCCCGGAGCCTCATGAGACTGGGGGGGAGGGTGCAGCAGCAGGATTTGAACCCAAGTAGCTGGGCTTGAGTCTGGGCTTCAGCCCCAGGCTCTGCTTTGCCCTCGTTTCCAAAGATGAATCCATCCATACACACTCCCTTATCCGATCCCCCACTCACTCCGGGGGGCATGACCATGCCAGTCCCGTGGACCCAGGACGCTCAAATGCAGGTGCAGGGCAGCGGAGGCCCCAACCCAAGGTCACGTGCTCGTCGGAAAGCATAAGGTCTAAAACCTCTTCCATCTTCCAGTCCTCACCGCCCCTTCCACACGCCAAAGCCGCCTCCTTCCCCATCATCCAGGCGGTAAAGAGAAGGGGGAGGGGGAGGGGTGGGGGAGGGGAAAGGCAAGGAGGAAAGCCTCCCCCCAGCCCACAGCAGGCTCCTTTCTGGTCAGGGGAAAGGCCTCTAATGAAGGCCCCGCCGATGCTGGCGGTGTCAGCCCGGGAGCCCTGCGGAGCCGCAGGGCGCACATCTCTGCTCCCAATTAGCACACAGGTCCTCCATCAAAGCGCACGCCTGCTGCCAGGAGCAGAGGCCAGAGGGACGGCCCTTCTAACAGTCGGCAGAGGCCACGGCTCTCTGGCAGGCACCGGCCCCTACCCCTTGCTTTTCTGGGGGGAGTGCAACCCCCCTCAATCCCCTCACTCACTCACACCCTCTCCAATCAGCCAGCTCAGGGCAGCCGCCGTCACCCTGGGGGACGCGCTAATGAAGATGGCCGACATTAATCTCTTCCCTCTCCCGACAGGTCAATTTATAGTTCCATGGGGAGCCCTGGCGCCCGGCCAGAGGGCCTGACATAACTCTCCCTGTTCCCTGGGAGGACGTCGGGGGTGGGCTCCGTGGGGCCAAGGGGGCTGGTGGACTCGGGGGACAGGGCAGGGAGAGCCTTTCCACCTGAGAGCCCACCGTCACTGCACCGACAAATCCAGGTGGGACCTTGGCCCCTGACGGCCACGGCTGAGGGTCAAGGCCTGCAGGTAGCTGGGAGCAAACCTGGTCCTCATCTCCTCAACCTAGGGCACCCTGCTCACCAGCAGGAGACCCCCAAGGAGGCAGGAGGCTTATGACTTTCCACTCCTCACTGACTCCCGTGGGGTTCTGAGAAAGCCCCTCGAAGGAGCTTAGGTCCACCTGCTTCTGCCAGATGCCCCCGTGCTCCTTACTTACAGATCGCCGAGCTGGCCATGCCGGGTCTGGCCCTGGGCACGCATCAGCCCCGGCCCCTGCACCCCCAGAGCTCCCGGTCTGGTGGGGGAGGCTGACACAGGAGCGTGTTTGGCCATGCTGCACCATGTGACACCCGTAATGGAGGGACTGGCCAAGAGCAGGGGTGCCCATGGGGAAGGCACGTGGACTCCACCCGCCTGACAGAGCCGGGGGTCTGGGAGGACTACAGGGAGGACGGACTACTGGGAGGCCCCGAGGATGAGCAGGAGTTCAACGGGCCGGAAGACACAAGGGAAGGGATGTCTGGGGAAGAGATCATCTCAGACAGGGGGAGACCCAGTGTTCAGGGGCTCTGTGCCCCAGGGCTGGCCTGCTCGCAGAGGTGAGGCTGCAGAAGTGGGCAGGCAGACCGTAAGGAAGCTCAGCCTCAAGGGGCAGCTCAGGAGTTTGGCCTAGTTTAGGTCTGTGGACAGCTGAGCAGCTCAGAAGCTCAGAGCTGCCTTTAGAAAGACAGCTTGGGCTATGGTGTCCCAGACTGATGGCTGAGGCAGGGGAGGGGAGGCGGAAATGTCCAGGCCCGAGGGTAAGAGGGATAGACATTTAAGGGGCAGGACCAAAGGAACCCTGTGGCTGATTGGACAGATGGGCAGGTAGAGGTGTCTGGGAGGCCACAGGCCTGGGATCCCCAGTTTGGGTGCTGGTGGAGATGATGTCACTGGCCCCGGGGTGAGATAAGGAATTGGACCTCATGCTTAACTTGGGAGCCCAGAAGTTCCCAGAGGGGCCCTAAACCCAGGCTCAGGCTTAGGAGAAGCCAGCCCCCAAATGTTAACCCCGGTGCCAATTTCTGGGCAGTATTGGACGCCTCCTCCTGGAGCCAATGCATTTCCTAGAGGAGGTGAAGTGGGGGGACTGCCCAGGGTCCCAAACACTCCAGGAGGAAGGAGGAGCCTGGCAAAGGCAGGGTGTGAGGGGAGGCAGCACCACTAGGCTGGACAGAGCCCTTCGCCTGGAAGCCTGAGGGCCAGGCTGCCCCCCCCCCCAGGCCCCCAGGGTCCAGGGCAGCTTCTGCACTTCCTAGGTGCTCCCAGTATCTCTGCTGAACCACTGCCCCAGGCCGGGGCCCCTCCCTCTCTCCCTCTGTTCCTTCAGGGCTACACACCAGGTCCCACCTAATCCACTCAGTAACCCCGGGAGTGTCCCCATTTTCCTAGGCTGGAGACCCAGGCCCAGAGGGGTAAGGGACTTGCTCAAAGCCTCTCTCAGCTTCTTGATGCTATAGCCAGAATGGAACCAGGGTCCAAATGACCCCAAAGCACATACTCTTAAAGAAAAGAGGAAAAAGAACAAGGCCGAAATAAAGAACCTCGATGCTCACAGTGGCTGCATTATGGTGGTGGGACAATGGCTGATTTTTTTTTTTTCTTCTTTTCTACAATGAAATATTCATACCCTCACTCCGTGGCTGTGTGTGCCCTAGCGGGGAGAGCTCTGGCTTTGGCGTCAAGCAGCCCAGGGCTCAAATCCTGGCTTGGCCACTTCGTAGCTGGGGACCCTGAGCAAGCTATTTGCCCTTTCTTAGCCTCTGTTTTCTCATCTGTACAATGGGGACAAAACCCCCCACTCCCGCGAGCCGATCACACCTGGCGCACAGTAGGCACGCAGTAAGTGCTAGCCTCGGAGCATCACACCCCCGCGTTCTCGCCACCTGTCCGGCCTCCACAGGGAACTTGAGACGCCCCCACGTGCCAGACGCCGGCGCCGGGCAGGCACCGGGTCCCCGGGGCGGGCGCCCACCCATCCTCCCGCCTCGCCCCGCCGCGCCCGCGCTGCCCCCTTACCCTGGCGGCCGGAGGGCCGGCATCGGTCCCGCAGGAGAGCCCGGGCAGCGGGGCCGGGCTCCGGAGCGCGGGGCGCGGGCGCGGGCAGGGCGCGCGGGGGCGCGGGCCGCGCGCTCCGGGCCGTGCGCCCCGCGGCCGCCGCGTCCTCGCCTCCAGCGCGGGCCCCGCGCGCCCCGGCCGGCCCGGGGGCAGGCCCTGCGCAGCGCCGCGCCGGGTGGGGGGCGGGCCTCGCGGGCCCTGGAGAGGCGCCCGGGCGGCGCGGGCTCCCGGCGGGCGCGGGCGGCGCCGCTGCGGTGGCCCCGCTGCTGAGTGGTGGGACGCGATTTACTGGCTGCAATTCCCGGCGCCCCTCGATGGCACTTAAGAGAGACCGGGAGGGAGCCGGGGAGAGCGGGCGGAGGGCGGGCGGGCGGAGGAGGGGCGGCGGGAGCCGTGCGCGCCGGCGGGGGAGGGGCGCGGGCGGGGGCGGGCGGGCGGGAGGTGGGGAGAGGCCCGGATGGAGGCGGCGGGCGGCCGCGGCGCGCGGGGCTGGGGTAGGGGGGGCCCTGCCTCCAGCCCCCGCCCACCC
>CM053611.1:103841560-103855119 GCA_028646535.1 Procyon lotor
TCTCCCCTTTCGCAAACCCCCCATCCTCCTACCGGTCCGCCCTGCCCAGCCCCCTCCCCCTGCTCAGCACCCCCCCCACCATTCTAACCAGCCTGCTCCACCTCCGCGCCTCCTCCCCATCACCCCTGTCACCGGAGATCAGAAACTTGGCCCACAGGCCCAACCCAGCCAAAGCCAGCTTGGTTTGACCCCATAGTATTTTTGTTTTTAATTAAAAATAATTCCCAACATGTAAAAATCGGGAATTTTCACATAAAAATCCACATTTCCAGCTTAGTTTGGAAAAGAGGAAGCCCAGGCACAAGCCTCCCCCCTCCCCGCCCCCGGCACTGGCGGCGATCTTGATATTCAGAATACTAGCCTGCAGTTCTCCCCAGTCCCCACCAGGCCCACCTGCCTGGCCCCAGAGGTGTGTGCTTTCTCTTGCTCCTGAGCCTTTCATACCCCAGTGCCTTTGCAGGTCCCTCTCGTTGGGAAGCCCACCCCCACCACCCCTTCAGGCCCTTCTTTTGGGAAACCTGGCGCTGCCTCCCCCTGGGGCCACCCCCTCCCTCCCTGCTCTGCAGCCCCCCAGGAGGTAGTGGCGCCTGCCCCGCCCTGTCTGATTTCTTGCTGGCTGGCACCAGGGCCTCTGCGGCTGCGCTCTCGCCACAGGGCTGCTGCTCTCTGGCTGAATTCTCCCTCCCAGCCTGGCTCTGGGCCTGGCCCACAGTAGGCGCTCAGTAAGTGTTGGCTGAGTGGCAACCAAAGAAGAAGGGCCGGGCTCGGGATTCCGCTAGGCGGCCTGGGCCATGGCGGGCACGGGGCACCGGTCCCTGCAGCTGATGTTCATTTTAAAAGCCTCAAATGTTCGTTCAGGGTGGCTCTTGCCAACCAAGGAAGCTAATGATTTCCACGCTTCATTTTTCTCCACCTTAATCCCACTGCCAAGGCTCTAGGGCCTCTGCTGCCGCTGCTCTCAGACTGGCATCAGAGCCCTCTCAGAAGGTGCAGGCCGCCCGAGGAATGTCCAGGAAACTCAGCGAAGGTCCAGCTGTGCGTCCCTGACACCTGTGAGGTCACCGGAAGCCGCGGGACCACAGGGTGGAGGGCAGCAGCTGGCCGGAGCGCATGCGAGGGACAGAGTAGCCCAGAGAGCCTTCAGTGGCCAAGGCAGTTGTGATGACTCCCCAGGGCAGGTTCCTCCAGTATCCCTTCATCCTGCTGGTTCCTGAGCCAGGCGGGGGGGGGGGGGGGGGGGGGGGGGGGGGGGGGGGGGGGGGGGGGGGGGGGGGGGGGGGGGGGGGGGGGGGGCGCAGGCAAGAGCCACACCTTTGCAGCGACCAGACACACCCACAGGTTTCATTAAAAACGTGTGCCACAAACCCCAGCAGACACCAGGATCCCATTTTACAGAGAAGGAGCAAGCGCAGATAAGATGACCTTGCCAAGGTCACAGGTTGGTAGGATGCTAAGCCAGGAGTCTTCGTGGCCCTCCAGAGTGCCCCTGCCCTGCTGGGAAGTAAGACCCCCCTGCTCAGGGCGGATCCCAGAGCTAAGGACTGGTCCGTAATGAAGGAAATGCTGATGCCTGGGACCCAGAGGGGGCAGGAGTCCTCTGAGGCTGGCTTTGAGCAGTCCTCCCTCCCAGAACCTTGCCCACCCAGGGAAATGCCCAAGACCCCGTCTGCCCCACCTCACCCCCAACCATCTCCTGGCCACAAGGGCCCAGCCACAGGCCCTCTCGGTGAAGGGCCCAGAAGGCAGGCCTAGCTCAGCAGCCATGACAGACAAGTCAATCACAAAACACCTTTCTGAGCCTCAGTGTGCCTGTCTGCAGTATGGGTGAAGAGCTGAGCCTCTGCGGGTTTTCGGGGGCTAAAACAAGACATCAGACAAGGAGGCAAAGAGAGGAGAGAGAGCCAAGAGGTTATGTGCTCAGGTTCCGGGGTGAGGTGGCCTGAGTTCCAATCCTGGCTTCCCAGCCTCCCAGCTGTGACTCACCTACTCGGGGCCTCAGTTTCCTTCTCTGTAAAAAATGTAGGGCAGATCCTAGGAAGATCAACCGACTTAGACCGTAACGAGCCCGACGTGGGGTGATGCGTGCAGAACCACTCAGCACAGCCTGGCAATCATAAAGCCCAAGGCTTGTGACCTTGATGAGGGAGACAGAAGGGAACGGTTAAGAACGTGGGCCCTGAGGGGTTCACATCAGAGCTGCACTCTACCAGCTGTACGGCTCTGGGTACCCTCGCCGGGCCTCAGTTTCCCTGTCTGTAAAATGAGAATATTGACGGCAGTTCCCGCAGCGTTGAGTTGCGCTGGGGACTGAGTTAGCTCAGATCCGGCGTTCAGAATAGCCCGGCCCTGGTAAGCCTCAAAGCGCGTTAGCTCACTTCTCATTACTCTCCAGATAAGTAAAGTCTCCAGTAAAGATAAGTCTCCTTAGCTGGAGAACAGGGGCAGACAGAGCAGCACCTGCCACGGCGAAATCTTCCAGCTGTGCCTGGGTCCTCAGGCTGTGCCCACCCACCACCTCTCACCAGCTCCGGGATGAAATGCACACAGCCCAGCTGGGGACTCTGGCAGCCCCCCACATTGGCCAGATGGGGAACACTTGAGCCCTGTCGGCCCCTTGACCACAGGCCTGGGAGGCTGCCAAGGAGCTTGTGTGCCTTGGTCTAGTGATTGGCAGGTCACTGGAGGACCAGCTCAGCGCTTAGGGCTTAGGATTGTTCCAGAGGCCACGGAGAGGGGCCCACCTGGAGAAAGAGCAGAGGGACGCTCAGGAAGGATTTTTCTGCCTCCCTCCCCGACCTCAGCACTTCCCAGTCCTCCTATTTCACTGTCTCTGTAGTAACAACCAGTATTTAAAGTCGTCTTTATTCCGCTGTGTACTGTCTGTCTACGCCTTCCCTCCCCCGAGAGGACAGAAGTGGTGTGAGGACAGGGATTCTGATTTGTCTTGATCCCTGCTGTACCCCCAGCATCTAGAGCAGTGCCGAACTCACAGTAGGTGCTCAACAAACATTTGGCACTGGAGAAAAATTCTCAGACGGTAACATTTGGCTAGAAGGGTGGGAGGGCGGGGCCCCTCTGCCTGTGAGTGCACCCCTTCCCAGAAGAGCACCCAGTGCAGCCGTTGTCCCCTTTGTGAGCTCCGTCCCCCCACCATGGGGGTCGGGAGGCCTGAGTTCTCCCCCACCGCAGCCAGGAAGCATGTGACCGTCACTGCAGTGCAGCTGGGCCTCTTGAGTGAAGGAGGGACCCGGGCAATTTTCTGGCTTGCAGCTCATTCCAGGGCTGCCTGGTGACGCAGACAGGTCCCCAGGCCCAAGAAGGTCCCATTTCAGCAGATGCAGGCTGGGACTCCTGCCCTGCCCTCCAGCAGGACTTCTCCACCCCCAGGACTGGAGGGGCTTCCCAGCTGAGCCCCGGGATGTGATCTGGGGGCTGGGCTCCCGCCCCCTCCCCAGCCTCAGCCCCTCACGTGTGCATGGCACTCCCCCATTACAGTTTACAAAGTGCGTTCACAGACATTATCACATCGGCTCCTAAACGCCCCCTAAAAACCATAATAAATCTCTCGCTCTGGCTCTGGAGCCCACCGGCTGCTGTGTAATCAGTGAGCAGAGGGGCCTCAGGGCCCAGAGCCTGCCAAAGCCGAAGCCAGCAGGGCCAGAGGGGGGGCTCCACGTGGGCGGGTGGCAGGTGGCGGGTGGCAGGCCCAGCTGGGCGCCACGGGAGTGAGGCACAAGGCCTCGGCCCGATCCTGCAGCGGAGAGAAGTGCTGTGTGGGGAGAGCCAGCCAGTGGGGCTCGGGTTTGCAGGACGGAGAGGTGGGGCCAAGGTGAGGGAGAGGACCAGAGGGTGCCTTAGCGTTAGGAACACCCTCGGGGAGGTGGGCTGGTGGCCAGGCACGAGGGGTCCAGGGATAATCGGCCCCAGCCCGGCTTCTGACGACAGCCCTCACCCAGTTTCCCTGTGTGCCAGGCCCTTGGCCATGCTGTCCTCAGTCTGAATACCTTTACCGCCTTTTTGAAATGCTAACCCGCCTTGAAGGACAGTCCAGAACCCCCCCATTTGTCAGTCCCTCCCCAGCTCCCGGAGGCTACAGCATAGGGCCCCCCAGTTATGCCCGGTCTTCCTTTCCCTGAATTGTCAGGCCCCTTCCCCTCTTTGAACCTTTAGTGTCCCTGAGGGTGGTGAATTTGCAGGGGCTGAGACCCCACCCCCACCCCTCACGGCCTGCGCAGAGTCACAAGCAATGGCGTGAGGCTGGGGCTCCCTGGCTGGGCAGACACCCCAGCCCAGAGGGTTGTAGGGGGTAGTAAGACCCTCACATGACCAGCCCAGCGAGCTCCGCCCCCGTGTTTTCCCTCTAGCACTCAGCCCTGGGCAGCCACAGAGAAAGAACCCCCCCCAAATGTCTAAGCCAAATCAGCCAGCAGCCGCAGTTGGGTTTTGTTTTTTTTACCATTTCCCTTGATTCTCAAAGTTATAGGAGCTCAACTTACAAACCGTGGAAAGTTCAGGAAAGTTTAAATAAGCAGGGTGAGGGAGGGCCTGGCCCGAGGGGGCTGTGGCTGCCCTGGCAGGCGTCCCTCCCACAGCACAGTGCAGAGGGGGGATGCCGCGGTCCCCCCCACTTCTGCTGCCTGTCCATCGGGCAGACGTCCGGGTATGCTACGAGCTCGACCTCTGGGCCGTGGAGACGGCCGGCCTGTCATAGCTGGGCTTGTGGCCGTGTCACAGCGGGTGTGGAACAGGTGCCGGCTTCCCTGCGGCCACCTCGGTGAGGAGCGGCCTTCTCCCTTTCCGGGGGATAAAGGAGCCCCTCAGTGAGGCCCAGGGGACAGACCTTGGGACTAGGAGTGTGGGGCTCAGGCCTAGCTCCTTGGCCCGGCATTCCACCTCATCTCTCCCCATAAGGGACTTGGATCCAGAAATATATAAAGAAGTCTTACAACTCAACAATGAAAGGACGAGTACCCCAGTTTTTAAGTGGGTAGGGAATATGAACAGACATTTCTCCAAAGAAGATGTACAAATGGCCAATAAGCACAGGAAAAAGTGCTGGACTGATCACTCATTAGTCAAAACCACAATGAGGGGAGGTGGGGAGTGCGGCGTGGGGGGCAGAGTCAGTTAAGCGTCTGAGTCTTGGTTTCGGCTCAGGCCCTGATCTCAGGGTCCTGAGATCAAGCCCCGAGTTGGGCTGCCCGCTAAGCAAGGGGCCTGGTTGAGACTCTCTCCCTCTTTCTCTGCCTCTCCCACTTACTCTCTCTCTCTCTTTGTCTCTCAAATAAATAAATAAATCTTAAAAACACACACACACAATGAGATATCATTTCTCACCCACTAGACTGACTATAATCAAAAGCCAGGCACTAACAAGTGTTGGCGAGAATGGCAAGACTTGGAACCCCCGTACACTGCTGGTGGGAATGTCAAAATGGGGAAAGCCCCTATGGCGAAAGGTCTAGCCACTGGTCAAAGGTCAAACAGTTACCGTACCACCCAGCAATTCCACTTTTAGGTCTAGATCCCAGAGAAATGAAAATACGCATCCACACAAAAACTTGCACACGAATGTTTACAGCAGCACTACTCGCATTATTCATGGTAGCCCCAAAGTGGAAACAACCCACATGCTCAGCAATTGATAAATAAATAAAAATGTGGGAAATGTAGTCATGGAATATTACTTGGCAGTTAAAAAGGAAGGGCTGACTTGTGCTATATATAACATGAATAAGTGAATCTTAAAAACACATCATATGCTCAGTGAAAGAAGCCAGACACAAAAGGACACGTGTTGTCTGGTTCCATAATATGAAACGTCCAGAACTGGCAGATCCATAGAGATGGAAAGTAGGTGAGTGGTTTCCAAGGGGAGGGGGAGAGGAGGGGTCGCTAGTGGGCTCAGAGTTTCTTTGGGGGGGTGATAAGGGTGTCTTGGAATTAGATTGCACAACCTTGTAAATATAGTAAGCACCACTGGATTGTACACTTTTAAAGGGTAAATTTAAGGGAGGCTGGGTGGCTCAGTTGGTTGAGCGACTGCCTTCGGCTCAGGTCATGATCCTGGAGTCCCAGGGATCGAGTGCCGCATCAGGCTCCCAGCTCCGCGGGAAGTCTGTTTCTCCCTTTGACCTTCTCCCCTCTCATGCTCTCTCTCACTGTCTCTCTCAAATAAATAAATAAAATCTTAAAAAAAAAAAAAAAAAGGTAAATTTAATGGTACGTGAATTATATCTTGATAAAACTTTTGTTTTGTTGTTTTTTAAGTGGTAAGGTCCCCACAGGGCAGTCTACCCCATAGGCCCGCAGGAGTTGGCCTACCCAGGCTCGGCCCCTGCCCCTTCCGAGCTGCCCTTCTGGATGGATGGTGGGGTGCAGGCCATGCCTACCCGGATGTGGGTGGGCACAGGACTCTGCTTCCTCCTGAGGGTCCAGCCCATGCTTTTTGCCCTGGAGGTTCCTTCTTCCTGAAACACTCTTTCCCCCACTCCTGCTCATCCTCAGGGTCCCAGCTAGGGAGGGCCTGTACTGGGTGGGCTTTCCTCAGGGCAATGGGAAACCGTGAGGGTGAGGAGGTTGGTATGCCAGACTCAGGTACTAGAAGGATCCCTTTGGCTCTTCTGCGAGGGATGAAACAGCAGTACAAGGCTGGAGGCATTGTACCAGATGAGGTCAGAAGGAGAGGCCTAGGGTGTGGGCCTGGAGAGGCAGGGCCTGGCCTGGGACAGAGGCTGCACAAGTGCAGAGAAGGAACATGCTGGGGAGGAATTTGGGAGCCAAAACTAAAGCGGCTTTGGGGTAGCACCGATGTAGAGGACAGGGAGTCTGGGATGGCGCCGGGTTCCAGCGGTGCAGAGGGCTGGGTGGGAATGGGGCCAGCTCTGAGGTGGGGGGGCCCTGTAGGAGCACGTCTGGTACGAGGTTTCCTGAGGTGGCCAACTGTGGAACCCCAGCAGGTAGCATCAGCCCCACATCCAGATCCGACCAGTCACTCGTGTGACACTTCCCATATCCAACCCCCTTGAGGGGTGCCTGGGTGGCTCAATGGGTTAAGCGTCTGCCTTCGGCTCAGGTCATGGTCCCAGGGTCCTGGGATTGAGCCCCGCATCGGGCTCTCTGCTTGGCGGGGAGCCTGCTTCTCCCTCTCCCACTGCTGCTCCTCCTGTTTGTGCGCTCTCTGTCAAATAAATAAAACCTTAAAAAAGAAAACAAGCAAAACCCTTAATACTCCCATTTTCCGGGTTAGGGGCTGGGTCTCTGTACCCTGCACTGGCCGAGGCCACAGCCTTCTCTCTGGTCCCAGCTCAGAAAACATCGGTGGTTCCCCCGCTGCCCTTAGAACAAAGGCCAGAAGCTCCGCGGGGCCCACCTGGCTTTGTAGCCTTCTCCGCATCCCGCACTCACTCAGTCCTGCTCCACGCCCTCCCCCCTCCCAGGCCTCTGGGTGTGTCATCCTTCTGCCACCTCCCTGCCTCCTCGGGAGCCCTTCCTCCCTGAGCCTTGGCAGCCTGGGGCCCTCGGCTCTGCCAGTCTTTTCTGGAACACAAACCAGGAGGCATGACCTGACTGGGGTTTCCAGTGATCGTGACTTTATTCGAAATGACTTAGAAGATGTATTACAATGAAATCACATGTAGTCACACACTTGTTGCATGACCCGCAATCGGAAAGAATTAAGAGCATCCAGGGGTCTTAGTCTGTCCCTCAAAGTTGCTTCGAGCCCAGACACGCCACATGTCGGGTCCACGAGAGCAGGGACCCCATCTGCCGAGTTCTTAGATGCAGCCCCAGTGCTTGGGGCAGTGCCTGGATAGTTGGGGTGCTAAGGAGGAGCTGGGTGGCGGTGGCGATGGGGGAGGGACGGAAGGACAGGGAAGAGGGAGGGAGGGACGGGAGGAGGCCAGGTGGCTGTGTGGGTGAGTGGGTGGGTAGGAGGCTCAGGCTCAGCGGGGTTCCTATGGGCCCAGAGACCACTTTCAGCCCAGCCCTGAGACCCGAGTCCAGAGAGAATGGCTCTTCCCGGGATCCACCGAGCGCAGGGGGGCGCAGTAAAACCACCTCGTCCCCCCCACGCCCTGGTCTCCTGCCTCCTCCCCCGAGCCTCTCCGCCGGCCGGCCTCTCCAGCAAAGTGACCAGATCTCTCTGAAGCCAGCTTCTACCCCTCTGCTTGTACTCGCACACACACTCTCCCCCTCTCCTCCTCCTCCTCTCTCTCTCTCTCTCCCACATCCAATCCACCAGCAAATCCTGTTACAGTATTTCCAACAGCCTCCTATCTGGCCCCCATTTCCTCACTGGGGTCCTCGGCTACCGCCTCCTCCTCCCTCACTGCCCTCCAGCCACACCGGCCTCAGCCTCCCTGCTGCGTCTCGACTGTGCCAGGCACGGTCCCCGCTCCACACCTTTGCCCCGGCTGTTCCCTCTGCCAAGAAGGCCTCCCCCCGCCCAGAGCCATCCGATCACCTCCCCACCTCCTTGCCACCTCTGCTCAAATGCCCACCTCCTTGCCACCTCTGCTCAAATGTTACTTTCTCTATTAGATCTTCCTTGGACACCTTATTCATAAATGAAAATAAAAATCCGCCCCTTGTTTCCTTTTCCTGTTTTATTTTTCTTCTTAGCGTTTATCACTCTGGAGCAAGATATTTTTTTTACTTCGTTATTATGTTGTTTGACTCGGTTCCTCCATTAGAATGTGATCTCCATGAGGGCAGAGGTCTTGACCATTGCCGTGCCCCCAGCACTGAGCACAGGGGTCTGCAAGCCACAAATGAGGTGCTCAGTAAACATTTGCAGAATGAATGAGTGAACCTATGGGGTCCAGACTTGCTCTTACTGGGCTGATGTGCCCCAGGCCCAACGCCCACGCCAGTCTCCATCACTGCCTTTCCCCTTGGCCACAGGCTGATTTAGCCCACCAGGGGTTAAAGGATCCCGAAGTCCCTTGGGGCCGCCTCCCCCACCCCTGAGAGGGCTGCCCACACTCTCTCAGAGGCTTCCAGAGTTGAGTCCCAGGGAAGACACTCCAGGGCTGGCCCATCCTGGACTTGGTTTGGAACCATTCATGTGTCCCCTGCCCCAGCAGGCCCACGTGGCCCCCAGCAGCCTGTACTCCTGTGAACACGGCTGCTTCACATTGTCCACCGTCCCCACTCTAAGCTTCCACCTTCCCCGTCCTCCCTGAGCCTCCCGTCCAGCCTGAGCCTCTCGTTCAGCCTGGCTCGCTGCATAGAGTGGACAGAATGGAGCTGCGGGGTCACTGGCTCAAAGAGGCCCCCAGCAAGGTTCCAGGCTTCCCCGGTGCTGAGCCGCATAAGAGGGGATGGAGAGTGCTGGCTCCTCCCTAGCCACCCCCATGGCCCAGGGGACACTGAGCTGAGGGGCGCGGACTCTCCCAGCCCCATCAGACCCCAGGAGCGTCGTGCCCACTCGAGCTCCAATGACAGCTCGGGGACTGAAGCCAACCAATAGATGAGCGGTGACAGTTTGACCCGCAGCATTTCCTGGGGGACCTCACACAGGTTTGTGGTTGTAGACACTTGACTTGGAGACTCGGGGAACCTGTTGGCTGTGGAGGGCCCATGTATACGTGTGCACATGTGTGTACGTGTACATTTGAGTGTGTGTACACGTGCGTGTGTGCAAGTATTATAGGGCATCGGGCTCACGAACGGGCAGATTGCCATGGGCCCAAATCCATGTCCCCTCACCCCAGTGACTCCAAGAGGGTGGCCTAGAGATGAAGAAGGGCACCCAGGAAGGACAGAAGGTCTCTGGACCATTCAGCCGGGGGGGCCTAACGGGACAGCATCCTAACCAACACACAGCACAGCAAAGTCAGCCAGACCCAGAGGCAAAACCCGATTTAGCTACCCCTCCCTGGTCCTCTAAGCCTCAACTCCATTACCTGCAAAATGGATCTAATAATTCCTGCATCGAAAGGTGGTCGAGATTAAACAAGATGATGTAAGTATTCAACACATGATAACTATTTGGGTTATTGGTAGTTTTGTTAGAACCCACATCGGAGGGGTGCTTGGGTGGCTCAGTGGGTTAAAACCTCTGCCTTCAGCTCAGGTCATGATCTCAGGGTCCTGGGATCGAGCCCCACATCGGGCTCTCTGCTCAATAGGGAGCCTGCTTCCCTCTCTCTCTCTCTCTCTCTCTCTCTGCCTGCCTGTCTGACTACTTGTGATCTCTTTCTGTGTGTCAAATAAATAAATAAAATATATAAAAAAAAACTCACATCGGAGGAGAACAAGCTACCCATTTGTTCCAGAAGCTATCCCAGAGACCCTTTTCTGGCCTTGTTGTGCACAGGGCAGGGACACAAGACCTTTCCCTCAGGGAACCCGCAAATAATAATGATGCTCGCAAACCCACGGGTCCCAGCTGGCTGGCTTTAGGAGGCGGTGTGGTTTCCTGCTTTATGAGCACAACCTCACTTAATCCCCTAGAGAACCCTGTGAGTTGGGAGCTGCTAGTGCCATCCTGCAGATGAGAAAACAGAGAGGTGAAGTAACGGGTCTGTGGTCGCCCAGCAGACGAAGGGCAGAGCCAGGATTTGGGTGTAGGGTCTTACCATCACACTCCGGCAGGACAGAAGGCTTCGAGCTCCCCTCTCATTGCTCAAATCAAGAAAGCACCCAGGGCTGTGGGAACATTGGGTAGGGAGGGTGCTGACCGAGACTGACCCAGGAACAGGGACCTAAGGGTACAAAGGCTGGGAGAGGAGAAGGGGAAGTGGCCAGGCAGAGAGGGCAGCCTGAGCCAAGGCCCAGAGTGAGGAAAGAGCAGCCAGCCCTCCCTGCCCAGATCCTGGCTCTGCCCTCCTAGATGATGCAGCCGCTCACACCCTCTCGCCTTTGTCTATGCAGTCCCCGGTACGCATGCCATCTCCCTTCTGCTTCCCTCCAGGTCCAGCGGTGGCATGGCGGGATTTGAAAACAGACCTGTGCATTTCCTGTTGCCCTGCTCTGCCTCGTAGAGAGGGAGAGACTTAAGCCTGAAGAGACTCAGGGGAGGGTGGAGTCTGCCTGGAAGAGCATGGTGAGCAGGGGGAACAGAATGTGCAGTTAGGAAGGCAGAGTCTGGGTTGTGCCCTCCTGCACAGCTCAGAGTCCCTGCATCACCTCCCAGGGCTCTGAAGCCAGTGCTGCTCCCACCGCCCTGCCCAAGGGGTGGCAGGGTGTAGACGGGAGGGTATAGACTGGGAACACTTACCCCCGGGATAGAACTCTGGCTCTCACATCGCTCAGCCCGATTTTTCCCTCTCCTTAAATATGGCCTTCTCTCCTGTGACGTGAGACTGTAGGCTCCACCTCAAGAATTATCCAAGCGGAGCTGAGGAAGGTCCCCAGCCCAGAGTAGGTGCTCAGAGACAGCAGTTGCCTGGGAAATCATGACAGAGCCCATCTGCGTGAGAGTCCCCCAGCTCTCTGGCCTCTGGCACGGAGCCACTTCCGAGCCAGGAACCAGGACGCCCTAGAGGGGAGGGAGGCTCAGAGTTTAGCCTGGGAGGGTCTGTAATTAGAGCAGCGAGGTTCTTACAGAGATAAAAGGTAAACCCGGCCCCTCCAGGAGGCTGGGAAGTCTGTGGTCGCAAGAGGTCCCCTCTGCCCTCAAAGCCTTGCTTTCCAAGGTCATTGTGGGGACTCCATTCCCACACTGCGTTACTCCATCGCGGCCCAGCCCATCTGACAGATGAGACAGGAAGCAGATGTGTGGGGCAGTTTATCCCCTGCACGGACGGACCCCTCGGCTCCCCAGACAGAGGCGGGGCTGGTGAAGTGACCCCTTTCTTCCTCTGACCTCAGAGCCTGGCCACCATAGAAGAAGTCTGGGAGCCCCAGGAGGGGACAGTGGTACTTACTGGGCACCTTCTGTGGGTGCTTTACGGTGTTCTCAGACTCCTACGACTTCAGACAGCTAGGTATTAATATTCCCATTATACAGCTTGGGACACTGAGGCTTGGAGAAGTTAAAAATAAAATTTGAGGGGCGCCCGGGTGGCTCAGTCGTTGGGCGTCTGCCTTCGGCTCGGGTCATGATCCCAGGGTCCTGGGATCGAGCCCCGCATCGGGCTCCCTGCTCAGCGGGAAGCCTGCTTCTCCCGCTACCATTCCCTCTGCTTGTGTTCCCTCTCTCGCTGTGTTTCTCGCTGTCAAATAAATAAAATCTTTAAAAAAAAAAAATAAATAAAATAAAATAAAATAAAATAAAATTTGAACTGCTCAGTCCAACAGCCCCTCTGACCTTAATCTTCCCTCCCACCAAATGCAGAGGTTGTCGGAACTCCAGTGATGATGGGGAGCTCACTCCTGCAAAGATCCCATCTTGGGCATATCTGAAAGAACCTTCTTCTCAGGGTGGGCTGAAACTGGCGCCCCGAAGCTCCCACCAGAGGCCCCGGTGGTCTCTTGCACATGGAACCAGGCCCTCCATCCCTGGGCAGCCTTCGGAAATTAAACAGAGTAGGACATCCCCCAATAAACCAGCGTGCCTCCCTTGGACAGGGCTCCTCTCTGAGCCTCACTTTCCCAAGTTGTACAAGGGGGATAACAGCAGCCCCTGTGTGAGGAGTGGTTGTGAGGCTTCAGGGGGTCAACAGCCTGGGAATTTTCCAGGAGCATCCAGAGTCTTCAGAGAAGCTCCAGCCAAGAAAAGAGGCTTAGGGGGCTTTCCAGAGGTCTGACTCACCTTCTCCAAAGGAGGGAGTGCCCTTGATCAGGGCAGCCTCATGGTTGGGGGTGGCGGGGAGGGGCGCAAATTTAGAGTCTGTCATGAATGGGGATCTCACCTGTACAACTTGGCTTTTTTCTTAAAGACGTTTTTACAACCCCAACTTTTTTTTAGAGGTTTTATTTATTTATTTGACACTGAGAGAGAGAAAGAGCCCAAGCAGGCAGAGCGGAAGGCAGAGGGATACATAGAAGCAGGCTTCCCACTGAGCAGCGAGCCTGACATGGGGCTCAATCCCAGGACCCCGGGATCATGACCTGAGCCGAAGGCAGACACTTAATAAACTGAGCAACCCAGGTGTCTCTCCTTCTCCTCCCCCTTCCCTCCCCCTCCCTCTCCCCAACCCCCTACTTCTCCTTCTTCCTCTTCCTCTTCTTCTTTTTAAAGGAAGCTCTAGACTCAACGTGGGACTCGAACCCGCAACCCCAAGATCAAGAGGTGCAAGCTCAACTGACTGAGTCAACCAGGCGCGAGCTCACCTGTACAATTCTGGCTTTCCTGGACCGGGTGCGAGCTCACCTGCCCCACCCAAACGATGAGGCTCGGTTTTGTGGAAGGACAGCAGGGCAGGGGATCAAGCAGATCTGGGTTCAAGTCCTGCATCTGCCATTTACCAGCGATTTGGCAATGTACCTGCAGGTCACCTCTCTGCTCGGAGCCCCAGCTTCTCCAGCTCCAGGGAAGGGCCTGTCTCTCAGGGCTGCAGCGCTCAGCAGAGTATGAGACTAGAGCTGGCCAGACCCTTGAGTGCAGAGACAGGGGCGGCCCAGGCTCCCACCAGGGACAGCCAGGCCACTCCTGTCATTGTCTTCCC
>CM053611.1:103855219-103878661 GCA_028646535.1 Procyon lotor
CCTCCGGGACTCCTCCTAACACCTCCCCAGGCAGCACTTAAGACCTTCCCCAATCTGTCCCCCACCGGCCAAACTATGCACATACATGCCCGGTACATTGCCCCCCCCCCCCCCCGGGAACTCCAACCTGGAAAACCTGCCCTTCTCTCCACCCACCAGGTTCTTATTGAGCTCGAAGGCCCCACCTGCTCTCCTGTGCCCACCAGCCCCGTCCTCAGCCCCCGGAGCATACTCCCACCTGTCCACCCAATCCCTCTTCCTCCAATTCCTCCTCCCCACTCCACCCCCGGCCACCTGCTGAATCACCTCCTTCAGGAAGCACCTTCATGACCGCCAGACCGATTTCTCCCCTGAGCTCATTCTCCAACACCACCTCATGCCACCCACTTTGCGATTTCTTGCCAGGCGTCCGTCTCTCCAAACGAGGGCTCTGCGGGTGCGGGGGATGGATGGGGAGTGGTCTTGTTCACAGGAGGCATCGTTCTCACCTGGCACGGGCCAGGTGTTTAATACGTGCTGTTTCTGCATCGCGTCCACCCATCTCTCTTTTCATTCCGCAGATGCTTACGGAGAACTAGGGACACAGCCGTAAGAAGACCGGCAGGGCCTGGCTCTGGTGCGGTGTTTCCAGGAATACGTATGTATATTGTAAAGGCAAGTGGGAATAAGCACCATGAGGAGCAACAGAGCGGGGAAAGGACAATAGAGTAGGAAAAGGATGGGGGATGGTGGTAAGGGAAAGTCTCTCCGAGCAGGTGACATTTGATCAGATCTCTAAGCAAAGGAGAAAGTGATATAAACATCGGAGGAAAGAGCATACCCGGGAGAGGGGGCAGCAAGTGCAAAGGTCCTGAGGTAGGATGTATGTGGGATGTTGGAAGGAATGCAAGGAGGTCAATGAATGGGGTGAGGGTGGTGGAAACTGAGAAGAATCAAGCAGGGGACAGACACAGGACTCTGCTTTGACCCTGACTGAGCCATTGCAGGGTTCTGGGCTGAGGAGTACAGAACTTGACCCAAGTTCTAACAGGATCGCTCTGGCTGCTGTGCTGAGAATGGAAGCCAGGGACCCCAGGGAGAAGCAAGAGACCCACGAGGAGGCTGCTATGCTCATACAGTGGCAGTGGACACGGCCAGATTGTTGATATATTTGGAAAGCAGAGCCAGTGGTATTTGCTGATGGATTGAATGAGGGAGGAGCCTGGGGGAGAGAGAGAAGAGAGAAAGGGAGGGGAGGCATCAACAGTGTTTGCAGGGCTGGGGGGTGGCTGAGCGAGTGCATGGAAAGTGGAGGTGCTATTACCTGAGATGGGGAAGATGTGGTAGTGGGGCAGGTTTCTGGGGGTGACCCCTGAGGGAGAGGGCTCAGCGGCCGTCCACGTGGCGATGCAGAGGGCATCAGTGGCACGGGTCTGTGTAGTTCAGGAGAGAAGTCCAAGCGGGGTGTGGGCCCCTGCCATGTGAGTCCCCATGCTTTGCACACAGTAGGTCCTTAGTAAATGGCTGCTGACCTGGCCTGCAGGGCCTTGTGGGGGACACAAAACTGGCCACAGCCCCACTCCTGGCCTCTAGGGGAGGTAGACAAGGGCCCTGGGGCCCAGCACAGAGCTACACCCTGAGAGGGGCCCAAGATGTCATGGCGGGAGGGTAGTCTAGGAAGGCCTCTTGGATGGGGTAGCAGAAGGGTCCTGGCAGGGACGGGGCAGCCCCTGGAAGGCAAGTGCTGCAGCTTCAGGGGGGCAACAGGTGGAGGAAGGCTCAATAGAGCCCCTGGAGCCACGCTGAGGTGGACGGGTGCAGGAGCCCAACCCCGGCTCCAATCTGGCTCTGTGACCTTGGCCAAAGATCCTTGACGTCTTTGTTTTTGCCTCTAAAATAGGAATAATGAGGCACCTGGGTGGCTCATGGGTTAAAGCCTCTGCCTTCGGCTCAGGTCACGATCTCAGGGTCCTGGGATGGAGCCCCGCATCGGGCTCTCTGCTCAGCAGGGAGCCTGCTTCCCCCTCTCTCTCTGCCTGCCTCTCTGCCTCCTTGTGATCTCTCTCTCTCTGTCAAATAAATAAATAATAATCTTTTTAAGAACAAAATAAAATAAAATGAGAATAATAACCATAACCCCTGCATAGATCGGTGTGAGGATCAAACGAGTTAATCCGTGGAAAGTGCCCCCAAATAAAGCGACGGCAGGTGCTCAAAAATGTGACCTTCTCATTAGTACTGTGTCCAAAGAAGGCGGTGTCTTCCAGCCTGGGAGTCCCACTGGACAACGGCAGAGGACCAAGTGTGCGGTCCAAGTGTGAGGTACCTGAGGCTCAGATGTGGAGGGGAACTTTATTCCCTTCGGGCAATGGGGACCCATGGAAAGTTCTGTGCAGAGCGATGAGGAACGTTGCATTCAGTCTTGATTATCCTCCTCCTGTGCTCAGCTTAACACATCCCCTCGCATCCCAGGCCCAGCAGTCCGACCGGGCAACCTGCCTGCAGGGCTCAGGGGCCCATCTCATAAAAACAGCTAAGGCCTGGCGATCGCTCACTATTATCAGTCCTCCGTGGATGAGGTTGGCCCTGTTATTGGGACTCAGATAGTAGCTGGCAGAACCAGCGTGTAAAGACTAGAATCCCCACTGGCTTCGCTTGGTTGCAAGGCTGTCCCCGAGCCCTACAAAGTGGCCGGGCATCTGGAGAGAGCCCTATGGATTCTCCCAGCACGCAGATGGGGTCTTTGTGCCAGTTCCTGGGGGTGCTGGGGGGTGGGCATTGACTACAAGACGATGTGACTTGCCCGGAGCCCCACAGCTTGTCCAAGTGGGAGCTGGGACCCCTGTGCAGATCCGTTAGACTCTAAATGCCAGTGCTGGAGGCGTGGCAGGCATGGCACCCCCAAACCTGAGCTTCCTTTAACCTGGGCCAGAATCAGGGGTGAGCTCCCTCAGTCCTGATCCATTTCTGAGCTCTGAGGTCCTTTTTGGAGGGAAGACAGTGGAAGGGAAGACAGTGGATCCTCCCACTCCCACGCTACCCCTTTACTGTCTGCTCCCCTCCTGACTTTGTCCTTTCAAATAGGTTTTTCATCCCCAAAACCGCCCTGTTCCCAGCTCCCTGTTCCTGGCTCTGCCCTGCCGAGGGGACACTGAAAAGCAGGCTTAACTGCATCCTCTTTACAGTTTCCAGGCCAGAAAAACCAGCAGAGGCAAATACAATGTTTGCAGACCAGGTCAGGTCCAAGGTCACCCTATAAAAACGGATTCCTGGAAAAACATAAACCAGCAATTTACCCTGTGAATTTTATTGGCCTCAAACCCCCAGAAAACAAAACAAAACAAAACAAAAACACACCCAAACAAACAAACAAAAAAACTACCCCATTTGAATAACGAAGGGAGAGAAATCATTCCCAGTTCCTCCTTTATTAGTGAATAAGGACGCACAAAAACTCAACCGAAAGCAGAGACGCAACATCAGGTCTGATTTATTAGACGCTTTCATTTCATAAAAACCGGCATTTCTATTAAAACAAGATGATATCCAGAAGGTCCTTTTGCTTTAAAAAAAAAAAAAAAAAAGATTGTATTTGATACAGGACAATGCTTAATTTTATTATTTTTGTTTTTTAAACAAAGCTCACATTCTCCTGACTTCACTGCCGTTACTACAGCCAGAGGGAAACTGATTTCAGAATCCATCTGATATGTCGGATTTCTTTGTGGCATCCACTCATCGCTCAGCAGCCAGCCATGATGTCATAAGCCCATCAGATTTCCGGTAGGGGGAAACGCTGGGGAATTGGAAAGAATGGATGTTTCTTACCCGTCAGGAAAGGGGGGCTGGGGGGAGGGGAGGGGAGAAGGGGCTGGGTGTGTTTGGGAGGTAGGGGACGGGAGGCAGGCTCAATGTTTGTGATATGTAATGTCAGGCAGAAACCTGAAAAATCCAGCCACCCAGATGTTTTCTAAATATCCAGATGTCTGGCACCGAGCAGACCACGCTCCCCGCTACCTCCCATCCCAAGAGGCGCCCGGCATTTCGGCTTTGACCTCGGGTCTACGGCGGCAAGCTCGCGCTGCCAGGAGCCGAACGTCCTCGAGGCTGCCCACCCTCGGGTTGGGAATTTTTTTCTAAATCTTTACACATGGATGACAGGAGTAACTAGGTCCAGATTTTTAAAAGCTGTTGAAGCAGTGATTTGAAAAGTTCAGTCCCTGGAATTAGCTTCCACGGAATACACTATATAAGCCAAAAAGGAGGAAAGTAATCCCCTAGCCAACACTCACACAAACATATGTGACTCTTAAGCCACAGGACTTAAAAACCCAAAACAAAACCAGTGAGTCTGAGAATCGAGGGCTCCAGACTGACACTGAGAAGCGATGAGCCCTCCCCCAGGAGCACGCTTCCCCCAAATCAGAAAAACACCAAACAGCTTTGTTCTTCCTGACAAAGCCCCTCGCTTCCAAGGAACAGACAGTGCCAACAAAAGCACAGGGTAGAACTAATTTACACTGAGGCTCAGGGCTTCAAGGAGTCATAAAGTACAGAAATGGCTTTGCCGGGGAAGCTGCCTCGCTTCAGCCAGCAGTGGGGACCCCCTGGCCTGGGGGAGTCCCACAGGCCACAGACGGAGTGGCCTTCGGGCTTCCGGGCACGCACACCCACTGAGGCCACCACCAAGGCCTGTGACATCATGGCTAATTGCTCCTGAAAATGAGCCAAGAACTGCAGGCCCCTGGGGCCCAAACTCTGCGGCTTTGCAGGGAGCCAGGAGGAGAGGCAGCTGGAGAGGGGGGCCATCTCCAATTAGAACCAAGGGCCTGGATAATGAAAAAGACGGTGGCCAAGGGGAGGGGAGGGTGTCTGGCGGAGGAGGTGGGGGGGCGCTCTATGGCCTCATCCCCTAGAACAGCCTCTATGCTTTTCAGATGAGGAAATTGAGGGCCAGGAGTGGCTGAGTGGCCCGCCCAAGGTCACCAGGCTAATTAGCGGGACAGTCCGTACCGGGGAACAAAAAACACAGGCCTGGCATTGCACAGCCCTTCCCTGAACGTTATCTAATTTAATCCTCCCAACACCCTGTGAGGGAAGGATTATCATTAACCTCAGTTACCAGAGGAGCCAATGGAGGCGCAGAGAGGTTAAGTAATTTGCCCAAGGTCACACAGCCTGTCATTAGCAGAACTTGGCCTGAACCTTTGAGTTTCGCCAACTCCAAATCCAGGGCTCTTTCTGCTGGGTTGTGGGGAGATGCTTAAGGTTTAACTGGGAGCAGTGAATCTGATTTAAATACATATTTAAAATGCTGGTGATCCCCTTAGAACAGAAGGACGTAAATCATTGCAAATTAATTTTTTAAAGCAATTCCAGTCAGGAGGGCTGGCTGGCTGGCTGGGAAGCCTGCTTCTATTCGGTCCCCACCAGAGCCTGAGTAAAGCATGCGGACATTCTCTCTAGCCATGCATGGTGGCAGCTCCCTGAAGTGGAGGGGCGCGGGGGGGGGGGGGGGGGTAGCTAAAAGCTTTGTTGGGCATCTGTGAGAGCATAATCTGCCACCAGAAAGGTGCCAGTCCACAGGTCTGACAGAGCCAGGGGAGGGAGAAATTCACTGAGTGTGGAAACTGTGAAATTTAGAAGAGTCGGTCTTTCTCAAAGCCTGAGTCCTACTTTCCAGCTAGGAGTTTCAGGGAAGGGCAGGGAACCTGGGCAGCTATCTGTGGCCCAGAAGCCTGACTCTGGGGCAGACAGGAGCTGCCCACGGTCCCGTCCGCTCCAGACTGGGGGAGGGGCAGGGGAGGCCAGGCACTTCCTATGGCCCTGTACCCTGGCCATCCTGGGGACACAGCTGGCCACCACTGTCTCCAGAGAAGCATTTGAAGGAAATCCAGCCTCCCAGAGCTGGGACGGAGGTTGGCCTGAGGACTAGGTTGGTCTGAGCTCAGGGAACATGACAGGCACCTGTCCTCAGGCCTCCCCCTCTGCAGGTCCCTTCCCTTCCAGTGGATAGCCCTGGGGCTTCGGTGGGCCATCTGTGCCAGGCCTCTCCCTGCTCTTTTCCTCACCACACCTGCTGGTTTCTTTTACTTTGCTTCCGTGAACTGCAAATGGGGTGTGGAGCCCAGGACTCAGTCCAGGGAAGGAGAGAGAAGTTTCTGCCATCTGGATGCCCGACCTGTCTGAGCAGCTTGCGTTTTTCTGGGGGAAATTCTACTCATCCTTTATTCGATTTGTCTACTGTCCACCCAAAAGAGATTCAGCTCCTGCCTTCGTGACACTTACATTTGATGGAGGGAAACAAACATTAACCCAATAATGACATAAAAAATGTCCATGGAAGGGGTGGTCCCCAGGCTATCACAGCCTGTCAACAGGGGGAGGTGTCAGGTCAGTGAGGTCAAGGAAGGCTTCCTGGAGGAGGTGACTGGGGCCCAAAGGTTGAGGAGGCATGAATCCCTCACTGTCACCTCTTCTGAGAAGCCTTTCCTCACTATCACCCAAGGTTGCCTCCCATTCCTGTGCCCCATTCCCTTCTGGACTATTATTCATCATTTGTGTCCCTGCACTGGTGTGGAAGTCCCAGACTAGGTTTGCCCTGTTCACTACTGAGTCACCTGTGCCTGGGATGTTCGATGATTGTTTGTTGATCAAAAAAATACACAACATATGCAAAGGACCTGTGGTGCAGGAATCAGAGAGACCAAGATGGTGTAGGAGTAAGAATGGGGGCAAAAGTCACAGGGAGTAGTGGGAAATAGGACTGGGCCACCCCAAGAGTCACCCTGGGTGTGCAGATATCTCTTCCCTCCTCTGGGCTTCCCTCTGCCCTCCCCCTGTGGCAGAAACTGAGTTTGGGGGTCTTCCTTCCCCTACAGGAGACTGTCACACGGGTATTCTGTCTCACTCCATCTGCCCTAGGCACAGCACCCCTGGGGACCAGGAAGGCGGGGACTAGCATCACCTGCCCAATAGGCTTCCTCCCACCCCGGCCTTCCCTCCTCCTTTCATTCCCTCACCTGGTGCTAAAGGGCCCCCCAGATCCCACCGGGCGGCAGCGGGAGGCCAATCCAGGAGCTCCAATCCTCTCCCTACACCCCACCCCCAAGTCCCATCTGCACCCCCCTTGCCCCCCCCCCACTACCACGCCTTTCTCCTCACTGAGGCGGAAGTGGAAGGAGAGAAGGAGCTCCGGGCTCGGATCGGCCCGGGTTTGAGTCCCCTCAGCGTGTGTCGTGTCGGTAAGCTGCCCCTCAGATTCCTCCCAGGTGAACTGGAGAGACCCCGGGCTCCAGCGGGCACAGCACGGGCGCTTCGGGAACCTGTCTGAAAGGCTCGCAGTCACTCTCCTCTGTTTCCCGCCCGCGCTCAGTCCAGCGGCTCCCTCCCCCCGCGTCCCCCTTCCACCCCGCGGCAGCCCCTGGGGCCGGGGCGCGGGCGTCCCCCACGGCTGCGGCGGCGGGAGCGGAGGACACTCCGCGGCCGCGCGCCCTGGGCCCGGCGCCGCGCCTCCGTCTGCGCTCAGATCCCCCGCGCGCCCGCCCCGCACACTCCGGCAAAGTTTCCGCGGGCGCCCCCCGCGCGCGTCTACACCGCCCGGCGGCTCTGCGGCGCTCCCCCGGCCCCTCCGGGGCGCTGCGGGGTGCCCGGGTCAGAGTCCGCGTCTCCACGGTCTCACTGCCGCGAGTTATGCGGACCGCCTTGACCGCCTCGGGATTTCGGAGGCGCCTCAGCCGGACCGCCCGCGTGCGTCTACACCGCCACGGCAGCCCCCGGGTCACTGAAGACTCCTCGGCTCTGGGGCCGTGTCCACGCCGCCTCCGGGATGCCCCAGCTCCCGGACAGCTCAAGGCTCACGAGGCTCACAGGGCGACCCAGGACGCAGACCTGCGACAGCGCTTAGTCAGCGGGGTGGTGCAGCGATTTCCCCCGGTGCCCCCGCGCCCCGCGAAGCCGGCCGGGGGCTGCTTACCTTGCCCGCGCCCTCACGCTCCTGTCCTGGCGGTGCAGTCCCTTTCATACATTTTGCAGTATTGTCGACAGCGAAAGAAAATGTTATAAATCCTCTCCCGGTCACGTGGCTGCCCCCCAGTCTCCCCACTTTCCTCTCTTTTCGGCCTTTGAGACAATACTCGGCCCCAGCGGCGACCGGCCGCTGGCCAGGGGGCTCCAGGCAGGCGCTGCTGGCCGCGGCGGGGCGGGGCCTGGGCGGGCAGGGGGCGGGCAGGGGCGGGGAGTGGGCGGGGCGGGGCGGGGCGGGGCGCGCGGGCTCCCGCGGCCCTCCCGCGGGAAGCCGGGGCCCGGCGGCAAGCGCTCCTATTCCAGCGCTGATTGGTCGGCCGGCCGGCGATGCTGAGGCCTGACTGGCCGAGATGAAGAAGGGGCTCAGGCAGTGGGCTGGGGGTTGCGGGTTTCATTCTTTGCCTTTTCTTTCCTGCGGCCGCCGCTGCTCTTTTGGGCCCTCCTGAGATCCGCAGCCTTTTCATCGCTGCTTCCGTGCACCCCGTCGTAACACTTAACCACCCGAATGTACCTGCATTTCTTTGCCCTTGGCGACCAAATGGGCAGCGCCTTGAGCTCGGGACCCTGGGTGCGCCGTGCTCACCACTGTATCCCCCAGGGCCTGGAATGCAGGATGTGCTCACAATGTTTGTTGATTGAATTAACGGAAAATGTACATACAGGTATTTAGAGCTATCTCTAAGGCTGATAACATCCCTAGAGAATGGTATTATTATTCTCCTTCAAGAATGGAGAGACTGACCTGCAGAGGATTGCTGTCGCCTGGGGGCCATGGCTGAGTTGATACTGAGACGTGCTTACATCACATCGCTGGACCTCAGATCTCTACACAGCGATGCACTGTGGACAGTCAGGGCCTCAGTTTCACATCTGTCCAAAGATTAGATTGATTAGAGGAGAAGGTGGTTTGGAAGTTACTTCATTGAATATGCTGTAGGCAGCACTGTGCTTGGCCGTGTGAATGAGACATCCCTAGCCTCCATGTCAAATTCTGGGTCCTCTCCTTTCCTGGCACCCCCTCCCCAACAAATCACAGGGGACGTTAAAAGCACTCTGGTCAAAATAGGCTACCTTACCCACCTCTGAGGGGTTCGGGGCATGTGGGAGGATTTAGGGGCATGTGGGAGGATTTTTCTGGGGGAAGCCACAGGAGAACTGATTTGAGCAGGCATGCTATTCTGGGGGGGTATGAAGTCCTTGGGAAACCCCACTCCATCCCAAACTGGCCCCTCCCATTTTTTTCTTTTTTAAAGTAAGCTCCATGCCCAGCGTGGAGCCCAACTGTGGGGCTTGAACTCACCACCCTGAGATCAAGACCTGATCTGAGATCAAGAGTCAGGCATTTAATTGACTGAGCCACCCAGGTGCCTCCCACCTCCCCACCCCAGGCTGGTCCTTCTGACTGAAGGGCAGTCTCTGCTATAGGATAGGGGAGATTTAAGGTTGAAGGTTTCCTCTGATAAAAGAGGGCATAGGTGCTGCTTCTGGAGTTGGGTGAGAGCAGTAATTGACCAGAGACATGCTACCTGCAGGGCGGGGCGGAGCGAGATTCAGGCACACAGAGGAGCGGGCTTGGTGGCACAGGGAGTTCTCCCTGTGTCTCTCTCTTCACGGGACCCCTTATAAGGACACTAGTCATTGGCTTAGGGCCCACCCTAATCCGGGATGACCTCATCTCAACTTCATTACATCTGCAAAGGTCCTATTTCCAAATCAGGTTACTTTCACAGGTTGGGATCTCAACATCTCTTTTGGGGGGACACAATTCAGCCTGCAACAAGGCTCAATGAAGAAAGAACATTCTGGTCAGAGGGTAACAGCAAGAGCTGGTGACCCTCTTACTTCCCACTGCTTTCTGGGGTCTTATCTAAAGCTCCTCTCAGTCCCTGGTATGGGGCAGCTGCTTACTCTGAGCCAGGAGTGAGCTGATCCTCTGATATGAGGCTTTCTCCAGCCTCTCTCTCTCCAGAAGACTCTGCCTAGCCTGCCCATCCCTCCTCTTCCCGCCTGCCTGGTCCCCACCCCCATCCACATCCCACATATGAGATGGACAAGGACAATAAAAGCTGTTTCACAAGCAGGTGGTGATTAATTGCCAAGTTAATTAAAGAGGCAGTAATTACAGTCAGATTTCAGAGGAAGGAGCGATGTCTTGGGCAGGGATGGGTGGTCAGCCTTGGTCTCCCTGAAGAGGTGGGGCTGGAAGACAGAAGGGATTTGAAAAGACAGGAAGAAAAAGCAAGTAACATTTTTAACAAGTGGGTACTTCAACCGTAGCTGTAATGTTTTATTTGACAGAGTTAGGGGGTGGGCTTAGATGTTAAGCTCATCTCTGTACTTTTCCGTGTCTTTGAAATATTTCATTAACAACAACAACAGCAGCAAATGGCAGGAGGGGTTAAGTTTGGGACTTATAAACGGCCTCAAATACCAGTGTTCCCCACTTTACACAACGGAGAGGGCCTTAAAATTATGTGTAGATCGAATCCCGTTTGCCCACCCAGTATATCTTAACAACAGCAATGCGCGATCTTCATTTCTGATTGATTTTCCCTGGCAGAGGCGCAGAATTCTTTGCTTTAAGTGTCAGGCTCTCTCTGTCAAGTAGTTAATGACCTATAAAGCACTTAAAACGTGCTGGAGGAGATGCTATTTGGAGGCACCCCGCGGTGTACCCTCTTCTATTGTCAGTAATCACCCCTCATTTATTTGCTCTTATCGGTTTAGAATTTCCTATCAGCTTTCCCTAAAGTGAAGCCCATCAGGAAAGGTCCAATTCCATATGGGCCCGGATGGGTGCTGGGGCTGGTATCCTGAGGCAGCAGCAGCAGATGAGGGAAAGGGCCTTTCCTTGAGAGTCCTCGAGCGTGGGTGCCCTGGTCACCTCTTAGCACACCCTCCCTGATTACCTCATTCCCCCCGAAGCTATGGCCACCACAGCCTTCCGGGTTTCTGCTCATCACGTGTCTGCTGTTGCAACCTGTCTCCTGAGTCCTGATCCATTCTCTTGACTGCCTTTAGGACACCTCCTCCTGGTTGCTGCCCGGATTTCTCCCTACATTGGTGCTCCACTCCTGTATTTCTAATTGTGCGTACAAAAACCAGCCTCTGTCCTTTGGATGGGGCATGGACACTTGAGGCCATTAGATCACACGGTCTCATTGTCCCCTCCCCTCCGAAGTGGCTCTAGAGTCTGGTCTCCTGCCCCAGGCTATACCTCCTTGGCCTCAGTCCCAGTCCCAAAGCTTTTGCCGATGTCAGCAGCCTCCAAATGAAACAATCCAGCCTCCCCTGAGTCATTTACTTGAGTTGGCTCCTAAAGGACAGTGTAGCGGATTTTGCTCTCCTGCTCCCCAACTGCTGTGTGCTCCTCAGGCCTCAGTCTGGTACCCAAGGCCCTTCATGATCTAGGCCTGGTGGCATCTCCCCAGGCTCCCCCAGACACCTCACTTGTTCTGCCATCCCTCTTTCCATCCTCAGGCCTTAGCTCATGATATTCTCCATCTGGAATGCCTTCATCCTTCAAGGTCCCCTCTTCCAGGAAGCCTTCCTTGGTTAGCTCAGGCTTGGTGTCCTCTCCTTGGGGCTCCCATAGCCCTTCCGACAATGTGTTTTCTTTAAGTTTCAGTGTCTGCCTGCCTTTCAGGGACATTTATTGAGTGTCACACATTCGGGTGTATTTATCAAGGGTCACTCTTTCAGGGACACCGATTCGGGGACAATTTCTTGAGTGTCCACCGGGAGAGGAGTTAGAATCAACCAGGTCCAAAGTTCAAACCTGGCTTTGCCCTTTGCTAGCTGAGTGACCTTGGGCGGTCACTGCCCCTCTCTGAGCCTCAGTTTCCTCCTCCGCTATGCCCCAGAGCCAGTGACTACTCTTGGGCAGCTGAGGATGAAACCACCCTGGCAATGTCAGTGCTGGGAGCAAGAGAAGAGAGCCAAGGGTGGGGTAAACGCAGCACAGCAGCAGAACCTCTAGGGTTGGAGCTGTGAGAAGCAACCACGGGGGCACAGGCAGGCCTGAGAGGCTGAACAAGGCCCTTCTAGAAGGGAGAGCATATTAGTTTTCTGCAGCTGCTATAACCAGGTACCACAAACTCAGTGGCTTAAAATAGTGCACATTTGTTCTCTGATAGTTCTGGAAGCCAGAAATTCAAAATCAGTTTCACCAGGCCGAAACCAAGGGCTTGGCAGGGCCGCTGATCCTTCCAGATCTTTGAGGATAATCGGCCTCATCCCCCATCCCAGCTCTCGAGCTGCGTTCCTTGGCTCATGGCCCCTTCCTTCATCCTCCTCCAAAGTCCACGGTGTAGCAACTTTAAATCTCTCTGCTTCCATCCCCATATTGCTTCCTGCCTTCCATCTATAATCCCTCTCATAAGAACACTTGCAGATTGTGATAACTGGGATAATCTCTTCATTTTAGGATCCTTAATCACATCGGCAGAGTCGTTGCTGTATAAGGTGGCATTCATGGGTTCCAGGAATCAGGATGCGGCCGTCTCGGGGAGGCCCACTATTCAGGCTAGGGCAGAAGGCAGCTGAGCAAAGAGGTTCAGATCACGGGCTCTGAAGTCACCGCTGGGGCCTGAATCTCAGCCTTACCACTTGCCCTTTGTGCGGACCTGGGCAAGTGGCTCTATTTCTCTGCTACTCTGTTTCCTCATCTATAAGATGGGAACAGCGCCTAGCTCCAGATAAGAATGCAGTGGGCATGTAATCACACAGTAGCCAGAGAGAACTCCATGTGCCAGAGCCTGGAAAGACCCTTGTGTAAGAGGGAGGGGAGAAGGGCAGACATGGGGCAGGCAGGCTGGGGTGGACGGAGGCAGACTTGGGTGCCTTCCCAGGGAAGTGTGTGTATGTGTGACATGCATAATGTGTGCTGTGTCCTCTGTCCTAGGGGTTGTGACCAGGGGACACAGACAGTGTTGAAACAGGGCAGTGTTTGGCTTTGTTTTGTCTTATTAAGATATGGTTCACATATCATAAAATTCACCATTTTATTTTTTTAAAGATTTTATTTATTTATTTGACAGAGAGAGAGAGATCACAAGTAGGCAGAGAGGCAGGCAGAGGAGGAGGGGGAAGTAGGCTCCCCGCTGAGCAGAGAGCCCATGCAGGGCTCGATCCCAGGACCCTGAGATCATGACCTGAGCCGAAGGCAGAGGCTTAACCCACTGAGCCACCCAGGCGCCCCAAAATTCACCATTTTAAAGTGTACAATTCGGTGGCTTTTAGCATATTCACAAGGTTGTGGAACCATTACCATTATCCCATTCTAGAACATTCTCATCACCCCAGAAAGAAACCCCATACCCATTAGCAGCCATTCCCCCTCCTCCAAGGCAAGGGCAGCGATTTGGGGGAGCATCTTAAAGCTCTCCGCAATCTTCCACTCCAGGCTTGAACCTGGGGAGAAGACAGAGGTGCCCTGTAGCGCTGAGCTGTGGGCTGGGGGCACCAGCCACGGGACAGGCTAGTCTGGGACTGACCCTCTCCTCAGCCTCTCCCGGCTTCCTTACTATATCCCGGGAGGCAGCGTAACCCACTATACAAGGCTGAGGAGGGCCGAGGTGTGGGAGCCCAGGGCTCACTTTGTATCAGCAGAGACAGCATTTTTTTTTCCTGGACTTGGTCACTTGGTTCCAAGCCTCCTCCCCCCTCCCCCGGGTTCCCCCCTCCCCCTGGGGACTCCCCTGGCCAGACTTTTCCTAACAGATCAAGAAGGCAGCTCTCCTGACTTCACCCCCAATACATAGCACTTCAAGGCTCCCTGCCTGCAGGAGGCAGTGGGCCATGAGGCCCTTGGAGGCAGGTGGGGGACATCTGAGGCTAAATCCCGAGAAATCAGAGTAGAGGACTTTTTAACCCCTGGGTCTCCCCTACCAATCCAGCCGTTGTCTGGGTGGCTCTGACCTGGCCTGTGGGCTTCATCAGGCTCCCACCCTGCTCCCCACCATGGGATCAGTGCTGCTGGCTGCTCGGAAGATCCCAGGTCCTGCATGGCCAGGGCTCGAGGCAGCTGAGGCAGGAGGAACGACCATCTGGTGAGGCGAGGGACGGCGGTCGGAACATTGCTGAGCCGGCTAAAGCATCCCCTGGCAGTGACAAGGGGCTTCTGGGATCAATTAACAGAACCAGCCGAGTAGGGCTCTTGGCCCCCGATGCAAGTTTCCCAGGCACGTGTCATCGATCGGAGCCTTTGACAGCTTTGGGAGCAGAGAGGTGAAGCCCGGGGCTGCTGCTCGCTCTCACTCTCACTCTCTCTTTCTCATGTGCCTGGGCCTCCAACCGCTCAGCTCAGAGCCTGCCCCCCCCCCCCCGGCCCCAATCTGGAGGGCCGCTGCCAGCTTTCCAGACCCCGCACGCTCCTGGCCTCCCCTCTCCTGGTTCGGACGGAGCACCATGTCTGTTTCAGTTCTCACCGATGTAAAATGGATCGCGTACCAGAGATCGCTCTCTGGAAACGGGAAAATAAAACCGTTCTTCCTCTTTCAGCAAGAAGGGGCACTAAATCGCCAGCAAAGGTAAAAATTCATTTATTCTTTAAACCAATGGCTCTTGGACCCCTCCTGTGAGTCAAGCCAGGGAGAAACACTCGGCCTCTTCTTCGCCGTGCTCAGGAAGCTCAGAGCCTGCCAGGGGAGATGGGTTTGTGTGTAAAGGGATTCAACTCAAGGAGGGCAGAGCACTGAGAAATGGATGAACTGCTTGGTGGTGGAGGAGGCTTGAAGGAAGGCTTCATGGAGGAAGTGGCATTTGAGCAGGGATATCTCAGGCAAAGAATGCGGTGAAGGGCCTTGGGACAGAGAAAATGCGAGGAGCACAAGTTCAGCGGTGGTGAGCTTGGCATCTCGGCGAACTGCAGTTGTAGATGGAGCTTGGGGTGCCCGGGCCAGTGGGAGCAGGTCAGAAACGAGGACGGAAGCGTCTGTGTCTTATCCTAGTCTCAGCACAGGCACTGGCTGAAAATTGGAGCTGGACGAATGTTGAAAGAATGAAGAGGTTGTAAGACCCCTAAGTGCGGGGTTGAGGAGTCAAGGCTCCGTCCTGTGGACGGTGGGAGCCACTGTGAGGTTCTGTACGGGGTGTGAGGGAGGGGTCCGGCTTCATCCTTTTGCGTGGGAACGTCCGTGTCCCCCAGCACTACTTGTTGAAAGCCCGTTTTTGCCCTGTGGCGTTATCTTGGCCCCTTTGTTGAAATGAATAAACGTGAGGCACTACAGGGTTTTGAGAGGGGAGAGGCATGGTCAGATCCGTGCTTTCGAAAGATCACTTTGGTGGCAGAGACTGGGAAGGGCCGGAAGGAGAAGGGGTTGATGGGTGGGCTGGAGCCAGGAAGGAGGGTTTGGGGAGAAAAGCCGTCCCCTGATCAGCCTGGGGCTCCCGTGGGGAGCCGGGTACAGGGCGGCGCCCCGAACCAAGGCCAGGAGCTCAGCCCACCTGGGCGCCCCGGGCCTGTCTGCGGCGCTCACTGGGGGATCTGAACGGGGTGGGCCAACAGGCACAGAGAAAATGCCTGTTCTCCTCGGCTGCTCAAGGTCCACCAAGTGGTAAACTTAAACCCTCTCCAGATACAGCCATCGCAAGGAGATTTTCAGGTAACGAGAGGGTTGTAAATGCAAACCGCTGCCAATTACAGCAGCATTATTCCGGATTAGAGAGTTTCCAAGAGGCGGCTCACACCTCCAGGCGTGTTGTGCCCAGAAATTTCCAGGGGAGGCTAGGGATCCAAATGTCTAGGCTGCCTGAAGCCAGGCCCCACAGCGCGTGCTGTCTGGGGGGCGGGCCCAGCTCCACCAGCCTCTACAGACCTGCCTTGGTTTACCTAAGAAGATAGACCAACGGCGGGGAAGGAGGATCCCTGCCCCATCCCCCCGACAGTTCTGAGCAACGTAAGGCTGACAGTCTCTCTCGGGCAGAAATTTGTCCCTTCAAGGACTTCCCCAGCCCTGGGGGCCCTGAGTCCATCTAAGACACTTTGTGCAACCCCCACCCCAACCCTGCTCATCTGACCCACGGAGCCCGAAGGACCACACAAGGTGGGGGGCCAGCCCAGGACCCCCTTCAGCCTCTCTCTCGCAATCATAGTTTCTACTTTGGTAAGACATGGAGACAAGCCCCCATCCCCCCACTTCACAGCTTCTGTGCCCTGTCACAGGCAGATCCCTGCCACGTGGGGCTGTGTGAGCAAAGAAGGCACAGACAGACCTATGGAATGATCCCATTTAAGCTTTCAGAACCCCTCATAAGCACTATATATCTTATCATAAATATGCATATTTGTGGATGCAATGAAAACAGCCTAGGGAAAAAAAAAATCCACACCCCACTGACCCGGGGGTGGCCTCAGGAAGGGCCTGGGAAGGAGGCGGCGACTGGCAGGAGCATCAGGAAACCAAATCTGGCATCTCCTGCGTGATGCCCGTTATGTCTGCGTCGCCCACTTAGATAAACCCACACAAAATACTGGGTGCTGAGCGCCAAAAGTAAGGGCCTGACGGGTGGAGAATTTGGACCGCAGGTCAAGGAAGTACCTGGTAAGGAAGGTCGCCCAGCGCCTCCTGCTGGTGCCCCCGACCCTCCCTCGGAGTCTGAATCCAGGTGTGAGGAAGCCCCTCAGGTGGGTAAGGGATGTCCCCTGGCATGGAAAGGGACAGAGAGACACTGCCTTGTCAGGCCGGCTGGGTTGGGGCCACTGCCCACCTCTCTTGGCTGAGTGGTCTGCCAAGGAAACTATTGAACTACACAAAAATCCATCCTGGAAATCCCGGAGGCATCCTTAGAATGGAGTGCGCCTTTAAATTAGAATGTGAAAAAAGAAAAGAAAAAGGCAGATTTCCTGGTAGCTTGATGTCAGGTTGGTGAGGGCTGGGGGCCACAGCTCCGTGGCCGTGCGGGTCCTGCAGTTTGGGCTGTGGGGGGGGAACCCCGGCCCCGCCGAGGTTGTGCGTGGAAGTGCACGTGTTCCCATGGAAACTCTGCTCCGCAGAATCCTTTGGAAATTGTTGCCGAGGAGGGGCTGCCGCTTCCCACACCGATTTTGTGTTCCTGGGTTTGGTTTCCAGGGATGATTTTCTCAAGCAGGCACTGAGAGGAGAGGAGCGGGAGCAGAATGGGGGCTGGGGGCTGAGGCCGGAGGGAAGGGGCAGTGCGGGCCATCTCTGAGCGGCCCCAGAGAGGCAGCAGACTGGTTCCAGGAGCCTGAGGCTCTGCCGTCGGTGACCTTCGAGGCCAGGCAATCCCCGCCAGGGCCGGCCAGGCCAGGCCCGACTGCCCCTCTGAGGGGGTGTCCCGGGGCAGGGTCTGGGTGGGAAGGAGCGGTGTCCAGGCCTGGCCCTCAGGGGCTGCGTGGGCTTCTACCGGCCCTAGGCCGGGATCCACCGGCAGGACGCCGCCATCCAGCCTTCGGGTCTAAGGCTCCCCTCACCCGGGCCTGACCTGTTCCTCTTCAGATCCTCCTCCCCATGGGGGTGACAGAGCCAGGGGCCTCTTGTTTAGCGGACCCCCTCCCCACTGTTCCGGGATCGCCTGTTTTTCCCGGAGGAGGAGCCGAGAGGAAAATGCACACCCGCTGAGCCCCTGTAGGGGCAGAGAGTTCCCCGTCTGTCTTCTCCGAGCCACACTGAGGGATCTCAATTGTCACAGCAACGGGGCTCAGGAGGCCGCGGCTGCTGGGGGGCAGAGCTGCGGTTCCGGAGAGCAGCAGCCCCCCAGCCCCACAGGGGCCCCAAGTACAGTTCCTCCCTCCTCCGCCCGCTTGGAATCCAGAGCCCACACAGGCCTGCGCTCAAGGAGCTCAGTTTGAAGCCCTCCCCGATCCCTCCGCCTCCCTGCCTCTCTGCCTGCTCCTTGGAGACCTCAGCACCCTCCCGGTCTTGTCCCCAACCGGACTCGGCCACTCTGGGGCAGTGGCTGTGTGTACAGAAGGGTGACGGGCTGGTCCTGAAGGGCCTCACAGGCTGTGGAGAGGAGTTAGGACTTTGTTCCCAGTGAGGTGGGACTTGTTGAGCACGAGGAGGGATGTGAGCCCATGCAGGTTTTTATTTATTTTTTTAAGATATATTTATTTATTTGAGAGAGACAGAGCGAGTGCATGGGCGGGGGCCAAGGGAGAGGGAGAGAGAAACTTGAGCAGACTCCACAAAGAGCATGGAGCCCGACGCGGGGCTCGATCCCACCACCCTGAGATCGTGACCCGGAGATCATGACCTGAGCCGAGACCAATGAGTAGGACGCTTAACCTCTTAACCGAGTGTGCCCCACAGGTACCCCGAGCCCGTAAATGTTTTATCTGGAGGCCCACAGACTCGTGGCCCAGTACTGCTGAGGGGCCAGGGTCAGGGCCTGTGCCTTGGGCCCCTCATTGTCCCTGGCCATGCTCTTGCGCCAGGGCCCCTCAAGGACCTCTGGGGCAGCCTGGGGGTGGGAGGAGGCTTTTGCAAATGAGAGAGTAGAAAGCAGCAGGGGTGGGGGAGAGCAGGGGAGGGAAGGAGCCAAGCCCCACGGCCTGGGTGATTCCCCCAGCCTCAGCCCCCGTCTGCCTGTAGAACGTGTTCCAGCAGGGCTGCTGGGAGGGAGGAATGAGCACGGGGGCCGCAGCAATGGCTCCCGTGGGCCGAGGGGCCCCGTCCGCCCAGGACCTGAGCTCGGCACCACCAAGGAGCCTTCTACCTGCTGGAGGAGCCCCGGGCACCCAGCCCCGCAGCTAAACGGTGGGAGGAGGCGTCCTCAAAGCCCTGGGCTGGATGCACGAGGCAGACCAAGAAAGGAGGGAAGTGGGGTCCAGGTAAGCCAGACTGGGGCTCTGGGGGGAAAGAGGAGCAGCTGGGGCCTGGACGAGGTGACCAAGTGGGGAGTGCAGGTGGCCAGGCTCATGGGAAACCACCTCGGGGTCCTTGTTGGGGAATGGAGAGCTCCAAGAGGATCAGCGCCTTCGGCCAGCATCGCCCCATCCCCTGCCCCAAGCACGTCAGATCTCCGTCCTCACCATCCCGGCTCTCAGCCCCCCGTCTGACGACCTCCACTCGGCCGCCTCCCTGGCCTCCGGCTCTGTCCCCGAGCGCAGCCCGGCCTCTGCTTGCCCCCACCCCACACCTCCCCCCTCCCCAGCCACCTGCCCCACCTTGCATGGCTGCCTTGTGCCTTCGATCCAGCTGGGCAGGGGACATTTGTGTAACTATTCCTTTAGATGTCCCCGCTGATGCTCGTGCTCACAGCAGGGACAAGGGTCCCTTGCCTGTGGAGGTCGAGGCTGGCTTTACACTCCGCGTGCGGGGCAGGCTGGCACCGATCAAGCCTGTGGATCCTGAGAGAGTGAGGAGGGCCCGGGGAGGGGTGAGGTCCCAGAGAGCCCAGGGGGACAGAGGAAGAGCTGGCGGACAGAGGAAAGAGCCGGGGCAAAGGTCAGGTGGGAGATGCTCAGTGGGTATGGCTGGGGCACAGAATAGGGGGTAGGGGGCAGACCGAGGCTTAAGGCGCCTTGAATGTGGAGGCGAGGTGATGGGGCCCCCCTGGGACCCCGCTCCTGGTACGGGGCCAGTCTTGTGGAGGGAGGGGCTGTGCGGGGCCTCAGGTCCAAGGCCAGACCAGCGGGCCAGCGGTTCTCATCCTAGAGGTTTTCATAGACCATGTTAAATTCGCTGTCATCCTTAAATTCATGCAGTTTCTCCTGGGAGAAGAAAGAAAGAAAGAAAAATGCAATAGCAAGAGAACCACCTTGTACTCACCCTGCAGGGTTTGGTTCAGCAACCCTGAGCCCCTCCCCCCACACCCCGCAGCATACCCCTCACAGGGGGCTGCCAATGTCTCTGTTGGGTCGACGCCTCCTCCTGCAGACCCAAGGCTCCCAGAGGACAGGGTCACATCCAGCTGTCCCGGCCAGACCCTCAGGGCCCGGCACAAGGTAGACACTGCCTAGAATGGCCCAGACATCCTTGGGGGTCTCAGCATGGGGAAGCCCTGCTTTCAGTCAAGGCCAAGTTCAGGGCTGAGTATAGCAAGGGCTTTGAGAAGAGGAGAGTCAACAAACAGTGCCAGCCTGGGCCCCCTGGGCTGGGGAAGGCCAAGTACTGGCCCCCTCGCTTCCTGACGCCTCTTCCAAGGTGTCCGTGGGCCCACCCACCGCCCGTGGGCTCCTGTCGCGGCTTGCTAACCCCTTGCACTTTACAGTGCCCAAAACTCCAGTGTACATTGTTTAACCCAAAATTCATTTAAATTCAGGGCAGCTGGTTTTGCAGGGAAGTGTTACTCATCTACTTTACGGATGAGCAAACTGAGGTTTTGTTTTGTTTTTTAAAGATTTTATTTATTTATTTGACAGAGAGGAGAGAGATCACAAGTAGGCAGAGAGACAGGCAGAGAGAGGGGGGAAGCAGGCTCCCCGCTGAGCAGAGAGCCCGATGTGGGGCTCGATCCCAGGACCCCGAGATCATGACCCGAGCCAAAGGCAGAGGCTTCAACCCACTGAGCCACCCAGGTGCCCCCAAACTGAGGTTGAAGAGGGAATCATGATCAGGTGAAATGACTTGGCCCCCATCGTGATGAAAACAGAGCTCTGACCAGGCCAGCCCAGCCCCGTGGCAGCCCAGACCCTAGCTTCCCGTCTCAGCCAGGGTCAGCCTGGGGACAGCTAAAAGCATAGCAGCACCCCCTGCCTGGTTGGCCAGCGTAGGCACTGCTCACAGTGCCCAAGTGCCTACTGGTCCCAGCATGACCTTGAATCTTCCTGGCAGATCTCGGAGCAGAGGGCTGTGAGGCTCCTTGGTTTACGGAGGAGGAGGCTCAGGCTCAGAGGGGAGCCCCTCAGCCGGGGCTACACAGGTAGGAAGGGATGGAGCAGGGATTCCACCCCTCCAGTGTCCCTAACCACTAGGCCACCTGCCTAGGGGAGACTGCTCGGATTCAGCTGCAGGTAGGTCACTCCCGTGGTCCTATTTACCCCGCTTTACAGACGAGAAGGGGCCAGGCATACCTGCGGGAGGAGGCTCTGGGTGGGCGGCAGGCTTCTGGGCTCGTCCTGGATGCAGGAGTAGATTTCAGTGTCTCTGCGCTGTAGGGCCTATGGGAGAGGACAAGGGTCAGAGGAAAGGGGACCGAGGGGCAGGGATTGGGGCCCAGCAGCCCGGCCTCCCTGTGGATCACCCCTGCCTGCGGGAGACCAGGGAACATTCCAAGTCCTCTGGGCTGGAGCCCATGAGGCGTCGGCCACCTCGCCCAGCCACACCACCGAACCTTTGCACCTGCCTCTCTCTCTCTCTAAGAGCAACCTTGCCCTGTCCCCGCTTGTTCTAGGCGACTCCTCTCTGGACCTCCAGTTGCCTGCCTTATACCATCTCGGGGCTGTTAGAGTCTTGTGCTCAGCCCAGGTGTGCCCTCTCCACGCTTCTACCTGGCAGCTAGAGGAGGAGCCCAGGCTCACTCCCACAGTCCCTGCCTGTCCCTAGGTCCTCAGGAATGTGGCTGCCAGCAGCCCCAGCCGTGACACTGTGGCCATGGCTCCAATAGGATGGCTTCCTGGGTTCTGTCCTAACACCCCTGGGCCTAAAGCTCCTGCCCCTGTGAGAGTCCTGGCCACCCCTCCTCCCCTCTAGGACTCCTTTGACACCCCCACCTTGGCCTGTGCCCGCAGATGATTTAGGCACCCACTGGGATCACATACATCTCTCATCAGGCTGTACCTGATTCGCCTCTGGGTCACTGAATGGACAGTTTGCTTGGTGCATTCGGACAATAGCCCCATATGAGCTATGAGCTCCTCGCCTACTGGGTTGCGTGTCTTGGGGCCACACTCACTCTTGGCCCAGCCATGAGCAGCCTGATCAGAGGCCTCAGGATGCAGAAAAAACCAGGCTTTGAAATCAGACAAGACTAAGTTTGGCTCTCAGCTCTGACACCCACCAGCCCGGGGCAGCCCCTGAATCTCTCTCCGTCTCCCCATCTGCAAGATGGGAATAATCATATTGATCTTGCATGTCCGAAGCCTCATTAGATGAGATATTGTATGTGAAGGACCCAGCACTGGGCTTGGTAAACAGTAGGCGCTTACTAACTGCTGAATGATCATGGTTGATTGATCGTCAAGGTGGGTGAGGGCTGATGCACCTGGGTCCCGGGGAGGAGCAAACGCTGTTCCTGGAGTTGTCAGAGCAGAAGCACCAACAGCCTAAGCCAGAGGCAGGAACCTTCCCTTCCCGCGTGTACTGTGTCTTATGCATGCCGGCTGGTTGCCAAGGAGGTGGTTTCCCTGGCAACAGGCAAGCAGGGGTTGCCGAGGCAGGCTGGAGAGGCAGGTGGTGCTCTGAGGCAAGGGGAGGGGGTGGGGAGGGGTGGAGGGAGGCGCCCAGAGGTAGCAGTGCATGAAAACCCGGGTAATAAGCCACTGGCGCTGGGGAGACCCTTACCTCAAGGGCATTGCACACAGATGGCTCAGCAGCCCTGGGGATCAGTTCAAGGGGCCCCAAGTCGGGAAGAGGGTGGGTCTTGGGAGAGGGGCTTCCGACCTCCCTCTGGGTAGGGAAGGGGGCAGGACGGCCCGAAGGAGAAGCCCCATCCTCGGTAGAGGGGCACGAGCAGGGGCTGGTCCCGACTATCGGGTCTTCACGCCTGCCCAGAGCGGCCAGCAAGCCTGGCACGCAGACCAGGGGTGTGTTACTGGGCAGCCCTGCGCCCCACCCCCGCCCACTGAGACCCGGAGCTCCACCGACGCGTCTGGTCACAGAGTGAAGGGAAGAAAGGGCCTCCTTGCTGACCCTTCTGCGGGGGAGTCGGTCTGGGGTCCCGCAGGTGGTTCCCTTCTCCCTGCGTCCTGCTCACACGGCGGCCTGTCCCACATTAGCCCAGAGAGGCTCCGAGCTGTCCCAGGTCACACAGCCTCTCGGAGGTGGAGCCAGGATTGAGACTTGGGCCTCCCACCCCAGCTGTGTGCTCCCACGGGGCCGGGCCGTGGCTAGGGGCTCTCTGGGCCCCGGGGACCCCACGGGCCTCTGACCCGCGCTGGCGGTCGGCCAGGCTGAGGGCGGGAGCCGTTGCGGGGGTAAGGGCAGGGGGGCTGCAGGCCGATGAGCAGCTGCGGAGCGGAGCCTTGGACAAGGCCTGACCGTCCAGGCTGCGACTGCATTCCAGGTGTGACCCGCATCACTGGGCTGTGACGCGCCCGGTGGTCTTGTCAACAGGACACCCTCTGAGGCCCTGCACCCAACCCTCCTGGCCTTCCTTGGTGATGGTGGGAGCTGCCTGCTGCCAGAGGGCCACCTGGGGCTCCGGGTGGGCTGGCCAGGGCTGCCCTGGATGGGGCCGTGTTGTACCAGGCTGGGCTGCATCAGGCTACGGCCATTTGTCTGGGACTCAAGCCCTCCAAGGCCATTGCCTCCTGCGGCTCCGTGGGCGACCCGAATGGTCGTCAGCCTTGGCAGAAGTGTGGTCAGCGGCAAAGCC
>CM053611.1:103878761-103909698 GCA_028646535.1 Procyon lotor
TGTCAGCGAGGTCCTCCGGCTGCAGCGAGCAGGAATGAGGGCAGCAGGACGGCCAAGGCCAGAGCAGAGCTGAGGGGAGGTGTCCAAGTGCCACTGAGGGAGAGCGACACCATGAAGCCGATGCCCCATGTGTGCCCTGGGGGGCCCACTCTGCGCCTAGCACAGAGCCCCCTCCCCGGAAACCCCAGCATCTGGAAGGCAGGAAGGGCCCTCCACGTGTCCACATGGCTCTCGAATGCTGAGCATCTACTCTGTGTGAGACGAACCACAATCACAGAAGTAAGAGGGGGCCATAAGGGCCGGCCGGGGTGGCTCCGCCGATGGCTGCGGACGGGAGGGTCCCAAGCAGATGGCGCGGCCGACACCAGGGCCCCACGGTGGGGACACACCTGGTGATCAGGGAACAGCAAGGAAGCCAGTGTGGCGGGTGCCAGCAAATAACAGGGGGAGGTGGGGGCCGGGCGGGGTGCCCGAGGAGGCTCTGTTGGGGCTCTGCCGTGCATCTGAGTGAGGCGGGGACCTTCAGAGGCCCGAAGCTGCTGTGAGAATGCGCTCCACGGAGCTCCAGCTCCAGGGACCGGGACTGACCAGGGCTCCCAGCTGCTGGGCTCTGGAGCACATCATCATGGGCGCATGGGGGCCAGAGACACAGTGGGGGTGGCAGCACGGCCTCCCGCCCCAGGGGTACAGAGGACTCCTCTGCTGTGAGCACTCCCCGGCCTGGCTGAGCCTTCCCTACACGGTGTGGCGCTGGGGCCTCCTCAAGGCTGTCCTCCCCACTCAGGACCAGCTCTGCTTTGGTCTGACGGCTCGCCCAGCCTTCCCCATTTCCTCTCCTGAGTGCTTTCCCTGGGAAGACGTCGGGCTCACCCCAGCTTGGCAGCTGCTTCTCCGGCTGCTTCTGAGGACGGGCTCTGAGCGGACTCAGCAAGGGACTGCGCGAAAGGCTCTGTGGTTGAACAAAGTCACTCTGGCTGTTGCCCAAGGGCAAGGACAATAATGAGCCAGTGGAGGGGCACCGGGGTGGCTCAGTCGGTTAGGCGTCCGACTCAGAGACCAATTGCAGGACACCAGGCAAAAAATGGCTGGGGAGGCTCCCACCAGAGTTGGCCCTGGAGGGCTGGGGAAGGGTGGGGAGGGATAGGCTTTGAAAAAAAAAAGATGGATGTGCCCACAGATCAGATGCAAGTAGTGATAGAGGGCAGGATGCTCAGCCTGAGCATCTAGGAGGGTGGAGCAGTCAGTCCCTTGCAATGAGAACTATGAGTAGAGGCCCCTCAGTGGGTAAAGAATTGGAGGCTGGTCTGAGAGTGAAGTCAGTGATGCAAAGGGAATGACTCTGGTGTTCAGGGGACATGTCTGCTGGAGACAGAAATGTGGGAGATGTCAGAATATAGATGCTCTCAAGCCTTGAGGTTGAATGAGATTCCCCCAGGGAAGGGATGAAGATCAAAGAGGAAGGGTCCCAGGACTGGACTCCAGTGTTTAGAGGTCAGGGTTCCACTGGTTCCTAGAACCAGTTGAAGGAAGCTAGGGAGGCCTGGTGGTGAATCGGGGGCAGGGGCATCAGGAGGGTGTGGAATGTTCCAGAAGCAAGTAAAGAAAGCGTGTCAAGGAGGAGAGAGAGGTTGATAGTATCAGATGCTGCTGATTCATCAGAGAAGATGAGGGCCAGGAACTGACCATTGGATTTAACAATGTGGAGGTTGAAGGTCACCCTGGGGGAGAGAAGATTTTGATGAATACGTGGGCAGAAAGCCCGACCGAATGGGTCAGAAAGGAGAGAGAAAAGCTGAAGACTGAGAGTTATAACATTTCTCTCATGAGTCGTGGAGAAAGGACAGGGTCACCAGAGAGGGATGTGCGCTCGAGAAATACAGGATAGAAGAAACAGTAAGTTGTTTGTGAGTTGTAAATGCAATATTCTACTGTTAAGTGCTATTTTACAGATTATGGAACAAAGACTCAGAAAGTTTAAGTAACAGAACCTGTGAGTGAAAGAACGAGGCTTTGAAACCCAGTCTGTCTGACCCACTCCAAATCCATGCCCCTTAATAGATCACTTTTTTTTTTTTTAAAGATTTTATTTATTTGACAGAGAGAGACACAGTGAGAGGGGGAACACAAGCAGGGGGAGTGGGAGAGGGAGAAGCAGGCTTCCCGCCAAGCAGGGAGCCCGATGCGGGGCTCGATCCCAGGACCCTGGGATCATGACCTGAGCCGAAGGCAGACGCTTAACGACTGAGCCACCCAGGTTCCCCAATAGATCACTTTTAAAAAACAAATTAGAATGCCACAGCTTTTTCTTTACATCACAATATGTCATGAGCATTTTCCCGTATGAATAAAAAGTAAAATTTGACATAACTAAAAGGAGGAATAAGCAAATCATATGGACAGACTTAACTCACTTCCCTTAATATCTGATAGACCAAAAAAAATCAATAAGGGAATGAAATGCTTTAAACAACATGATCCACAAACTTGACTGTTGATCATCAAATTGACTGGTACCTGGATGGCTCAGTCAGTTAAGCATCTGCCTTTGGCTCGGGTCATGATCTCAGCATCCTGGGTCCTGGGATCGAGCCCCGCATCGGGCTCCCTGCTCAGTGGAGTCTGCTTCTCCCTCTTCCTCTGGCCCCTCCCTTCTGCCCATTCTCTCTCTCTCTCTCTCTTTCTCTGTCTCTCAAATAAATAAATCTTAAAAAAAAAAAACCAAAAACAACTTGACCGAATTGACATACATAGAACATTTAGTCAGCCATGCCCAATGCAAGCTCTTTGTAAGTGTGCGCGGAATATGCACTGAGCCACAAAGCAAGTTTCAAGACTTCAAAGGATTAAAATCATACTGAATATATTTTCTGATCACGGTGGAGTTAGCAAGAAATAAAAAAAAAAAAAAAACAGAACAATGACTAAAAAGTAATTAAACATTTGAAAATGAAGCAAAACACTTTTAAACAACCCATGGGGCGAGGAGGAATTCTCCAAAGAAAATTTAAACTGAAATATAGTGAAAAGACAGCGTATCAAAACTTGTGGGATGCAGCTAACGCTGTAGTTAAAGGGAAGTTCATAGCCTTTAATGCACAGATTCGAAAAGACGGAAGACTGAACATCAATGATCCAAGTATCCATCCGAAGACAGTAGAGGAGGAATATACAAAAATCCTTTTCTGGAGGCTGGGAACAAGGCAAGGATGGCGACTATCACCCTTCCTGTTCACCGTTAGACTGGAAGTCTGAGGTAGCGAAGAAGGGAAGAAAAAAGAAATAAAAGCATGAGGATTGGAAAAGAAGAAATGAGCCTCCCTTATTCATGGATGACATGAATAGATTGGGTTCATAGAAAATCCAAAGGGATTCTTATGATTAATGAATGAATTCAACAAGGTCACTCAATATAAAGTCAATATACAAAGACCAGTCATGCCTACATACCAGCCATAGACAATCTGAAAATAAACTTGAACCGGAGACAACACCTGTATCCTCAGTCCCTAATGTGAGGCTCAACGAGGTAACAGGTGTAGACGCCTACCACAGTGCCTGGCACATGGAAGGGACCCGACAAAGGCTCCTGACGCCATCACCCCTGTCATTAATGTCATTCTTATCTGCCTCCCTTCATGCCTCCTTTCTTGTCCTGGCATCTCTTGAAGCTGCCCTTTAACTCTGCAGGGAAGTCAAGCGTCTGCCCCACACCCCACAGGAGTCTGCCCGAGCCTCTGAAAAGCCTAGACACACATGGGAAAGACATTCCAGGCAGGAGTGAGTCTCTTCCATTAAAAGTGCTCCTGCAGAAGGGTATTTATTCATGTAGAAAGATGTTCGTGAGATATTGTAACATGAACAAAAATAGCTGTACTGCTCCGATAAGAAAAAAAAAGTACGTGCGAGTGTGTGTATGAGTCTCTTTGTGCGTATTTATAGAAAAAAGACTGGAAGGTATGGAAGTCAATGTTACTAGTATTTATCCTGGAAGAAGATGGGCTTAGGATGATGGTTATTCTCTTTATATATAAGCATACGTATATGTATATATATAATATATGATATAGATCTATCTATAGATCTATAGATAAATCTATATCACATATTTTATATATATGTGTGTGTATGTGCATATATATATATAGAGAGAGAGAGAGAGGGAGAGATCTCACGTGTGTGCCTGTGTGTGTTTGTGGAGAGAGAGAGAGAAATGTTTTTATTCAACAGCTGACACCAGAACTCCTCACAGGGAAAATACCATGAGTTGCTGGGAGAGAAGAGAGATTATGGGGAAGTCGGAGGCCACGTGGGAAGCAGAGGCTGGTGGAAATTCCAGGGCCGGAGGCTGGCTAAGGGCGGGCCGCGTTAGGTTCTGCTTGGAGTCGTTGGTGATGTAGCCACAGTCCCTTTGCCTCGTCCCCATCAGTCCCCACCCTCAGGAAACACCCACATCCCGAATGCCCTGTGTGTGGCCTCGAGTTTTATGTGTGTCTGGGTGGTGGGGACAGGAACGGTGACAGCGTGGACAGGCAGAAGCCTCGTGCAGGGGCAGCCCTCGAACGCGCCCCCAGGGAACCCGTAGGTATGGAGCCCAGTTCCTAACCTGGGGGCTCTCGATCTCACGGAGTCAAGACCCCAGCTGACACGGGGTGGTATTCATTCCTCGCCTTCTCTACAATGAGCGTATGCTCCCGGGGGAGCTAAAATAGGATGGCACAAGAATGCTCGTCCCCTCGCAGCCGCTTGGCCGAGGGGCTGCGCGCTGGCTCCAGCCTGAGCCTCCCCCGGATGAACACGGAGACAGGTGCAGTGGCAGGAAATGCTTGGGACCCAACATCCCAGCCTGTGTCTCTGCTGGGGTTTAAGGATAGAAAACAAGGTCTGCATGGGGAGGGGGGGGGACTGAGAAGCACTGAATGTGTTAGGGCTCGTGACGGTGCCCGACCTTTTCCTCTTTCTGCGATTCTTGTTGTCGCCGTGATGTCGCTTGTGTAATGAAAACAGGAAGGGGTTGGCGAGCTCACTCGGTCAGATGGAGGAACTTCCCTCATCCCTCGCCACCCCTTGTTCCAGAAGTGGAAGGGCGAGGCGGGGAGGGAGGTCCGGGGGCACCTCACAATTGCAAGCCTGCCAGGGGGCCAGGGGCCACACACGTGTCCATCTTCTAGAAATTCCACCAGGTGGGAATTCTTGTCCCCAGTTTGCAGACAGGGAACCGGCGGCTCAGAGTTGCACATGGCTGGTGCCTGACCCGGCAGGGAGCCCAGCCCTGACACTCACCGTGTAGACGGACTCGTCCAGAGGCTGCTGCGGGCCGCGGGCACCCGGGTCCGAGCCCTTCTGGGCGGGCTGCTTCCGAGGAGCCTGCATCCGTTTCTGTGAGGAAAGGAGTCAGGGCGGTCAGGGCCGGGGATGGGCGGCTCCCACCCCACAGACCCCAGCAGGGCAGAGAATGGCCGGTTGTCAGGGGGCCACTCAGCACCGCCTCCCCGCCCTCCCCGAAGACACGTGGCAAATGAGACCCACGTCGTGTCACTCATCTGTCTGCATAGACCGGAGGGGTCACGGGGCCAGGGTGACAGGGTCCCCGGCTGCGGAGCTGACCGCTAGGGGTGCTCCTGAGCGCGTGCCGGCCAGACCGGAGGTCTAGTCCCCCTCCGGCCCCTCCCTTCTCTGGGCCTCAGTTTCTTCAGCAAGAGCCTTTCTTCACGAGATTGTTGCAAGGATTCAGGGAGGTGACGAGCGGGTAAGTGCTTGGCACTCAGGTGGCACAAGGTGGCCCTTGTCAGCCACCTCTGGTTAGCCAGGTGCTGTGAAGAGGCGACACCGGCCTGCCTCCCTGGGATCGAGGACCTCCTGGGGAGACGGACGATGAACTCCCAGTTTGACTAAAGCCCGGTCCACGTGCCGACCGAGAGGACAGAGCCCCTGACACACTCTGGGGGACAAATGCCTCGCCTGGCAGAAATAAGTTTTTTTTTTCTTAAGATTGTATTTATTTATTTCAGTGAGAGAGAGCGAGGGAGCAGGCGAGCTTGAGCGGGCAGAGGGAGAGGGGGAAGCAGGCTCCCTGCTGAGCAGAGAGCCCGATGCGGGGCTTGATCCCAGGACCCCGAGATCATGACCTGAGCCGAAGGCAGAGGCTTTAACCCACTGAGCCACCCAGGTGCCCCAGAGAGGGGTGTTTAAAACCTAAAGGCTGAGAATTTCCTTCGGCAAGAGAGGGAGGGGAGGCAGAGAAGAGCATGTGCCAAGACCTGAAGGTCTCGAGGAACTTAAAGAGGGTCGATGTGGCCGGAGAGAGGGGGGACCTGCCCGGACGGGCGGGGCTGAGCTGACAGTGAGGAGGAGGCTGGTGGAAAGCACCCGAGCTGCAAGCAGGAGGCGCCAGGAGGGGCGAGTGTCAGAAAGCTCACCCTGGCCGCGGGAGCGGTGGCCGTGGAGCGGGGGCGCGGGGTCCCTGGGGAGGCATCGGACTCTCGGAGCCAGGCAGCTCCTTCCGAGGCAGAGGGAGGCCACCCGGACAGGCCCCCGCCTCGCCGGCACCACACTGCCAACCACAGAGCCACAGCAGCCTCATCTCGGGGCTGGAGCTAATTAAAAATCCTGGCCGCCTGCCCGTCCCCGGCCCCGTGTTCTCAGGATCAGCTCTCCAGGGCTCCTTCACCGTCAGGCAGAAGCCAGAACGTCCCAGTCCCAGCCTGACCGGGGCCCCGGGGGAGGGGGCCTCACCAGATGCCAGCCAGGGCGCTCCCAACACATCACCCGCCCTGTCTCATGCGCTTCTGCACAAACCTGCAAGGCAAGCCTTCACATCACCTCTGGTCCACACTCGAGGACGAGAAGGCTCAGAAAGGGCAGGAGACTTGCCTGAGGCCACAGAGCCCATTAGACAGGTGCTGGCCTCCACGTGGCACTTTACAGTTTATAAAAAACCCGCGAGACTCGCTCTTAGTCTCCTTTAATTCCCTTTATAGCCTGAGGAAGTAGACTTTACAGAGGGGTAAACTGAGGCCCGGCCCGCTCATCGGATGGCTGCCTTTGTATGGAACCCAGCTGCCCTGTTCCGAATCTAGTTCCTTCCCCAGCACCACCTGCTTCTGGAGGTGTCTGTCACAGTCGGAGGCCCTGGCTCCCCTCAAGACGGCTGGGAGGCTGGTGCCTCGCCCCTCGCTGAGCCTGCCGGCTGGGACACTGTCGAGGCTGGTGGGTGTGAGCTCGTGGGCAGGGGCTCTTCATGGTGAGCAAGACCGGGGCCCCACCTCGACATTGGCGGGGCTGCTGGGAGGTGAATGTCACTGCAGGGCGGTGGGAAGGAGCCACACAACTGCCACGGGGCCCGGGCACACTTCTGAGTGCTCGCCCTGCCTCCCAAAGATAGGAGAGTCTGAGAAAGCGGCTCGGCCACAGGGACAAGGCACGGGATCGCGTGGGGGCAGGAATGTCACACGTCAGGGACACGCTCAAGGACGGACCGTCAGATAGAAAGCGGCCAACGGGAGTAAAAGGTGAGAGCGGGTGAGCCGGGAGGCTGGCGAGGAGGGCACTGCCACAGGAGGCGGGACCCACCGTGTCCTCCCTCAGACGGCAGGGAAGCCGTCGGATTTAGTGAGACCTGCATTTTCTAAGGCTTCTCCAAGGCCACTCCAAGGGGTGGGCGGGCTGCGAGCTGGGAGGGGTGTAAGAGCTCTGGGAGCGGTGCAGTCAGGGGACAGGGGGCCTGGGCTGTGGCCCACAGGGAGTGGCCCCTCAAAAAATCAGATGGGTGCCTTTTGTTGCAGGGGCGAGACGCTCAGCCCCTTGGAGCCAGCCTTCCCCCCTCCCCGCGGGCCTTGCTCCCTGCCATCCACCTCTGCCCTTCCAACTGTGACCTGCAAATGAGCAAACCAATCTGTGTGGCCACCAGCAGCTCAGGAAACTTGTAGAGCCTCAGTTTCCCGCTCTGTACAATGGGAGCCCTGGCCAGCTGCGACTCAGCTTCCAAAGTCATTCCTCCCACGAGCACTCCCCCGCCCCACAAGGCGGGAGACTAAGTCCCTGCCCTCTGGGACTCCAGTTACGGTGCGGGAAACAGTGGCAAAGACATAGTAGGCACAGGTGTGGGGAGCAGAGCAGGAGGGGACCCGAGTGGGAGCAGGGAGACCTGTGTTTGGGGAGCACGGGCTGGGTCCTACACAGACTGTGGGTGGGGCTTGCTGCGGAGGAGGAAGAGGGAGGAGCCCCGCGCAGCTCGGAGGCAGAGGCGTCTAGCCTGAGCCTAAGCGCCTGGGGGCCTGGTGCCATGTGCCCCGGCAGGACAGGCTTGGGAGCTACAGACTGGTGCCAGGGACAGTGGTTGCGTGTGCCCGCGGGCCTTACACCGTGGACGGGCTCTGGGGCTCAGGGAGGGGCCTGGGCAGCAGCAGGGGGGAGGAACATCACCCCCGTGCAGACAGAGTGGGGAGTGCTCCGAGGAAGGGGACAGAGACATGCATCGAGCAGAGGCCACTAAGACGCAGGTGATCGGCACAGGGCTGCCCCGGGGTCCAGGAAGCAAGGGAAGAAGTGTGCAATGGAGGAGGGTGCCCTTAGGGGATGGGGACAGCTCAGCCATCAAAGTCAGAGGCTGCCTGGCCTGGGAAGCCAGCCCGGTCCATCCCCAAGCTGGGGGCGGGGAGCCCTCTGGCAGGAATCATCTGCCTTTTCTGGGCCTCGTTCACTTATCTGCAGCCGCCTGGGCTCCTAGGGTCCTCCGTGCCTCCCCCTCCTGCCTGGCCTTCTCCTCTTGGCCCCCATGGCCGACTGCCCGGCCTGGTCACTGGCTGGGGGCCCCCCCCGCCCCCATATGCTCTGTTCCTTCACTCAGTTCAAGCCACGCTGGCCTGCGAGGGGCAGGGCTACGGGGGCCCGCCGTGCTCTGGAGCGACACCCACAGACTCTGCACCCCAAATTTGAGTCCAGTTCCGGGGAGCTCTGGGGACATCTCTGGCCTCCGGCCTTCTAATTTCTCTCTCCTTCAAGGCCCCGCAACAGTCCTTCCTCACCCGCGTGCAGGGAGGGAAGACAGGAAGTGTCGACGTACTGCCCTCCCACTGTGGGTCAGGCTCCCCAGCTGCTGACCCTCAAATGATGTCTCTTCCACCCTTTTCAGGTGAGGGGAGAATCCATTCTTATCCCCATTTCTGGAGGAGGAAAGCCAGGTTCGGAGAGGACTGTAGCTTGGTGAGAGGGCAGGGGCTGCATCTGTCTTGTTTTGCACTGTGTCTGGCACTTAGCCCGGTGCCTGGCACGTACTAGATACTCGCGAGCTAGTCCTGGGAGGAGGGAGAGGCTAGGAGTCGTTGAAGCCATGCAGCAGGGGGAAGGGCTGGGCTCGGAAGTCTGGCCGGGCTGAGCCTTACCCCCTCCTCCCCAGACTTCACTGAGCACCTACTCTGCTCCGGGTGCCTCCCTGACCTGGCAGGACCCCGAGATCCAGCCATCACCATTCAGTTTTTGCAGAGCAGCTGCTGAAGTGGAGGCTCAGGGTCAAGGTCTCGCCCTACCCGATTCTGCCCCTCACCCGCTATGCTTCCTGCCCACGGAAGGCACCCATGCAGTCACTCATACCAGCCGGTGTGGGGGTCCGCAGCCCGAGTGGGGGTCCTTCATGGCCGCTGCCTGACACACAGTCTCTGCGTCCACGCCCAAGTCCCGCTAGACGCTCAGTAGACGTTTGCTAAGTGACAAACAAGCCGAGAGCCGTCCCACCTGCTGCCATCATGAGAAGACCAGCAGGGGTCAGGGAAGGAATATTCTGGGGAAGAGCAGAGCTGGGCACACAGGAGGGGCTCAGCACGTGGTGGTTGAGGGAGGGAACGTGGGCCCAGTGGCAGGCTGGCCTCTGTCCTAAACGCGGGACTCACGGGAGGCCCAGTGAAGCATTTCCCATCATCTTCTGTCTTCCCTGCTCAGTCAACCCAGGCCAGAGGCAGGGGGCCAAGGGCCCAGAGAGAGGACACGCATCCCCCCAGGACCTCATAGCAGAGCCTGCCCCTGGGAGGAACCGAGTGGACTCCTGTGGTTTGTCGGGTCACGCCAGTGTCACATCTGCGGTGTCCCAAGGCAGATCACAGGACAGGAGAGGAACTAGAGGGGTGGCTGAGGTCATCACCAGGCTCCGGCTGGCAGATGGCAGGAAAGGCAGCGTCCAGAGTTTTAGGGCCTATCAAGTGGCCATGTTCACCTTCTTTTACCACCTTGGAGCCTTTTCTGGAAGAGTGGTTATGTCTCTAGGCTGGGGCAAGGTGGGAACTGAGGCTTGGGCCCGAGTCCCAGGCCTGCCGTGCACTGGCCAGGTCCTCCCTCTCTGACCTTGGGCCGCCTCTCCCAGTCTTCCGTCCCCCAAGGGCTCTGCCGGACACCCATCGCAGCAGGTCCTGACCTGGGGGCGCCCAGGCTGCATCCCTCCCCTGTCAGCAGTGGCCTCCAGCAGACTGTCACCTCCTTGGAAATCTCACCAGCCCCACCCACCTTCAGCCTCTAACCTGCCTCGCTTGCCATTCCCCAGAAGCCACCTTTGTCCCAGCCTCGGTCGCCTCTGCCTGGACCACTGCAGTAGCTCATCACCGAGTCTCCCTTCCCCTGCTTCTCACAGCTGCCAGTGGATCCATCGGGGTCGGTCTGATCTTGCCCCGTGTCTCCCCACGCCCTGCAGGGGCTCCTGGCTCACCTCGAGTAGACCCAGTCACCGTGCCTCGCCTGACCTTCATGGCCTCCATCCTCCCTCTGCTCCCTGAACTCAGGCCGCACCGCCCACCCGGGGCCTCCCCGCAGCTCCTGCCTCAGAGCACCCACACCTGCGGTTCCCCTGCTGGACACACTCTTCCTCCGTCTGCCGCCCCCTTCCTTCCGGGTGCGGCGTGGGGAGGCCCTCCCCGACTCCTTACTGAAAGTCACAGGCTCCCTCCCTCTCACACTACTCTCTCCACTTCGCTCTGTTCTCCCCCAACACTCATCACATCCGTTAGGCTACTTATTTCTATGTTTGTTTAGGGTCTGTCTCCCCGCAGCTGGAATACAAATATGACCAAGGCAGAGATTTCTCGGAGATCCATTTCAGTCAGCGCTGTAGTCCCGGGGCCTTAATAGGGCCTGGAATTGAGTAGGTCCTCATATGGGTTGAAGGAGCCAACGCGTGAAATCCCATCTCACGGGGCCCTTCCCTGGGTGTGGATAGGGACCGGCCCTTTGGGTGCAGGGGCTGAGCCTCTCTTGACCCGAGGAACCCCCATGGTGGTGCAGAGCCCTATTCCCACACTCAAGGCCTTCGCCGATGGGGCTGCTCCCCAGGCTTGGCCCCGAAGGCTGGCAAGGACTGGCGGGGGGGGCCGCCTGGCCCCAAGAGGGTGCAGCACTGGCCCGAGCTGGTCCGATCGAGGCCTTCAAGGAGCCAGGACAGAGGGTCCAAGTTGCAGCCTGGGGCCCTGACCACCGTCTTTGCACCACTCCCAGCCCCCGAGCCGGGCAGAACCTGGCACCCACTGGGAAAGGCATTCTTCTGCCCAACAAACATCTACTGAGCACCCCCCACGCGTGGGCCTGCTCCAAGCCACGGAGACAAGCTCACCTTGGCCTGTGCCCTCAGGGCACTTACGGAACCACCCTCCCCAGGGCTGGGTAACAACGAGAGTGACAAGAACCCACAGGGGAGACAACCCTCCCTGCGTTGGTGCCACCACAGCCCAAACAGGAGCTGGCCGGGCACAGAGCTGGACCTAACTGCCCCATCCACCTGCCACTCCAGCCCTGCCTCTGCCACGTGCTTGCCAGGAGACCTTGGGCGAGTCACCACCTCTCCGGGCCTCACTTTCCTGAGTTGTAAAATGGCAAGAAATGTCCCTTGCTGAGCTACGGTGGGACGCAGAGGAGAGGGCAAGTGTGCCTGGTGGACAGTGGCTCTTAGGAAACACTTTCTCCTCCCTTCCGGGATGCTGGGGATCCAGAAAACCAGGACAGTGGCTCCGAATCTAAAGAGCCAGAAATGGGGCTTGAGCCTTGCCCCGAAATACTCGAGAGGACCCATGACCTGGAAAAGGCGGATGGACCCTGGTTTCATGGGGGATCCAAGGGGACCCGGCGGTGCAGCTCCTGCCTCCTGCCTGGCAGCCGAGGCCCAGCTGTAGGGATGGTCGAGGGAGGGGTCCGGGTGCAGGGAGGCCATGGAAGACCTCCGGCCGGCAGCCCTCACCAGGGCCCCCTGGGACCCCATGCAGGGTGAGCGGGTGGCCCCTTCACTCCTTAGGAGGCTCCCGAAGCCACAGCGAAGGGCCCGGAGGGGCAGCGCTGCCGTGTGTGCATATCCCCTACCTTCTTCCAGAGCAGCAGGGCTGTGGCCAAGACGCTCAGCACGGTCAGGAGGCCAGTGAAGCAAAAGAGCAGGAGCGTCCGGGAGCCTGGCGGGGGCTCTCGGTACCCTGTGTCTGGGAGGAGGGCGGGGAAACAGAAGGATTAGTCCCCTGAGAAAGGCTGGGGTGTGCCCCCCCCCCGCCAACCCCCAGGCCCCCGGTTCCTATGTTCTCCTTCACCCAGGACCCCACTCCATGAGCCCCCCACACCCCCTGCCTCCGGCAAGATGCTCATTCACACGATAGCTTTCGGCCACACTCCTTTCTAGGTTGGCCGCTTGGATTCTTGTCAAGACAAGGAACCCATTTTTTGCTTCTTTAGTTTGCTTCTTAAGTCACCTGCCTCAGGGGTGAATTGGCCCCCCTAAGAGCTGCCTGCGGGACCCTGGGCGAGTCACGGCATCTCTCGGGGCCTTCTGTGTTGCGCGTGTGGAACAGCAGCCACGGGGACAGGTGTGTTGGGGGGATGGGTTTGGCCGGAGAGCAGGGGCTGCCCTGCACCAGGGGCAGGTGAAGGGCCCAGCCCCGCCCCTTCCCTTGAGCCTTCCATCCTTTTATCCCTCCCCCCTCCCTCCCTCCCTCCCTCCATCTGGCTGGCAAAAACGGCCAAGTGCCAACCACGTGCCAGGCGCATCCGTGTCTGTTATTTATCAAACATTTCCTATTAGCAGACACCAGCCCTTGCTCGCAGGATCCCATTCATCCCCATAAAAGCCCTTGACGGGCAGGTTGTGACCATCAAGCCCGGGCCCAGAGCCACATCCGGGCCAGCCCAGCTCCCTGGACCCCCGCCCCTGCTGCTGGGAAGCACGGACACAGGTCAGAGCCTTGAGGCTTTGCCAATGGTAACTTCTCAGTCATCACTCCTTCGGGGATGTGATGAAACTAGGAACCTTTCCCAGAAATACGTACATGAGCCCAGTGCTGCCACGGACACACGTCCATGGGCCCAATTGTGGACTCCCCCTCCCCAACCCCTGCCCCCCACGTGGTGCATCAGAGACGCTGAGACCAGCGCACCGGGGACTTCTCTCTGGGACCTGCCAGAGGAAGCCAGAGGTACAGCCACGACCCAGGCTGCTGCCCTTCCCAAACCAGGGTAGATGTCGGCACACGTGTAGGGTCAGGGGCTCCCTGACGACACGGCTGCGTTTTGCCAAAGCTGATAGATGAGACAGATATTCCCCTGCCTTATCTATTTATTTGTTCGTTTGTTTCTAAAGATTTTATTTCCTTATTTGGCAGAAAGAGACACAGAGAGAGAGAGAACACAAGCAGGGGGAGCTGGAGAGGGGGAAGCAGGCTCCCCGCTGAGCAGGGAGCCCGATGCGGGGCTCGATCCCAGGACTCTGGGATCGTGACCTGAGCCGAAGGCAGACGCTTCACAACTGAGCCCCCCAGGTGCCCTATTGCCCACTTTAGATCCTGTGCCCCAAGTCCTGCCGTGAGAGCCCTCTGGGTCCTGTAGGAAACCTCACCTCTGACCAGGATGAAGATGCCCTGGCTGATTATTTCCAAGTCCGTCCAAGTCACAGAACAGTAGTAAGTACCCGTGGCCGACGAGCTGGGCAGCTTGGGCGTGACCTGGCATCGCAGCGTGTGCGTCTGGTTCTCTTTGCTCAGGTCGGGCGAGCACTTTATCTGCTCCTTGGGGCTCCTCCGTTTCTGGAGGTCCATATGAAAGTACCAGGCTGTGAAGTCCCTGTGTCTGAGGCTCTCTGGGCAGGTCATTGTGCAGTCGAAGGAAATGGCCTTGTTGGCCAGAGACACCAAAATGGGGGCATCAGTTTGGGTCTCCAACTGCCCTCCTGCAGGGGAAGAGAAAGGAAAGAGTGGGAGCTTACCCTCCAGGTCACTTCAGCCCCTTCTACCTCCTCCCGAGGACCTCGGCTCACACTCACACCTTTCATGCGGTCTCTGTGTGTGGGTGTCGTGCCAAGTGCCTTACCCGTAGAACTCTCCATCTCCCAGCACACCCAAGGCGAAGCGTGTAAGAGCTCCACTTCACAGAGAGGAAGAGTCCGAGGGTCAGGCGGGTCAAGCTGCTAGCTTTCACTGTCTCAGCAGGGATGGAGCGGAGCTACAACCCTGCCCAAGGCGGGCAGACTCCAGACCCCACAGTCCTAAGCGCTCTCCTGATCAAAGGCCAAGAAGCCACATTGGATAAAAAGCACCAGTCTGAGAAGACCCAAAGCTGCTGAAGCATGAGCAGTAAAGAGGAAGGAGGCAGGAGACAAGATAAAGAAACGCTTCCTGGCAAGAAGAAGAACCCCTCAGCAGTGGACACCCAGAGGGCAGCCAGGGTTCCCCCAGTCCGAAGGAGGAGCCATGCCAGGCATGGGGAGAGACAAGCCTTGCCCTGAATCGGAGCTCGGAGAAGCATTTGTCAAGTTTCTAGAGATGGTATCAAACAACGCCCCAGGAACTTCCCAGCAGCACCGAGGTAGCCGCTTGGGCCACGACCAGGACGTTCGATGACCATTATGACCACTATGTCCGGGGGAGCCTCCCTGCCGGACACCCTGACACCCCTCCTCATCATCGGCTCCTAGGAGAACACGGGCACCTGCCGGGCTGGGCTGGGCTGGGCCTCCCAACCCTCCCGCAGGCTCCCCGGAGGCAGTCACCCAGGCCGTAGAAGCAGCAGCCCCCTCGCATCCCCAGACCTCAGCACACAAGCCCCCTCAGCTTCAGTGTGCCTCGTCCCCACGCCTTCCTTCTCCAGCAGCCGAATGGACAGCCTGGACTGGGCTCTGGGCTCTTCTGCTGACCCCAGCGCTGGGTCCCCCGGGGAGGCGAGGCCGGGGCCTCTGGAAGACTTGGGGACAGTCCCTCGGAGCTCTGGCCGCGCTAATATTTTGAGCTTCGTGCTGAGTCACTAAAGAGATCGCCCCTCTGACAAAGAGTGAAGCAGCGATGGTTGCAGGGACCCAGCTGGATGTCCAGGGGATCTGGGGGGGCAGGGACCGCCTTCGCTGTCCTGCATGACTATAACGGTGCTCAGACCTGGAGAGGCCCTGGGCTGGGACCCAGGGCTGGGACCCAGGGCTCTCCTCTGCTGAGCGGGGCGGGAAGGATTTCACGGGTCCTCGGGTCCTCGGTGTCTCTGGGTGTGACTGTGGGGTGGCTGTGGTATTTTAATGACAACAATCTGTTCCTACTGTCTGTCGGAAGAACGAGGAGCTCTGACTCGGGGCTGAAGTCTGCCTGAGACCTGGCAGCCAGGGCAGGGGCGTGGTGGGCGGGGGAGGGGCCCTGAGACAGGGCAGCCAGGGCAGGGGCGTGGCGGGTGGAGGAGGGGTCCTGAGACAAAGCAGCCAGGGGAGGGGTGCGGTGGGTGGGGGGAGGGGTCCTGAGACATGGCAGCCAGGGCAGGGGTGTGGCGGGCACAGGGAGGGGGTCATTGCGTGATCCCGGGTAAGGACACGGGGCCGGAGGACTGAGCCCGACCTGGTTTGCCCTGCACAGCAAGGCCACGCTGCAGTCCTTCTCCCCTCCCCAGAGGACCACTTCCCACACTGCAGCCACCACCGCAGGCCCCTCCGCCTGGGACTCCTACGCAGTCCTCTGGACTCAGCCCAGCACCCGCTCTGACTTCTGGCCACATTCCCCGCTTTGGCGCTCCAGGCGGCCAGTCCTCCCTACTGGGGTCCGGAGGTGGGAACCTGACCAAAACCACCAGGAAAGTGGCCACACCAGGGTTGGCACGGAGGGCTCTCCCCCACCCTCCCCGCCTTCGGGCACCGGCTTCTCACCCCAGACCCACAGGGGCTCCAGTGGGACCCTCCCAAAGCGTGCAGCGGGCACCCCAAGTGCACAGGGCTGGCTCAGTGGCTGGCGTCCATCCTGCACTTGGTGACAGTTGCATCATGATTTGTCCCTTGTTCAGGCCAAGGGCACCTGTCCCCCATGGAACAAGGTGAGCTGGGCCAGAGCCAGCTGGCCTGGGGATCCTCTTAGATTCTGCCCTGGCCCAGAGAGGAGGACTTGGAGCTTGGAGGGGGGGGTCGGATTCCTGGGGCCGAGGAGGGAGGGAGAGCCCTGGGAGGCCGGCTGGCACACCCCGGTGACCCACGAGAGTGCCCGAGGGGGTCCACTGCAAACCCCGCGAGGCCCCGGAGCACGGGGCCAGCCCTTAGCGCAGGACTCCTCCATCCTCTTCCCACGCCTTCCCTGTCCCGTTGCCTCATGGGGAAGGACCACAAGGGGTCTAGGGGGAGAAAGGGAAGAAGACTGTCACCCTTTATGCTCATACAGGTCCAGACACCACCTCCAGCATGCGCCGCGCTCAGCCTTTCAGCTGTCCCTCTGGTTGGTGCTACGGAGAACCAGGAGTTGGTTCTGACTGTGAGTGACTGCAGGGCAACGGGGCCAGAAGGGCCCAGACTGGCTTGGCTTTCCCTCCAGGTGCCGGGGGACAAGTCCCGGAGACGAAGGGCCAACAGGGCTACAAGAGCAACACGAACTTGCTCTTCGGATAATTCTCCAAGAATTATCCGGGCGAGGGGCGCCTGGGTGGCTCAGTGGGTTAAAGCCTCTGCCTTCGGCTCAGGTCATGATCTCAGGGTCCTGGGGGCGAGGAGGGGATGGGAGTGCGGACGGCCGGATCTCCCACTGTGCAAGCACACAGCTCTTCCCAGCACAGGTGGGAGAGGGAGACAAGGGAGCTGTAGGAGCAGGGAGAATGCGAAGGGCAGTTCAGCGGGGGAGGCCGGGCTGTCTTTCCCCAGCGACAGGAAAGAGGCAAGGAAGCTACAGGAGTCCTGAGTCCTCGCTGAGTCTAGAAAAGCGAGCGCCAGCCTGGCCCTTCTGCCTAGAAAGTGCCAGGCCCACAGGGCAGGCACATGCGGCCTGGGGAGGCCTCCGCACAGCACCCTGTCTACCGCCTCGGGCCCCAGCCCGGCCTGGACACGGGGGAGTGGGTGACTCCCTGGGGGACAGACCCCGATGGGACGCCAGGCTCCCCTGCCAGGAGTCCAGTGTGGCAAGTGAGAGAACCCTCCCCCCAGCAGCCTCCTCCTGGGCTCCTCCTCTCCCCGCTTACTACTTATCCCTTGCGCTTGTCGGGGAAGATTTTGTCTCCCGCCCGCTGGCATCAGACCCTTCCTTCTCCGGGTCTTCTTTTGAATCCCTGGCCACTTACACTGAGGTCTTGAGAGCTGGTTGGAGGGCCCCACTCCTGGCCTGGCCCGGGGACCCCACGCCGAGTCTCTGGGGGGAGTGATTCGCAATCAAAGAACTTGGCTGGATGTAGAGAGGATGCCCCCCATCTGCTGTCCCCGCCCCTACACAAGGCACCCCGCACTGCAGCCCCGCTCTGGAATCGGGGGTCCTCTCCTCGCGCCCCCCCACTCCAGCCAGAGAGCTGCCTGGCGCTGCTCCCCAGGGAGCCACAGGCCACCTTGCTGACCCTGCTGCCGTGCCGCACCCCTCCCAGAGGAGACCCAGGAAGGAGTCCGAAATCAATTCACATGGTGAGGACAAGCAATTTTGAAAAACAGAACCACGCGGCAGCATTTTGTACGTAATGAGGGCGCTTTTTGTGACCTTCTGGTCTCAGTTACAGTCGTACCACTGGGTTCAGACAGGGTCGTGCTCTAACACGCATCCCTTCGCTTTGGGTCACCTTTAAAAAGAAAAATGGCAAGTTCTTGGATTGAAGGATCCAGTCCCTGCCTCTGGGCCCCGCGCAGCCGGGCCCTGCTGCCCTCCGCTCTCTCTCCCGCGGATGCCAGGCCCGCCAGGTTCCCCAGCCTTTGGCCGTGCTAGTCCCCCTGCCCAGAATGCCCTCCTGTTCCCTTCGCCTCCCAGCCCCGGGGGCTCACCCTCTCGGTCTGCAGGACCCCCCCTGCCCTGCACAGACCCTCGGGTGTTGCCGTGAAACCACCGCGTGATGACAAGTCACTCTCCCAGCGGGAGCAAACTCCCCTTTTGCCGAGGACAAACCCGAGGCTCTGAGCGAGAGCATCAAGAGGTTTGCCCAGAAGTACAAGGACCCTTTGGGTCCTTCACCCTGCCCTCTTCACCATTGCTCTATGCCGCAATTTTAAAATCTGAGAGCAAGACAAAGAAATCTCTCGCAGCCCTTCTGACCCACCGGCCCCAGGCCTTGGCCCCCGCTGTCCACTCTGCCTGGAACCCACTCCCCGATGTGGCCCCCAGCATCGGTATCGGCATTGCAGCCAAGGGTGCGAGAGCCCAGGCTGCGGATCAAAGGTATCCATCCCCGCTCTGGTCGATTTTAAAGGAAAGCACTTTGATTCTCTGCTGCAGAAGAAAGCAGTTCCCACGGTCTTTATTTCAGGCATGGAGTTTTGCCCTCTAATTTAATTCTGGCATTATCTCTCAGAGCCGTGCCTTTTTGTTGTTTTCTTTTTTTTTTCTTTTCTTTAAGGCCCACGTGAAGGGCTGCTGGGAAGCCACAGATGGGGGGCTGCTGGCTTTATCACAGGGCTCCGGCCATTTGCCTGAGCGTGAATCCCAGGACGCCACCGAAAAATGGGCGAGTCCTTCAGGACCCGCGCATCAAACACAACGGCGCGTGGCCAAGTGGCTGATTAGGGAAAAGCGTGTAGCAGGCATTGGAAGGCAACCTTTGAACAGAGAGTGTATGCTCCGAAGCTTTTAGCGCTGGTGGCCTCGGAACACTGCCATCAGACCGGCTGTCACATCTTTCAACACCTCCGAATTACAAAGACACAGACGGATGTGGCTGGCCCCGGGGGCCATTTCCACAGCCCGCCTGCCTTCTGTTCTAAAGCCTCCAGACTCCGGACCCCGGGTGCACCGTGGCCACGCGGGGACATGAACCCAGTGCAGAAGGTCGGTTGTCTGGTCCCAGAGACGCAGACGCTTCGTGGGTATTAACCGGCATCCGTATAACAATCATCTCTCCTTGGCCGGTTTGAAAAGACGAGTTTCTCCAACTTTGTGGTTCCTTTGAGGGTGTGGCCTTCATACCCCCCGTCCCCCGCCCTCAAAGAAGGACATGGAGTTGGGGGCGTAGATGGCGATAGGACCAAAGAGGGAGAGTGGGGGTCCTTGTCCCTGGATGGGTGTAGGACAAACGGAGCGAAGGGGGAGACCCCACCAGGGCACCCCCTTGCAGTCAGCGCCCACTCAAAGTCCTGCCGGGGGCGGGGGGACTGTCACTGGGCAGAGCTCACTGATGAAGCTGGAAGGCGGGGAAATAAAGGGACGTCTCAGAGCCTGCAGAAACCCAGATCCGGGGACCCAGCCCCGCTGGGAGGGGGCAGAGGGTTCCGAGAGGGGTGACCCTCAGACTGGGTCTTTGTTTTTTTAAGTTATAATTCTTCAGGGACGCCCCCCCTTAAAAAAGGGAAATGTGCACCCTGTGGGAGTTCTAGACACCACAGCAAAGGATCAAGAACATTGAACTTGCCCACGGTTCTGCCGGCCTGACATCATGGCTGTGGACATCGTGATGATTCTCCGGCATCAAGTTGCCAGGCTGGGCTTTGAAGGAAGGGTGGGGGGGGCGGGGGGGAGAGGGCGGTTTAAGCCCGAGAAGCTCATGGATAAAGCTTCTAGAAGTCATCACTGGTAGTTGGGGGACTCAAAAGGCACTGTGGAGTCGTAAGGGTTGGGGGCGCTCGGGGAGGTGGGAGGGGCAGGGGCGGCGCTAGCGTTGTCCTGGAAACCAAGGGGGAGCCTCTGTGAGCTTCTAGATCAGGAATGGACAGGATCACACTTTGTGTTGGGAAGATAACAAGAGATGAGCGCTGGGGGGCTCGGTGGGTTAACCGCCCAACTCTTGATTTTGGCTCAGGTCATGATCTCAGGGTTGTGGGATCCGAGTCCCATGTCCTCGCTGGGCATGGAACCTGCTTAAGATTCTCTCTCTCCCCCCCACTCTGTCCCTCCCCACTCTAAAAAAAGAAAGAAAGAAAGAGAACGAGAAACACTATAGAGTTCCCATCTTCTCCAGCTGCCTAAAACCCTCACATTAGTGATTCATTCTGATGGCTTGGGACCCCCCCCCCCACCCTCCGCTCCAGCCTCCTTTTAAAATATAAACACTTCTGCCTGTCAGCAGGCTACCTCCTCCTGTCGATGCCTTCGCCAGATCACTTTTATCCTGACTTCTCTTAAATCTCTAGCCCCCCAGAGATCCAGTACCCTCCGGGCACAAAATCACTCACCGTCCTCCATCCTCCCCAGCCTCTCCTTCCCCAGCCTCCACCCTGCCCGCCCTACCCCTGCTTCCTATCAGCCTTCTCCCCTCCCAAGGCATGAGGAGGTCAGCCAACATCTCCGAGGTGAAGCTGTGGCTCCCACTGCTTCTGGCCTTGACCCTCACCTACAAGTGCCTCCCTCTTTGACCTTCCCCCCTCCCCCCAGGGCTCCCCAACCAGCACCCTCTCTCCTGGCTCTTTCTCTGGCTTTTCGCACAGACCCCACCTCTAGAAGTTTGGGCACCTGTTCCCTGGACCTGTCGGCGCCCTTGGCTGCCCCGGGGGGGCTCTGCCGTGCCCTTCATCCCTCTGAGCTCCCGATGCTCAGAACTACAGGGGAACACCCCGGTAGGGCAGGGCTGGCCATTGGGTTTGTGGGGGGCATGGGAGAGTGGGCCAGAGTGGGCACCACAGGGAAGGTCACTGAGTTTAACCTTGAACAATAGGTTAGAGTCACCAGATTGGCAAGCGAAAGGACCCCTTCCAGGAAAAGGGGGCAACAGGAGCAAAGGCTCGGGGGCAGGCAGTCATCCAGCAGGGCTGGGAAGTGGGGTGTGGGAGGCAGGAGCCAAGAGGGAAGGGTAGCTCAGGGCCAGAGGGTGGGAGAGGGTCTTGTCTAAACCCAGTGCATCGAGGGGCCAGCTGGTGGCCCTGGGAGTCTGCTCTTGTGCTCTCCATGGACCCGTGAGGGATCGCCTTGTATATAAAGGTTCTCTGGTCCAAAAAAGGGGAGTTACTGATTCAAAGGGCATGTACCCCCGGGCGGCGCCTGGGCGGCTCAGGCGGTTAAGCATCTGATTCTTGATTTCGGCTCAGGTCATGATCTCAGGGTGGTGAGATTGAGCCCCCAGGTCGGGCTCCTTGCTCAGTGGGGAGTCTGCTTGAAATTTTCTCTCTCTCAATCTCTGCCTCTTCCCCTGCTGGAGGGTGCACGCGCGCGCACGCTCTCTCTCAAAGTAATACCTAAAGCTTCAAAGGGTGGGGATCCTTTTAAATGTTTAAATCTTGATAGAGGTTGCCAAGTGGCCTTCAGAACTATGGCTTGGACGGCAGAGTCAGCGCCGCAGGGAAGGCCTCTGCTGACTGAGAAGCCGCCTGCCGTGCCTGGGGCCTTGCTGGGGTGGCCCCCTCTCTCCGTAGCCCACCGCCGGGCAAGCACAGATCTGACCTCACTTTCCTCCTCCACAGACCATGCAGCCCTGGGGGTGGGGGGCGGGGGAGCGGGAACCCCCCAGCTTCACCACGCCGCCCCTTATAGGCACCCCAGCCCCATGGTCGAGGCCCCACGGGCCCTCCCTGAGGGGTCTCACGGGCCAGATCCCAGGGCCACCGGTGGCCCTGGATGGGCCTTCCTGTTCCCGCTGGCCAGAGGCCTGCACCAGGGGGGTTCCCAGGCCCTGACAGGAAAGTGGGGGCGGAGTGGCCGGATGACTGGGCCAAGCCTCTCGCAGCTCAACCCTGGGCCGGCCACACTGTCCTCCCCAGGCGGCCAGGAGCTCTACCTGCCAATTTCACCCCCACCCCTTCCCCCTGCCCCTCTCCAGCCTCAGGTCACCCCCCTTCCCTTCCTCGGCTTCCAGCCCCCACCCAGTGCCCGAGGCCAGTCCTCCGACTGCGGCGCCTAGACCCACAACGAGGGTCAGATGGACACGGCCCTCCCGTATCCACACTCTCCTCCCGAGACACCAGGGTCTCGCTGCCCTGCCTGTGCCGAGAGGAGCCCGAGGCCCAGGCCCCTGCCCTACCAGGGGGAACCACCTCGGAGCCCTAGACCCACGTGCCTCTCCCTGCGCCACCACATCTCCACTCTGCCCTCTTGGAACTCCCCGTGGGGTTGTCTGTGGCTGAGGAGCCCAATCCAGGCCACTGTCTCTGGTGTCTGCTGGGCGTCCCCTGGGTGCCAGGCTCCATGCTAGGAGGTGAGGATTCAAACCGAGAAAGTGCACGGATTTCCCTGTGAGCTTCCCCTGAAGCTCACAGTCCGCCCAGGGGGGCAGACAGCTGGGGAAGCAGCAGCCTCCACAGGATCGTGTGCTCCCAGAGGCACTGAACACCCGTGGGCCTGGAGGCCACACCGGAGTGCTCACGGCCACAGACAGCAAGCGCCTGAAACGTCGATCACAGCAAAAGAAATTGCAGTATATTCCTTCAGTGGGACACTCCACAGCGGGGCTTGACCAACGTGTCCCATGAAGGGCCAGATGGGAAATATTTTCTGCTTTGCAGGCCATAGGGTCTCTGTCACAAGCACCCAACTCTGCCGATGGATGGTGACAGCCGCCCTGGATGGCCCACGAATGAATAAGCGTGGCCCATGAATGAATAAGTGTTCCGATAAAACTTTATTTATGGATGAGATGTGAACACTGTATCATTTTCACGTGCCATGAAATATCCTTCTCTTGATTTTCTTCTAACCATTAAAAACAGGAGAAAATGCACTCGTACCTCGCAGGATGCACCGAAAGGCAGCGGGGCTGCCCTGAGCCCCACGTCCCCCACCCCACCCCCACCGGGCTGCTGTTCACCATCCCTCCTCTTTAGCAACGAAAACACACAGACTGTAGCCACACAGGCAACTGGACAGATCTTGCAAAACGTAACTTGGAGTGAAAGAAGCGGGTGTCGAGGAGAATACATAGCATCCCTGTGATTACACAAAGTTCAAGGGCAGGGAACATGAATCCGTATCATTCAGGGACACATACTGAGGATTAAAACTATAAAGGGATGACAGGAAGCAATTGCCCCGAGGGTTGGGTTGGGAGAGAGGGGTGTCTAGGTGGCGGCCCGGGGGACCAGGGCTCCGGATGGTGGTGCTGCGGGACTTTGTTTTATGATATTTATTGTACTTCTCTGTATAGGTATTAGAGCTCCCAACTTAAAAGGAGAAAGCGATGATAATAGGGCCAACTGGAAGAGCATCTGAACCCCTACCTGACAGGCATTTACAATCCGCCTGGAATACAGCCCGGTGGGATTCCCACCCCACTGCTCCACCGGGAGACCCCCCCTCTCCAGTCAGACTGAACCTCTCCCCGGCCCCTCCCCCTGGCTCTGCCTTCTGGCCTCCCGGTCTTTATTCCCGCTGTGCCTGCCACCCACCCACCTGCTCGGCCTCCTCCCCCTCTCGCTCCCCTGCCCCCGCCAACACTCCCCCTGCCCCACCTCCAGCGGCTCCTCTCCGCCTGCCTCCAGAGCTCTTTATTGGGATTAGACAAAGATGAAAAGCAGAGGCCAATCCTGACAGAGGCTCAGAGCTGCGGGAAAGAAGGCAGGAGGCTCCTGAACATCTTTTGGAGAACAAAGGGAGCAGTGACACCTGAGTCCAGAGCAAAGGGGGAGGGGAGCCAACCTGCTTCCGTAACTCTCTCCTTGGGTCAGGCTCTGTCAGGTTCTCTGGGCGAGTCTCGGCGTTTCCGCCAGGCTGAGAGTAGGGATGGTTCACCTCTAGGTCCCCCCCCCCCCCGCAACCGGCCAGTGCCCAGAACCGGTCCTCCTCCGTGGACACTGGAGAAATAAATATAGCCCAGAGTTCTGGAAAGGCCAAGAAGGGAGAGGAGACTGACATTTGTTGAGGACACAGAGGCTCAGAAAGGTTAAGTAACTTATCTAAGGTCACACGGCAGTCAGTGGAAGAAGGTAGGGCTTGAACCTGGGCGAATCTTGAGTTTCGATTGGCTTTGCTAGACCAGCGTGTAGCTGAGCTTCTTCGGGCCCCGACCACTCGGTCTCAGGGCGTAAGGACAAGCAGGAGCTACTTCTGCTCCCATTTAACAGATGGGGCAACTGAGGCACAGAGACGTTAGGAAGCCGCCCAGGGACTTGGGGTGAATCGCAGAGCTCAGATGGAAAGTCAGGCTGAATGCCCTGGTGTATGTCCTCAACCCTGCCCCACACCGTGGCTCAGGGAAGTGGCACGCTGTCCCTAGGCTCAGGGGACAGACGGAGAGAGTGAGCCAGGCACCCGCAGGGCAGGACCTGCCGTGACGGTGCTGTCTGCTGCTCCGGGACATTCTAGGGGACCACGAGGGTTTGTCACCTCTTGTGAAAGAGCAGAGTTTCTCTTTTGTACAACCTTTGCTGCAATCCTGAGGAAAAAAAAAAACCTGCCATCTGTTTACGGTTAAGACGGTTACAAAAGTGCTTCTCGCCGCAGCACTCCGCAACACGTCACCCGCTGTTCCCCGGGTGTGCTGGGTCCCTTCTGGGGAGGAGGGGCCGCACAAGAAGAAATGAGGGGAATTGGAGGGAAATTCAGTTAGAAATGACCATGTCCGACGACGCACTGTCACCAAGAAGCTGCATTTGGGGCCATCTCTGTGCCGGCCACCTGGGGGGGCAGGGGAGGGTGCAGGAGAGTGCTCGAGGGGTGCGAAATCCAAGGACGTGATGTCACAAGGGGCCTGGCCCAGGAAGCCCGTTGTAGGCACCCAGCCAGCTCCTGCCTCCTGGGGGGAGGAGAGTGACATTTGTCTACGAGGAATATTCTTCACAGAGAAAGCTGAGAGGTGGTCGCCTGGGTCGGTTAAGTGCCTTCGACTCAGGTCATGATCCCTGGGTCCTGAGATCGAGTCCTGCATTGGGCTCCCTGCTTGGTGGGAAGTCTGCTTCTCCCTCTGCCCCTCCCCCGCTCGTGTGTGCACTTGCTCTCTCTCCGTCTCTCTCAAAAATAAATAAAATCTCAAAAGAAAGAAAAAAGGCTGAGGGGAGAGCCCAGAGCCCACTGCCAAAGGTCCTGGTTTGGGGTTCGGGCTGACTCGGGTCTAAACTTGACCTCCACGCACCCTCTAGGTCTTGGGCAAGCTACCTGGCCTCCCTGGGCCTCAGTTTCCCTGTCCTTAAGTGGTGCCAGGAGTGATAGCACCCCAAGGGTACTGACTGTGACTAGAGCCCGGCACAAGTGCTCAAACAGGCTAATTCATGAGAGTAAGTACAGCCGTTACTGTTTACGGCATAAACAAAAGGCAGAGCGTGAAGCAGAAGTGGGGGGTAGCCCCCGGAAGGCTCATGAAAGTCTGGGTGAATATAGGAAGCAGTGGGGTGGGGGGTTGCCAGGGCTGCCCTGGGAGAGCCTGAGCTGGAGGGACCCCAGAGTGGACAGCCTTGGAGAGACACAGTCCCGGGGGTTCCCTGGTCTGCATGAATGTGCCCCCAAGGCCACACAGCCCGAGGCCTGGCTTCGATCTGGGCTCCCTCATTTCCGAGGGGACCTAAGACCAGGAAAGGGGCACAGCGTTGGCCCCGGGACAGGCATCAGCTCCTGCTGCAAAAGAACACGAGGCGGCCCCTGTTCGTAGGTCAGGAAGTGGGGTGTGCCGCCCTTTCTGGCAAGAGTGACCATTTTGCGTCCCCGGGCACAGTGCTCCTGGGGGCCAGCCCTCAGCCGCCGCTGGTGTCCTGGGACAACACGGGGAACAAGGCCGAAGCTGGCCCTGCGGCTTGGCAGATTGGGATTCCGTGGGGGTGAGCCGACTCTACCCGCAGACCCCACACCTGCGCTGACGCCCTTGGCCGCAGCAACGCCCACCCACCCTGCCTGAGGGCCGCGGGTCCGGCTGCTGCGGGAGGAAGGCGGCTAACATGGCAGCGGGGGGGGGGGCTGCCTGCACCCCCCTTTAAAAGCCACCTCAGCGAGGCATTAGCGAACCCTCTCCCGGATCCCCGAAGGCTTTCCCTGTGAAGTCTGCGACGTTCAAACACAACCAGCAAATCTCCCGAGACAGGTCCCCAGGAATTAGCCGCACGGGCGGATGAAAGGCATTCTGATGTGCCAGCCAGAGGGCTCGGGGGAAGAAGGCGGGCGGCCTACCTTCGAGCCGCAGGGTCCAGGCAAACAGGAGCAAGGCCGGGAGCCAGGGGCCCGAGAGCGGCTCTGGCGGGGCCCGCCGCCACGGAGGCCCGCGCTCCATCGGGGCCTCCTGCTCTGTCTTCCTCTTTCGTCTCAAGTTCACCGGAGGGGATGGCCTGCTGGCCACCACAGTTCCCCTTTGAGTCCCCACAAAGCTCCTCCCTGACCAAGTTTCTGCTTCCTCAGGGCCTCACTGGGTCAGCTCCCCTTTCTGCGCAAGGAGTGGGAACAGCCCCAGGGCGAGGGATCCGGGGCCTGCACCCCTCCGGTTGGGGCGCTGCTCCCCTCCTTGGTCCCCTTTGAGGTGGTGGCCCACCCGGCAGACACTGGTGACAGAGGGGACGCAGGATTGCCACGAGGAACTCTGGGGTTTGGTTTAGCGGCTCACAGCTGAAACTTTTAAAACTGTGTTCACAGACTTCCCATCAGAAATCATCCAGCGGTCCCTGGATTCATGTGCTCATCCCAGCGCAGGGCTCTGGGGGGCCGTGGGGATTGGGGGGATCGGCTGGGGGCAGGCGCGTGATGGAGAAGGAGCAGGCGGCTAGGGTGAGGCTGGAACCCACGTTCACAGCCGCCCTGGTGCCAGGACCCCAGTGCCCACCATCAGCGCTGCGAGGGCCACCGTGGGCCCAGTGCAGAGGACCAGGGGTGGCCTCCTCTCTTACTCCCCTGCCCAAGCTTCACTTGGCCTGAGCTCACCCCTCCTCCACCAGCAGGCAATGAATGGCCTGGTGCCCGGCCCCTGTCCTCCCCTCCAGCAGGCATCGTAATTCTTGGCTGCCTGGCACCCCCTTCCCCAGGAGCCTGGAGCTTTTACCCTTGGCCTTGTGGAGACCAGCCCAGGGCCTGAGCCTGATGAGGTACGGGGCAGGGGTCTGGGGGTGGAGGGGAGGACCCAGCTCGAGGCAAAGGGGGCTGGGGGAAATGCTGTCGAGTTTCGGCACACACGAGCCCTTCTGCTCCTTTCCTACGTGCCCCCGTGAACCTTCAAGACAAACGTGATTATTCCAGTTTTACAAAAGAGAAAACTATGCCTCCAAGAGGCAAAGCACCTCGCCAGAGATCAGGGCAGTTCCATGGGGCCAGAATTCAATGCCCAGCTATGTGAAGCCTGGCCCTCTCTCCCCACCCCACACAGTCCCCAGCAGGGGCGTGGAAGGGGTCCAGGGTCCATCCTCCTGCCAAAGGCTTCGCACACGCACCATGAAAACCAGAGGTATCCCCCCAGCCACCACCCCAGCAGCCCCAGGAGGGCGGCAAGGAGGAAGGGGCCGCCCGCCAGGGGAGAAGACTTATGGACACCAGCCCCTCCCCGCCAGCTAGGGGGCGGCGGGGACCCCGGCGCTCCTGCCTGTTGATCCATCACTGTGATACACGACCGCATATGTCACAGTGAGACACAGATAATCTGCTTCACGCTGCTTCCGACCTCGGGGGGAGCGGGTTGTCTAAGCACCTCGATGCCATGGTGATAGACGTCACGTTAATGCCTCTGTGTGCAGAGCCTTCTAAAGGCATCGGTCTGTGCCTCTAGGAGTCTCTTTATGGCCGGGCACCGGGAGGCGGCTGAGCACCAAGCCGCTACGAACAGGAACACGGGCTCTTCCCCCTCTGCAGGCAAAGCCCTCAGCTCCTAAAGTGGGCAGCCCAGATCTGCACCCCAGAGCCCTGGGAGCTGTGCAGCTTCTGGGACAAGGGCTGGCATAAGGTCTCTGTCCCATCCGGGGCCACCTCTGTCTCCTTCGCCTCTGACTCCCCTGGGGCTCGGCCCATACTAGGCACCTAGTATGTGCTCAATAAATACTGGTGTATGAATGGCTGGCTGGCCGGCCGGCTGAGCTTACGGTGAGGTCAAGTGCTTTCCTCTCAGGCTTGCTGTGAAGGGGGTGCCTGCCAAGGAGCCTGCGCAGGGCAGGATCCCAACTGCTGCAGGATGGGTGCAAGGCCATCCCAGGCCGCTGCAGGATGACTGCTCCTGGCGAGAGGCGGGGAAGGGCCTTGGGCACGGAGCCAGGGGGGCACGGACTGGCCCATCAGGCCCTCAGGAACCGGGTGATAGAAATGAAACCACAGCACATTGAGAAGCCTCATTTTCGCCGACACTTTCCACCTGCTCTCCCTGCTGTGGTCTCCGAGCAGGGAAGCTGCTGGACTTGGATGTGATGGATTTTCCTCCCTTGCGCTCCTGGGGGGGCGGGGGGTCAGGTAAACAGGGACGGGAGGGGCGAGGGGTCGTGGGCTCTGCGGGCACCCCCAGCAGGTAGCTGCGGGCCAGGTCTCCACAGCTGAGGTCGAGGGTGAGGTCCCTGGGGGACCACACACTTCCATACTCCTGTGTGTCCAGGCATCAGTCCGAGCATCCATCTGTCCCAACGCATTTGGCTGAGCGCCTCCCGCCCCGGGCACTGGCCTCAGCGAGAGGATCAGACGTGAGAGGGGCCCACGTGTGGGTGAGGAGCAATCGTCCCAGCACAACTCGGCAGTGACACAGAAGTTCAGAGCGGTTACTAAACCCTAAGACGCTCGGAATCTACGAATCCACTTGATCCTCAGTGCAATCCCACAAGTAGGTGCAAAACCAATTCCACTGTACAGATGAGGACACCGAGGCTCAGGGAGGTTAAAATAAGATTTGCAAGAGGCACCTGGGCGGCGCAGTCGGTGAAGCGTCCGACTCTTGGCTTCAGCTCAGGTCGTGATCTCAGGGTTGTGAGATCAAGCCCGGTGTCGGGCTCCTTGCTGGGCACGGAGCCCGCTTGGGATTCTCTCTCCCTCTGCCCCTCCCACTCCTGGGTGCTCCCTCGCGCGCGCTCGCTCGCTCAAATAAATAAATCTTCTTTAAAAATAAAAAAATTAAATTTGCCTAAGGTCACAAAGCTAAGAAATGTGTCCAGAGGAAGTGACTCTGAGGCTGACCCCAGGCTCTGGGGTCCTACCCACTCTTCCAGCCTGCCTTAAGAGCAGGAGTGTGGACAGAGCCAAGAGAGGGGTACAGGAAGAGGTAATTTACTCAGGACGAAGCGAGGAGGGAGTGCCAAGGAGGGCTTCATGGAGGAGAGGACAGCCCTGAAGGAGGAGGAAACCCGAGAACGCAGACCTCCCCAGCAGTCGGGAGGTGCCTTATCCACATGAAGAATACAGCTTTCCAAACTGGACCCAAATGACTGGTCTCTGTTTTTAGTTTAGTTCCCATACACCCTTATTAAGTGCCTACTGTATACACAGAACATAAGCAGAGCTTTGCCCTCAAGTTACTCCCCATCTAGAGAAGAAAACAGAACCCCTAGACAGGATTTTTCCGGTGGCCCTGAGAGAGCACAGCTGAGCAAGCAAGTGACCGTGAGGCCCCTGGCCTGGCCGCTGTGGTGCCCCCGCTCGGAGCCGCCTGTCTTCTCTTGGTCCCCCTCCCCAGCTGCAGGACATCATTTCCTTTCTCCTCACAGACTCCAGCACCAGGGGGAGCCCACCGGTTGGAGGGCCCCCCTCGAAACAACCCGCTGCTCTGGCCTGGTGCTCAAGTTGGAGAGTGTCCACTGCATCAAGCGCCCCCCTTCCCGCCGCCACCAGAGAGGGCTGCTGGGGAGGGCAGCCTCCCTCCCCTCCTAGGATCACCCATGGGGGGCGGGCAGTGAGCCTACTCCCTCGGGGGAGACCTGACCACTAAGCCAGGGGCACGACCCAGCCTGAGAACCAGCAGTTCAGTTGAGGGCACCCTTCTAATTGTGAGCGGGGCTGGCCCACAGTAGACCGGGCTCCTTTCTGCAGGAAAATGAGCTCGCTGTCACAGGAGGTGTGCAAACCTGGAGGCGATTCTCCCTGCAGGCTGCTCAGAGATTCCTGCTTGTGAGGTTCACTGGGCCCATCTCCAGACTGATGCCCCTGTTCAAGCCGGTATGTTTACCTGTTTATTAGTTATTTGTTTCATGCCAAACACGGTTCTAAAGGCTTTTCATGTACTGACTACTCCAGGTCTCACAGAAGCCTCATGTAGATAGCTACTATTATTGCCCCTATTTTACAGATGAAGAAACTGAAGATCAGAGAGTGCAAGCCACTCACCCAGGGCCACACAGCAAGTAGGCAGCGGAACAAGGACGTGAGCTCTCATGATTGCGCTTTTAATCATTACGTTCTCTAGCAAAATTCACTTGATTCTCCCAGCAGGGCTGGTATCATGACCCTCATCGCCCAGATTTAGTGACAGAGAAAAATTGTGCAAATGACCTGCTCAGGGTCACAGAGGGGATCAGGGGCATGCCTGGGGGCAGAGACCGGGGTTTTCCTGATGGACACGTGCCCAGAGTGAGACAAGACTCTCCTTGCTAGCTCAGTTGGGGCTAGGCGGCAAGGACACAGTGCTCCCTCCTCGGCTCCTGCCACACGGAAAATAATCCTTAAGATGGGGGGGAGGGGTGAAAAACAAAGATGGCATCATTTTTTAGTATTTATCCATGTTTGCCACGTGCCGAGGCCTTATTAGGCTCAGCACCTTGGTACGACTGTGTCCCTGGGAGAGATAAGCT
>CM053611.1:103909798-103936598 GCA_028646535.1 Procyon lotor
GGACTGCCAGAGGCTGCCACCCAGCAAGCTCAGCCGGGGGGCTTGAGAAGCAGGATGGAGTGGTTTGGGGGAAGGGGGTTTCGGGGGGGGGCAGGTCGGGCGGGGGGGCGGGGTGCAGAGAGCCTGTGGGAACAGAGTGCAGGGCGTGCTGGCTGTCTGCAATGCCCTTCCCAGGGACCGGAGCATCCCTTAAAGCGGGCCCCCCTGGGTCCTAACAGGCTGCTTTGCTGGGGACACTTTATGAAATCCACTTGGGGGAAACCATCGGAGCCAGTCACTGGCCACCAGGCAAAGCAGTCCCACGGTTTTGCAGTGACAACCGGAGACTTTCTGAGCAGGGCTCCCACAGTGAGTTCAGCCAATTAAGGAAACAATTAGCCTCCCCTGAGGCTAATTCATGCATTGTCACCCCACACGGTTCTGTGGTTTTATGAGCCAGAGGGCCTCAGTGTCCTGTGGGCAGAGGGTTGTGTGTGGCCAGCCGGTAATTATGCGGATTTCTGGCCCCACCCCAGAGATTCAGCTCTGAGAGGCCAGGGCATCTGTATTTTAACATCCCATGGTTCTCACACTGCAGAAACTGCCCGAAGCACTTCCAAGTCACATTCCCAAGGGGCTGTGGGCAGGGCCGTGGCCGCCTTCCAGGAGGCCTGCTCAGAAGGGGCCAGGAGGAGCCTTTCCAAGAGATTTGACCCTCCCTCCTCCCCGGTCCCCTCTCCCCCTCCCTTGGAAGGCCAGCAGGTGTCCTGGGAACAGATAACGAGCCCCCTCGATGTGCCCCCCCACCTTACCTTCTAAGCCAACCAGGGCGGTTTCTTCACCCACCATCTGGGCTGAAATACCTCCGTTGTATGGATTTGATGCAAAATAGTTGGGAGTGACAGGAGGGAAAGCACTTTGCAAAGAATGAGATGTTGGTTTAAAGGGGCTCTTCTGCCTTCAACTCTTAGCAGCCTCTTTCTCGTAAAGATCTCTATGTGGGGCTTGGGGGCCGGGCAGAGGGCAACAAGGGTCCAGCGAGGGGCCATGGGGCCAGTACAGACATCCAGGGTGTGTGGTTAGCGATGAGGAAATCTGCAGAGGGCGACAGGTCTGGCAGGGACAGTGGGGAGACATTTGGGAAGGGTGGGGAGTGGGAACAGGAGGAGGGGCAGGAGAGCAGGCCCCCAGTGGACCCCCATCTTGGAGCTGACCCCTGTTAGGGCTCCAGGGATGAGGTCAGGGGGCTGGGCAGGGGCAAGGGAATCTCCGGGAACTCTCCCATCAGCTTGGCCTGATTCCTCAAGAGAGTTTCTCGCCTCTCCTGCTCTCCCTCTCCTCTCTGCCTAGAAGGTTCTCTTCCTCCTACCTCTCTTCAGTGCTCTAGGCTAGGCCATTTCTCCTAAATACCCCATGCCTGGGGAGACCTGGGTCACAGGCAGAAGGTCCTGGTTCCAGAGACAGCAAAGAACCCAGGCCAGCACCTGTAGTTCTCAGAAGAGTCTAGAAGTGCCTCCAGTGACCCACCAGAAATATTGAACCCTCTATCATTCATTCAGCAAACCTCTCAGGGGCTTTGCCCTCAATCTAGGAGCCTGACTCCCACACACGTGAGTCACAACCCCATGAGAACCTAGTGTGAAGGGGACACAAGCCCAGACCAGGCTGAGCCAGCCACGGAAGCCAAGGCCACGGCATTCGTGAAGACTCAGTGAGAAGCTTCCAGGAGTAGCAGAGCTGGAGGGAAGGGGGTGTCAGGTCCCGAGCAGCGGAGGCGGGAGAGGGGCCCTGGGGAGCCGGACCTGGAAGGCCTCCCTCCTCTCCATCCTTTGTTGAACCTACCCTTGCTGTCCGGTGACAACGGTCCGATGAATAAGACCATTTATTTGTCTGTTAAAAAATTACTGGTAGTGCCGGCGGTATCGATTTCTACTGTTTTCATTTTGCGTGTACAGATTTTCAGCCACGACTGAGTTGAGCCCCTTTCCGGCCGTGGAAGCCCTGGCATCATTTATGATAGGGTTTCTGAGTGGAAAGATTTTTCTCTGGAACACAGCTCGTTCCCTGCAGTCACTGGGGTGAAAATCCCGTTCTACAAAACGCCCAGCAACCCCCAAGAGATGCTGCCTATCTTTCTAGGACCAGAAGGCTCCAGAGGACGCACGGGTCCACAGCAACCACAGGCTGTTCTGGGTCCAGAGAGAAGGAAGAAGAGACAACAGCAGCCTTGGGCTCCCGGGTGGGTAGGTCCGTGACTTTGAAGCCTCCTCCCTGGGGAAAGCCCGCCCACCCCGCCCAGGGCCAAAGGAAAGTATTTTCAGGCTTTTCGCATCTGATTAGGAAGAAAGTCTTCCTTAGGCCGCAGCCCTGCCGGGTGGGGAGATCTCTGGGTCAGCACCTTCCAGAGATGCCCAGGGGACAGGGGGTAGGGCTGTCCCCGAGCCCCCAGGGGACGGGCCATCCACGAGCCACCCGGGGGATGGGGCTGGGCTCCTTGCTTGATGCCACTGACCACAGGGGAGCCAGGAGGCCCTTTGTCACCTGGACCCACATCGGGGTCCCCTCAGTCCTCACTCACAGCTTCCTGTGAAGCTCCCTCACACCACCACCCACGAGGCTTCCAGCCAGCAGCAGCTGGGCTGGGGGGAGGGGTGGGGGGTAGAGGAGGGAGGGAGGGCAGGGTGGGGGGAGGCAGCCCCAGGAGGAACTGGGAAGTCATCTTCGCCGGATACTGGCCTTGCTCGCGGCCACCCTGCCCGGTCAGCTCGGTTGTAGCCCCTCCTACAAATGAGGAAACTGAGGCTCAGAGACAGGAAGCCACTTTTGTAAGACCACACGGCCCGTGAGGGCAGGGCCGGGGTCTGGCTCCAGTTTGCCAGCCGGGGCTGCCCACACCTTTGGGGGTGTCCGCAGTCCCTGGCTGGATTGTGAGCTCCCTGCGCCTCCCCCCACCCCCCACCCCTCACCTGCTCCACCCGCCGAAGCCCTCCCCTCCCAGGGCCTGGCAGGTGCTCAGGCCACGACGCGTGTCCTCCCAAATGAAAGAGTGAGAAATGGAGAAGAGTCCCTGTGGGAGGCCCCTTTCTCTAGCGCAGAGGCGAAATGGGCCCCACGGGGACATCTAATCACCTGCATAGTTGATAAATGCCCTTGGTCATGACTTGGGGAGAGTGCACGGCAGAGCCCGAGAACAGAATCCGGGCCACGGAGGAAAGAACTCGCAGACCCGTGGGAACCTGAAGTAACGTGATCGCCCTAACGGGCCCACGTCTTCGTTCTTCCCTCAGTCGGATTCTGCACCTGTCAGGAGGTTGCCCGGGGTCCTGAGCTCGGTGCCGAGGATACAGGAAAACTAGGATCCCACCTCCCCAGCCCTTCCCTCCCTTCACAGACATCACTCTCAGGGACACAGTGCAGAAGCTGAGGGGAAGGGAGGGGACTGATGGGCAGTCTGGGGTCCTGGGGGGGGCGGGGGGCCAAGGGGGCAGGGGGCAGGGCAGGAGCAGGTGGCCTTGTCTCTTTAGGGAACATGGTGGAGGGAACTCAGGAGGGTGGTGAGGGGCTCAGTGGGCCTCCTGGGGTCCTGACCTGCGACTCCTGCCCTCTCCCGCGCCCTCCCAGGCCCTCTCCCCCGCCCTCCCCCACCCACCCACCCACCCCCGCCCTTCCCCACCGCTCCTTTCTGCTCCGTCCCCAGTGACTGGAGGCGCTCAGCTCACCCAGCAGCCCCTCCTGGGATGAACAGTCTCCCCTTGGGGTTGTTTCCACAGGCCCTTCCCCCTTTCCTTCCACAGCTGAGGACAGGGATGTGTGGCCCCCGGCCTCCCCTTCTGCAGGCCGAGACCTGCCTAGTCCTGTTCATTCCGCTGAGCTGGCTTCCAGACCCCGCAGAAGGCTCTTCCAGCCTGCATGTCCCTGGTACCCAGGCGGGGTCTGGCCAAGGCAGCGGCCAGGGGGACCCTCTCCCTCCCTCATTCTTGAGAAGCCTCCTCAAAGTGCCTAGCTCCTTTTGGGTTCTCCGTTTCCTGGAGTTGCTGGTTGACCATCTGCTGCACCCCCTCTAGGCCCCAGGAAGCCTTTCCTGCCCCAGGAATGTGGGAACCCCCTAGACGTGGGTCCTTTTCCTGGTAACCCACGGGGCTGACATTGGCTTCCCCCCTGGCAAGGCCCTGCCCTTTCCGGAAGAGGCCCATCAGAATGGCCTGGCTAGGGAGAGACTTTTCTGGAAGATGGTCCTCCCCACCCCCTGCCCCCTCTCCCAGCCCAATGCCTTGCATCCATGGCTGAGATTGTCCATGGTGATTCTGATTTAGAAAAAGGCTTTCTCAGGGACACCTGGGTGGCTCAGTCAGTTAAGTGTCTGCCTTTGACTCAGGTCATGACCTCAGGGTCCTGGGACGGAGCTCTGGGTGCCCCCACCATGGGGCTCCCTGCTCAACGGGGAGTCTGCTTCTCCCTCTCCCCCTCTCGTTCATTCTCTCTCTCTCAAATAAATAAATAAAATCTTTAAAAAAAAACAAAAGGCTTTCTCAGGCTCTGGGACCCACACCTTGTGAGGAAGCTCAGAGCATAGGCAAGGACCCAGTCGCACAGTTAGCATGGCCTGTGGGGGGACCTGAAATCATCTCTCTGGGACATCAGAGAAACATCTAGGGAAGGGGACCAAGAACTGGCATCTGGTAAGGATTCGAGAGGACTATGGGCACTTTTCACGCGTAATCTCACGGCCTCGAGGGGCATGACTCACTGTTGGGTAGGGTGGGAAAGGAACTCAAGCCGAGAAAAACAAGTCAGCAGAGTCCCAGGGGGAGGAAGCGGTGGGACCAAGCACCCTCTAAGCCACCTGTTTTCAGCAGAAAGAAAGTTGAGGTCTGAGGCTTATGCAGCTTCTAGGCGGCTCTCATTCCAACAACAACAACAAAAGACCCATAACTACAAAGCCCAAATCAGCTGGGCTGATATATATATAACTGAATGTTCATTTCCCCTTCTAATGAGAATAGAACTCACAAATGACAAATTCTGAAAGACTGGGGCGCCTGGGTGGCTCAGTGGGTTAAAGCCTCTGCCTTCGGCTCAGGTCATGATCTCAGGGTCCTGGGATCGAGCCCCACATCGGGCTCTCTGCTCAGCGGGGAGCCTGCTTCCCCCCCCCCCCCCGCCTGCCTCTCTGCCTACCTGTGATCTCTCTCTCTGTGTCAAATAAATAAATAAAATATAAAAAAAATTCTAAAAGACTGACAAATACCATCAACAATCAAGCAACTCAGGAGAACAGGATCTTTTGTATTAACCTCTTACTGCCCCTGTAACATATTCTCTGTGATTTTCTTCTCTCTGATCACCTCTTTGTCGAACGAGGATTCTGTAATGACCCCTTCCGGAGAGAGTACACAAACTTTGGCCAAGTTTCCTTCGTCCGTGAGCAGGAAGAATTCAGGGCATGTCAAATTTCCTCCTGCAGAGACTGACCTCAAAGGCTCCTTGGGTGGACAGCGCTGGGCGCCCGGCGTGGCTTCGACGCCCTCTTTGCAGGGGCCTAGAATGACTTTTGTGTTGTCTCTGTTCAACAGCGCGATTTTGTCTCAAATAAGCGGGAACTGTAAATCTTTTTCTATTGGGTTCACCGGATTCCCTCTTCTGTATTCATCGGTGCGAATATTCCCAGAAGTCCTCTACATCCTCCACTGCCCAGTAACCGAACTGTGGAGGCAAGTGAACCGTGAAAAATAGCGCACCAGCCTGAGCCAAAGGCATTTCCACATCACCGCCCCCCCCCCAAGCCCATGGCCAACCCCACACCACCCACTTGGATAAGAGGTGGGAAGGGAGGGAGTCGGATGGCAAGAGGTGTCACTGAGGTTAAAATGGTGCAACATTTGGGCCCCTGGGGGGCTCCGTCGGTTAAGGGTCTGCCTTCGACTCAGGTCATGATCTCAGGGTCCTGGGATGGAGCCCCACATCAGGCTCTGTGCTCAGGGGGGACTCTGCTTCTCCCTCTCCCTCTGCACCCCTCCCCCCCCCGCTCATGCTCTCTCTCAGATAAATAGAATCTTAAAAAAAACAAAAACCTCAACATTTGCAAACTTCACAGAAATGCACAGCCACGTGAACACACTGCAATTACATATTGCAAATCGGTGGCAAAAAAAAAAAAAAGGATTTGTTTTTACCGAATGGCACTGAGCGGGCGCATCCCGGCAGGCGGAGCCAAGCCACGCCCTGGCTGTGCCAGAGAGAAGTGTCCAAAAGATCCAACAGCTAGTTTTTGATCTCACTCATAAGACCCAACCTTCAACCAACGCTGGCAGGTTGGGGTGGCCTCTGCCTCATGGGAACCTAAGCCTGTATGTGCAGGCAGGGGATCTGAGTTCAAGGCCCAGGCCTGCCATTTCCTACCTGCGGGGGTTTGGGGCAAGTCCCGAGGGCCTCTGAGCCCCTCCTTCCTCCTAGCTAGGCTCAGCTACCTCCCCCGGTATAGGGGCTGGTATTTCTGAATCAGGATTCTGAGCCAAATTCCAAGCTAGACCGGGCCCCCAAAACCCCCAATTGCCCTGGCCTGAGCCTGCCTTTGCATACACTGCATGCTCTGCCCAGCCGGCCCACACCATGCTAGCATCCAGGCTCCAAGAAGAGACAGAGAGCCCCCGTGTCATTCTCCCCTTCAGGCTTGACAGATGAAGGGAGACTCCTCCTCCCGCTGAGCAGAACTCCAGCCCACACTTTGCCTCCAACTCCATCACGGAGGACTCGGCCCTTCATCCTGGCATCTAAGTCTGTTTGATCAGCTTTTCATCCATTTTCCGAAAATGTAGGATTTGGGGGTGCTCTGAATCTTGCAGGACTAGAAGTGTGGCACCCCGACAGGATATTGGGGTGGCCCCCAACCTGCCATCGGGGAATATCCTGCTCTGTGCCAGCCTTTTCCCCCTCCCCCCACCCCTGGGCCAGCGCCTTTGGGAGTCCGGAGGGGCAGGGGAACCTGTCCTTACTGGGTGGAGATCTAGTGCCCCCTGGAGGTCAGAGAGGACGGGGTAGGAGTGGGGTGTTTGGTGACGCAGGATAAGGAGGCCTCTGAGTCCTGACATCCTGGATCCCCAGGGGCCCTCCTCAGCCTTCCTGACAGTAGAGGGGAGAGTAAGAAGCTCTCTCATTTGCTGGTAAACCTCAGTTTTACTGAGCATCTTTTCAACCATTTTCTTCCTTGAGCAAGAATCCTGTTGGGTGAGGAGCACCTGGGTGGCTCAGTGGGTTAAAGCCTCTGCCTTCGGCTCAGGTCATGATCCCAGGTCCTGGGATCAAGCCCCGCATCGGGCTCTCTGCTCAGCAGGGAGCCTGCTTCCCCCTCTCTCTCTGCCTGCCTCTCTGCCTACTTGTGATCTCTCTCTGTCAAATAAAAAAAAAGGATGTTTTGTCAGGCACTTTTCTAGTCCAGAATTCCTCCCCCCACCCCACCCCTCCTTTCCTCAGTTTGTTTCACCACAGTAGGAAGGGTGCATTTGTGATTCTCCGCTGCTAAGTGACAAGTCTAGCTCACCTCCCCAAACCCCTGAGGGTGACCGCCGAGGACAGGAAGGGCTGCAGGCCCACCAGTGAGCCCCAAGGCTCAGCCTCGCCTCTGCCCTCACTAAGAAAGTCTCACTGAATGGAGGAGTAAGCTCAGTTGTGTTTTCCAGAAGACGTGTTCGAGTACTAAGCCCTGTTCCTGTGAATGTGACCTTATTTGGAAAAAGGGTCTTGACAGATAGATCTTGAGATGAAGTCATCTCGGGTTTAGCGTGGGCCCTGAGGCCAATGGCTGCTGTCCTTCTTAGAGGGACAGACAAGATCGGGTGCGTTCAGTGGGGGGATAGGTATACAATGGAATATTACTCAGCCATCAAAAAAAATGAAATCTGACTCACGAAACGAACTAAGGGTGGCTGGGAGGCAGGGGGATAGGGAGAGGGTGGCTGGGCTGTGGACATTGGGGAGGGGATGTGCTGTTAAGTGCTGTGAAATGTGTAAGCCTGATGATTCACAGACATGTACCCCGGGGCAAATAATACATTATATGTTAATAAAAATTAATTTAAAAAAATGAAATCTTGCCGTTTGCAAGGACGCGGACGGAATTAGATGATACTACGCTAAGCGAAATAAGTCAATCAGAGAAAGACAAATACCATACATGGAATTTAAGGAACAAAACAGAGGATCCTAGGGGAAGAGAGGAAAAAGGAAAGCAAGACGAAACCAGAGAGGGAGACAAACCAGAAGGGACCCTTCATCAGAGGAAACAAACAGGGTTGCTGGAGGGGAGAGGGGTGGGGGGACGGGGTGACTGGGGGATGGGCATTAAGGAGGGCATGTGACGGAACGCGTGTTACAGAAGACTGATGAGTCACAGGCCTGTACCCGTGAGACCAGTAATACATGGTATGTTAATTAATTGAGTTTAAATTAAAAATATATATAAAAAGGAAGAGAGGGACACAGACAGGCAAGAAAGACGGCACTGTGAAGATGTGGCAGAGGCCGGAGGGAGGCGGCCTCAGGCCAAGGAGCACCTTCGGGCAAGCCGGAAGAGGAGAGGAAGGACTCTCCCCTAGAACCTTCAGTGGGAGCATGACCCTGCTGACAGCCTGAGCCCAGACTCCTGGCCCCCAGAACTGCGAGGGGAAAGGTCGGCTGCTTGCCACTATGCAGTGTGGGGAGCTTTGTCATGGTGGCATCGGGAAACTAATAGGAATCAAGAAACCAGGCAAGTTGGGCACCTGGGTGGTTCAGTCCATTAAGCGTCAGCCTCCGGCTCAGGTCATGATCCCAGGGTCCCGAGATCGAGCCCTGCCTCGGGCTCCCTGCTTCTCCCTCTCCTCCCTGCTTGTGCTTTCTCTCACTATCTCTGTCACTATCTGTCTCTCTCTCTCTCTCAAATAAATAAATAAAATCTTTTAAAAAAGGAAAGAAACTAGACAAGCATCAGCAGAAAAAAATGGTAACTCTCCCGGAGACGAGGCCGTGAGCAATTTTAACTACTTCCCGAGGCCACAGCAAGAGCAACTCTTTTGTAAGCAATGAGTTGTCGGAGGGAAATAAGAAACTTTTTATTGTAAAGCCACATAACCTTACAAAAAGCCTGGCAAACAGAAGCAAGCACATACTCATTCTTCCATAAAACCCTCGGGATTCTGCAGGTCTGGGTTCCAATCCCTGCTCTGTTATCTTCCTTTTGCCTTCGGGTAATTCACTTCTCCGAGCCTCAGTTTACTCATCTGTCAAGTGGGGATAATAATCTGTCCTCCCAAATTTGTTGGGGTTAAATGAGGAAACACACACGAGTCCCCAGCCTGGGCCTGGCCACCCACCGAAGCTCAGTAAGAGGCTCCAACTCCTAGTTCTCTCCTCTCTCTGGTTAAAAAACAAAACAAAACAAAAAAAACCCTCCAAAATGACAAAATGTGATGTTTGAAATCCCTAAATTTGGATGTATCACAGCTTTCTTCTTCCTTTCTTTAGAAACAATGATTTTTTTTTCTTTTTATAACTTTCAAAAATTTCTTTTTCTTTTTTTTTATTTTAAAGATTTTACTTATTTATTTGACAGAGAGAGATCACAAGCAGGGAGAGAGGCAGGCAGAGAGAGAGGAGGAAGCAGGCTCCCCGCTGAGCAGAGAGCCTGATGCGGGGCTCGATCCCAGGACCCTGAGATCATGACCTGAGCTGAAGGCAGAGGCTTTAACCCACTGAGCCACCCAGGTGCCCCTCAAAAATTTATTTTTCAATCCACAGGTGGTAAAACATACTCTCTTCGGTGTCATTCTCTGAGTTTTGACAAATGCATAGCAGAAACAACCACTGAGCCCGTCAATATGGAGAACGTTGCATCGCATCTCCTTCCCACCGAATTCCCTTCTCTGTCCCTTCGCGGTCAGCTTCTCCCCCGGCCCCTGGGGACCACCAATCTGTTCTCCTTTGGCCTCTTCTCCAGTGTCAGAGAAGTGGACTCACACGGCACGTGGTCTTCCGAGTCTGGAGGCTTCCGAGGCCTGTAGAAGCTGTCGCGGGGATTCCTTCTCATCGCAGATGATTCCGTCCCATCGCCGAGGAGACTGCGCGGACCACCACGGTTGGCTTGTCCCTCCGCCAGGCGAGGGATGGGGCCGGTCCTCAGATTCTGGCGAGGATGAACAAAGCAGCTATAAACAGTCAGCCCGGGTCCCTGTCAGCAGCGCAGGGACGACAAAGGTCAGTCGCTGAGGAGCGAACGAACCTTCGCGGTCACTTCTGCCTCCTGCCTTCCCTCCGAATGTCAAATCCTTGCTTTGGTCTCATTTCCTTTTATTTCCACTGATGTGAAGAAGGGCCCAAGAGCCCCGAAAGGACGCAGGAGAGGTTCCAAACAGCCCAGAAAAGGGTTCGGGGTCTCCGAGCAGGATGGCCCAATCTCAAGGAACTCGGAAGTCAACCCTGAAGGGGGACCATCTGCTTGACTCAAGTCTCCTGATTCCCACGGGAGCCTCCCCGAGAAACACCCTCGCGGACACACCAAATATCTGAGCCCCCCACCCCCACCCCATGGCTCAGTCAAGTCACATGTAAAATGAACGATCATAGAAACTGGGGGACAGGGGCGCCTGGGAGGCTCAGTGGGTTAAAGCCTCTGCCTTCGGCTCAGGTCATGATCTCAGGGTCCTGGGATCAAGCCCCGCATCGGGCTCTCTGCTCAGCAGGGAACCTGCTTCCCTCTCTCTCTCTGCCTGCTTGTGATCTCTCCCTCTGTCAAATAAATAAATAAAATCTTTAACAAAAATAAAAGAAACCGGGGGACCCCTCCCTGCCCGGCTGGCTCATCGGTGGGGCTGCCCCCCGCCCCGAGCAGCACGTAACCGGGTGCTGCGTCCTCAGGCCTGGCTGCTGGCCCAGGGCCTGGGTCTGGCTGGGGGACAGCAGGCCGAGGTGGGGACGAGGGTGGCGGTCAGCCAGTGACCGCGCTCCTCAGCAGAAACTCTGGAGCCAGCGCTGTGCCCTCAGGGGACACGCACCAGCTTTGCCAGGTTATTCGTCAGGGTTCTGCAGAGGCCCCCCTGAGAAGCCTTGCCGTGGTGCACCTGGGCCCAGAAATGGAGTCCAGGCCGTCCTTTCTCCTCGATGCGTCTGGACCATTCTCCACCCTCCCCACAAAGCAGACCTCTGAACCTCCTGTTGTCAGACCTTCTGCCCCCCGGGGGTGGGGGTGGGGGGAGCCCCACCTCTGCTCAGGCCCTGCCCCCTGCCCTCCACTCCTTGAAGTGGCTGGGGACACGCACAGTCCTGCTGACCAGTGTCACTCACAGTCAAAAGTGTTCCGCTGGATGGGGCCCCGGGCCACCTTCCTGTGACCCACTGCCATCTGGCCCGGTCCCCGCCCTGCTCCTTGGGGGCTGTTCCCACCTGTCCCAGGCTGCTTCCATGTCACTGAGGAAATGGGGAGCCCCCCAGCCAAGGACTCCCCCAGGCTCTCCTGGCTACGTTCGTCTGTTCCGATGAGGCTTGCGCCCATCTCTCACACCCACGGTCGCCTCTACCTGCAAAATGTCACCAGGATACAGCCCCTTTGCACCCCTGCCTCTCGCCTCCTGCCAGGCTCCCTGTCTCTGTCTCTGGGTCCTTCCCCGGCCTGGACTCGACCCAGCAGCCAGAGGGACGGAGTTAAACACAAGCCAGGTGAGATCACAATGGGAAATTTCTCATCTCTTCTCTCTCTCCCTGGGGTCAAAGCTCCCTCGGGCTTAGCCAATGCCCGGCCGATGCCTGGACCAGGTTACCTTCTGCCCCGTCTCTGCCCCTTCTCCCTCGGGCTCATCTACCCGCCGGCCTCCTTCCTGGCTCACAGACACGTGCTCCCACGGGAGCCTTGCTGTCCCCCCCGGATCCCTGCCCCACCCTCCCTCCCAGGACGCTCCCTCCTGCCCCTGTTTGCCCAGCTTTTCTAAAACGCTACTCTCCTAGCCAGGCCTTTGCAGGCCACCCCACCTAAGATGCACCCCTCCCCAAACCCAGCATCTCCCTCCCTGCCCTGGATTCATACCGGCACTCAGTGCCCTGTCTTCTGTTAAATCTTTCTTTCCCTTGTTTCGCATCCACCTCCCCGGACAGTATTGGAAGCTCCGTGAGAACAGGGAGTTCTCCATTATTCGCTGCTGACCCCGAGTCTACAGCAGTGCCTGGCCCTTGCTAGGAGCTCAGTAAGACTCTGTGCTCCTTCCGTGTCCGCGCCCACTGGGCACCCCCACTTGGGTCCAGATCAGAGCCCTTCTTGCTGACCCCAGCCTGATGCTTCAGCAGACCCCTGCTCCTGCACCATTTCCACCGCGCTACTGGCTCCTTCCCAGCGGTGTGCAAACATGCATGCACACTGTCATGTCTCTGTTCTTACAAAACCACCACAAACCCCACAAAAGCCTCTCTTGGCCCAGCATCACTTTCCAAGAAGTGTACCAGTCCTCTGATCTAGAAAATTCCCTCAAAGAAAGTCTGCGTTGTCTATGTCCCCTCCCCCACCCCTCCCCAGCAAAGACAAGGTCTTCCTTTCCCCCAGGCCCTAAACTTTGGGGTCTCAGTCTCACACTTTCCTCCACACCTTGCAGCCACACCACCGTCCTCACTGGGTTGGAACGCACCAGACATCGCCTTGCACCAGCTGTGCCCCATTTCTGGAATGTTCTCTGCCACCACCCACCTATATCTGCAGGGTTTGTTCCCATCCCCTCCTCGATGGATTTCCTCCTTGGCAGGCTGTCACTATGTCTCACACTCTATGTGTGATTGGCTGATTGGTTGAGTGATTGACCGTCTGTCTCCCCCCACTAGAAAGTGCCAGAATGCCAGCTCCTGTGTTCACTAGCAGTATCTAGTACATGATAAGTTCTCACAAAGATGTCCTGGATTGTACTTGAGGATTTAACGTAAGTGATTAAAAAGTTTAAACGCCAGACGTTTCCGGAGGACACGTGGAAAGAGCAGAGTTTTGTCTTTTCAGACTAACTCAGAAATTAGTGTTCTCTAGAAAACACCATCCAGCTGTGACTCTCCACGTCCTTGGTGGGGATGGTGGGGACCGAGGGTTCTGATGGAAATCTAGAACCGAACGTAAATCACAGAAAAATCGAGACTCGAGCGGGAGCTCCGCCGAGTCAGGTACTTTGAGACACATGATCTGGGTCGAAATTCCAAGATGCCGGTTCATTCAAGGCCGGTTTCATTCATTCAAGGGGCCGGTTCATGCTCAGAACCGGTACTGGGAGCATCTGTGTGATTCTTGCGGATCCCCCTGCAGCCGGGCTGCGGGGCCAGACCCAGCTCTGCCACCTCCTGGCTCTGGGATGCTGTGTAGATGGCCTACACTGTCCGTGCCTCGTTCTTCCCATCTACGAAGTGGGGACAGTAATACTTCCGTCACAAGGCTGTTGTGATATTTAAACACGTAAAGCCTGGGTAAGGGCAACCTCTGAAAGGCTCTCGGTAATCCCCCTCACTTCCCCCCTGCACAGCCGTGTGTAATGCCTTCCCTCGTGTATGGGCTGGATTTACTGCCTACTTCTGACCAACAGAACACGGCAGAACTGATGGGGTATTGCTGCTGAGCTCAGGCTCTGAAAGACAGTGACTTGCTGACCCTCTCTCCTTCCCCATCTCCCCTCCACCCTCCTCCCCTGGTCACTCGCTCACTCTGATTCTGTATCATGAGCTGATTCTATACCATGATTCTATATCATGAGCTGCTCTATGGGGAGGCCCACACTCCCCATAGAAACTAAGGACACCCATCTGCCAGGAAATCCTGCCAACAACCGCATGAGTGAGCTCAGCCACAGGTCCTTCCTCGGCCGACACTTCAGTGGTAGCCTCATGGAGTCAGAAGACCCAACTAAACTGTGTCCAGACTACTGACCTGCAGAAACCACGAGATAATAAATGTCTGTTGCTTTAAGCTAAGATCTTGGTTTTTTATTTGTTACACAGCAAGAGGTAACTAATACAACCTAGAAAATGCTCAGCATGGGACTCCTGGCTGGTTCTGTTGGAAAAGCGTGCGACTTTTGATTTTGGGGTTGGGAGTTTGAGCCCCATGTTGGGTAGAGAGACTACATTTAAAAAAACATCTTGGGGCACCTAGGCGGGTCAGTCAGTTAAGCAACCGACTCTTGATCTCAGCTCAGGTCTTGATCTCAGGGTTGTGAGTTCAACCCCGACGTTGGCCTTCACACTGGGTGGGGAGCCTACTTAAAAAAATAAGTAAAAAGTAAAAATCTTTAAAAAAATAAATAAAATGCCCAATACAATCGCTGGCTCAGGGCATACATTCAATAAAGGACTAGTAATGACCATGCTGTGTATACAAGGGGAGTGCAAAATACATAGGACATAAACCTAGTCATCAGGCCCTTGACATGGCCCGCTGACAATGAATCTATGTCCTTTGCCACTTTGTAAAGCCATCAAACAGGTGCATTGAGTCCAGAGGAGAAAAATGTATATTGTATCCTACTGTTTAAGAAGGACAAGTGGTCCAAGCGTATAAAAGTATTTGTTTATATTAAACAAAGAAAGGGAAACCTAAAAGCCAGGATCAGACTGAGGGGGTGAGAGGGAACAGTGTCAAGAGAACACGAGGAGAGGAAGACTTCTCCAAAGACACCCTGTTTTGTACTTTTGACTCTGGAACCACGGAAATGCTTTATTCAGTTATAAACCTGAATTAAACTGAAAGGAAAATAATCCCCTAAAAAACAGAAGCAAAATGAAACAAATAGACGTAACTGTATGTAAAGTTGGTGGCTCAATCACCTAGATGGGAACTATTTCAAGAGTAAGTCATTTTACCGCACATCGCAGAATGAGACACCCTAAATCTCTGAATGTTTTTTTTAAAAGAGCAAATGAATGGGGGCGCCCGGTTGGCTCCGTTGGAAGAGCATGCGACTCTTGATCTCAGGGTTGTGAGTTCAAGTCCCACTCTGGGTATAGAGTTTCCTAAAACTAAATAAATACATTTAAAAATAAATTAAATAAGCAAACTTAAAAATAAATTAAATAAATAGAAATTCAAAAAATAAAAAGAGCAGGGACACTTGGGTGACTCCGATCGTTAAGCATCTGCCTTCGGCTCAGGTCATGATCCCAAGTCCCACATTGGGCTCCTTGCTCGGGTGGGGAGCCTGCTTCTCCCTCTGTCTGCTGCTCCCCCTGCTTGTGCTCTCTCTCCCTCTCTCTCTCTCTGACAAAGAAATAAAGAAAAATCTAATAAATAAATAAATAGAGCAAATAAATCTTTCAGTAGTTATGTTGTTAGCAATACTATTAGTATTTTCCCAAAATAAATAATATAAATTAATATATGCTATATTATGTTTAAAACACATGTAATTATGCATACAGATAAGACAAATAAGTAATATGTTAATGTACTTAGGAACCAAGATTGTAAGCATAAGAGAAAAAAGAAACAGAAATCAAAGAAGTTAAGTAAAAACTTTATAATCCTAAACTTAAGCTGGAAGTATGAACCTAAAGTCATTGTGCATTTCCTATTTATTTTTTTAATTTATTTTAAAAAATATTTTATTTCTTTTTAAAAATTAAATTTAATTAACATACACTGTAATTATTAGTTTCAGAGGTAGAATTAATGATTCATCAGTTGCGTATAATATCCAGGGCTCACTACAAGTACCTGCCTAATGCCCATCACTCAATTACCCCATCCCTCCACTCACCCCACCAAAATTATTTTATTTTTAATTAATGTCTACACTCAACGTGGGGCTCAAACTCACAACCCTGAGATCAGGAGTTGCATGCTCTACGGACTGAGCCCACCAGGTGCTCCACGTTTTCTCTTTAAAATGAAAAGTATTTCCCAGCTCTACCCACTAAAGACACTTAAAATCTAATAAGCAATCCAGTCTTGTTCACAAAATAAAACAAAACAAAAACCTAATAAGCACCCAGTAACAAAGCACTTGACTCCCAGACTGTGGTCTTTAAACACCATTTTCCATTAAAAGGAGCCGGGGCTTCGTGGCTGATTCCAAGTCCAAGCAAAAAGGACAGGATGAAAAAAAAAAAAAAGAAAAAAAAAAAAAAAAAAGGACAGGATGAGCCTGGAAAATCTGGTCATGCAAACAAGAAAGTTCTGATAGACTATTATAGCTCTTCCTCTTTCTTCCCTGCTTTAAAAAATACTCATTGGTTTTTGTTCATAAAAAAGCCACTAGGTGGATGTGAACAAGTTAGGCTGTTACGAGCAGGTAGACCCTAATCAGGTTGGGCGGGGGGGGTGTCAAGTCCCATGCTCAGGTGAATGGCAGCCCACAAGGTCTGGAGCTAAATGTCAAACAAAGGAATTGAAATAATGGAAGCCAATTTCTGTCCATCAGAGAAGGGACATACAAATATGGGAAGGGGAAAATCTAGAATAGCTTTAGTACTCCTGGACTGGAATCATCAGTAATGCTGAGACTCAAGGTTTTTTTAATCAATAGGATGGGAGAAATGGAGACACTATTGTAAGGTTTTCATACTTTCCACCAAGCAGTATATTATCACTTAACAGTAGATTGTGATTTCTTTCTTGTTCATTTTATTTTTTTTAGTAATCTCTACACCAATCAAGGGGCTTGGACTCACAACCCTGAGACCAAGAGTTACACACATACTCCTCTGAATGAGCTACCCAGGTGCTCCAAGATAAACTGATTAATTGAAATGTGTTACAAACCCTAAAGCAATCATTACAATAATAAAAGTTATAATAAGCCAAAAAATGAGATATAATAGAAACTTTAAAATATTCAGTTAGGCAATAAGAAGACAGAAAAGAGAAAAAGGGAAACAAAAACCAACAAGACAAATGGAGAGGTGCCTGGGTGGCTCAGTGGGTTAAGCCTCTGCCTTTGGCTCAGGTCATGATCTTAGGGTCCTGGGATAGAGCCCTGCATTGGGCTCTCTGCTCAGTGGGGAGCCTGCTTCCCCCCCTCTCTCTGCCTGCCTCTCTGCCTACTTATGATCTCTCTCTCTGTCAAATAAATAAATAAAATCTTTAAAAAAAAAAAGACAAATAGAAAACTAATAGCAAAATGTTAGATTTAAACCTAACTATAACAAGGGCCATAGTAAATATAAATGGTTTAAATATCCAAATTTAAAGGCAGAGATTGTCAGACTGAATAAAAAAGCAAGATTCAGCTGCACACTGTCTATAAGAAACACACTTTAGGGGCGCCTGGGTGACTCAGATGGTTAAGCGTCTGCCTTTGGCTCAGGTCATGATCTCTAGTTCCTGAGACTGAGCCCCACATCAGGATCCCAGCTCAGTGGGGAGTCTGCTTCTCCCTCTGCTTCTCCCTCTGCCCCTGCTCTTTTTCTCTGGCAAATAAATAAATAAGTAAACAAACAAACAAACAAACAAATAAATAAATAAATCTAGAAGGAAGGAAGGAAGGAAGGAAGGAAGGAAGGAAGGAAGGAAGGAAGCTCTTAAACAAAAAAAAAAAAGCATCTGACTCTTGATTTTGACTCAGCCATGATCTCAGGGTTGTGAGATTGAGCCCCAAGTCGGGCTCCATGTTGGATGTGGAGCCTGCTTAAGATTCTCTCTCTTTCTTCTCCCTCTCCCATCCCACTCCACTTGTACACATATGCACACTCTGTAACACACACACTTCAAATATAAAGACACAAATAGATTAAAAGTAGAAAAATGGAAAAAGATTTAGTACTCTATCCTTAATCAAAACAAAAAGCTGACTACATTAATATCAGACCAAGTAGATTTTAGAATAAAATATATTACAATGATAATAAGGGTATATAATAATGATAAAGGGGTCAATTCATCAAGAGGACACAAGAGGGGGCATCTGGGTGGCTCAGTCAGTTTAAGCACAGGTCCTGATCTTGGGGTCCTGGGAACAAGCCCCACATCGGGCTCCCTGCTCAGCAGGAAGCCTGCCTCTCCCCCTTCCACTACCCCTGCTTGTGTTCCCTCTCTCACTGTGTCTCTCTCTGTCAAATAAATAGATAAAATCTTAAAAAAAAAAAAGTCTGAAAATTAAATAACACACTTCTAGATAACCTAAGGATCAAAAAAGAAGTCAAAGGGAATTTTGAAAGTATTCTGAATTGACTGAAAATAAAAATATGACATATCAAAATTTGTGGGAAGATTAGCTATCGATTTTTTATAGATGTTCTTTATCAAATCATCCCTCCTATTCCCAGTTTGCAGAGAGTTTGGGGGTTATTTTAAACTATGAATGGGTGTTAGGTTTTGTCAAATGCTTTTTCTGTATTAATTGATGGGATCATATGCTTTTTCTTCTTTAGCCTATTGATCCTGTGAGTTACATTAATTGATGTTTGAATATTGACACAGCCTCTCACATGGAGACTGTAACCCACTTGGTAATGGTATGTAATTCGTTTTTATGTATTGCTGAATTTTATTTGTCAGCATTTCATGGAGGAGCTCACCAAGTTCATGAGAACTATCGGTCTGTAGTTTTCTTCATGTTGTCTTTTCTGATTTTGATATCAGGGTAATATTGGCCTCATAAAATAAGTTGAGAAGTATTTTCTTTCTCCTATTTTTGGGAAGAGATTGTGTAATATTGGTGTCAATTTTTCATTAAATGTTTGGTATAATTCTCTTTGAACCCACCCTGGACATAGACTTTAAAAAATATTTTATTTATTTATTTGAGAAAGAAAGAAATGGCATGAACAGGGGGAGGGGCAGCCTGAAGTGGGGCTGACTCCAAGGTCCTGGGACCATGACCTGAGCCAATGGCAGACACTTAATCAACTGAACCACCCAGGTGTCCCTATAGACATTTTTTAAAGTTCATTATTTTTTAAGTAATCTCTACATCCAACAGGGGGCTTGAACTCATGACCTCAGATCAAAAGTTGCATGTTCTTCCAACTGAGCCATCCAGGTGACTGTAGACATTTTTTATGGGAGATACGAAGTTATGAGTTCAATTTCCATAATAGTTATAGGACTTTTCAGATTACATATCTCATGATTGAGTTTTGGTGGTCTGTGATTTTAAGGAGTTGGCTCATTCCATTTAAATGATCAAGTTAGTAGTGTAAAGTTGTTCAGAGTATTCTTTTATTATCCTTTTAATGGCTGTAGGGTCTGTAGTGATACTCCATGTTTCTTTCTTTCTTTCTTTCTTTCTTTCTTTCTTTCTTTCTTTCTTTCTTTCTTTCTTTCTCTCTCTCTCTCTCTCTCTCTCTCCTTCCTTCCTTCCTTCCTTCCTTCCTTCCTTTTCTTTCTTTCTTTCTTTCTTTCTTTCTTTCTTTCTTTCTTTCTTTGCGAGAAGGTGAATGAGAGAGCACGAGAGGGGGTTGAGGCAGAGGGAGAGGCAGACACATTTGATCCCGGGGCCCTGATATTCCTTGTTTCAGTCCTGATATTGGTGATTTGTGTTTTCTCTCTTTTCACATTATCGGTCATTCTGGAGGTTTATAAAATTTTATTCTTTTTTTTTTTTTCAAAGAACCAGTTTTTATTCCATTAATTTTCTCTCTTGTTTTCCTATCTTCAACTTCATTGACTTCTACTCTTTATCATTCCTTCCTACTGCTTGCTTTGGATTTCTTGTATTCTTTTTTTTTTTTTTTAATCTAGTTTCTTGCGGGAGGAATTTAGGTTACTGATTTGAGACTTGCCTCTTTTCAAATGTAAGCACTTGGTGCTAAATATCTCCCTCCCAGCTCTACTTTACCTGCATCCCACAAATGGCTGTGTATTTTCATTTTCAGTACTATGTAGCAGGTGATTTTCAGAAGAGGTGCCAAGAGATGTCTGGAGGCGACAAAGACAGCCATCTACCAAAAGTCACGCTCCAACCCTCAGCAGCACAGAAGTGTTGCCAGGAAGAACATGTTTCCATGTTGTCCTTGCCCTTGGTAAGGCAAGATGAATGGTTCTCATCAATGGTGTGTGAGAAGCACTGCGTGTTTCTTCCAAGCCAATGCAGTTAAGAAATAAATATTCTTTGTCCACCTTCTTCCTTTCCACTGACTCTGGCAAACAATGATGACAAAGCCTTCGGGGATAGAGACAAAAGATGGACAGAATATAGGTCCCTGAATTACTGTGTCTAGGAGAAAAGCCTCCCACCAACCAGGAGCACTCATATTGGTCTGTTAAATGGGGGAGACACATGCCTTTTTTTTTTTTTAAGATTTTACTTAGTTATTTGATAGAGAGGAGAGAGATCACAAGCAGGCAGAGAGGCAGGCAGAGAGAGAGAGGGGGAAGCAGGCTCCTTGCTGAGCAGAGAGCCCGATGTGGGGCTCGATCCCAGGACCCTGAGATCATGACCTGAGCCGAAGGCAGAGGTTTTAACCCACTGAGCCACCCAGGCGCCCCGACACATGTGCCTTTTGAATTAATCCATTAATAGTTTGAAATGCACGGGTTAACAGTAAACTAGTATGTCTTTGCCATTAACCTCAAACTTCAGCCAGAGTTCCTTAAAAGATGCCTGCTAATCATACGTTCAGGACATCGCATCCGTGAACATACTTGAACTTCCTGATTTCATACAGAAGCCATTCTTGGGTACTAAAGGCTTTAGGTTTATTGCCTTGCTATACCTAGTACACGGAGAACATTTAAAAGAAGAAGAAGAAGAAGAACATTTTGAACACGAGGGCTGATCAGAACGCCCAATTCAAAAGCACTGGGGAGTGATGCGGACCAGCACAGCCCCCGAGCTGACTGCCTGCCTGGACCTCGGCTCTCTCCCCACTCATGTCTGCTGAAGACAAACCTCTGGAGAACGGAGAACCCCTGAATGGTCTCCCCAGACTGTTCCTGTTTCCTACCTCCCCACGATGGGCACATAGATGCCCTGGGAAGGAGCTCGTGCTCCGTGGCCCTGACTGAGCCTCCTTCTCTGGTCTTTATGCTGCATTTTTGGATATCAGAGAACCGTCTACAAAACTGAATACAAAACACAACCCCAAACTTCTGCTCTGTCCTGCTCACAATTAAAACTACCTGCTCTCGTCTTCGATTTCTTCTGTATCCCCTGCCGTATTTGCCTCATTGGCCTCTTTTTTAGCCCAATTATATTCAAAATAGGAAGTTGAAATGGTTATATCTTTAAAAGAGAACTATCTTCCCTCCCAGGCCAAATGAGGGTGCTTTTCCCCATCTTTTCTCTCTGCACTTCCTCTCCCACAAAAGCTATTGAATTTGAGCTCTCTTAACTCCTCTCTGGTTTATAAGGTCTGATTTATAGGACGGATTACCTATGTAGCGCTCAGGAAGGTACTTGTCTGTCGGCTAGCACGGGGCCTGATTTCGCCGCCCTGCCCCCACGCCCGTTTATTCATTCATGGCATGGAGAGATCCAGAGGGCCAGAGCAATTTCATCAGCCCTTGGATTTCACGTACTGTGAGCCTCCTCTCTCCCCAGACCCTACTGCTACCATAAATAGACATCACGTGGCTTCCTTTTATGATAAGGTCAGAGGAAACGAGTGCACAGGGAGCAGCCGTTAGGAGAGTCGGAGCTCTGAGTTTCCAGTATAAAACCTCAACAGTGATCATCTTCTTGCCTGGGGGCTGGATCAGAGAGGAGGGGCAAGGAGCGAGAACGCGGTTCACCTCCCAAGGCAACTCCCCTGGATCCCTGAACCCTTCCCTGACTCCCAGCAGCGGCCTCTGCCCTCAGCCATCTTTGGGGGGTGGGGGGGGCGCAGCCGCCTCCCCTCCCCGCCCGCCTCGCCAGGCTCTGGGGCTCCCCCGGTTCATTTTCCAATAGAGCTGTCAGTTTTTATTGCTGATAGGAGAAATCATTTTCTCTCTTAGCTGAATGTTAATTGGCCTTTCCCCTCTCTCATTCAGTTACTACACACCATCCCCTAGTCTGCACCTCAAGTAGAGGAGCATTCCAGAAAGACAAGGAAGGTGGTTCTTTTGAAATTGCTAAAGCAGAGGTTTAGAGGAAGCTAAACAGGAGCGCGCAGAGGGAGTTTTACCCACGAGCTCAGTAGCTCCCCGTGAGCTCTGCCCATCACCAGATGCAGTTTCTATGCTCCCCAGGGGACTCGGATTTCTTTCTTTCTTGCAAGGAGAGGTCAAGGGAGAAGCAGGCTCCCTGCCGAGCAAGGAGCCCAATGTGGGGCTCGATCCTAGGACCCTGGGATCATGACCTGAGCCAAAGGCAGCTCCTTAACCAACAGAGCCACCCAGCCGTCCCAAGACTCGGATTTCATAGGCAGATCTGTGAGGCCTGCTGGGTCTAGCTGAAGCCTCCACGAAGCATGTTTGAGGTGCCGGGCACCAGGACTCAGAGAGGCAGACTAACCAGGGAGTCTCAGGAGACAAACTGATAGATCGGAGGCATTGGTTTGATGTGACCAGAGCCCGTGGCAGAGGTGAGCCAGGGTACCAGAGACACAGAGGGTCAGAGAGCAGCGCTGGAGAAAGCTAAGCCGCAGGCCCACTGTACAGATGAACTAGGTTCCATGGGAGGGGTGTCCCCCGTGGAGGGGACAGTCTGTGCAAAGTCACGGGTGCATGGAACAGCGGGGTGCACGAGAGGAGCGGTGGGGAGCTTGGTTGGACCGAAGGTTAAGGTCATGTGGAAGACCAGGCCACAGCAGGGCTCGGGTGCCCAAGCAAGGTCCCCGCCCCCATATAATTTCAGGCACTTAAAAAATAAATAGCCTTATTGAGATTTAACTTCTTTACCATTAATTTCACCAGCTAGGGGCACCTGGGTGGCTCAGTTGGTTAATCATCTGCCTTCGGCTCAGGTCAGGATCTCTGGGTCCTGGGATCGAGCCCTGCATCAAGCCCCAAATTAGGTTCCCTACTCAGCAGGGCATCTGCTTCTCCGTCTCCCTCTGTCCCTCCCCCTGCTCATGCTCTTGCAAATAAATAAATAAAATCTTTATGTATTTTTTTAAGATTTTACTTATTTATTTGACAGAGAGAAGAGAGATCACAAGTAGGCAGAGAGAGAGGGGGAAGCAGGCTCCCCGCTGAGCAGAGAGCCCGATGAGGGGCTCGATCCCAGGACCCTGAGATCATGACCTGAGCCGAAGGCAGAGGCTTTAACCCACTGAGCCACCCAGGTGCCCCAGTTATTATTATTTTTTAATTGCAAGTAAGAAACAAAAACAAAGCAAACGAAACCAGCTTTCACAATAAGGGGGACTCGGTTCTGAGAAAAGCTTGACTAGGATCATGTGAAAAAACTCTCCCCACCAAAACAGAAATGTGTGATGAAATATAACCGCACATACAGATTGTAAGTGTGGGGGCTGTGATTTGACCCTGCAGCTGAATCCGGGAGGGATGCGAGAGAGCGGTGGAAGGATATCAGAGCCGGTAAGCCAGAGCCCTCGGCTTTGACCTCCACATTGAGATGAACGTTGAGATGAAAGTGAGATCGCCAGCTGACAGGACATAGAGAGTTAAAATTGTGACTCTTCGGGAAGCCAGGCTCCTTAAAGATCCTCCAAGGACTGATCGCTCAGCGAAAGGGCGGGCTAGGAAAACCCCATCACCAGACACGAGGGAGCTTGCCCTGCCACAGCACGGGCAAGAGCAGTGGGGTCTTCAAAAAGGGTCCTCTGGGGGCGCCTGGGCGGCTCAGTCATTAAGTGTCTGCCTTCGGCTCAGGTCATGATCCCAGGGTCCTGGGATCGAGTCCCTCATGGGGCTCCCTGCTCGGCGGGGAGCCTGCTTCTCTCCCTCTCCCCCTCCCCCTGCTTGTGTTCCCTCTCTTGCTGTGTTTCTCTCTGTCAAATAAGTAAAAATCTTAAAAAAAAAAAAAAAGGGGGGGTCCTCTGAAAACTGCAAATGTCCTATCTGCGCTCTGAGTGGGTTGGAGGTCCAAATTTATATTGCACGCATGGTCTGGGATTCATACGTCAAGAGAAAAAAATAATCCCAAGCTGGTAATAATCCTAGACGACCCGGTAAAGCAAATGCAAAATGGCTTTAGAGGGACACTCTTACAATGTAGGTAGCCGTCTCCAACTCCCACAGAAGAAACAAGCTCCTCCAAAGATGAGCTCATAACACCCAATCCCACGATGCGTGAAGAGGTCATCTTGAGCATGGCAGCAGGCGCCACAAACGTGAGGCTAGAGCGCGGAGACCCAGAGAATGGAACAGCCTGCAAAGGAGAATGTGCACGATGTTTATCATGATCGAGGGCCAAAATGAAAAAGTCAGACGCTTAAGGAGATAACAATACATTATGGAGGTGAGCACAAACAGAACTGGACGACATTTATAGGTGGAACGATGCCGTGTCTGAGATTTGGGGAGCAGTATGTGTACAGCAGGAAGGGCCCTGGATTGATATTTGTTGAGGGTGAAAAGTAATCAGGGTATCGGGGCTTTTTATCCTCTTGTCTCTAATTTTATGTACATTGGGAAATGTCCCTAAGGAAGATAAAAAAACAAACAGAAGACAGATCTCCAGACAGAACTTCTAGAAATGCGCAATAGACATAATGAGATGTAAATGTCAGGACAGACAGGTCTGATGGCCGATGGTACACAGATGAAGAGAGAACTGATGAGCTAAAACATGGAAAACAATATCCAGAGTGCAAAGTAGAGGGATAGACAGATGAAAAATTTCCAGAGGGATTAAAAGACACGGAGGAGAGACCACCCGGTTAGGAAACCATTTGACTTCTCGTAGTGACGTGCTAGACATGTTTTACTTCTAGGCAAGTATCCTAAGGAAACATACGCAGGAGCGCTAAGCCACGGGTAAGAATGTTCACAGCAGCACTATGTGTAATCGAGAAAAGATGGGGATGAGCTAAATGTCCTTCAGTGGCAGAGAAGATCCACTGATTGCATTTTATTCATATAACCGACGACTACAGAGCAGTAAAAATAACCTGCAGCTAATGTATCCACACAGATCTATCTTAAAACCATAACTTGCAGAGGGATGCTTCAGAGTCATAACTTTTATGAAAAGCTTAAAAATATAAAACAAGGGGCGTCTGGGTGGCTCAGTCATTAAGCATCTGCCTTTGGCTCAGGTCGTGATCCTGGGGTCCCGGGATTGAGCCCTGCATCAGGCTCCCTGCTCAGCAGAGAGCCTGCTTCTTCCTCTGCCTGTGTTCCCTCTCTGTGTCTCTCTCTGTCAAATAAATAAACAAAATCTTAAAAAAAAAATTTTTTTTAAATATATATATATAACAATACTACATATCGTTTAGGGGGTACAGACGCTTCTAATAAAATGCACTGTTAGGAATAAATGGGATTGTTGCCCATAGTAATAAGGAACATCAAGAAGATATAAGAGATCTAACTCTTTTTTTTTTTTTTTTTTAAAGATTTTATTTATTGGGCGCCTGGGTGGCTCAGTTGGTTAAGCAACTGCTTTCGGCCCAGGTCATGATCCTGGAGTTTCGGGATCGAGTCCCGCATCGGGCTCCCAGCTCCACGGGGAGTCTGCTTCTCCCTCTGATCTTCGCTGCTCTCATCCTTTCACTTTCTCTCTCTCAAATAAATAAATAAAATCTTTAAAAAAAAAAAGATTTTATTTATTGATTTGACAGAGAGAGAGATCACAAGTAGGCAGAGAGGCAGGCAGAGAGAGAGGGGGAAGCAGGCTCCCCGCTGGGCAGAGAGCCCGATGTGGGGCTTGATCCCAGGACCCTGAGATCATGACCTGAGCCGAAGGCAGAGGCTTTAACCCACTGAGCCACCCAGGTGCCCCAAGAGGTCTAACTCTTAAGCACCCAACAACGTGTCAAAGGTGATCAGAATTACATGGGGAAGTTGACAAATCCGATGTGCTGGTTTGGATCATCCAAGAAACATGCCCAGATGGAGTGAGATGCACAAGAGATTTATTGGGGGAAGCGTCTAAGAAGGACCACAGGGAGAAGGAACAGGAGCAGGCTGGAGAGCCTCAGGCTACTGGGGCAGGTCTAACACCGGAGAGAGAAGGAGGAAGCCTCACACCCCAGTATGACTGAGAGGAAGCTTTGGCCCAGCAGGTGGGCTGTCCCCAAGCAAAGACTGCTGGATCCCGTCCCCTACGGTGATTGGATCCCGATGGGAGCAGCCTGGGGAGGCGGGAGGTGGCAAGGTGGTTGGGTGTCAGTGCCACACCAGGTCTGAAGGTGTCCCCGTTGGAAGCTTGAGGTGACTACATACTCCCCACAGCCGGTTCCTCTAATGGGGACTCTGAGCGACACCCATCCACAGTGCCACAGGTGCCATCACAGTAGAGTATCATAATATACACCAGACACAGCCCTCAGCGACTGATAGATCAGGCAGGCAAAATTCGAGACATCCTCCTAAAGATTAATGGACAATAATCAACGCCTATATTCAGGAATTAGAGAACAGACCTTGCAAGGCACACATGGGACTTTTATAAAAATCACACATGTGGTAGGTCACAAAGCCATTGCCAACCCATACAAAGAACAGAGAGTTGGCCGTGATATAATAAGATTAGAAATAAATCACAAAACTCGTTTTTGGGGGGCGCCTAGGTGGTTCAGTCAGTTAAACTGCCTTCGGCTCGGGTCATGATCCAAGGTCCTGGGATGGAGCCTCGCATCGGGCTCCCTGCTCAGAAGGGAGCCTGCTTCTCCCTCTGCCTTTGCCTGACACTCTTGCTTGTGCTCTCTCTCTGTCTCTCTGTCAAGTAAATAAATAAAATCTTTTTTTAAAAAACTTTTTTTTAAGTCATAGCTTTTGGAATTTATTTGTTTACTTATTTCCTTCCTTCCTTCCTTCCTTCCTCATTCATTCATTCATTCATTCATTCAT
>CM053611.1:103943172-103980357 GCA_028646535.1 Procyon lotor
CGTGCCCATACAAGAAATAGAGTGAAGCCCTGCCTAGGAGAATTGTAATGGGCCTCTTCCCTCCTGGAACGTCCCAGGCCTGGAATGTGCCAGGCGCAGGCGTCCGGAGGGCCCTCTCCTCGGCATTGCCCCACCCCAGTCCCCCCAACTTCCCCCAGGATTCCGGATCCCCGTCCTTCAGATAACCGGACACCACCCTGCAAAACTCCACACCCTCTGAAATGCCTCTGGGGGAGGGCCACTCGGCTGACAGCTGATGTCAGTTTATGACCTTATTGAACTGGCTTTAAAAATAACCTTCAAGTCACTTTATTACAGTTCACTTAACGCGTGCCAGGGACTTAAATCCTGCGGTCCTCCGACCCCTCCCTTGTTCCTCTGCACCTGCGCCCCTCGGTCCAGCAGGGGGAGGGTTGCTGGGACCGAGCCCGGGTCCTCCCTTCCCGGTACCCCGTCCCAGCCTTCCTTCCCGCACTTCCTGGAGGGAAAGGAGGACGGAGGGAGGGGTTAGCAGCCCCATTTTACAGCTGAGAAAAGGAGGCCCCTCCCCCCCGGCACCCAAACGCGGCTGCGCAGGTGGGACCTGGCTTTCCTTCCTGTCTGGTGCCCAAGCCCCGACCCGCTGGCTTGACCGGCTCTCGCCCAGAGTTCCCGATGCGAGTTTTACGTGTGTTCCGCCAACAGAACGTGAACGCCACTGGCATCACTGCACTTAGAAGCCAACATTAATACTAACGCACAGAGTACAGTATAGGCTCTTTGTTCTAAAGACGTTGAGTGTATATATATTTTAATCGATTGATGCAACAAACACGTATTGAACACCTACCTGGTGCCAGGCTTGGTGCTGGGTCCTGGGGCTGCATCGGAGAAAAGGCAATTCTACGTATGGAAAATTTTGACAGTCAGCCTACTGAACCCTCGAAGCGACCCGTCATATAGACCGGGAAGACCGAAGCGCAAAGAGATGCGATTTGCTCGGGAATGTCCGGCCACCGAGAAGCGCAGCTCGTGGGGCGTGACGTCCAAAGCGAGCGCCTACTGGGTGCAGCGAGCAGCCACAGGTAAGTGGCAGGCTTTACATGTAATTAACAAAAGTTTCAGAGGACTGGGAAAGATGGTCTGCCTGGAGTTCACGCAACATGCCTGAAATCGCCCGTAAACTTAAAAGATCGGGGAAAGGCGGGATGTAGAGGAAAGTGTAGATTCCACAAGCGCCCCTCCAACAAGAACATACAAAAAGCCAACTTATTTAGAGCTAACAAAGCCTTTACAACACGGGTAACCAGCTCTCCCCGAATCGGTCTTCTCTTTCAGCGTTAAAAAGGGGGACGGGCAGATCGCAGCACCCAGGCATCCCGCAAAGTAGGCGGGTCACCTTAGGGGCAACCTTTACCCGCTCAAAAATTCGTCTCACATTAGCAGTGAGGATTCGGGCGTCACCCCGAATCGTTATTTTCCTTACTCATAAGTTTAAGGCATAAAGGCTTACACGTGTTACTTGCTGGGTAATGAATTCCATTCTCATTAGCCGTATGGTGAGCACCAGAGTGGACCGTTAAACTAAGACCCCAGCTCCTTTGCAGTTCGTCTTACTGATTTGGTTAATTGTTTACGTCGCTTTCCATTTTATTTGTTCGCTGGGGAGAACCAGGAGCGGTAGGTACTCCGACCGCCGTATGCAGATAATCAGCTGGCGTCGCGAAGGCTCACGGGAGCTCCCGGCCCCTTCCGGTTTCTGCCCGGTTTGAGCTGTCGCGAGAGTTCCTTGGCCCTACGCCGGAAGCAGCTAGTCGCTCGGTAGCGGCTGAAGGGGCGGGCTCCAGGGCCGAGGGAGTCTAAGGAGCTCGCGGGTCGCTCGGCGGTGCAAGATGGCGGACATCTCCCTGGACGAGCTCATCCGGAAGCGCGGGGCTGCGACGAAGGGGCGGTGAGTGGCCTTTTCTCCCTCCGGTGCTCCGGGCCGGTAGCCTAGCGGGGCTCGGGGCGGGGAGGGAGCGGCCCGGGAGCGACGCGGAGCGCCGTCTGCGCCCGCCCCCTGCCGCAGCCGCGCTCCTCATTGGCCCGGCCCCGCCGCCGCCGCCGCGGGCCCGGCCGCTCGGCGGTCCACAGTGGTTGGAAGCGCCGTCGCTCGGGGGAGGCCGGCGGGGCCGCTGGCGGCGGCGAGGCCGGGGCTCCCCATTCGTGGGAGCGGCCCGGGCTGAGGGCGGCGGGGGGCGTCGCGTGGGGGGAGGGGCTGCTCCCGGGGGGGGGGAGGGGTCCGGAAGGTCTCCCCGGCGCAGCCCTTCCCCTGGGAAGACTGGGGCCCTCGGGTCCCGCTGCTCCACGATCTCCGCCGGCCTTCGAGTTAAGGACAAGTGAAGTTTAGTGGGGAAGTGACTTGCTCAGACTCTCTTACCGCCGAAGCTGAGACCCAGACCTTAACTTCCAAATCCTGCGTGCGCTTCCCCGCTCCGCCGCCTCTCAACACTCGTCTCGGTTGCGCGACGTTTCAAGTTCTCTAAGCGCTTTCGCGTAACTACTGTTCCATCTGCTCCTTTCGCACCCGTACCGGCCAGATACTGATATTTTCCCCATTTTGCAGACGGAGATCTTGAGGCCGGGAGAAGTAAGAGTGAGAGACTTGCCCGAGGCCATGAAGAGCTGAGAGCTGGGGCTGAGTGCCCTTTAGGAGCTGGCTGAGTTGGCCTTAGGCTGGGGTTAAAAAAAAAAACAAACGCAAAAACAGGTGGGAGTGGAGCTTCTTGGTGGTTGTAGCTCCCAGTTGTCGGAGAAGACTGTTCTCAATCGAGTGAGATGATTTGCGGTGAGATGCCCCAAATTTTTTCTGGACCTTCAAATATTATTAGTCATCTCCAGCCTTTATGAGCTCTGCTTCACCTGTATTGAAGAAGTGGGAAGGCGGCCAGTAGTTTTCAGCACACATTGCATTTGTTCAAGTGTCTTCGTAAACAGGCTGTAAAGATGTTAGGTACTGTTTTCTCAGACTTTATTCACTTAGCAGATGTTTACTAATACCTCCCCAGTACCGGTGGCTAGAAAATAGATCCTTTCTGTTGCTAACAGAAATGTATCCCCTCCACCCCCAAGCCCCCGCCCCACATATCCACTGCACCTGCCACCACCACCGTCTAATTCACCAGCCCCCACTGCACCTGGCTTCTGGTTCTTAACAGGCACACAAGAAGCATTCGTTTGCTGAGCCATTCTCTGTGAGTAGTTCTTTCCTAGGTCTTCCCTCTAATAACTGCTGTGGAATTGGTGTTGCGTCTTCTGGCCACTTCTAAGTCTGTCTTGGTTTCATAGGTTTGTTGGACACTGGTTGAATGAACCAGCTTCCCAGGACGTGTTCTTTCTGCAGTCACTCCCCTCGGTTCCTGACTGCAGGCAGTCTATACTGTCTCTTGGGTCTGTAGTTCCTTGGCTCCGATGTGTCCAGAGTCTGGTGTTGGGCTTGGGTGGGATCTGTGGGATGAATGGGGACTGTGCAACCAGGCAGACATGGTGCCCTGGTGGGCCTGCTGTTGGGTTCTGTGCCTCCTTGGCAAGATGCCTTCTGAGCTGAGCTGTTTCCTCGTTTGTAGTAATGGTTCCTGGCAGGTGGTTGAGGAGATGAAGTATGAGAATATAAAAATGTGTATTTTATTTATTTATTTTTAAAGATTTTCTTTATTTATTTGACAGATCGCAAGCAGGCAGAGAGGCAGGCAGAGGTGGGGGGGAAGCAGGCTCCCTGCTGAGCAGAGAACCCAGTGCGGGACTTGATCCCAGGACCCTGAGATCATTAGCTGAGCCAAAGGCAGAGGCTTCAACCCGCTGAGCCACCCAGGTGCCCCCAAAATGTGTATTTTAAAGTTTATACCAGGTAGTAAGTGTTAAGCAAATGATGGCAATTGTCGTGGATCTTTCCTTTGAAGGAGTAGAAGCCCAAGCACCTCCCTCAATGGGAGGGCAATAGGTACGCATTGGAGTCCTAGAGCCAAACTATGTAGTTTTGATTCCCTTCTCTCACTTTCCACATGATCTTTTTTTTCCTTAAGGTTTTATTTATTAGAGAGAGAGCGAGAGCACACGTGCACTACAAGAGGCGAGAGGGTCAGAGGGATAAGCAGACACCCCGCTGAGCAGGGAGCCCATTGTGGGACTCATCCCAGGACCCTGGGATCATGACCTGAGCCAAAGGCAGACGCTTAAGGACAGAACCCCCAGGCGCTCCTCCACGTGATCTTATGCAAGTTATTTGACTATTCCATACCTCTCTCATTTGTAAAATATAGATAATACTTATTTTGTTAGGTGATTGTTAGGACTAAGTGAATTAATACATCTAAAGTGCTTCAGAAGCATCTGATGGTTCTGAGTGTTCAGTAGTTATTAGCTCTCATCATCATCATTGAAGGCTTTTAAATAAGTAACATTCCAATTTTCTGTGAGAATGTACGAGAGAATATTGCCTTGCTATTACATGAAGACCGGATTGGGGCAAATGTGGAGAGTTTGGCCTGTGTGCTGTGTTTGGATTAAGCCTGGTGGAAACTTCATTTTTATTTTACTTGCACAGCCAGTGAAAACTGCATCCAGGGCATCCCTGTCAAGAACTGAAAGATCGGGGCGCCTGGGTGGTTAGGTCGTTAAGTGTCTGCCTTCGGCTCAGGTCATGATCCCAGAGCCCTGGGATGGAGCCCCACATCGGGCTCCCTGCTCATCGGGAAGCCTGCTTCTTCCTCTCCCCCTTCCCCTGCCCCTGCTTGTGTTCCCTCTCTTGCTCGTGCGCTCTCTCTCTCTCTCTCTCTCTGATAGATAGATAAATAAATAATCTTTAAAAAAAAAAAAACCTGAAAGGTCTAAGCTGATTTCAGTGAACAGCTGTCATTTCCTACAGTAAGTGTATTCTGTCTTACGTGCTTCCTGGAGGAACTCTCCCCTTCCTGGGAATCATGGAATGGCAGTGCATGGAGGTCCCAGGAAGAACTTTGTGGTTGGTCATTTGAGTAGAACCAGTGACAAGCTCCAAAAACTTTCTTCCTCTTCGTGAAAATAGCAAATGAACCTGTGGAAGTGTGAATAACGTGTTTCCCCACTGGTCACGGAACGTGCTTGTTCTTTAGAGCAGCCGTTCTGTTTTGTGTTCCTCCCACCTTGTAAATCAAGAAAGGAGTCATTGACATTATTATTACCTGGGCCTCCAGTTAATCCTCAAAAGATTTCCTGAGTAATGTGAAAATAGAGAACGGGAGAGTTTTGAGTGATACTTCACTCAGCCGGGGTGAGCCGCTGTCCTTCCCAGTGCCCAGCGCTGGTGACTTGGTTGCCCAAGACCCATGGATGAATCTCCCTGGGACAGCACAGGATACCAGCCACAGTGCAGGCCAGTTCTTCTTGTCGGCTCTTTCCTGAAGCTGTGAGTGTACTGCTGGTCAAGTTTGCAAAGCCGTCCACCCTGGTTTGTTGAGCTCTCAGAAGATCGCTGTCTGCCCGCTGCCACCTCCTGGTTCGAGAAGGTTCATCTGAGGCGGCAGGCAGCCTTCGGGGGCAGGTCAGACCTTGAGCGTGGTGGGGTTGAGCCCCTCTGGCGCCGCCGCCCTGTCTGGGGCGTCCTTGGAGCCCCCCAGCGGGGGAGCAGTGGGTTGGTCCATGTTTCAGTTCAGGCCAGGGCTCTGGGGCTGGTGTTCATTGCTTGTCTCCTTGTTGAAATAAGATAAAGGAAATGTAGACCTAAAACAAAGAGAAGGAAAACTAGTTGTTATGTAACTTGGAGGGGAAGAAATAGGATTTAAAACATTTGCACAAGACTCTCTAGGAGGGTAAGGGGACGGTGTCTTGTTTCTCTGTGTCTGTGAGGCACCTAATTCAGGACTGACGCACCATAACAGAACTAAACTATGTTTTCTCCTCGTAAAGGTGACTTTAGCACACATAACTAACCCGGAGACCCCCTGGATTAAAACCCACTTCATAATAATAATCCGGCCCCCCCCCCCCCAAGGGCCTGAATCCTTCGGACTAGACGCCGGACAACCACTGGCAGGTGGTTGAGGAGATGAAGTATGAGAATATAAAAATGTGTATTTTATTTATTTAAAAATAAATAAATAAACCCAAGCCAGCTCTGGTTGGGGTCTGGCAGAGAGCGCTAGGTTCCAGTGGGGGCCCTGGCCCTGTCACCCCAGCGCTCTTCCCAGGACCCCAGGAAGCCCCTAGTGGGGCCCTAGGAGCTGGGCAGGGGTGCGGTGTGGCCGTGTGGCCGGGTGGGGCAGTGCAGAGCCTAGCTCCAAACCCCCCACCCCGGCCTCCTACCCAACATTGACAGGCCCCAAGTGCAGAATGTGTTTCGGGAACATCAGATAGTGTGTGCAGTGGGAGGTGAGGCTGCAGGCAGAAGCCAGGGCCAGACCAGAGGCTCTGCTGAGGGGTTGGGCTTTGTTAGGGAGCCCTCCGCAGTTCTTGGAACAGGAGGGGAACTCCACGAACTCTGTGTTTTGGAGACCCACTCCTAGCGGGAGTGTTTATTTGAAAAATTCCTGATGACTAATGCCTGCCTTGTACCCAGCGCTGCTGCCTGCTGGGATGAATAGCTGTCTTTTCATGCAAGAGGAGGAGCAGTGATTATTAAAAGCCTGAACACTGAAGCCCCTAAAGCTGTTCATGAAAGGAGTTGAAAGGACTCGTGTAATTGGGGAACTGAATGCCTCGAATTGAGGGGAAGTAGCTCACTGTGTCCGCAGCCACTCCCCCTGCTTCCCCAGATGGACTTCAGATAGAAGGAAAAGGCCATCGCCAGGCATTTGGGCCGTGGTCTGGCCAGAGCAGCAGCTCGGTGTGTGGGTCCTGAGTGGGCCCGCTGCGCCACCCTCGGTGTGCACGCGCTCCCCCTCCGGTCCCCGGAGCATGTGCTGGGGCCTGGGAGTCCTAAGCTGTTCCTTAGCCTGGGGACGGCACGCCCCCTCTAACTCTTCACGTTCTGGTCGTTATTTTTGTCCCGTGCTGCATTTATTGGTGCTCTACCTGGATGTGGGCAAGTCTAGTGCAGCTCAGCAGGACCTCTCGTCTGTAGAATGTGTGTATTAACCTCATTCTCACAGTCGGGAGGGTGAAAGGAGGATGTGGGCGGGGGGGTGCAGGCGGCTGTAGGGTCCCTGACGCTTAGCAGGTGCTCAGGACCAGAAAGCTCTTTGAGCCTTGTTTTCATCCACCTGGTGCAGGAGTGCCCCAGGCGAGGAGATGCAGGGTGTTCGTGTCCATCCCCGCACCCCCCCCCCCAGAGGCTCCTCGTCCTGCAGGAGATGTGGGCTTGGAGACACATCCTTGTGATTCTGCACAGTAAGGGCCTCAGCGGCAGTTGTGTCCCGGGCTTGACTGTCCCAGGGAAGGCGCCCCTGACTGTGGAAGTGCCAAGGGAGAAGGTGGGGGATGCTCTTGAGGGCAGGGGTGCCCACCAGGACTTTGAGAGCCAGGTGACTGCGCGCTGTGGGCCGCAGGGGTTTGTTCGCGTGAGCTGTGGCAGCTCGGCTCTTCCCAAGCCCTCTCGCAGCCGTGCGGGTGTCTAGTTGTGTGTGGCATCCCCGGAGACTTCGTCTTTCCTCTCCCGGAGCAGGCACGCTCCTACCATGGTCTTTTTGGTGAGTTGATTTCCCAGCCAAGGCCTCTGGCTTCAGAGTGGGAAGTGAACTGTTTTATCTGGAGTGCTTCCCACTAACCCTGGTTTCATCGGCATCTGGACAGTAAATGTTGATTAAGATCCTTTTCTGCATTTTATGAGTAGATCTTCAGTAGTAGCTCCTGGTTCGAACCAATAACCTGTCGCATTTCTTTGATGGACGTCATGGATGGATGTAGGGAGCTGAGAGCATTTAAAAAAACAAACCAGTAGGGTTACCTCACTTGCTACTTGGTCCTGGGGGTTGGGCTTTATTGGGAAGTTTGTGTGCCCTCCGTAAATTCCAGCGGCCCCGCAAGTAGCTGTGGGTTTCAGCGCTGCTACGAAACATAGCTCTGCTATTGTCAAGGCCTTACAGACCATGAAACCGAGGGCGGGCCACTCCAGGGGCAGGTGGGTGCTGTCTGCCTCACACCTCTATTTCCCTCTCCCTAATTGTGCTTAACAGAACTCCCTAAACACCCCATTCCTTTTGGCACCTTTTTTTCTTTTTTTTTAAATCCCACTCTTACAGGAGAAAATGGGACAGGGACCAGCAAGTAGGGCAGCCCCCACCTTTAACCTAATCTGACCAATTCTGTAAATGACCCTTTCCCTCTCTCTTCCATCTAGTTCTTGTGTAGACTCACTGGAAAGTATTTAAGTCCTAAAGTAATTTGCCATTTTTCAAGGAAAAATGGTATGTGCATCACTGCCTTAGGCAGTCTTCCAGCATACTGGGGGCAGCAGGTGTTTGCACTGGTCAAAGGATAATAAGATGAAGGTCTCGATTTGCCTTTCCTGGTACCTTGGGTGTGCTCCTGCTGTTAGCACAGGAGCTGAGGACAGTCACCCTCCGGTCGGCTGGGGAACGGTTAGGTAGTCGGAGCGCCTGCTGCGTTGCCCAGTGTGCAGAAGGCCCCTGGGGAGGCCTGGCCATAGATGTGGGAATCCATATAGGAACTTGTTTGTTCGGTTGAGTTTTGCCTCCTAACAACAGGGCAGAGATTCTGCCATCCAGGATCACCTGTGGAAAATGCGGATGCCCAGGCCTCAACCCAGATTTTAGATTCAGTAGCTGGGGATGGGGTCTGGACAGCGGTGTTTTTAGGCAGTTTCATAGGAGTTTCTAATGCTCAGCCAGGGTTCAACACCACTTAAAAAGCACCAAGCCCCTTGTCTCCCTTCCCAGCCCAGCAGGGACAAGAAAACTAGCAGATGTAGTTACAGGCACAAAGGAGGGTTGTCCTGGAAGAAGCTGGGAGGGAGCGTTTCCTCGGGAGGAGGTGTTGCCTTGGGAGCCCAGTCCCCAAGCAGGGCCCCGCTGCGCGAGTAGTGACGGTGGTTGGGCTAGAGCGGCCTCGTGGTGTGCTGGGCAGGTGGGGCCCGGGGGCAGCCTGCGGACCCCAGGAAGTACTTCCGGATTTACTTGGAATGGTCTTCGCTTTCCTCGGAAGCCTCTGAAGGGCCAACAGAGGAACCCCACAAAGCAAATGGGGCCTGTCCAGTGGAGTTTAGTTCATTTCCAACTTAACAGTTTCTGAATTTAACATTTGTTTTTGGATTAAAAACACTTTTTAGGGATGCCTGGGTGGCTCAGTTCGTTAAGCAGCTGCCTTCGGCTCAGGTCATGACCCCAGGGTCCTGGGATCGAGTCCCACATCGGGCTCCTTGCTCAGCAGGGAGCCTGCTTCTCCCTCTGTCTCTGCCTCTCACTTTCTGCCTGCTTGTGCACACACTCTCTCTCTCTCTGACAAATAAATAAATAAAATCTTAAAAAAAATAAAAAAATAAAAACACTTTTTATAGTGCGTTACTTTTATTCAGTGGTCTGAATTTGACATTCTTATTGTTGGTAGTTGAGTGTGATGATTACAAACTTGGTTTTATCCCTGGTTCCTGGCACACTTTTCCTAAAACTCGGAGTTTCCTGAGTTACAGGCATAGTAGGAGCATCTTCTGTTCTAATGAGGTGATGCCTGATGGGCCTGATAGCTTCAGGATGGGGGCTGGTCGCCAGAAAGACCTTGGCATCATTAGTTGGAACTTGGAGCCCTCCCCCCCCCCCCCACAACCACCATGGAGGGGTAAGGGGCTGGAAATTGAGTCAGTCCTCAATGGCCAGTGATTCAGTCAGCCTTGCTCACATAATGGAACCTCCCTAAAACCCCCTTACAGTGAAATTTGGGGGGGGGGCCTTTTGGGTTGGTGAGCACGGCCGTGTGCTGGGAGGGTGGTGTGCCCGGAGAGGTTAGGGAAACTCCACACCCTTTCCCCCATACCTTTTTTTTTTTTTTCTTTTTTTCTTTCCCCCATACCTTATGCCTCGATTCCATTTGACTGCTTCTGAATTGTAGCCTTTATAATAAACTGATGATAGTAAGGAAACTGTTTTTGCTGTGTTCTGTGGGCCATTCTAGCAAATTCTTGAACTTGAGGGGATGTGGGTCCCCTCAGTTTTAGCTAGTCTATTAAAAGAGTGGGAAGCCCAGGACTTGGCACCGGTGTCTGAAGTGGGGTCTCATCGGACCGGGGACCGCCCGTAACCTGTGGGGGGTGTGCTGACGCTGGGTCGGTAGCGTCAGAATTGAATTGTGGGGCACCCAGTTGGTGTCCAGAGTTCAAGAACAGTTGGTGTGAGGGAACACCCACACGGTTGATGTTTGGAAACAATCGAGACAGTGGCTGTTTTTCTTTTCCACCAAAGCCCTTGTGTCTTCAGTCTGTCCGTGGGCTTGCTCCTGCTCCCGCTCCCAGCCCCTTGGGGGGGGATCAGGGGGCGTCTGCTGGCACCAGAGTCCTGGGCTGCCAGGGGCAGGCTGGGCACCCTTTGTTAATCATTTTTTCTCCAAACCTGTTTGTCCCACCTCGCAGGGTGCTGGGGGACGGGGGTGACCGAGAGCACGGCCGTGGAAGAGCTTTGGAGACTGATGTTGCTCTTCAGGGATGTGGGGTTAGGGTATTTGGGGGGTACACTTTTTCCTTTCTTTCTTTCTTTCTTTTTTTTTTTTTTGACTAGCATCGTTTGTAGGTTATCGTCCATAATGGTGTGTCAGAACACCTGGTCTGGGGAGCAAAACAGTCTTCCCTAAGGGATAGAAACCACCAGGCATTTCTTCCTAGTTTTCTTTGCAAGGCACAGTCAAAGGCCATAAACCAGGAAAGCAGTTTCAATATAGGTTTAATTGTTTCCTGAGACAGCGAGCAGATGTCTGGTTTCTCCAGGAACTGCCCCTTGCTCCTGGTATTGCGACAGCGCTACTCTGTGGGCTACTGTTGATAACCTAGATCCGCCTCATACTGCCTTTGTTGCTTGCAGTCTGCATGCCAGACCGGGAGTTGGAGGCGTCCGATCGCGTGTGGGGGTCCAGCAGAGCCTCCTGAGCCCGCCGGCCCGCGCCGCCACTTTCCAGCAGAGGTTCGACGCCCGGCAAAAGATTGGCCTCTCGGACGCCCGGCTCAAGCTGGGAGTCAAGGATGCCCGGGAAAAGCTTTTGCAGAAAGATGCTCGGTTCCGGATCAAAGGCAAAGTGCAGGATGCCAGAGAGATGCTGAACTCGCGCAAGCAGCAGAGCACACCGCCCGCGAAGCCCCGCCAGGTGGCCGATGCCCGCGAGAAGATCAGCTTGAAGCGGAATTCCCCAGCCACCTTCCTGAGCCCACCCATCGGGACGGTGACCCCTGCCCTGAAGCTCACCAAAACCATCCAGGTGGGTGTGGCTCTTGCCATACATCCCTGGGGAGCCAGGAACAACTGTGGGTTCCGGCAGGGAGCGGGAGCCCAGCGTGTTGGGCCAAATGATAGTTCTCCCAAGTGTGTGTACAGTAACCGTATGAGGGAGCAAGGTTTGAATCTAGTTTTATGGAGAAGAAAAGGGGCTCTGGAAAAAGTGACTGGCTTTCTGTAGTGAGCTAGCGGTGTAGGGGAGGGGAGGGACGAGATGCTCGTGGTGCGTGTGCTGTATGGCGGGTGCGTCACACATAGACAGGATTGCTCCCTCACCGCAATTCGGGGACCGTTACCCCAGTTTTATGGAAGGCTCTCCGTCTCAGGGATGTGAATCTTTGTGCCCAGAGTTAACACAGCCAGCGGTGAGTGGCCCGGGGAAAGAGCCTAGACAGACCCGGCCCCTCGCCCAGCGTCCTGGCCACTTGCACAGCTGCCGAAGGGAAGGTGAACAGTATTTAATGTTCACAGCGACTTCGGGAACAGATCAGCAGCAGCTACGAACATTTACTGAGTCAGGCTCGTTGAGCAAGACGACGAGGCTTTCTGTCACTCCTCTTTGGGCACGAGGCCTGCTGGAGGTTATCGCAGGCCACAACTGAGTGCCACCGTATCTCAAGTTCAGTAATTCCTTTCTCGTGGAGAACTTGTGTGGACCCCCAGGGATGAATCACGGTCTCTGTGTGTTTCTAGGTTCCCCAGCAGAAGGCCATGGCACCGCTCCATGCCCATCCTGCGGGAATGAGGATCAACGTTGTCAATAACCACCCGGCCAAACAGGTGGGAGAGCGAGATGGTAGTACGTGGGTGTGAGTGTGTGCGTGTAGCGTGTCCGCGTGTGTGCTTTGAGGAGCTCCGCTGGGTAGATTCACTGCGACCTGGCCCGAGGTTCCCAGTGTGAAGAATTAGAGGGATTACATTTGGCTTTTGGCAGTTTATGAGTTTTATTTACTTTTATTTTTTCAAAGATTGATAATTTTAGAGAGTGTGTGCAAGGGAGGGGGAGGGGCAGAGAGAGAGAAAACCCAGGCAGAGTCCCTGCCAGGCGTGGAGCCCACGACCCTGAGATCATGACTTGAGCCAGAACCGTGAATCAGACCTCAACTGACTGAGCCTCCCAGGAGCCCCTGCAGTTTGAGTTTTGTTTTGTTTTGTTTTGCTTTGTTTTTTTAAACTTACAGTGGCAGAGGGGCAAATTGAAAGTCTTCTATTTTTTGTTATTAAAGTAGTATGTGCAGGGGCACCTGGGTGGCTCAGTGGGTTAAATCCTCTGCCTTCGGCTCCTGGGATCGAGCCCCACATCGGGCTCTCTGCTCAGCGGGGAGCTTGCTTCCTCCTCTCTCTCTGCCTGCTTCTCTGCCTACTTGTGATCTCTCTCCTCTCTGTCAAATAAATAAATAAAATCTTTAAAAAAAATAAAATTAGTATGTGCAAAAAAAAAAGTGAGTATGCATTTAATATAGAACATTTGAAAAATAGAGAAAGATTAAAAAGGAAAAAAGAGTGGGTGCCTGGGTGGCTCAGTTGGTTAAGCGACTGCCTTTGCCTCAGGTCATGATCCTGGAGTCCTGGGATCAAGTCCCACATCAGACTCCCCACTTGGCAAGGAGTCTTCTTCTCCCTCTGACCCTCCCTCTTCTCATGCTCTCTCTCTCTCATTCTCTCATTCAAATAAATAAAATCTTTAAAAAAAAAAAGAAAAAAGAGTTCTCATGCTTCTGCTCTCCAAAGCCAACAGCTATTGAAATTCTGCCCTGGCTCTTTCCTGTTTCTTTGGTTTTGTGTTCGTGTCATCATTGTTTAGTTAATGCCTAGTTGTAGTTGTGTGTTATTATATTATTATCCAATTTTGTGTCCTCCTGTGTTCACTTTATAACTGAAGCACTTCTGTGATTCACATTTACTCTAAACATTTTTTCTTAAAGATTTATTTATTTGACAGAGAAAGAGATCACAAGTAGGCAGAGAGGCAGGCAGAGAGAGAGGGGGAAGCAGGCTCCCCGATGAGCAGAGAGCCCGATGCGGGGCTCGATCCCAGGACCCTGAGATTATGACCTGAGCCGAAAGCAGAGGTTTAACCCACTGAGCCAGCCAGGCGCCCCTACTCTAAGCATTTTTAATAATTGCATAATCCATTCAGTTGGTGTTCCAGTTTATTTAAGCCATTTTCCTCTAATTTTCACTGTTAGAAATCCTTCTGTTAACATCTTTGTGGCTAAAGCTCTTTCTAGGGTTTGGATTTATTTCTGTAGGCCAGACTGCCTAGGATAGACTTTCTAAACTAAGAGCATAAACATATGTTTTAAGGTGTTTCTAGGTGTTGCCTACTGTGGAAAGGTAATTCTCATGTACCTGGAGGTTGCAGCACTTTTGCTGAGCGCTTGTGGGTGGAGAGCTGGCTTGTAAGGATTTGATGCCCAGGCCAGTCTCCCTCGGTTCCCTCCTGCGCCCGCTTCTCCCTCTGACCGGCTCCACATGTCTTGCTGTTCTTGCTCCAAATGTTCTTTGAGGGCTTGCAGGCTTCACTAGCTTTTCTTTCTTTCTTCTCAGAATTTATATGATTTGGAAGAAGATGATGACTCTGTAGCTCCCGTTCCTAGTAAACAGATGAAATTTGCAGCCTCGGGCGGCTTTCTCCACCACGTGGTAAGGCATTTATGTTTTCCCTGCACTCTCTGTGTGCGTATGATCAGGTGGGTCGGGGAGGTGGTGCAGAGTATGGCCTTTCAATTCAGAAGTATTTCTTCCTGCGGGTCTCAAGGTTTTCAGAACTTCTCGTGCAGTCCCTGGTTTATACATACTGAGAGCAGGGTGTCAGGCGCCGTGCTTGAGGCCCCACGGCTGGTGGGGTGCAGAGCTGCGGCTTCCGCTTGCTGTGTGAGACCCTGCAGGGAAAACGTGAGATCCCAGAGTATCGCGTTTTCCTCTCTTTGTGGCAGGACGTTCTGCATGTTCCCCTTCCCTCTGTGGTCAGCAGCCTGGTCCCATTGTGTTTTTTTGTTTTGTTTTGTTTTTAAGATTTTATTTATTTGACAGGTAGAGCCAGAGAGCACAAGTGGAGGGAATGGCAGAGGGAGAAGCAGCAGGCTCTGCACTGAGCAGGGAGCCCGACATGGGGCTCAATCTCAGGACCCTGGGATCATGACCTGAGCTGAAGGCAGATGCTTAACCATCTGAGCCACCCATGCACCCCTCCGGTTCTTGATCCCGGATCCCCTCAATGGGTGTGTTAGTAGGAATAAGCCGCATTTGGCCTATGAGCTCCACCAGGTCCAGCCTGCATGCGGGCTGCTGCTGGGCAGATCCCACGCAGAGAAGGAACGAGAGCAGTATCTGGGACCATCAGGTGGCCGGCAGCAGTGGGTATAGCCCATGTTAGGGAGGGCAGCCGGGGGCACGCGAGCTAAGTGCCTTTGGCCTTCAGAGGCCCGAAGACTTCATTTTTGCCACTGCATTGAGTGTGTGGACCAGTTTCTAATTACCTGGTTACCGTCGAAGTTCTTAAAGTGCTGCGCGAGGCTGAATCGCACCGATTTGTTACAAGGGGCTAGGCCTTTGCACTGGCTGAACTGCTAAGGTCCGAACTCAGGGAGTGGTCAGCCAGCTTAGTTCCTGGGTCACCTTGCGGGGAAGAATGCGGTGTTTGTGTTAACTAAGATTCCCCTTCCCTCGTCCCGGTCAGGTGGGTGCTGTTATTAGTCCTATTTTACAGGTGAGGGACCAGGCCCGGAGAGGTTAAAACGTTCAGTATCTGTCACTCAGCGGTGTAAATAGCCGATCTAGGAGTCAGGGTGTATGCAGCTGGCCTCTCAGGCTGCGTGTGTCGTACCGTACTGGCCATCGGTAATCAGAAAGCAGCTTGGGAAATGTGGGGTCCAGCGCGAGGAGGACATTTTGTTTGATTCGGAGAAGCCGGTGAATTAGTCCTGCCCCGGGCTCTGCCTCTCTGGCAGCTGCATCTGTCCCTTCCTGAGCAGCCGGCAGCACTGTCTTAAATCAGCGAGGCCACCTGCCACTTCTGCCTCATCTTTTTCCTCAGACTCATTTGTACCGAGGAGTTTCCTGGTTTATATTTCCAAGGGACCACATCCTCAGTTAGGGGGAGCAGGGGAGGGAGGGAACGGCGTCTGCTGGTCTGCACGGCCGACTCCGCCAGCATGTCCCCCACGGTCTGGGAGCCGATCGGGCCAGGGCTATGCTTGGTGCCTCTGTGTATGCAAACGGGGACCGAGAAGCTGCGAGTCTGGACCTTCTGAAGAGTGGGTTCCTCTGCCAGGCCAGCTCAGAGCTGGTGGTCGGCCCACTGTGATAGAAATATATCTGGGAGTGAACTTGACTCTAAGCTTTTGGCCTTCTCATTAGCCCCAAATTGGAGGATTTCATTAAGTCTCTGTGGTCTGGGTAGGACCACTCCGTGGTCCTGGGTAGCCAAGACCATGGCTCCAGGTCAGGCCTGCTTGCAGGTTTCTCACTCAGGACTTCCCGCACTGGAGCGAGGCTTCTGTGAGCACGGGGGCAGACGGTGTTTCTCCCCTCCCGCCCCTTCCCTGTGGGAAGGCACTGGCAGCCTTTTTGGCTCCAGATCTCTGATGGAGTTGGGGGGCTGGGAGGCCTTGGGGGTTGTCGGGCCCGTAGTGCTTCTTTCTTGCCTTCTCTAGTTTCTCAGATTCTTGTCTGCCTCTTTGGTCAGGCCGGACTGAGCAGTTCCAAGTTCTCCGTGTCCAAGGCCCTCCCTCTCACCAAAGTGGTTCAGAATGATGCGTACACAGCGCCTGCCCTCCCCTCCTCTGTTCGAACAAAAGCCTTGACCAGCATGTCCCGGACACTCGTGAACAAGGAGGAGCCTCCGAAAGAGCTGCCGCCCACTGAGGTGAGGGGAAGGCGAAGGAGAGGGGGTCAGCCTGTGCCCAGTGGGCCGTGCGGTGTGCGTACCCTGTCGAGTTCTCACGGCACCTCCGTGAGGTGAGCGTTGCCACCTCCACTTTACAAATGAGCAAAGCAAGCCTCGGTGACCACTCTCCTCCACGGGCTTGCGGGCAGGTGGGGGAAACGGGGCTGCGGACAGAGCAGCTTTGGTTCTGGAACAGAGGACTGCCCAGAGGAGAGCTGCTGGGAACACTGAAGAAAGAGCATCTAATTCCACTGGGCCGGTGGGAAGGGTTTTAAGGAGAAAGCGTCACCTGAGCTGGGTATGTGGTGACGTGTGACTAGCATTCCCTGCAGAGGCTCAGGGCCTGGCCAGTGTCGGGCGCATGTCACTTGACGAGAGAGTTTCAGGCCCTGAGGAGCATCGTGCTGGGCCGTGATTGGCGACAGGCTCTCTAGGGGGCTTCCCTCCGGGCCTTCCTGGTCACTTGCCGGGGGAGCGGGCTGCTGCTGCGCTCACAGCCATTGTCTGACTCTGCTCACTGTCTTGTCCGGCAGCCTGTCCTCAGCCCCTTGGAAGGCACCAAGATGACCGTGAACAATCTGCACCCCCGAGTCACCGAGGAAGACATTGTGGTGAGTACCGCATCCTGCTGGGGTTCTAGCTCTCAAACCACACGTGCTTCCAGGGACCCCAAGACCACCGCCAGGTTTCCTCATTCCCCAAGACTCATGGGACTCCTCGGAGAGTCCGGTCAGACTCAGGTTTATTATGAGATGCAGAGCAAAATCCGCAGAGGGGAAAACTCATGGGGCAGAGGCCGGGGGAATCCAGATGCAAATTTCTGGATTATTCCCAGAGTGGAGTCACACAGAATGCACTTTATTCCCCCAGCAACGAATCGCGATGCGTGAAACCAGGGAACTCGGTACAGACTCAGTGCCCGGGGTCCCTACCAGGAGCTGGCTGGGTAGGCTCCCCCCGCCCCTGCACGCTGGCTTTCCAGATTCCCAGGGCGAAAGGAGGTGTTCGGCATACACCACATCGTTTGCATAGATTAGGCTCAGTGAGTCACTCTTACCAGTTAGGGTGGTGGGAGCTCTCCCCAATTCCAAGTTGCCAGACACCAGCCAAGATCCAGCCTTGGAAGCAGGTCCTTCAAAAGCAAGCAGTCGGGCTGGCTGTGGGAACTCTGCCCCTCACGGCATCGGAACCGGGGCCGGCACAGTGTGCTGGGTGGGGCTTGAAGGGGATCCTCTAATCCCGTGGTTCCTATTTTCCTGTGAGTCTTTGGAACTTCTTCTTCCTCTAGGGGTTTTCATGATGATTCCAGAGTAAAAGGACTGAGATAGATTGATGTTATGTGTTGGTTGCGCCCCGCCCTTAGTCACGGGCAGACCCTAAACCTGGTAAGGAGAGGACCAGATGCAACCAGGACTTCTCTTACCCCTTATTTTCACTCAGGCACCAGATAAACCCACTATTAATTTGAAAGTCCAGGTGCCCTTTAAACTCTGAACTGTCAGATCACAGAAGGAAGGCACCTGGACTCCGGTCTGTCTCTGCAGCTGACTTTCAAGTTCTGTGACAGCCCATAATGGCCACCACGTTTGACCGTGGTTTTGATTGTAAAACACAAGTGCCGTGTGATAGCTTCGAGAAGTAAGCAGACTTGCCAGCAAATGGGGCACGCATTGACATTATAGCCTGCTTTGTCTAATATTTGACGAATTAAAAGAGAATTAAAACAGATCTTTGTCCTGATTATAAAAGTAGTAATAGCTACTGTTTATTGAATAAGTGTCACGTGGCAGGTACTTAGTGGGTAGGATCTTTGAAAATTCAGAGCAGTGGGACCTGCCGGCCGCCGGTGGTCACGGCTCAGCGTGAGCGCCGGCAGTAGCCACCCTCTCTTCTCTGTCCCTACGGCTGATGCTTGGAGAACAACAATAGTGAAATTGGGATAACACTTAGTATTCATTTCCATATCTTGGTTTTGATATTTAACATTCTTCACTTTATTGTGAAAAACGAATCATTTCAGTGACCTCCTTGGAAACCTCCTCTGTCCTCATGACAGCCTCGTGGAGGGAGTCGCAGACGAAGTGGGGGTGTGGGTGCCGCCGGCCTCCGCTGTCCGTCTCCACATCGTCTTTCTTCTCTAGCCTCCCTCCCACCCCCATCCTGTAAAAGGAGGTGGGGGGCATCAGAGGACATGGGGCGGTAGTGACACACGCCCACAGGCACTGCCCTAAATGTGCCTGCGCTTGAGCTTTCAGCAGCCCTGGGAGGAAGGCGAGCCCATTCCTTTTCTTTTTTTCAGAAGAGAGGCTCATTAGAGAAGTTAAATGACTTGCAGGTTCCCTGGTGACATATTTCCCACTGCCTTTGATGAGCCTACATGTTCCTTTTCCTGACCGGGCCCTCAGAGAGATTCCTGAACTCCTGTCCTTGTTGAGGAAGTGGGTGCCGAAGCAGGAAGTCTTTGGGGTGCCTTGCTGAAGGACACGGACTCTAGGGCTTATAAGCCCAGATGGTTTCTTACTGCCAGCTCGGCTTGTCCCTCATCCGGTCCCACATCGGGAAGCCTGCGGATGTCCCAGCGACACCACCTAAAACGACACCTCCCGAAATCCTGGGCGCCGCGCGGATGAAGCGGAGTGCAGCCGCCGGTCTCCCCAGGGCGCGCCGGGATGTGCGACAGGCAGGCAGGGTGACGGCCCCGGATTCTCTGCAACCCTAACCCTCCTGTTGTTGGCAGGAGCTTTTCTGTGTGTGTGGAGCCCTCAAGAGGGCTCGGCTGGTTCATCCCGGGGTAGCAGAGGTGGTCTTTGTGAAGAAGGATGATGCCATTACCGCATACAAGAAGTACAACAACAGATGTTTGGACGGTAAGTCGGGGAGAAGGCGGCCACCTCGCCTTCCTGCCGCTCACTGCTCCCGCTCGGGCAGCAGGCCTTCAGAGTGAGCCTGCCTCCGAGATGGGTGGGAGGCCTCCGGGCGCGCTCAGCCCTCTGGATGGGAGGGCCCCGGGCCCTGAGAACAGACTGGCATGTGCCGTCCCCAGGCTGCTAGGGGTGCAGGGCCCTGGGTTTTCACTCAATCCTAGGCCTTTGGTTTAGGGGGCAGGGAAACACCCCTTTCTCCATGGATGGTTCTCTTAAGAGGTCTTCCTGGGGAAGCCAAAAGTCCTAGCCTCCTCGTTGTAGATGCGGGTCTGATGACTGCTAGGATACAGGTTCCTCGGACGCCTGCAGCCTTGTCTGACGGTCAGTGCCTGGGTGAGCGTGGCTCCTTGGGAGCAAGCTGCAGATTTTCCTGAGCCCACAGTCACCGTAGTTATATCAGGATGGCCCTGAGAGATTGCCCTGGAGAGAAACTCTGTCTCCCGTGGCCCTTCCGTCCTCCGATTAGTTCTTCAGTGTTTCCCGAGTACCCTTGTGGCCCAGGGACCTATGCTGGAGATGCGCACGCCCGTGTGACCCAGCGGTTGCAGTTCCCTGGGGACGAATGATGTTGGGTATCTCTGCCTGTGCGTGGTCACCATTTGCATCTCGGAGAAATGTCTGTTCCGACTATTTGCCCACTTTTTAATTGAGTTTAAAAGAATTCTTTAAAAAAAAAAAAAAAGAATTCTTTATATGTGAATTCTTCTACTAGATGACTGGTTTGCCAATATTTTCTCCCATTCTATAGGTTGTCTCTCTCTTTTCTTTTTGCTTTATGCATTTATAGCTGTGTAGTTTTCTCTAAGTGCTTTGCTCTGTCCCATCATTTTGGTGTGTTGTGTCTTTATTTTCATTCATCTCAAAGTATTTTCTGAATTCCCTTGTGATTCTTCTTTGACCCATTGGTTATTTAGAATTGTCTTAATTTCCATGTATTTGTGACTTTGCCAGATTTCCTTCAGTTCCATGAGTGTTTAAGGAGAATATGTATTTTGCTGCTAATGTTTGTTAGGTTTAGTTAGTTTACAATATTATTTGAATCTTCTCTTTCCTTGTCGATCTTCTGCCTGGTTCCGTCCATTACTAAAAGCAAAGTATCATCAGGTGTAATTGCTTACTTCTTTGTGTTTTGCTTTGTATTTTTGAGGGTCTGATGTTAGTCATATATGTGTTTGTATATGTTAGTTGTAGGTATATTTATAATTGCTTTCTCTCCTGGTGAATTGACCCTTTGATCATTGCAAAATGACCTTTTTTGTCTCGCCTGGGTGGCTCAGTCAGTTAAGCATCCGACTCTTGCTTTCGGCTCAGGTCATGATCTCCAGTTGTGGGATCAAGCTTGTTGAGCTCCAAGTTGTGTAATATATATATATATTAGGATTTTTATTTATTTGTTTGTAAGAGTGAGAGAGTAAGAGTGTGAGAGAGAGTGCGCCTGGGTGGCTCAGTGGGTTAAAGCCTCTGCCTCTGGCTCAGGTCATGATCTCAGGGTCCTGGGATCCAGCCCTGCATCGGGCTCTCTGCTCAGCGGGGAGCCTGCTTCCCCTACTCTCTGCCTGCTTCTCTGCCTACTTGTGATCTCTCCCTCTCTGTCAGATAAATAAATAAAATCTTAAAAAAAAAAGAGTGTGAGAGAGCACAAGAGGGGAGAGGGTTGCAGGCCCTGAGCAGGGAGCCCGATGGGGGGCTCGATCCTGGGACTCTGACATTGTGACCTGAGCCAAAGGCAGACGCTTAACCAACTGACCCACCCAGACCCCCCATTTTTCACTATATTTTTTGAGTTGCTACCTAATGGCTGCTCAGGGCTGTACGGTATATGTTCTAGCTTACTAGAACGTATTTCAGATAGGTATTAATTGCAGTGAGGTATTAGGAACGTTACCCCTAAGTGGCTCTGGTCCCCCTCGCCCTTCTTGGAGTTTTGGTTGCCACGCTTCTCTCACAGAGTGTACGGTAGCCTCGCCGTCAGAACCGGGAGCCGTCCGTCCTCTGTAGACCAAGTGGAAGCCTGTGTGTTCACTTCTGAGGTCTTTTTTCACTTAGTGTCATCACATAAACCTTTTCCTTCACTCCCTCCCAAACGAGCTCAGACACAGTCCCACGGAGGTCAGGTTCTCCCTCCCTTCAGCTCTCCTCTGCTGCCTGACGTGAGACGTGAGGTCTGTGTCCACTTTGCCTTCTGGTGCCGTCCTTGCTGAGCTTCTGTGGACCTCACACCTGGGGTTCCCCGTGAGCAGCCGGCGGTGGGGGCCCCGGTGATGCAGGTGGAGCCCTTGTCCTTTTGTCCGGAGCCGAAGTCTCATTGCAGAGCCTTTTTTGTTTTGGTTTTTCAGGGCAGCCCATGAAGTGCAACCTCCACATGAACGGGAACGTTATCACCTCAGACCAGCCCATCCTGCTGTAAGTTCCCGAGGCAGCGGTGCTGGGGGCCGGGGGGAGCTTTTCTCCTTGTTTCCTGTGTGCGCGTCTGTGCTGCAGAGTGACGGGCCTGCGCCAGCACTTTCCTGTCTTCGTGTCCCCCGCGCAGATGGCAGGTGGGCCGTCGGGGTGCTGGATGGTGTGCACAGTGACCTGGCCTTACTGCGGGGATTGGCCCCGCGGGGGCTCGTGTTTAGACTTCGTTCTCAGCTTTATAATTTAGAAAGGTCTGACGAGAGAGTGGAGAGCAGGCCAGTTGTGTCTTTGTTCCCCTGTGGGCTCCAGCCCAGTGCATGGAAAACGCCACCTCCTCACCCCGGACGCTGATGGAGACACTACCTACTGGGGGCCCTTGTTTTATGCCCTTTTTGGAGCCTGAGATGCTTGAAATGTAGATTGGCAGGACATCCTTTTATAGATGAGAAGATCAAACCTCAGGAAGATACCAGACTTGCCAAGGTGGGTGGGGCAGACAGACTGAAATTTAGGAAGACCAGAATTTGAACCTCAGATATTGAAGTGTGGGATTTGGACAGGTGTTTTAAGCTGCGCTCCAGGAATAAGTCGTATTCTGGAAAATGTGGGTTTTATGACCTAATAAGTTTGGGAGCCATTAGGCTAATAAATAGAGTGAAGCCGATTTCTTGACTTCCAGATTTCTCCAGATAAGCTGATGTGTGTGACTATGTCTGGAGGGCATGTAGTATTTCCTGAAATTAAACCCCACCTCACCACAGGCTGCATGTCGATTTTGTCATCTGCAAGTTTAAAAATGATGGATTTGCTATAAAATGTCATGAGATCAGGGGGTACAGAAAGTACTGTGTTCAGCACCTAGCTCTCATAACAGACCTAGTAAATGGGGAGTTTCCTCCCCTCTGAGGGAAAACTGACAAGGATTTTGACCCTTCTCTGCTCTCCACAGACGGCTGAGCGATAGCCCCTCAGTGAAGAAGGAGGGCGAGCTGCCTCGCAGGGTGAATTCTGCTGCCTCATCCAACCCTCCAGCCGAAGTGGACCCTGACACCATCCTGAAAGCACTCTTCAAGTCTTCGGGGGCCTCTGTGACTACACAGCCCACAGAATTCAAAATCAAACTTTGAGCAGGGGGGCGGGGGGCGAGGCAGCCAGAAGCAGGGGTGGAGGAGGGTGGCTGTGTTTCCTAAAGCAAAGCTTGTGACCAATGGGCCGTCGGACTGGAGGCCCCTGAGCGGGGGAAAGGTGGCCGGGGGTAGAGCGCTTCCTCCCCAGACGGGACCCGCCTCTCTGCGTTGTGTTCTCCCCTGTGCTCTTCCGTACGCTAACATTTCCCGTAGTCTGTTTCTTCTCCCCCACCTCATCGCCAAGGTAGGCGCGTGTCACCCAGTGTCTCTGCCCTCGTCTCAGCCCCACTCTGATTTCTTCTCCGCAGATGGGTTCTCTGGGGGGCTCTCTGGTGGCCCTGTGGAGTGCAGGGCGGGGGCCTCTCTGCGGGACATGTTTGTCTCCAGGAGGCAACGAGTTGCCTCCCCTTTCTCTTTTTTAAACTTTCAAACCAAGTGGGGAGTGGGAGCCCCTGCCCCCCGAGGGGAAACCAGGTCTGCTCGAGAGCGGTGCCACTCACCTGCCTGGTCACTGCCTGGGCGGGGGTCAGGCCACAGCCCTCTTGTCCTCTCAGTGCGGCTGGCTCCGGAAGGTATGGTGCCGGGGGCGGGTGGGGCTGCCGCTCCGCCGGGAAGAGCATCCCCGGCCCTTGCTGTGCTGTCTCCGGTGGCTCAGGGTTCCCTCTCCTTGCCTCCTGCTGTGTGTCCCGCCCCTGCGCTCAGCCTCCTGGGTCTCATCGCCGGGAGGGGTGGGCATCGTCACCCCTGCCAGTTCTCACCTGGCACGGCTCTCGTCACACCTGGTTTGGCTGCAAATGTCAGCTCTCTGCTAGTTGGATTTTTTTTTTTTTTTTTAAACATCTGCCTCTTGTTCTGTGACACTGAGGGTCTGAGGGATTATTTGGATGGGAGACGTTGGCTTGCTCCTGGCCTCAGATGCCTACAGGACATAGGGATGCTGAGAGAGGCACCGATCCAGCTGCCACCAAGGGGCACTGTTCCTGTGTTGTGACTGACCCACCCTGCCGTGACCAGAGGGGTCTCTCCCGGCCTTGGCAGTGAAGGGTGCAGAGTGCTGGGTGGTCGGGAGGGTGTGGAGGACGAGAGCAGCCCTTCCAGATGTGTTGGGGCAGAACTGGAGCCCCCAGGGGCAACCCCTGAACACCAGACAGCCTGGTTCTGCTGGCCTCCTCCGTCTCCTGCTGCTCTGTGGGGACTGCAGAGGGACTCCGGGTGGCAGAGCCAGAGCAAGATGGGCAGCAGCTACAGTAGCAAGCGAGTGCTGTGAAAGGCACGAGCCTAGGAAGTAGAGGGGACCTGAGACACTAAAAGCCTTTCGTGGCTTGCTTGGGAACAGTCGAGTGAAGAAAAATCTGGAAACTCACGTTCCCAGAATTCTTTCTGTAAGCAGGAAGGACCCAGGCTTTGAACAGCGCTCAGTCCTCCAGCTCTAAGACTGCTCAGGCCTTGGAAGTCCATGGAAGGTACCTGATGGTGCTCCACCCTCTGGTTCAGAAAGAATGCTGCTTTTGTTCCCTTGTTCCCTTTTCCCCCCTTTGAACGGGTGCAAACTTAGTTCTTCTCAGCAGCTGGAAGACATTCCTCCTACACTTGCCCCTTCCTGATCCATGAGAGCACCTACAAGGCAGTAGGACCTGGTTTTTCGGGTCCTGGGGACAGTTGGATCACTGCTTGGACTCTGCTTCAAGTGGGGGTGGTAAATACCCTGCCTGCATGGCTGCCCCCCTCCCCCCCCAGTCCCGCGCCGGGCTGCTCTGGCTGTCCCAGAGTCTGTGGTGCCCAGCTGCAGCCTCCTGGCCATCCAGCCCCGGTGCTCTGGAGAGCCAGCCGTGTGGTACATGGCAGCGTGCAGCCTGTCGCCTCCCCTGCTCTACAGGGTGTCATCGTGGGAGAGGGAAGAGAAGGTGGTGGGCCGATCCTTGTGTCCCTCTCCATCTCCCACCCCTCCACATTCCTCGTGTGTATCTCTTGTTCGAAAGGAGAGGAAGAAACATTAAGGGATGGAGGAGACCATATGTTACTTACCCATTTCTGAATAAATATTTGTTATTCCTACCTTTGAGCTGTTCTTTCTTAAAGGACTCGCAGTGGCCTTGTGGGACTTGGCCTCTGCTTTCCTACTCAGCAGCCGTGATCTCCGGGCTGTTCCTCGCAGGACTTGCTGAGCCGCAGTCCCCATAGCGGAGGATGCGAGCATTAGTGTCTGTGAGGTGCCCGGCACGGGACCTCGGTGTGTGCTGGGCCTGAAGTGCCTCGCTAGGCATTAAGCGCCAGCATGGAAAGTTCTGTTCTGAGGGAACAGGAGAGCCTGAAGTCTGCCTTGGTTCGAAGACATCAAATTCATGGGTGATGTTTCTCTTAGATGAACTGATGCATTAGACAAAATTAATTTGTTGATGGATTTTGTGTTTGTGGTAAAAGACACACACAATTTACCATCTTTGTACACTTCAGTGTCATTAAATAGTCCTAGTGTGTGACTCACCAGCCATCCCTATAATCCTGCATCTTGTAGAACCGAAACGCTGTTCCCGTTCAGTAGTAACTGCCCATCTTCCCCTCCTCCAGACCATGGCAGCCATCATTATACGTTCTAAGATTTTGATTACTCATGTAGGTAGAATCATGCAGTATTTGTCTTTCTTTGACTTATTTCATTCAGCATCATGTCCTCAAGCTTTTTTTTTTTTTTTTTTTTAAAGGTTTTTGTTTATGTATTTGACAGAGACTCAGCAAGAGAAGGAACACAAACAGGGGGAAGTGGGAGAGGGAGAAGCAGGCGGCCTGCCGAGCAGGGAGCCCGATACGGGGCTTGATCCCAGGTCCCTGGGATCATAACTAGAGCCGAAGGCAGACGCTTAACAACTGAGCCACCCAGGTGCCCCTCAAGCTTTTCTGTAGCATATGTGAGAATTTTTTAAAGTTGAATACTATGTTGTGTGTGTGTGTATCACACTTTGCTTATTCATCCGTGGACAGTTGGGATTCTTTCCATGTTTTAGCTATTGGGAAGAATGCTGATGTGAACATGGGTGTACAGATCTCTCTTTAAGACCCTGCTCTCGGGGGCACCTGGGTGGCTCAGTCGGTTAAGCATCTTGACTCTTGATTTCAGCTGAGGTGGTGCTCACAGCGTTGTGAGATCAAGCCCCGCGTTAAGCTCCACACTGGGCATGGAGCCTGTTTTAAGATTCCACCCCCCAGGGCACCTGGGTGGCTCAGTCGTTGGGCGTCTGCCTTTGGCTTGGGTCATGGTCCCAGGGTCCTGGGATCGAGCCCCACGTCGGGCTCTCTGCTCAGCGGGGGGCCTGCTTCCCCTGCTGCCATTCCCTCTCGCTGTGTTTCTCTCTGTCAAATAGATAAAATCTTAAAAAAAAAAAAAAATTCCACCTTTAACTCTTAACTCTCTCTCTCTCTCACAAGAAGAAAAAAGACCCTTTCAATTTTTGTGGGTCCACATCCAGAAGTGGAATTGCTAAATCCTATGGGAATTCTATTAGTACTTTGAGGAATAACTACTTCAGTTTCCACAGCAGCTGTATGTACCATTTTATGTTTTCATTTGGTTTATTATGGTATAAGTGGAACAGCTCCTCTCCTGGGAAGGTAGAATGGAAGTACTTAATTCCTTTCCTTTCCACTCAAGTGGAACCCTGGAGATTTTATATAAAACAAACATAAGCCTGAAAGTTGGAGAGAGACTGGCTGGGGACCTTGGGACCCTGGGACCCAAGGAATTACTGGCACTGAGGTCGGTGAGTCTTCTTTTTGCTTCACATCTCAAACGGTTCCGAAATAGCAGACAAAAACCCCCAAAGAAGGGAAAGGCCAGAAAAGGAAGAGCTTCACGAGACTACAGCCAAACCGCAGAAGAAATCACTCTGACTTTGCCAACATCAGCCAAGTTGGGAGCTGAAGCTTCCATCCTCGCGAGGCTGTCTTGGGGCCTCCCCAAAATTCCTGTTGGGGTGGTATACGGGAAGGCCAAGCAGGGAGCTGAACTTTAAATTGGTGTCAGTGGAGGCCATGTGCGGAGAAATGAGGTACCTCAGCCCCTCCCAACCAGGGTGTGCTAAATACAAGTGGGACGGGATGATGGAGCCGACCCCCACAAGGCAGTAACTAGGAGGCACTCCCACCCTGGGTGTCAGCAGACATCAAGCCCGGAACCGGAGCTCTGACTACACCTGGCAGTAATTAAGTGGTGCCTCTCCATCTCCATCAGAGGAGGTGTGCTGGAACAGAAAATCTAAGGTGCAGTCTTGTAACCCAAAATGCCCATGTTTCAGTCAAAAATAGACCGAAGAGGCCAGGAAAATAGAAAAGTGGGCAGGGAGACAACACTGAGATCAGAGATGTTAAAATTGGGGCGCCTGGGTGGCTCAGTGTGTTAAAGCCTCTGCCTTCGGCTCAGGTCATCATCTCAGGGTCCAGGGATCGAGCCCCACGTCGGGCTCTCTGCTCAGCAGGGAGCCTGCTTCCCCCCTCTCTGCCTACTTGTGATCTCTCTCCTCTCTGTCAAATAAATCTTTTTAAAAAAATGTTAAAATTATCTGGCAAGGATTTAAAAGCAGCATCATAAAAATGTAACAAGCAATGAACACACTTGAAACAACTGAAAAAAATTTAAAGTCTCAGCAAAGAAAGAAAATACAAAGAAGGATCATTTAGAGCTGAAAAATATAATTACCAAGAAAGCATCGAGGAATCCTTGAACTTGAAGGTAAGACAATAGAAATTAACAAATCTGAACAGAAAATACTTAAGAAAAAAAAAAAGAAGAACTTCAGGGACCTATGACAAAAAATCTAAAATCCAAACAATCAGAATGCCAGAAGGAGAGAAGAAAAATTGGGGCTCAAGTAGTTGAAGTAATAGCCATACAATCACCAGAAATGGTGAAAGATCTAAACCTATGGATTCAAGAGGCTCTAAGAATGCCAAACAAATTTAAAGAAATTAACACCAAGACACTTCATAGCCAAACTTCTGAGAACTAGACAAAAATTTTAAAAGCAAAAGAACAATGACACCTATTAAGGGAAAAACAATGTGACAGGTCCCTCACCAGAAACCATGAGGCCAGAAGAAAGTGGCACACTTTTAACGTGAAGTTGGGTCAACTGAGAATTCTACCCAGCAAACTAGATCTCTCAGGGATCAAGGTTAATTCAGACATTGTCAGATAAAGGAAAACTAGTGGAATTTGTTGCCTGCAGACCTACCCTAAAATAAAGGTTAAAAAAGCTCTCTAAACTTGAAGGAAAAAATAAGGAAACTTTGTGTATCAGAAAGGAAGGTAGAACAGCAGAAATAGTAAAACTATAGGTAAATAAAGCACTTTCCTTCTCTTGAATTTTCTAAATTGTTAATGGTTGAAACCAAAATTATAACACTGGTGTTCTCAATGTACATAGAGGAAATATTTAAAACAATTACTTGATAAATAGGGGAGGACAAAGGGAAATAGAAGGAAAGTTTCTACATTTCACCCAAAGTAATAGAATGTCAACAAGAATATATGGTAGTAACTTAAGTATATATGATGTGATTCTTAGAGCAATCACTAAAAAAGATAATACAACCAGAAACACTACAGATAAATAAAAATGAATTTCTTAAAAAAAAAGTTCAGATAACCCACATGACGGCAGAAAAAAAATCAATAAAACACGAGATTATATCACTAAGATCACTGTATCAAATATAAGTGGTCTATATATATCCACTGAAAGAGATTGGCAAAGCGAGTGAAAAACGTGCCCTTATTTATATGCTCTCTGCAAGAGACACATCAACTATAACAATATAAGGTTGAAAGCAAAAGGATTGAAAAGTACATATCATGCCAACAATGCCTAAAAGGTAGCTATTTAGTATCAGATATATCAGACTTCAGAGCAAAGAAAGTTAACAGAGATAGAGGAACATTACATAATGAAAAAAAAGGGTTGATCCCTCAAGAAGATAAAATCCTAAGTATGTATTTACCAAGTAACAGAGCTGCAAATCATGTGATGCAAAACCTGTTAGAACTGGAATAGCAAATCCACACTTAACACTTGAAGACTTCAACACGCCTTGCAACAAGTAGAACTAGACAAAATCAGGGATGTACAACTTAACACCACCAACCAACAGGATCCAATCAACAAAATAATCCCCCCAACAACAGAAGACACATTCTTTTCGAATACTATGGGACATATACCAAGATAGACCATATCCTGCCCATAAAACAAATCTTAACAAGTGTAAAAGAATTAAGTTCATACCATGTGTTCTTGGTCACAGTGGAATCAGTAATCCCTGGGTTAAATATTGAAAGCTTTCCCTCTAAGATCTGAGACAAGACAAGGATGTCTGCTTTTACCATTTGTGTTTAACTGTGAACTGGAGGCTCTAGAGTAGGGGTTTTGAGTAGGGGAGGAGTCGGGGAGTTGCAGAGAAAAGCATGCAAGTTGGAAAGAAAAACGCAAAATGATCTCTATTTGTAGATGACGTGGTCTTTATACAGAAAATGCTAAGGAATCCACTGAAAGACTACTAGAACTAGTAAACACAGCAAGGTTGCAGAATGCAAGGTCAATCAATATACTTTTTTTTTCTTTTTTAAGATTTTATTTGTTTATTTGACAGAGAGATTACAAGTAGGCAGAGAGGCAGGCAGAGAGAGAGGGGGAAGCTCTCCTTGTTGAGCAGAGAGCCCAATGTGGGGCTCGATCTCAGGACACTGAGATCATGACCCGAGCCGAAGGCAGAGGCTTTAACCCACTAAGGCACACAGGCACCCCTCAGTCAATATACTTATGAGTAATTTAAAAGTCATATTAGAAAAGAATTCCGAAACTCAGCATAGCATCAAGCAATAAAATAGGATAAATTTAATACTTAAACAAGTGTACTTGAAATAAGTGTAAAACTTCTATCCTGAAAACTACAAAACATTGTTGAATTTCAAGGGATCCTGAGGAGCCAAAATCATCTTGAAAAAGAAGAGAGTTGAAGAACTCACACTTCCAGATTTCAAAACTTAAGTAAAACGCTATAGTAGGGGTGCCTGGGTGGCTCAGCTGCTAAGCGTCTGCCTTCAGCTCAGGTCACGATCCCAGGGTCCTGAGATCAAGTGCCACATTGGGCTCCCTGCTCAGTGGGGAGCCTGCATCTCCCTCTCCCTCTGCTGTTCCCCCTGCTTGTGCTCTCTCTCTCTCTGTCAAATGAATAATTAAAATCTTAAAAAAAAAAAGCTACAGTAATTCAGACACTGTGATACTAGTGTAAGGATAGACATACAGACCAATGGGATAGAACGAAGAGTCCAAAATTAAAGCCTCATGTATCTGGTCCATTAATTTTCAGCAAAGGTGCCAAGACAATTAATTCGTTGGGGGAAAGAAAGTCTTTAACAAATGATGCAGAAAACTGGATACCCTCAGAAAATAAATTTAACTTTATCAAACATTTAAAAATTTTTTGTACCTTTAAGAAAGTGAATGGGCAACCCACAGAATAAGAGAATATTTGTCAATCACATATTTGATGAGGGAATTGCTCCCAGGAAAGATGAAGAACTCTTACAACACAACAATAAAAGTACAAATAACCCAATAAAAAATGAGCAGACTCTGAGTAGACATTTCTCAAAAAACAAAAACCCACACAAATGGCCAATGAACACATGAAAAGATATTCAACATCACTCATGATCAGGGAAATGCAAATCAAAACCCAATGAGCTATCACTATACAATCATTAAGATGGCTATAACCAAAATACACACATAAATAACGGTGAGGATGTGGAGAATTTGAACCCCTCAGACTTCACTGGTGAGACATTAAAATGATGCAGTCACTTTGGAAAACAGTCTGGCAGTTCCTCAAAAAGTGAAACATAGAGTTACTATAATGATCAAGAAATTCTCCTAGATATGTATCCAAGAGAGATTAAGACGTGTCTGCACAAAAGTTGCATAGAATATTTATAGCAACATTATTCCCAATAGCCAAAAGTCGAAACAACCTAAGCGTCCACAGACGTATAGATAAGCAAAATGTGATCTATACCTAAATGAAATATTATTCAGCCTTAAAAAGGAAGGAAATTCCGCGACCTGCTACTCCGTGGATGAACCATGAAAACATGCCAAGTGGAAGAAGCCAGACACAAAAGGACACATCAACTGTATGATTGCATTTATGTGAGGTATCTGGAGGAGTCGAATTCACAGGAACAGAGTAAAATGGTGGTTACCAGCGGCTGGGGGAAGGGGAAACAAGTACAGAGTCTCAACTTGGGAGGATGAAACATGCCCGAGATGGGTAAACAGGTTGGTTGCACAATAATGAGAATATACTTAATGCCACTGAATTGTAGCTTAGAAATGGTTAAAATGGTCAACTTCGATGAGGTCTTCACTGCTATTTGTGGAATGGAAGAATGGAAGGTTGAGTCCCCTCCACGCCAACATTTACCCACACATTTAAGGGCTGACTGTTCAGAGTCAACAAAGATGGGCCCTTGAAGGTACCAGGGCCAGAAGGCGGGCCTGGAACCGAGAAGGCGGGGCCCCACGCGGCGCCGCCGTGGTCATGGAAACGCGCACGCTCCCAGCGCCGGACTGCAACTCCCAGCGGCCCCCGCGGCTTCCGGTCGGCAAGATGGTGGCGCGCAGGAGGAAGCGTGGGGCGCGGGAATCAGAACAGGGGATTCCGAGCCCGCCCGGTTACTCAGGTGAGAGGCCGCGAGTCGGGGCGGTCAGGCTTCCCCGGGAGGCGGTTTGGGCGTCGGCGGCGATCGGGGACCCCCGCGCGGTTGCGTGTGAGGCCCGGTGGCCCCGAGGCTCCCAAGACCGACGCTGCGCTTTGCTCGCGTCTGGCGGCACTCTCCTGGGACGAGCAATATTTGGCCACTGCTTCCCTTGGGTAAACCCATCTCTCTCCACACTCTAACCCCGGACGAGGGAGCCCACCTGCTTCTTACCACCTCCGCCACTCCTAGTCTGGCCCCTATCACCCCCAACCCCGCCGTGCCCTCCTAACCGGTTTTCCGGCGTCTGTTCTTGCCCCTGCTTTCTGTTCGCCCAGGTGCCGGAATGTGCTTTCTAAAGTCAGATTTAAATCAGATTTTGCCTCACACGCCTGCCCACACACCCCAATACCCCCTGAACTCCCTCCAGTGGTTTTACAAGTTAGCACCCAGAACAAAAGCCAAACTTACTGGCTTCTGTGGCCCCACATGTCCTGGCTCAGCCGCCCTGGAGCTCTTTCTGTTCCTCTGGAGCAACCAGCTCTTTACACCCTCAGGGTTTTTGCACTTGATGTGCCCTTTTCATACTGCTGTGCCTTGTGCCTTTAATTTTAGTTCCTCAAAGAGGCCGTTCAGATACCTATCTAAAGACCTCTGCCATGCATCCAGCCTACACTGTTTTCCCCTTTTCTTTCATATCTGATAGGATCTTGTTATGTGCTGGTTTGTTCATTGCCTTGTCATTCTCTCACGGGAGCTTCCAGAGCACAGGTGCTGCCGCTGTATCCCCACTGTGCTCTGAAGAAGGCCTAGAGAAAAACAGAAAACAGCCCCTAGCATATGGGAATGTCAGGCATTATCCAAATGATTACACAGATGGAGACTTACAGACCTGGAGAGACTTGTCAAGGCACAGAGCAGGTGGATCTAACTTGGCACGTAAGGTTCTCTGAGGAAGTAGAGTTAAACCTGAAGAATGGGTGGAGAGAAGATTGATGGGAGCTTGGGTGAGGCCTGGACTTCCTGGAGGGACAGAGAGAAGGCAGAGGGGCAGGCGTGCACAGTGGTGGGGGGCGGACACCGGAGAAAGATGTGAAAGGTGGTCAGGGTCTGGCAAGGCCTCCAGCCAATGTCAGGATTTTGGTGTTGACCCCAAGAGCAGCAGGGTTTGGACTCCCCTCTCATTTTGCTCCCCACCCGTAATAATTGCTCATTTACATTCTCTCCCCCACCTGCTTGGGCGTCTCTCCTAGGCAGGTTCTCTGTTCCTTCACTCTCGCAGCCTGCACAGAACCCTGCACAGGCCTTGCCGAGGGGAAAGGCTCAGTGATGGAACAGACCCACAGATGGGCCAGAAAGGAACAGCCTGAGCTTGATCTTCACGCTATCCGTACCTACCCCCATTTCCTGTCTAGCCATCCCGATCAAGTTCTCGGAAAAGCAGCAGGCTTCTCACTACCTCTATGTGAGAGAGCACAGAGTTCGAGAAGGCACTGAGTCTTCCTGGCCTCAGAAGCGGACCCTCTTTGTCCTCAATGTGCCCCCATACTGCACAGAGGTGAGCTGGTGTCTGGGCGAGAACCTCTAGGGCTGGCCAGGAGCTCCAGGTAGGGTTGAGTTTCCGGTGGCTCCATCAGGTCCTTACTGGTGAGGCGGAAGCATCTAACTAAAGCCCCAAGGGAGCCTCTAGAGGGCTGCTGCTTCTGTCTCTTGTCACAGGAAGTAGCTTAACTTTTTTTTTTTTTTTTTTAATTTCTACATCCAACCTGGGGCTCGAACTCACAACCTCAAGATCAAGAGTCACATGCTAGGGGCTTGTGAACTAGCCTGGGGCCCGGAAATGTCTTTTTAAAGATAGATTTTTTTTTTTTTTTAATTAGAGAGAGAGCATGAGCACACACAAGGTGGGGGGCAGAGGAGGAGGGAGAATCTCAAGCAGCCTCCATGCCCAGACGTGGGGTTTGATCCCAGACCCTGAGGTCACGACCTGAGCCGAAAGCAAGCATCAGACACTTAACCGATTAAGCAACCCAGGCACCTTGGAAATGTTTTTTTAAAGCTGTGTTTTAAAAAGCAAAGTTCTGGGGCCCCTGGGTGGCCCAGTCATTAAGTGTCTGCCTTCGGCTCAGGTCATGATCCCAGGGTCCTGGGATCGAGCCCCGCATCAGGCTCCTTGCTCGGCAGGAAGCATGCTTCTCCCGCTACCATTCCCTCTGCTTGTGTTTCCTCTTTCACTGTGTTTCTCTCTGTCAAATAAATAAAATCTTTAAAAAAAAAAAAAAAAAAAAAAAGATTATCCTCTAAATCTGTCTAGGCATTAACTTATTTTCACAAAAACGGTTGTTTTGCATTACATAAATTCACAGAAGAGAAACTAAGGGTGTCGCTGGGTTTTAGATAGTTGTTTTTTGAAAAAAATACTAATTTCTAAAGATGTATTTATTTTAGGGAGAGTGAGTGGGGGCAGGACCGAGGCAGAGGGAGAGAGAGAATCCTCAAGATAGATATTAATTTTGAAAAGATTCTTCTGCAGTCAGAGAGAAGCAGAAGAGAGGCTCTCACGTTTTATGTTTCGTAAAGCGCGGCATGTGTGCAGATTAGGGCCTGGGCCATAGGGAACAGTGCTCTGCATTTCACAAACTGAGCACGCCCGCATACTCGGCCCTCAGAACCAGAGTGTGACCTGCGCCCCAGAAACGGCCCCTACGAGGATCGCCGCCAGCCTGAGTCCCACCAACACAGGGTTAACTTCAGTTTTAAATGCTGCAGGGAGGAAAACTTAGTTGGTTGTCTCATCAACTCCAGAGTACTCCGAATGACCTCAGAAACGTCCCCGTCTGTTCTCGTTAAAGAACCTAATCCTCCTTTGGGGATCTTTCACCTCGAGAGAGGGGCAGGGGGCAGATGGCTGGCCTTTCAGAGTGAGAAATCCCTTCAGGGACAAACCAAACATCCCGGGCCGATGTTTCTAGCAGTTTTCTGTCATAAAGCCAAAAAGTTTGTACCTGAAATCTGTCACGCACCGAGTCTGCTCCCTTCCACGTCCTGTGGCCGGTGGAGGGGTGTTTTTTTTTTTTTTTACTCAACAGGGTTTTTTTTTTTAAAGATTTTATTTACTTATTTGACAGAGAGAGGTCACAGGCAGACAGAGAGAGAAGGGGAAGCAGGCTGCCCGTTGAGCAGAGAGCCCGATGCGGGGCTCGATCCCAGGACCCTAGGATCATGGCAGAAGCTTTAACCCACTGAGCCACCCAGGCGCCCCATTACTCAGCAGTTTTGAATGTGGAAATTCACAGGGTCGTGGGCTCAGGCTGTGGGAGGGCAGGACACCAAGCGGGCGGGAGGAGGGTGTGGCTGACTCACGGCCTGTGTGCGTGCCCCCCAGGTGGGCGGACATGGGCTCTGAGACCTTCGGGGGCCCGGTCCCCCGGCGGTGCCACCCTGGGCGGAGGGAGGCTCCCTGAGGCCCTGCAGCCCCTCACGCTGTGCTCCCTGCGGCAGGAGTGCCTGTCCCGCCTCTTCTCCCCCTGCGGCCCCGTCCAGTCGGTGCAGTTACAGGAGAAGCCAGACCTCACTGACAGCGCAGAGGAGCCAAAGTCAAAGTTTTTTCACCCCACGCCTGTTCCGGTAAGCGTCCAAGTGCCGGCTGGGGGCGGGGGTGGGTGGGAGGGTGTGACCGGGGCGGTGTCCCCCGGGGTGGCCCTGCTAGGCCAGTCCCTGGCACGTGTGGCTGAGGATGCCAGTCAGTAAGCAGCGCCTCTGCTCCTTTCCCTGGATTTGCCACATCCTTTAGCTTCTTGTCCGGCTCTTTCCATCATCCTGGGTGAGAGCTCAGAGACCATCCTGCTCGCCTCCTCCTCCCCCTCAACCGAAGTCCCTTCTTCCTGAGGCCCCATGGCCTGGTCTTGTCTCCCCGTCCTGAGCCCACACCTCCTCCTGGTGTCGCACAGTCTGAACTAGCGCGGCGAGCTCGCTTGTCACTGTGTCCCCTCCCGTGACCAGAAGAGAGGTCCCAAGTGACCCTTACCTGGATCGTTCCTAGCAGAAGTTGGAAAACTCGGAGCGTGGCTGCCCCTCCCCGGATTACAGGGAACTTCCTGGTGACCTTCATGGTTCGGGAGCAGCCCAGCGACAAGTCGGGCTGAGGGCAGCTGGGAGGGGGCCAGGGGGCGGGGGGGCTGCTGGCAGTCTGGCATCTCTCCTTCCTCAGGGCTTCCAGGTGGCCTACGTGGTGTTCCAGAAGCCAGCCGGGGTGTGTGCCGCCTTAGTCCTGAAGGGCCCCTTACTGGTCTCCACAGAGAGTCACCCTGTGAAGAGCGGCATCCACAGTCAGTACCGTGGCTGCGTCCTGCCCCCCTCCTTCCTGGGCCCTGCTTGGCGGGGGGACCCCCGAGGGCCGTGTCGGCCGTGTCCGCTCACCACGAGCGGCAGTCAGGGCGGGTGGAGGGGAGGGCCCCGCTTGCCGCCACTAGAACCTTCCTTGGGCCACAAGTCTCCATCCTCGTGGCCTGTGTGAGAAGCGCCTGACTGGCTGGGCAGGTGGGGCCCCGGGTATCAGGCCTGAGGAGGCCCCCTTTCCCGCCCCCCTTTCTCCTCAGAGTGGATCAGCAGCTACACAGACTCGGTGCTGGACCCAGAAGCCTTGAGGGCCGAAGTGGACGCGTTCATGGAGGCATATGACAAGAGGATAGCCGAGGTGGGCCTTCCGTGGGGACGGCGGTGTCCCGGGTATTAATAGTGTCACTCTGGAGGGGGATGGGGGTTGGCACCTGTCCCCGTCACTGTGTAGAGGTCAGGCTCCCTTCTTCCCTGCTGAGTCCTGTGTCACCTAGCTGGGTGACATCTTGTCTCTAAGGGGTCTGTAGGAAACAGTCTGAGGGACGAGGGGGCAGTGTTGGCACCTCTGGGCCCCCCCGCCCCATCCTGGGAGGGAGTGGGCGCAGCAAGTGGTGGTGGGTGCCCGGGAAGGTTCCGGGTGCCGGAGGGAGGGCGGGGGAGGGGCACCCCAGGCTGCAGGGCGGCTCCCGGGGTCTGCCCGGCACAGCGTCCTTTCCTTGCAGGAGGAGGCCAAGGCCAAGGAGGAGGAAGGGGTTCCGGACGAGGAGGGCTGGGTGAAGGTGACACGTCGGGGCCGACGGCCCGTGCTGCCGCGGACAGAGGCAGCCAGCCTGCGGGTGCTGGAGAGGGAGAGACAGAAGCGCGCCCGCAAGGAGCTGCTCAACTTCTACGCCTGGCAGCACCGCGAGACCAAGATGGAGCGTAAGGGAGCGCCCCAGAGCCTTGTGCTGCCCGCCCCGGCCAGAGCGCACGGCTCCCACGGGTGGTACTGGGACCCGGGTGTGGCCTGGGGCGGTGTCCTTGGACACAGGCTTCCCAACAGGCTCTGGAATTAGGGTCCCAGCCTGCAGCATCCGCTGCGGTGGTCCCCCTGTTGCTCCCCAGCGGCAGCTCTGGGGCCCCTGGGTTGTTCAGAGGCTGCAGACACAGCCGGGGTGTAGGACCACTTCCAGACCTCTGAGCAGTTGGTGCTGGAACCTGTCAGCCTGGGGCAAGGGCCGGGTTGCCGAGGGTAGATCTCAGGTGCTCCCTGTGGGCACAGGGAGAGGGCCACTGCTGGTGTGAAAGAGAGAGAGGAGAGTGTGTGTGTGTGTGTATGGGGGAGGGTTGGACAGACACCCCCACATGGAGAAGGTCTAGAGTGAGCAACCGTGTGTGTGTGTGTGTGTGTGTGTGT
>CM053611.1:103980857-104000679 GCA_028646535.1 Procyon lotor
CTCCTGTTATCTCTGTCAGTTTCTCAGCAAAGATGACTTAATGGGCAACTCTGTCCGTCTCATGAAGTGTTCATGGGCAATTATTCTTTTTTCAAAGATTTATTGATTTCAGAGACAAGAGAGAGAGAGCGCGGCAGGGAGAGGGAGAGAAAGGGGGCGGGGCAGAGGGAGAGGGAGAGAAGCAGGCTCCCTGTCAAGCATGGAGCTGCATGACCCAAGGCTTGGCTCAGTCTCATGACCCTAAGATCATGACCCGAGCCGAAATCAAGAGTTGGAAGCTTAATGGACTGAACCATCCAGGTGCCTCCTCATGGGAAATTATTAAGAACAAGCTGGTTAAGGGGCGCCTGGGTGGCTCAGTGGGTTAAGCCTCTGCCTTCAGCTCAGGTCATGATCTCGGGGTCCTGGGATCAAGTTCCGCATCGGGCTCTCTGCTCAACGGGGAGCCTGCTTCTCCGTCTGCCTGCCGCTTCCCCTGCTTGGGTGCTCTCTCTCTCTGTTAAATTAATAAGTAAATAGATAGATAAGTAGGTAAATAAATAAATAAATAAAATCTTAAAAAAAAAATCTTCTCACTCGCAGCACCAGGGACTCAGAATTTGCCCTAACCATTGACCTGTGTTTTTCCTTTGTTTCTGTAGAAATGTCTCTTACGGATTCCCTGATTGCTTTCTAAGTAACGCAGAGTCTGTATGATGGCGGACATCCCTTCTACAGCTGTACTACCTCCTCCTGGGAAATACAACTCCATATCGATAAAATCGGGCAGCAAGCCACTGGGCTCCAAGAAGCCCTTGACCTCCACGTCCCCGTCCAAGGTGGTCGGGGCTGGCTGACCGACCTATTCTCTTGGATACCCGTCGATGTCACATCAGCTTTTGAGGGAATGAGGGGTCTGACGATAAACTGTTACTTTTCCATGGAATACACTCGAGGAGAAGATTCATGATGTCACGTGGTCCCGAACCATGTCGGAAAATATCCAAGTTCTCAGAGAAGGAACTATCTGATGGTTCCCCTCCATGAGCACAAGGGCCCAAAAGTTGTGTCTTGGACCGAGTCAGATCCTTCTGTTCCAAAGCCCCCCGACGGCCCCCAATTCCGCTGGAACCAGTTAAAGAGGCACCTCCCGCCATGTTCCACAGAAATGGGATGAAAAAGACCGACAAGGGGAAATTAACGACAGGAAAAATCTCTGTACGTCTGACTCCACGTCATTTCTATTCCCCTTGCTGCCGTGATCTGGAAACTGAAACCTTCTGCTTAGCCTGACCCATAGACGTGACACAGCTAAGATTTGCAAAAACTGCTCTTTACCCAAAACCTACCTCGCCCGAGGAGATAAGTAGCCAGCGTAGTCACCGTTTTGATTTTTCGAGACTGAGGAATGACCGTAGTGACTCCAGGGCTGGGGTGGGGGGTGGGGGGCTGAACCTGTGCCCTAAAACTAGCAAAAAGTTTAAAATGTGTTTTTCGGGCCACGCTTACCCCCCCAATCAGCAATTCCGTCTTTTCTGACCCCATTAACAAATGCACTAGAAGTTTCTGCAGAAGCCTGGACTCCAGGGCCACTGACACGGTTCTAGGCTTCCTTACTGGAGCCCAGGAGCTTAAGACCCCACCGTGGAGCACGCCCCCAGCCCCTCCCCTTGTCCTACGACTGCCTGCTGACGTCACGGACTGAATTTCGCCTCCTTCCGAGGTGAAGTCCCCACCCCAAAGCCCCACGGGACACATGTTATGTATACGTTTGCCCAATGTGCAGATTCCATCCTGCCTCGTAAATGATCATCAATCTCCCTACCCTTTTATCAAGATGTACATGAAGGACCCTTCGGATTTCTTCTTCTGAGTCTAGCCCAACATCACAGTGGTTCCTTGAAATTAGACTCAGTGGAATTCTGTCATTGTCCATGTGCCTTTACGATAAATGTGATATCAGATCGAAAAGCAAGACAATCTTAAGCCAAGCACTGGTACTGTGCTTGCACATCAACTGGACTTAATAGAGAACATATATATCACTTTTAAGCTTCCCACCATTTATGTCATAGCAAGTTCCTTCAATGAGGAACTTCAGGTAAACACACACACACACACACACACACACACACACACACACACACGAAGGGACTTGGACCCAGAGCTGAAAAGCCAGTCACCCTAGCACTGAGGATTGTAAAATAAAGATTGAATATCAAGGCTCAGGAAAGATTGTTGATCCCAAGGGAGACACGATAAAGGAACTTTTCAGTTTTGAATGTTCGTGGGCCCTGCTCCTGGGCTATAAAGCTATGACTTTAATTTTTACCAAGGTCAGAATGACCTTACCAAATTCTAAAGCGTGGGCTCTATTTCTGCCCTGAGCACGCATCGTCCATCAGCTTCGTTAGCAAACAGCCTAAGAGAAACATTTTGACTAAAAATAAGAGTAAAAATCTAAGTTTGTTCCCATACCTCTGAAGCCTGCAACCTTGGGCTCTTCCCCCTTTAAAAAAAAAAAAAAAAAAAGAAATCCTAAAGAGTTTGTGCGTTTTGTGTCGACAATGAGAAGCCCAAAATGGACTCACCTATGTTAAGGACGAACGTCAGTCAACCAAGACTTAATACCTGACCTAAGTGTAGTTTCAACCCGGCCGGGAAGGTAACATAGGACTTCCTGGTCATCCCCAGCAAATGTACTGACAGATAAATCCCTTCTGCTCCCCTTAGGAGGGTGATCTCTTCTGAAACAATGCATTCTTTGCAAATAATTTCCTTCCTCCACTCTCCCTCTGCTTTTAAAAACCTTTTCTTTTCTACAGCTTAAGGAGTCCAGTAGGCTTTCTCTTTGCTAGATGGGCTGCTGCCCAACCCATGAGTCATTTAATAAAGCCAATTAGATCTTCAGATTTCCTCAACTTAATTTTTGTTATTTAACACTGTGCTCTTGGAATAAACACCACTCTCAGCCGTCGACCCACAGTCAGCATCCTGGAGGGATCCTACCGGTCCCCCACCCCCCGTGGCAGCCACTCTTCCGCCAGGTCCCGGGACTGGACGCCTCTCTCCTGCACTGGGCAGGGCCTCTGCTCATGCTACCCCCCGGGGACTGGAATGTTCGCTGTCTCATCCTTCTCACCTTTCTGGGCACTATCCTCAGTCTTCGTGACCCTCGAGTCTTCTGGGCAGGGGTCCTACGGATGCACTGGCCTCCCCCGAGTGGCTAATCTCCGTGGGGAGTGACATCTGTCCCCTGACCCCAAGCTCTCTCAGGGCAGGGCAGGACCTGCCGCTGCTTTTATACCCAGCTGAGTGGCTAGCCTGGGGCAGGAGTCCGGGATTGATTTGTTGCTGTGCTGCATGATTGGAATGGATGGATGGTGTGAGCCCTGGGGTGGGCACAGGAAACGGGGCAGAACGCCCTGGGTCCTCCATCTCCGGCTTAGTTACCCCACGGTTACTCCCTCACGCCAACACCTCAAGCTTGTCTCACGACTAGAGCAGGGGATTATGATGGGAACACAGTTAAGACGGTAGGTGAGGACCCGGCCCTCTCTCCCCACCCTGGCTTACTGCTTCCTGGTTTCTCTCAGGTGGAGCTCGCGCCTCAGCGAGGGAGGAAAACGTGCCAAGATGCATCTCTGGCATATTTTAGGCTGATTATTTTTAAGAACTAGAAGACTCAAGAAGTTTTTCTTTTCGACCTTCCCTGTAACTGCCCAAAAGGATTCAGATTCCAGACCTGCCCGAGGAAGGAGTGCTCACCATAGATCACTACGTCATACTCTAAATTGGCTGCAGTAGACAGGGAGGAACTTAGCAAAGTCTGTTTGTTAAAATTCCTCTTTGTGTCTCATCGTTTTGGTGGCCCAACAAACACTTGCTTACCAAACATTTACTCTTTCCATTCTTTCTGCGAATTGCCTTCCTTCCCTTTGAAGCCTCAGACCCCTTACCCCCTACCCCTTAGTCCAGAGTGGCCTGTATACTTCATTTTGCCTGTCTTTGGAATCTCTCGTGTTTATGTGGACCACCTGTACGTATGTAATTAAGCATTATTTTCTCCTGTTACCTCATCAGTTTAATTCTTAGACCAGCTGGAAGAAACTTGAAGGATGGGGTAAAGTTTTTCTTCCCCAACACCTCAAAGCCTTCCCTGGCAGCTCCCCTCCCTGGATCATCTTCTTCTGGGATTATCTGTGTGACTAGCTCCCTCACCTGCATCGATTTTGCTCAAAAGTCACTTCTCCACGAGGCCAACCCAGACCATTCTATGTAGAAGAGCAAATTGCAAATTCCTACCCGGCCTGATCCCACTGTGCTTACTCTGCCTTGCCCACACACTCTCCCAACACACTCTGTGAGGGGCAGGGAGAATGCCACACTCAAGCCCGGGGACGCCCGGGGCCACCAGACCTGGGAGAGGCCTACACAGAGGCTGCCAATACTCTGACTGGGTTCCTGGCTCCAAACTCTGAGATGATAAATGTTTAAGCCACCCGGTGTGGGCGACTTCGTAATGGCAACTCCAGGAAACGAATACAGACTTTGGAGGGTATTTTCGAGGACCTCCAGGAGAGAGGAATTCACCCAAATCTACAGGTATTGACGTGAATCTGATTGCAATTATCTAGCTTGGCTGCTTAGCCTCGAGGGGCTGCTAAAAGCTCAACCTGAAATTATATGAAAAATTCCAGCAAAGCACATTTTTAAGACACCCATATGAACAATCACTCTTCTCTCTGTACTTGTGTATATAATAATCAGGCCAGGCTAGTTACAACTGGACTTATTTTACCAATGAGTTAGTCTCAACGTGGCTATCTTTGAGGAAAATATGGGAGATTTTTGTGAGAAAGATTATGTTTCAAATGGGGCACCTGGGTGGCTCAGTGGGTTAAGCCTCTGCCTTCGGCTCAGGTCATGATCTCAGGGTCCTGGGATCGAGCCCCGCATCGGGCTCTCTGCTCAGCGGGGAGCCTGCTTCCCTCTCTCTCTCTGCCTACCTGTGATCTCTCTCTCTCTGTCAAATAAATAAAATCTTTAAAAAAAAAAAAGATTACGTTTCAATAACACCTTTGTGGATGTTAGATTCTAGTTCTGATGAATGATCTCCGAGTATTTGTTTGCCTATAAAATTGGGCTGGATCCTCAATTTTTCTGGTTTCCTCAAATACCTGATCATGGCCCTCAGAACGAAAAGTTCCCCATTTCCCCCCATACTTCAACTTGAAACCGCTGAGAACTAAAGCCAACCTTTTTTTTCCCCCCTTCATGAAGCTTTGAAGATCAAAGCTAGACAACTTGAGGTAAACTCCCGAGAAATTGCCACAACAGCTCAGGTTTAGACAATCTTCGAGTCTGTTGCCGTGGGGGCCGCTCAGAAAGATCACCAGAGACGTGCAAACTGCAGGCCTGGGAAATCTGTCAGCCCCCACTCCCACGCTTCAAGCCCGACAGCTGGAAATCTCGCCAACGCCACTCAGGACTCGGACGCTGGGTTTATAACTTGCGCTGGCCATTAACCTGTGTTTTTCTTTTGTTTCCACAGAAATACCTCTCGTTAATCACCTGACTGCTTGCACAATATAGGTCTAACTTGGAGAGCCAGCCTGCACGACTGCCTCCTGAAAGGCAATGACTGTTTAATCAAAGCAACTTATTTTCGAGACTAAGACTGGTTGATGTAATCTGGAGCAAACTTCTTAAAACAACGGAACAGTTAAACTCCAGTGAGGGGGAAAACAATGTTGGTCTGTGGTGTTTTTCTAAGGAAAAAAAAAAAAAGTCAAAGGGGGAAAATGTTATTTCATAACCACACCTCAGGACTTTCCCCATATTGTGGTGACCCATTAACAAATCTTCCCCAGGGCGCCTGGGTGGCTCAGTTGGTTGGGCCAGTGCCTTCAGCCAAGGTCATGATCCCAGAGTCCCAGATCGAGTCCTGCATCGGGCTCCCAGCTCCACGGGGAGTCTACTTCTCCCTCTGACCTTCTCCTCTCTCATTCTCTCTCTCTCTCAAATAAATAAATAAAATCTTTAAAACAAAACAAAGCAAATGTTCCCCACTACTTGCTCATGGGGCTACTTGGAAGGAAAGGAGACTTCTGACCTTGGAGAAAGGAAAACCAAACCAAACCAAAGCAAAACAAAACAAAAACACCACCACCACCAATAACAACAACAACCAAAACACCAAAAAGTCACATAAGAGCCAGGATCCCCCAAAGCTTGGAAGATGCCACACCCCCAGAGCACAGACCTCCCCCCACTGCTTTTGGAAAAGGAATTTGCTAACTATTCTTGTGAGCCCTTGACGGACCTCAAGCTGTTATTCAGGAGACAATCACACTAACAGAGGAGTGGGACTCCTTGGGTTTCGGAGTTTGGGATTTGGGATTACTCCGTAATCCCAAATCCAAAATCCAGCAAAACTCCTGGTTTTGCTCTGTAATCCCCATCTCTTTTTCTTGGAAAAATAATACCATGGTCAGAATTTCATAAACTTTGGCTTCTTCAGGTGACCTGTCTGATTGCTGAATATGGTACCTGAAGCCCTTCCCCATATGTGACCATGCTGACCCCACAGATCTGCTCACACACAAAAAGAAATCTCTTTGTATCTTTGGGAACATTTGCTAACAAAACTGCTTCAGCGATAGCTGCTCAAGAGAAGGACTTAGTCTCTTTGGCCAGACTAATTTTATTTATTTATTTTGTTTAAGATTTTATTTATTTATTTGACAGAGAGACAGCAAGAGAGGGAACACAAGCAGGGGGAGTGGGAGAGGGAGAAGCAGGATTCCCGCCGAGCAGGGAGCCTGGTGCAGGGCTCGATCCCAGGACCCCGGGATCGTGACCTGAGCCGAAGGCAAAGGCTTAACGACTGAGCCACCCAGGTGCCCCCAGAATAGTCCGAGATCATAGAACTGCTTTAGGTTATATTTTAACGGAACAAGGAGGCCTTTGTACAGTACTCACTCGTCAGGCTCCACAAATATTAATACTTCCTCAGAAACGGACGTTCCTCTTGACAAAATAAAGACAACAAGCTACACTTGGCTGCAACAAATCTCTGAGGCCCCAGACTCAGATCTGGATGGCTTTTCCGGATTATTTTCTTGGATTTCCCAAGAATTTAGGTCCATCCTCAAATGTGGAATTTTCCGTATTCCTAATTCTCCTTCGCTCCTTAATCACAACACATGGTACAAAACATTGCACAAAAACTATGAACCAAAGTACAAAAATTCTAGTCATGCAGCGCGCCGGGTTTTAAGCCAGAACTGGGGAATATTTCCGATTAAGAGCAGACAGTGTCCCTTTTCTCACCCCGATCTCCGCCCCGTGGCAGCAGGAAGTACCCATCCTGCCCTCACGATCAAGACCCTGGGGTCCAAAACCAGTAACCAACGAGTGCAGGGCCACTGAGGCTGCTGCAGCTTCCTTACCCAAACCTGTTGGGTCTGGAAATGCTGTCTGCCGCCCTGCTACCTGTCTGTGAGATAATACCCTAGCCCGACACCAATAACCAAGTGGTAATTCATTTGTTTTGCAGAGACTCAAGGTCTCAAGAAGCCAGCCAGATGATCTCAGGGTCCTGGGATCGAGCCCCGCATCGGAATCTCTGTTCAGCGGGGAGCCTGCTTCCCCCTCTCTCTCTGCCTGCCTCTCTGCCTACTTGTGATCTCTCTGTCTCTGTCAAATAAACAAATAAAATCTTAAAAAAAAAAAAAAAAGCCGGACAGAGCTCCCGGAGACCATTGACCTCCCCGCAGAGCTTCCCCTACTTTACTAACTTCCTTTATCTGGCTTTGAGTCACCTAGCTCCTCTCCCTTCTACCCAGACCCTTGCCCATTTGCCTTTAAAAGAAAAAAACAAAACAACAACCTTGTATTCGGGGATGTTTTCCTCTACCTCCTCGCCTCCTCCTTGGTCTGCCTTTCAAATAAACCCTTTCCTTGCTGCACCCTCGATGTCTGAGTGTTTGGTTCTGCTGTGTGTCAGGCAGATGAACTTGGGTTGGGTTACAGGATCGGGTTTGGCTCGTGGAGTGGTCCCTGCTCTCTGCTGCCCCAGAGTGGAATGGGGACCATCACGGGCTCTGGGGTCTGAGGACAAGGACGGAGGAGCATCCTGGAGCACGGGCTCTCCCAGGGTCGCACCACCGGGTGGGGTCTGGGAGCCTGCTCAGTCTTGTTTTGGCTTAAGCTCGGGCCCCACAGTGCCAGGACTGCTGCACAGGGCCTGGGCCCCACATAGTGACCCGCCGCCTATCCATCCCCCTCCCTTCTCTCCTCACCCTCCTTGACAACTGGTTGGGAAGGGGTTGCTCACCCCTTCGTGTGACCCGGGCCTGGCCTAATCGGCTTCTCCCGCCTGGCTGGGAACATAACCTGATTCCAGATTAGCCTACTTCTGTGCTGGGGCCCCTCGGTGTGAGCCGTCTGTTTGAGCGCACCGGGCAGCCCGGGTCCACGGCCCTCTGCCTTGACCTCCGCTCTGTGTGCGGATTTACCAACATTCAGAGACAACAGATGGTCCTTCACAAGTCCCAGACCGGCAGTCTGAGGCCAAAACATCACTTAAGCGAATTCCATCTGACCTCACGGCGTGTCGGCAACTTCTGGAAAAACAACACCGCACAGTGGATCTTTGGCTTCTTGGGAGCAACTGGAAACTCTGGCCATACGAGGCCCAGGCTTCCCAGCGATAACCACTGGCTGGGCTGTCCTGCTTCCAGCACCGGAGTCCCCACCGCTCCCTGCTGCCTGCCTCCCAGCGGCCCAGTTAATCCCACCACTCGCTCAAATCTGGCAAGCCCTTGGGGTTTTGACCCCTGCCTCCTTTGGTACTTTATAAACTGAAGCTGCATTCGCCTCCTTGCTTGATCCTCTCAGACCACGAGCACAAAGATATTAAGACGTTATTTATCAACTGAGAAAATTAGGGAGGAGATGTCTAAACGGGGAGGCGGGGACTTGCCCAGGCTCTCTGAGCTAGCAGAGCCAGGAATCAGCCCGGGGCCTTGGGCCCGACACTGTCTCCCTTGGGTCTCACCTCTGGGAGCCGCCTCCAGGACGCCCCCTGGCGTTTCGTCCGGAATACCCTGTACGTTTCCTTTATTACACTTACAAGAAAATGTCTCTCGGTTATCTGTTCCTCCTCCTAGAATGGACATTCCTGACCTGGCCTCATCCTTGCTCAGCCCCTGGAGTGGAGTAAGTTTCAGGGAGGGCCCTGGTGAAGGGCCCCATCTGGAGCCGTGCCAGCCGGAGGAACCAGCCCGTCAGGAGCGGGGTGGAGTCCACTCCTACTTGGCGCAGCTCCCGTGGCCGCGCTCGGGGCTGGCGCTGAGCAGGACCTCGGCAAAGTTTTCCCGAATGGATGTATCGGGAAACAAAGTGCAGAAAACACAGGCTCAAGGCTGCCCTGAAACCAAGGTGCCGCCGGTGCTATGTCTCCATTTTGAGAGACCCCTCTCAAGTCACCCTGCCCTGCAGGACGTCCTCAAACCCTAGCCTGGGACACCGGCGCCCACCACACAGGGTCAGCAGAGCACGGCTGTGACGTTCCCCAACATTCACCCCCAAGACACCCGACTGGGCTCCCCACAGGCCTTTCTGGGAGGCCACAGCAGCTGTCTGACCTGGCATGCATCCCTTGGCCTAGCGGAGCCTCAACTTCCCCTGCTGTGCACGGGCCGAGACTCGGGCAGCGGGAGGAGGGTGACACGAGACACTGTCTGCTAAGCACTCGGTGCTATGCCTGGTCTGGAGAGCGAGCAGCCGTGAGACTTAGCGGTCATCGCTCCTCAGCAAGAAGGGGGCCGATCAGCGACGCCTGCCGGGCCGGCGGGTCCCTACCTGAGCCCACATCGGTGGTTCCTCTCTGAAGGAGGAGTCGCGCGCACTCCTCGCTCAGGTGACTGTTGATCTTCAGGAACCTGAGGAGGACAGAGGGAGGCTGCATGTCTTGGGGCAAGGAAGGCCTGATGGAAAGAAGAGGAGCCCCTCCCCCCCCCAAAGGACACAGGCATGTGTCAGTGGGGACCTTCACATCAGCAATGTGTTTGCATGCGTGTGTGTGTATGTGCATGCACATGCGTGTGTGCCCAATTACAGGGAGAGGAAGGGGGTAGGGAGCAGGTGGAAGGGGGTCTTGGGAAGGGAAGGGCATGGCTATAGAGTGGGGAGGACCCGAAGCAGAGAAGTCCCAGCTGGGGTGTCCGGAGACAGCCGGGAAGGCTGGTACCTAGGGTGAGCACGGAGAGAAACGGGCTCCGCGTGATTTGTGTGTAGGAGACTGACGGCCCTCTGGGCCCTGGAGGTGTCCTCCCTCCCCCGGCCCCTCCCACCATCTCCCTCCCCTCCCACCCCATCTTGCCCGGGGGCACTCACTTCTGCAGCATCTCCTCTCGGCTGACCACCTGCCGCGGCTTCTGGGAGGCCTCCATTTGTAGCGCGTACTCTATGGCTCCCCGCCTGTAGGTCAGCACGTCCTCCGTTCCCTGGGGACGTGCGGGTTCTGCTGGGTAGGCGGGACTCAGGGCTGCAGACCGAAGGGCTCAGCTTCCCCCCGCCCCCACCCTCGGGCCTCGATAGCCCCTCAGCTGTGATTCCTTCAGACTCAGTGAAGGGTGGCACCGGATCAGCCCCTTGCTGGACAGCCCTGTGATCAGAGCGCACCTCGTCTGCCTCAGTGTCAGTCCGGCCAGCCCCGCCTGGGGTCCGGACAGCTGGAGGGGTCAGGACGGAGGATGGAGGGGAAAGGAAATCTCTGCCAACGGCCAGTGCTTTGCAAAGGTTCAACATTAGGTCCTTGAGTCCTGCGCCACCCAGGGTTGGCAATTTCAGCTGGTTTACTGAATGCCATTCACTGCGGCTGGGGGAGAGGAGACGGCAGAGGGCGTGCAGTTCGGGGGCTCCCGCCCCCCCTTCGAGTGTACCCATTTCCCAGCCAGGTCACTCTGACAACAGCCCAGCCCCGTCCTTGGGCCGCCGCCGGAAGGGATATGACCATCCAACACCCTGAGAATGAGGGACAGGGAGGACCAAATACTGAGATTCTCTGCAGGGAGGAGTCCTGGGGCACCCAGCTCGGTAACTCAGTGGGTGAAACAGATAAAGGGAGAGTAGCAGCCCAGGCTCTCACTGGATCCTCATATTCACCCAAGAGCTCTCCATTCATGAAACTGACACTTACTGGGTGCTTACTGTGTGGTGGGGACTGGGCACGTGGTGAGAAAAAGACAGCCCGCTTGGTGCCCTTTTGGCATTTGTGGCCATTTTACAGATAAGAAACAGACTGGTGACGAAGGGGTGTTGCAACTGAGAGGCTGAGCTCCTGGGGTACAGAGTGACAGAGTGTGACAATGGGCAGGCAACTCCAAGGTCACCCAGTCCAACTGCCTCATTTTACAGGTGAGGAAACGGAGGCCCAGACAGGCCAAGTGACTTGCCCAGGGTCACCCAGCAGATCGGTGACGGAAGCCAGGACTCAGATGCAGGGATGGCACTGTTTGTTGTTATTGGTGGTGGCGGCGGGCGGGATTGGCACGTTCCCACCGGTCTGCACTCAGGGCTGCTGTGTGCTGTTGTGCAATGTGCACACAGCACAAAGGCAAACAACTGAACATGAGTGTGGGGGGCATCATCACGCTGTGTGCCCCCAGAGCTTCCTCAAACCACTGTCCCTACCCTCTCCCACCCCCCTGCCACTTTGTGATAGACTCGGAATTCTGTACACCGCAGGCCACATACAGGGTTTCCAAGAATGGCAAAGGCTTCTGCACCCCTTTCTCTGCTACTCCTAGGGGTACAGGCTGCACACCCCGTCCTCTCTGGGGGCCCCTTGATCCCCCCTTGTCTATCCTCTGCCACCTCCTCCCACCTCCCTGCCAAAACAGGCAGGGCTGAGGACACTACCCAGGGCCTGGGTCTCCCCCACGATGGTGCGCGCGCGCGAAAGCCCTCATTCTTACTTTAAGGTCCAGGGCAAATGGCCATGTATCCAGCAAGATAAGTTTATTCACCATCTCGGGGAAGATGCTGGAAAACTATGATGTGACCCAAAAAGAGAAGAATGAGTAGGAGAGGAAGAAGGCAAAGGGACCCAAGCTTTTCCCTGGGGACGTTGGCATTTCCAAGGGGCCTGGACAAGAGTCTTCATTCCCTTCGGAGCAGCCTCCTCTCCCCTGCCCCGGCCCCTGGAGGTCCACACCCAGGCCGAGGCTCGCACCCTGGTAGATGGCTGGGTTCCAGGGTTCTCTGAGGCTGGGGAATGGGGGAACGCTGAACTCTACCAGGAATCTCGTGTCACCGACCTCCCTGCAATAACGATTATTACTGCCATCTATAAAGCAGACTCGCACTAGGCCATCGAATAGTGGGTTCAAATTTGTGATATGAGGAGGCACTTTCTTCCCCAGAAACTCCTCCCACCCTCCCCACCCCTACCTCCCGCCCCACCCCTACCTCCCGCCCCATCTGCAGGAATGCCCAACGTGGCCAGAGGTAGTCATTGCAAAGCCATCTACTCACCGTTCCGCCCACCATGCCACCTGGGGGACAAATGAATCATGGGCTGGTATTCTCCGGCTCTCAACAATCCTACTAAAGCTTCCTCCCAGGCTAAAGGGCTTGGCTCTCCCACCAGGGACCGGGGCTCTTTATTCTCTGTCAAACTTGGGGTTCCCTCCCTGGGGGCCACATGACCCCTTCATCAGACCTAGCCACCTGAAAAGTCACATTTCTCTTGTCACATTGGAGGACAAACCACCTCTGGGGCCCTATGTCCCTTGGGGGAGGTGGCTCAGGCCAAAAGGCCTTGTGCCCACAGTGACCCCTCATCCCACTCATCTCTCTCTTTTTTTAAAAAAGGTTTTATTTATTCGGCACAGAGAGAGAGAGAGAGAGACAGCAAGAGCAGGAACACGAGCAAGGGGAATGGGAGAGGGAAAGCAGACCCTGGGATCAGGACCTGAGCTGAAGGCAGGCACTTAACGACCGAGCCACCCAGGCGCCCCTCTCTCATCTCTCTGCAGGGCCCAGAGGTGCAGGGTCCCCGTGTACCACTCCTTCTCCCTCCCTTGCAGCCCCTCAGCGCAGGCAGCCCCCTGCCCACTCAAATGTAAACTGTACTCACCAAAACTATGGCCCATGATGGTGAAACGCTTCCACTTCAAGGCTGAAAACACAGGGGGCCAGGTCTCAGTGGGCTCAGCCTCCCCCGCCCTGTGTCCTGCAGTGCCCATGCTCAGGACATCTTTCCCCAGCATCTGGGGCCCCCCATTCAGGACACTGGCTTAGAGGGGTTGCAGCTTCTTTACAAGGGTGGAGCCCCCGGAAGGATGAGCTCTTCTTGGTAGCCCCCTCCAACTTTCCCAAAGTCGCCCATGAATTCCTGGGTGACCCCAGGTCAGTCCCGGGCCACACTGTTTCCTCCAACCCCCTACCACACCCCACTCAACGAAGAGAAGAGATGTCCCAGTGGCCTCCTACTCTCCTCGCCTCTTACCTGCGACAACTCTCCGGATCTCACTCACAAAGTTTTCCTGTTTATACAGGAGACCGGGGCTGTAATGGGAGGAGAACCCATGTCCCCCGAAATCCATGGCAACATAATGAAAGTCTGAGACAAGAGACAGGGGAGGAGAAGGCATCTAGGTCAGCTGTCTCCTCCACCCCTTGTTCTCCTGCAGTCTATGTCCCGTTGCCCCCTGGGTTCCCTTGAGCCCCACCTTTTGGAAGAAGAGGGATGAGTCTGTCAAAAGAGTTGGCATTGTCCAGCCAGCCGTGCAGGCAAAGAACTGGGGGCGCCTGCTGGGAGCCCCAGGCTTTGGCAGCGATGTGGCCCCAGGGCACAGCCAGCCTCAGCTCTGAGAGCGGACCTGGAAGACAGCCACCCACTCATTCATAAAGCGGGCACTTTCTGAGCCCCTCATCTGAGCCCCAATGTGTTCAGAGTGACAGCCCCGGGGCTCAGGTTCCCGCACTGCCCCCAGGGATTACAGGGGGAGAGCCTGACGTGGATTTGGGGATACCCACAGGAAAGAGAGATAAACTGGGTCTGCTGAGTGAGGAAAACCAGGGGAGGGTTTCATGGCAGAGCTTTGTGGAATCGGCTAGACCTGGGCTCTGCCACTTGCCAGCTGTGTGACCTTGGGCCACTAAAACCTCCTGAGCCCGGGTTTCCTTTTCTGTAAACGGGGGAGAAAACAGTTCTGGCAATAACCGACATAGTCTAAACTTTCAGAGGGGCAGATGGGGCGGTCCCTCTCAATTCCTCACAGCAAGTCGGATCATTATCACTCTCCCTTCGCAGACCAGTAAACCGAGGAGGTGCAGTCTGAGCCCTAAGGTCCGCAGGGAGAAGGAAGTGGAGCGAGGATTTGGCGTCGGACGCGGGTCCTGACCAGCCAGCACCACGCTGTCTCTGGCCTAATCTGGTCAGGGCTGCCTTCTCCCCGGGGCACGGACCTATTCACCCCGCTGGCCCACCCGGCCCGGCTGGAGACCTTTGTGCCCCCAGACCCCCGCGCTTGCTCCCCTGATTGGAGCCCCCGGAACCCTTAGAAGCCACGTGCAGCCCTCTCCTGGGGCCCCACCCTCCCGCGGGTCGCATCAGCCCGCTCCCACTTCCGCTCCGGGGGCGCGCGTGGAGTCCCCCGTCCCACTCCGGTCTAAGGGTCCCGTGGCGCAGCGTCTTCACCCGTTGCAGCCATCCCGCAGTCGCGCGACCGTCCTGATGCCTAAGTGAGGTAGCGGCCCGTGGAATAAATATCAGAGCTTCAGGCCCCGCCCCGCCGGCCCCGCCCCTCTGCTCAGGCCCCGCCCACCTGCCCAGGCACCGCCCGGCCCGACCCCGCCCGTCTGCGGGGTCCTGCGTCCGCCGCGGGGGACTTCCTGCGGGCCAGCGCGTGTGACCTGGCTCTCAGCTCTGTCCTGGAGGGTCCCTGAGCTCCCGGGGATACCCACCCGGCGGCTAGGGAGCACTGGGCGGTGGCCAAACCACCTTCAAAATTTTGGGCCACACCTGGGATGGTTTCCAGGGGAGTGATCTCTGTTTGACACGTGGGTGACGGGGACCCAGGCCCTGGGCGGTCTCCATAGCTGGCCTCGTTCCCGTGCTGGACCAGGAGCTGGCGAAGGCCTTGGGAGCAGCCACAGCCAAAGGGCCACCACTTGGGTCCTCAGTGGCTCGCACCGTTGGACTAACGTGGGGGTGACTCTTTTTTTTTTTTTTTTAAGATTTTATTTATTTATTTGACAAAGAGAGAGAGAACACAAGTAGGCAGAGAGGCAGGCAGAGAGAGAGGGGGGAAGCAGGCTCCCCGCTGAGCAGAGAGCCGATGCGGGGCTTGATCCCAGGACCCTGAGATCATGACCTGAGCCGAAGGCAGAGGCTTTAACCCACTGAGCCACCCAGATGCTCCCAGGGGTGACTCTTTAATGGCCAGGCTGTGTTCACCTTGTTCTGGCTGTGTCCTGGGTCATCAGCAGTGCCTACCACGAACCAGCCTGAATACGTGTTGCACACGTGAATGAATGTGTAAATTGGGGACATGGAGGAACCCCCCAGGTGAGGAAGAATTATGGACAATAACATTGAGCCTGGAAAGGATCAAGAACCCCAAGTCATGAAGGAAATGTTTTGGGGTACTAAATCTTATAATAAAGGCACTACGGTGCATCCCGAGTCAGTGGCAAGTCTAGGACAAATAAGGCAAAGGGCTTCTTGTTCATTCTCCACCATTTGCTAATTAGAAGGTCTAGAAGTGAGCCCTCAGAGGTCCCAGTCTAGCAGAGCCCCTAAATGGTGAAGCAGGATCCAGCAAGTGGGGGACTGGAGAGAGAGCTGCGCCGTGAATTCTCCCTGGAGGGTGACAGGAGGCCCAGGCCCCGAAGGGGGGCAGGCAGGGGTGTGCCACAATGCAGGGCACATTGGTGGCGTTGGTGGTGGTTGGGAAATGTGGGGAAGGGGGAGCGTGAGGACTGAGTGTGGGAGTAAGGAATCTGGACCTCAGGTCGCGGTCTGGGAGGACTTGGAGCTAGGAGTGAGGAGACCGTTTCTGTAATCTTACGTGTCTGGTGGTGTCCTTCAGTTTCAGAAATGCTTTGGCTTCCTTGACAAGTTGGGCAGGGGTGACAGATTGTGGGGTGACAGAGGCAATGGGACATGACCCCTTCGAAGAAGCTCTTTCCTCCTCTGCCCTGGGGACCCACTGCCACCTCTTCTTCACGGGTGATGCCGCATTTATACCTGGCACCAGACTCCAGTCCGACCTCTAGGTGGGGGCCGCTAGCACATCAGACCTCAGTTTCCGACAGCCCAATCGGTGAGCGTCGACTCCCTCCTCCCTGTTCCCCAGGCTCACCTCAGTCACCCCCACCTCCTTTCTCATTCCACCGAGGCTTTCCCTGCTGTTCCAGTGACCCTCCTGGGCTGGACATTCATCATCCCCGGACGAGAGAAATCCCTTGCCCTGCCCCACAGCTCCTCCTACCACCTGCTCCCCCAACAGCCGGGTCGCAGCTCTGATCTTACTTCCCTGCGGGAATCAGAGAGGTCACTACTCTACACAACGCACACCTGGTCACAGGGGCCCTGACAAAGTGTGACCTGCACTGACCCCACATCAGGACAGTCCCCCTCGCACCCCCAGACTGGACTGGGCTCCGAGCGAGTGTCCTGCACCGTGGGTGCGAGTGAGCGGGCGCGCACTCCCGAGGCCTCCAGACTGAGCAGACTGTCTTTTTGTTTGGGCACATATTCGGGAATGCCGCGGGTGAGTTGGGGGCCAGGGGGCACCGTGACCAGTGACAGCCCAGCCTGCGATGACAGAGGCGCTGGTGAGCTGGCCATCTCAGCAGCCCGAGGTTCCAGAGGGAACGTGAATGCCTGTAGCCACGATGGACAGAAATGCCGGGTCACGACGGTGGGCAGGATCCTGGGCTGGTAACTTTGGAGTGAGCCACGTACCCCAGGGCATCTTGGCAAACTCTGGAGCTATTGAAAGCTCTCTGCTACCACGTTGTCCCCAGGGCTGGTAACCCAGTCTTTGGCCGTCCACTGCAGTCACCAGAGCTCTCTCCGTGCTCTGCTGTCCTCATGCGGAGATTACCAGCCGACCCCCGTCCTGTCCCACAGTGGCCCAAGTACTCTTTGCCAGATTGGTGTGTTCCCCGCTCTGCTCCCTTCTCCCCGGACACGGCCTGATCTGTTCTCTGAGAGCCTGAAGGTGACTGCTATTGGCGGAGGGTGATGACTCTCTCTTTTTTTTTTTTAAAGATTTTATTTATTTATTTGACACAGAGAGAGAGAGAGAGAGATCACAAGGAGGCAGAGAGGCAGGGAGAGAGAGGGGGGGAAGCAGGTTCCCCGCTGAGCAGAGCCCCATGCTCTCTTATTTCTTTTAAACAAAAGCCAGGGGTGCCTGGGTGGCTCAGTCGTTAAGCGTCTGCCTTCGGCTCAGGTCATGATCCCAGGGTCCTGGGATCGAGCCCCGCATAGGGCTTGCTGCTCCTCGGAAAGCCTGCTTCTCCCTCTCCCACTCCCTCCGCTTGTGTTCCCTCTCTCATTGGGTCTCTCTCTGTCAAATAAAAAAATAAAATCTTAAAAAAAAAAAAAAGCCTAAGCAACAACAACACACAAATAGCAAGCCCTTCCTGAGAATACCCCGCACAGTGTCTCCTTTTCACTCATTTGTCTAGAGACAATGGGTTTTCATATGATTTCACTTAGAGCTTAAAAGTCACAAAATAGAGTTCGCCCCAACCAACCGATGTCCTCCCAAACGTGCCTTTCTGGAGTGATATTCCAAAATGTGCAACCGCTGGGGCGCCTGGGTGGCTCAGCCAATTAAGCATCTGGCTTTGATTAAGCATCTACCTTTGGCTTGGGTCATGATCCGGGGTCCTGGGATTGAGTCCAGCATTGGGCTCCCTGCTGAGCAGGAGTCTGCTTCTCTCTCTCTCTCCCCCCTCCCCAGTCAAATAAATAAATAAATAAAATCTTTGGGAAAAAAAAAGTGCAACCACCTGCCAGGTCTGGGTATGCCATAGCCCCTGGTCACCAGGAAGGTCTCCAGGGAGTCCGTGGGAGGAACAAGTGCGGAGTGCCTCCCGGAGAAGCAAAGCTGCTTGTGCTCCCCCCAGGGGTGGGGTGTGTGCGATGGCACCATGGGCGCCCTGACCTGCATCTCTTGGCCTTTGCAGGGGCTGGGACAGGTACAAGAGCCACAGGATGGAGCAAGAGGACTTGGGTTCTGTTTATATTCCCAGAGAGTATTAATTTTTTAAAAAAGTTTTTCAGGACCCTAAACTTTGTTTTTTTTTTTTTTTTTTTTAAGATTTTATTTGTTTAGGGACATCTGGGTGGCTCAGTGGGTTAAGCATCTGCCTTCAGCTCAGGTCATGATCCGGGAGTCCTGGGATCGAGCCCCGCATCGGGCTTCCTGCTTGGTGGGGAATCTGCTTCTCCCACTGCCCCTCACCCTCACTCTCTCACTCTCTCTCTCAAATAAATAGACAAATAAAAACAAAACCAAAATAAAATGTCATAGGTATTTTCTCTACTTTTCTATATACGACATGTAATAAAAAGACAACGTTTAGGGCTCTCAAGGATGGTGACGTAGCATTGAACCATGAGCATCCGGGTGGCAAGGGATGCCATAGAGATGAATGAAGTCTGTGGCAGTGGTGGGGGTGGGGGGACATGTCATGTGAGAAGATCCAGGAGATCTTGAGGAGCCCTAGTGTTTCCTGGAGAGTCAAGGGGAGGGGACCCCACAAAGGAAGCCTTAGGCAGCATGGTCAGACCCATGGGAGGAGAAGTAGCATGCGGGGTCTTAGGAGGTCGTTCATTTCCGTCCAAGATGGCGTCGGAATCCTGATGTGGAGAATCCCACAGTGAATAGAAGGTGAGGTGGAGAGGCGGTGAGGCCAGGCTGTGGTTTCCAGGGGCTTAGTCTCAGGGATGGGGTTGGGTGTATCATCACCGGAGAGCATCCCAAAGGGCGAGGGAGAGAGAGTCCCGAGTTGACTCTGTGCTGAATGTGGAGTCGATGCAGGGCTCGATCTCATGAGCCTGAGAACATGACCTGAGCTGAAGAGTCGGGTGCTCAAGCGACTGTGCTACCCAGGCGCCCCTGCAAAGTATGTTTGGATTAATTTTTTTCGAAGTAGAACACGTACTCTTCAATGTACAGCTAGCTCAGTGAATGTTCACAAACTCAACACACCCTTACACGATGCATGGATCAGGAACTGGGAAAGTCCCAGCACCCCACACAGCCTCTGGTGTTTCTAGCCTTCAGGCTCCCCTCCCGAGTTAACCGATAACCTGACTCTAACAGCAGAGTTTGGGTTGGCCTCTTCCTGTACCTCACAAAACAGAGTCATAGAGCAAAGACTATGTCTGGCTTCTTTTGTTCTTCATTATGTTTGGTGAGGTTCTGTGATCTCTTGCTCACTGGTGTGTAAGGTTTCACAATACAAATACTGTACAATGTCCTTACCATTCTAGGACAGACAGACATAAGTGGTTTCCAGTTTGGAGCTATCCTATTTTACTGCTAAGAACATTCTTGTCATGTCTTTTGGTGAATATATATATTTGGATTCCTGGAGAGTAAATACCAAGGGATGAAATTGATAAGCCGGAGGATGTATGTGTATTTAGCATTTAGAGAGTTTTTGGTGTTCTCGTTGTTGCTATTTTATTGGTCTCTGCAATCTTAAGTCTGGGGGCAATTACGGAGGGATTTCTGTACAACAATAATCCTGCCACGTCATTCCCCAGCCCACAGAAAGTCTCAACTGCCCAGGTCAGCAC
>CM053611.1:104001179-104040271 GCA_028646535.1 Procyon lotor
GAGCCCCGCATCGGGCTCCCTGCTCGGTGGGAAGCCTGCTTCTCCTGCTACCGTCCCCTCTGCTTGTGTTCCCTCTCTCGCTGTGTTTCTCTCTGTCAAATAAATAAAATCTTTAAAAAAAAAAAAGAACACGTTAGACCAGATGGACCTAACAGACTTTTATAGAACATTCCATCTGAAAGCACACACACATTCTGCTTGTGTGCACACCTCACAGCGGCCAGAATGCTGTCGTCAAGAAGCCAAGAAACAACAAGTGTCGGCGAGGCTGCGAAGAAAGAGGAACCCTCGCACACCATGGCTTTGGGGGGCCAACTGCGGCAGCCACTGTGGAAAACAGTATGGAGGGGCCTCAAAAAATGAACAATTGACACCATAGGATCCAGCAAGTCCACTTTTGGGTATTTATCTGAAGGAAATGAAAACACGAACTCAAAAATGTCTTTCTGAGGGAACCCCACATTCCCTGCAGCATTATTTACAACACCCAAGATACGGAAGCCACCGAAACGTCCACTAATAGATACGGGGGGTAAAGAAATGTGTTAGAAATACTGTCTGGGAGCAGGAATTCCTGTCCCTTCAAAGGTCCTGCAAGCTGGGCTAAGAATCAAGTGGACAGGAGAGAGATGAACAGGAGAAAATCAAATTTAATAGCGTATGTACAGATATGGACATTCCAAAGACAGGCGAAATGAGGTACACATGTCACTGTGAACTAAGGAGGAGGGGGTAGAGGTCTGGGATTTCAGAGGGAAGGAATGCATTTCACAAGGTGAGAACAAGAGCAGATGTCTGGGAAATAGAAGTTTGTGCTTCCCTACACACGGTCACTCAGATAAATCTACCTGTTAAAAGCCCTCATTCTGGGAAAGACCCCCCAAGTTAGATTCTTCCGTACAGTTAAGGGATAAAAGTTTCTCTCGAGCCCAGCAGGGTCTCAAGTGCCTTCAGCTCATAATAATCCACATGCCAAGGTGGCACTTTTTGGGGGTGGGGGGGGTGACCTGAACCCCTTCAACACAATGGAATATTATTCGGCCATAGAAAAGAATGAAATCTTGCCATTTGTGGCAACACGGATGGACCTAGGGGGCATTACGCTAAGTGAAATGAGTCCGACAGAAAGACAAAATGCTGTATGGTCTCACTTATACGTGGAATCTTTTAAAAACAAAAACAAAGGGGCGCCTGGGTGGCTCAGTAGGTTAAAGCCTCTGCCTTCGGCTCAGGTTATGATCCCAGGGTCCTGGGATCGAGCCCCGCATCGGGCTCCCTGCTCAGCGGGGAGCCTGCTTCCCCCTCTCCCACTCCCCCTGCTTTGGTTCCCTCTCTCGCTGTGTCTCCCTCTGTCAAATAAATAAAATCTAAAAAATAAAATAAATAATAATAAATTTAAAAAATAGAAACAAAAACAAAAAAACCCCTCCCAAACCAAAAAACCCCAAGCTCATAGATACAGAGAACAGGTTTTGCTGGTTGCCAGAGGCAGGGGGAGGCGGAGGAAGAAATTGGTGGAGGAGGTTTAAGTCTGTTTTTAAGAACCTGCACGGGACTAAGCTGTATTTGCTAGTGTATAAAATGCGCAGGTATAGAAACTAGTTCAATTTTACCAGGATTTTTTTTAGGTAGGGTATTTTTCTTGATAACGTGTACTGAAGGTAGCTTCGTGGGGAAACACAGGTCAGCTGTATTTGCCACGAGAGCTCGCCCCAGGCCCCGTTCCTTCCTTTCCACGCCAGCCCGGCCCGCCGGCTACCGTGCCCTTTCTCAGCACCCAGAACTGGGTTATACCTAAGCTGTAGCGATACCTCAACTCCTCCTAAACGGTGGGTCAAGGTAATAATAAACCTGTTTACCAGGGTGGTGGCACTACTGTGTGCCACCACCAGGGGTCAGCACCGGCCCCTCCTCCGTGGCCAGGGGCTCAGAGCCTTGCCTACCACGTGACTAGCAGGGAGGAAACATCTCTGGTTTCCCACCTTTGATGGAGACGTGGATACAAGAGAAATATTCCTTTCTTTGCTGTAGGAAAAGGAGCAATTCCTGGACCGGGTGCCCCTGCCAGACCTCCCTGCCTGACCCTACGGCTGACCTGTGAACAGCAGGGGTGGGGACACACGGGCGTGCGCACACACACACACACACACACACACACACATTCTTGGCCATTCATACAGTACCGTCAATCTATTTTCCTTTTGATTTTCTTGTTCACATTTGCTTCTCTCTGGCCCAGCCTACCGTAGGCACAGCACATGTGCCGTACAAGATGCACGTTAATCAACGGTTTGCATTCTCAGTAGGGCCCCTGGTCAGCAGTAGGCTACGAGTGGTTACGTTTGTGCGGAGTCAGAAGTTCTAGGCGGATTTTCGACTGCACACGGGGTCAGTGCCCCGAATCCTGGTGTTGCCCAAGGTCAACTGTACTTTGTTAGACTCACTAACCACCTGCTACTTGGCTCTGTAACTTGGCTAATAAATCTGTTTCCAGATCGTCTCTCCCTCCCCTGGCTAGAATATCAGCTCACAGGGCCAAGCGGGCTTCAGGAGCAGAGCGGACGAGGAGCCTGTTTCTGAGGGCGGGTCCAGGCTGGCCGGCCAGAGACGGATCTCGGGGCACTGCTGCCAAGCCCTCAATCCACCCAGGCCCACGACTAGCTCTGGGCCAGGAGGCCCGGGAGCCGGCTTGATCACCCCAGAAGGAGGGCTCCTCTCTCGGGGACGGATCCAGATGACCCAGCTCATGAGACAGGCGCCCGCGCCTAGAGCCCATCTGCTCGGTTCCTGGCGAAGCAGAGTCGGGGTGCTCCCCACACCACGGTTGAGCCCCCGGGAACCGCAGGCCCCGGGGGAAGAGGGAGGCAAAGCAAGGGCAGGCTGGCCGATCACACGCTGGGGCCCACACAGGGGCTTCGAAAATGTCTAGCTTCCGACATCTAGAAGCTTCCGGTGAAGAGGCAGGTCCCTGATTCTCTTGACTAGTAGAAGGAAGGGACTCACCTACAGGAGTGCAGTCACACTGCTCCCTACCGTGTCCCAACCCTGGGGACCAACACCGTCAGAGTCACAGGCCAAGAAGCCTGAGCTATTGCTCTTCTCCCAGCAAAGAAGAAATTGAGGTATTTCCTGTACCCACACCTCTACCTACAGCAGGAGAATGAAGCAGAAGGTAAATCCCAGAAGGCAGCCTTATTTCGGGTTTTGTAGGCAGCCCTCCTTCGCTGCCCCCCACACGGCCTTGGCACACTGGATGGGAAGGAGGAGGGTCACTGTGTGTCACCCCAGCCCATCCCCCCCAAGCCCGGGGAGAAAATAGTGTGACATGTCTTACAGGGTATGAACCGGACGGCGGGCACAGCTGCCCTCACCGCCTCCCCAGTGACCCTGCTGACCTGCCCCAGAGTGAGCCCCCCACCAAGGGCAGAAGGCCTCGGGCTCTGAGTTCAAGCCCCATCTCTGGTGTTTTCTAACTGGGTGCCGTGGGACACTTACTTGCCCTCTCTGATCCGTCCCTCACCTGTGAGATGGGGTCACACCACCTCCCTGTCACTGAGCCACACTGAGCGCCATCACCCCCATCCGGCCCAGCCCACCCAGGGCTTCCGTCTCTCACCTTCAGGGGCTTTGTCCACGGTGTACCAGAGCTTGAAGCGCGCAGAATGTTCGTTCCTCAGTTCCTCCAGCTCGGGCCGCAGCAGGATGTCCTTCTCAGTCTGGGGGGCAGGGGAGTGGGGACAGGGCCCGGAGGTCAGGGGGGACTGCCTCTGGAGACACTGGTCGCCCAGATGGCTCGTCATGCCGCCCACCGTGGGCCACACGCGGGGCACAGCTCGCAGGACTACAGCCCGACGGAGCCAACCCAGACTCCCTGAAATGCCGGCCCTGTTCTCCCCATCTTGCCCGACGAGCGGCTCAAAGCTGCGGACAACGTTCATTCCAGATGGTTTCTATCGCTGTGGGGACACAGGCCCCGATACGACGGGGAGCGGAGGAAGCAAACAGCTGAACGCAGGTGCAGTCAAGCACGGAACAGGGAAAGACCGGCGGGAGCAAATAGGCCAAAACCTGCGCCGCGGCTGTTCCACTTAAAGTGGGGACAGGTCCCTCATCCCTCGGATAAGTCTCTTTACGTCTGGTGTCCCGGGTGGCCCAGCCTTAAATCGGGAAATGCAGACAGCTAGTCCCCAAATCACAGCTGCTCCTTCCACAGCCTCGCCCACGCTGCGGCCCTACAGCTCCCCACTCTCTGCTCCCGCCGGCTTCATCCAGTTGGCTCCACGTGGCCCTGTCCTTCAGCCTGGTGTCACCTCCTCCGGGAAGCCTTCCTGGACTCCCCAGCGGCATCGGCGACCTACTCCTCACACGGCCCCTCTGGCCACAGGCCTCTCTGCCTCATGCATCTCCAGGTCACTCCCAGGGAGAAGGAGCTCCTCGGGGCCAGCGGGCGACCAGACTGGACCGTTATAAACTGGGGGCCAAAGGGCTCTCTCCACTCCCAAACCACTACTGAGCCCCTGGGCTGGAGCAGAAGGCTGGGGAGGCAGACCATGGGAGATGCAGGGGGGACATCTTCTCTGCTCCCACACGACCAACAGCACCTCAACATGCTTGGGGAAAGGGACTCCTGGGGGCGCCGATCACAGCAGGGACCCGGCAGGGAAGGACAGATAACTGGAAGCCACAGCGATTAGTATTTCCTACCTAAGTACCCACTGCAGGGAGGGGATCTTGTTGACAGGAGGGACTGACCCGGCTCAAGGTACCCTTGTTCTCACAAGGACCCTACAGGCCTTGTTTCTCAGTGTTCCCCTCCAGGAAATGGGCTGCAGGCCGAAGGCATAAGCCTTTGCAGGTCCCAGGGAAGAGGATGATGATTGTTTCTTCCATTTCTTTTCTCTTTTTCTTTTTTTTAAAGATTTTATTTATTTGACAGAGAGAAACACAGCGAGAGAGGGAACACAAGCAGAGGGAATGGTAGCGGGAGAAGCAGGCTTCCTGTCAAGCAAGGAGCCCGATGTGGGGCTCGATCCCAGGACCCTGGGATCATGACCTGGGCCGAAGGCAGACGCTTAACGACTGAGCCACCCAGGCGCCCCATCTCTTCTTTCTATTCTTTAGGTTGGCTCCATGCCCAGCATGAAGCCCAGTAGGGGGCTTGAACTCACAACCCCAAGATCAAGACCTGAGCTGAAATCAAAGCCGGACACTTCATGGACGGAGCCGCCCAGGCGCCCCCCGTTTCTCCCACTTCTCAGGGGGCCGGTGGGCCCCTCCTGCCCTGACCGAGTGAGGGCAGGGCCGGGGCTCGGGCTGGACAAGCTCTGCGTAAAATATGGTCTTCAGAGATAACGAGTATTGGGATTTTTTGTGTATCTCTTAGACTTTGCTTTCTAATAAGTACATATGCTTTCTTTTTAACAAAAATGGCATCAGAGCCCGTGTGCCGCCTTGCCGCCTGCTCTTCTAAGGTCAGACCATTGCGCAGACCTTCCCTGTGTCATCAGCCTCCGCTGGACGAAGGGACCATAGGTTCTCCACTGAAGGGCATTTAAATCGTTTGGAACACCCTCCTTCATAAACAACGTCTCTCTGCCCATCCTTACTGCCCTTCCAGTTCCTTAGATAAATCTCAGAACGTGGAGTTCGGGGCAGAAAATCCCACGCGGGCAAGGCCTTCAAACACACGGATTTCAGCAACGCACACACTAGCAGTGGACCCAAGTCCGTCCCTCTTCCCACGCCTTTGCCGGCCCCGGATAATAACCACTTAATATTGGCCAGCCAGACTGATGGAGAGTAAATCTCCTGTTTTATTATCCATGTATGTATTTTAAAGTTTACTCATTCATTCATTTTTTTTTAAGTAATCTCTGTGCCCAACGTGGAGCTCGAACCCACCACCCCGATGCTCTTCCAAAGGAGCCAGCCAGGCACCTGTATTTTCTATTATTTAGAAAAAAGAGGGGCACCTGGGTGGCTCAGTGGGTTAAAGCCTCTGCCTTCGGCTCAGGTCATGGTCTCAGGGTCCTGGGATCGAGCCCCATATCGGGCTCTCTGCTCAGCAGGGAGCCTGCTTCCCCCTCTCTCTGCCTGCCTCTCTGCCTACTTGTGACCTCTCTCTCTCTCTCTCTCTCTCTCTGTCAAATAAATAAATAAAATCTTTTAAAAAAGAAAAAAGATAAGTTTGTCACTGGCTCTGGTTTGAGAAGCCTCTTTCTACACTGGTGATGCAGTATGGACTTTCCCTCAGCTATTTATCGATCTTATTCATAGAGTTTTCTCATTTATAGGCAGATGGGCTCTCCCTTCGTGTCTTGCTTAGACTGCCTATTCCCATTCATTCATTCAATACTCATAAAAATGCTCACCTAGCACCTCTAAAGCTTTGCTTTTCTACATGTACATTTTTTAACCTAAACCTCATTTTACTGGAAGGTTAAAGTAGGGATCTACTCCATATTTCTCGAAATTCGTAGAAACTAACCCCACACGCCTTTCATCTGTCCCCTTGGGTTTGAAAGGCCACCTGCGCCACCTGCAAAGTCTTGTATATACTTGGGCCTGTTTCTAGGCCAGGGTTGTTCAGCGGAACTTTCTGCAATGACGGGGATGGGAATGTTCTAGATCTGTTTTCCCATACAGTAGCCACAAGCCACAGGTGGCTACAGAACCCATGGAACTCGGCTACTAAGACCGGGAAAGTGAGTCGTAAATTTTAGTTAATCCCATTAACTTAAATGTAAATAGCTACAATAGCTATAGTTATTAGTTATATCCCGTTAACTTAAATGTAAATAACTTAAATAAACATGTTCTAGCATGTTCCAGCACAGTCTAGACTTTCCATTATGTTAGTAAAAATGCTTTAAGTCCAGTAGGCCCGGCTGTCACATGTGGCTCAGGAACCACTGTTCCCATCACTGAGGCTTTACTAAGCCCCATCCAGTGGGCTGGATGCTTCCTTCTTTCTTGTCAAAACTTTCTTGGTGGTGCACAGACACGTCGTCCTCACCTAATTAATACTAACACCTTCTTTGCTTTTTTTTTCCCTCTCCTGCCATCATGGGTGCACACTGCAACACACATACACACACACACGCACGCACACACACACTCACAAGGCTATGTGACTTTCCACATCACCCCAACCCAGTGCAAAAACAGGTATGGAATCCAGTGGCTTTTAGTAAACCAAACATTAGAAAGCTTTGCAAACATGTAAAAAGTGACAGAGTTTTCTAAAATACAGTGGTTTTTCATAAAGCATGCTCTGGCCTCAAGTCCTGGTCCCACTACCTCCTAGAAGACGGGTCGGTCAAGCCCCTCTCTGGGTATCTGAGCTAGAAAGTGAGCAATTCCATGACTTGGCTGGTGGGCCCACGGGCCCGAGGATGCCCTGTACGGACAACACGGGGCTGACAGCCTCCAGAGACTAGCCCAGCAGCGCTAAGTGGAACCACCATCCTCCCACCCCCACCAGCTTGGAATTACCGGCTCTTCCCATGCATCCCCGGGCCGAGGTCAAAGCCACGGTCAAAGCCACCCCAGTTGGCCTCAGGGCGGTTCCCTGCAGCTGCGAGAGTCCAAGGACCTTACAGATGGATGGGACAGAGCCTGGGCCCGAGGAGCCCTGGGACAAGCTGACCTGAACTGTATCCCACAGGCACGGTGGGCCTGCGTGTGGCCCCCACACTGCTGGGGGACAGGTGTCTCACCTCGGCCTTCCCCTAACAGGGGACCACTTTGCAAGATCTACATATTCACTCATAAAACACTGACCCTTGGGGTGGCCTTGCTTCATCAACTAATTCCAGGGAGGGAGCGGAGACCAGAGAGGACGAGTGGTCCGTCCAAGGCCACACAACAGGCGTGGGGAGGAGGACATGCACTCGGGAGTCAGAGAGACCAGGTCCAAACACCGGCCCCACCACCCCCAGCCCAGGGCCCTGCCCGCGGCTGTGTTCTCGGGCCCCCGAGGCCCCAAGCCAGTGCCAGCCCCGGCCAGCACTCTTCCGCTCCACTGCTGGGCTCCTACCTCTGTGGGGCGAGTGCTGAGGCTCAGAGGAAGCAGCCAGGGAGCAGATCCCAGGGTGGGGAGGGCTCCAGGTGCCTCACACCCCTGGCCCCCGAAGCAGCCCCACTCGGGTCAGACACCGGGCCCCAGACTGAAAAGCCAGGCCCCCACCGGCTGCAGGAAAGCTGCCCGTGCACAGGGCGCTCAGAGCAGCCTCACATTCCAGCCACAGAGCCGTCAGACCCCCTGGCGGCGCCCCCTCCCCTAGAGAGCCTTGTTTGCACACCTTGGGATCACCCACTGACCTGGTTGGCAAACAGGAGGTGGCACACGGTGGGGTCATGTGGGTCTTTCATGATGGCGCGGATCACCTGCAGCATCGGAGTGATGCCTACAAAACAGCAGCCCCCCGTACGCTGAGTGAGCGCCTGCTGTATACGTACCCACAGGCCTACATGCTGAGTGAGCGCCTGCTGTATATGTACCCACAGGCCCAGGGCCAGGCAGGCTGGGGGCAGCGTGGGGCGGGGGAGGTGCCAGGACAACCAGACCTGGATGCCTGCCCTCAGGGAACTCACAACTGCTTATAAACCGTGTCCCGTCCCATGGTCTGACCCTGACCCTGACCCTGACCCCCACCCACGAATCCACCTGCCAGGGGCTCAGCAAGGGGCTCTGGGACCACGTACCCGTCCCGCCAGCGATCATGCCGACACATTTCACTGTCTTGATGACGGGGTTGGACTTCTTGTCTGGACGGATGGCAAACTTTCCTGCGGAGAGGAGAAGGGAGAAGAAGGGGAGACCCCAGCTCTCCAACATGCCACGCCTGGGGCCAGACAGGTTGGAGCACCTGCTCTGCTTCGGGGGTCTGGGGCCGCGGGGCCACCGTACCGCCAGCCAGCTGGGGGCAAGGGGAGGACGGGATGGAGGCAAGACCAGCCGAGAGGAGCAGGAGGACGAGCCCTTCGCTCCTACCGCAGATGGTGCAGGGGTGGGGGTGGGGGCAGCGGCAAGCCTGGGGAGCCAGACATGCTCCCGCTCGATGCTTCCGCTGGTCGCGTTTCAGGCAAACAAAACCGATCTGTGGGCTGCCCATCTGCAACCCCCGAGCCGACCAATTCCCCTCCTCGACAGCCGAGGAAACCAAGGCCCCAGAGAGGAGACTGGCTCCCCCACAAGGGTCACCACCCAGACAGCGGCAGACCCGCATCCGCCGGGCCCTGCAACCCAAATCACCTTTGCCCTGGTAGACCAGCAGCCCGTTCGGGCCCCGGAACTCGATGGTGTCGCCAATCTTCATGCTCTCCAGGTACTGGGACATCTTCCCTCCAGCAGGGAACTTGGGGTGGGTGTCTTTGAAGTAAACCTGCGAGACACACCCACGGTCCTCAGGCCCAGTTCCCGGGGTCACCGGGCGGAGCTCTGGGCTGCAGGGGGAAGGAGGCGCCTCTTCTGGGCGGTTCTCAGGGGCCTGCGTGTGGCTCTCTCACGTAGGGCCCGTCTGCGGGCCAGCCCCCCACGAGTCTGCCTCTCCCTGACACCCCCTCTCAATAAAAGTGTCTGCCTGGTGAACCAGGCCTCCAACCCGAGGGCTTGACGTATTAACGTCCTGCCGAGAACGGTCTCCGCGCCCCCTCCCGACGGGACATTCCCACGCTGTGGGAGTTCAGCAGAGAAGAGGCTCCCGGAAGTGGGCTTAGCCCCACCCCTCCTGGGCGTGTTCGGTTCTTCCCATTCTGTGCTATCACAAAAACGGTGTTTCTGGAACAACTTCCCTCCCTGTGCCCTGTGGGGCCTCCGCTCTGAAAGAAAGGAAGCACAAGAAATAGACGGGGAGACGGTATGCGCCCCCGCCCGGGGCTGGGGGTGCAGGCCTCAAGGGGCCTGCAGGAGTGATGGGCAGGGAGGGGGCGGCTGCGGAGGGACAGGAAGCCCAAGGCCTGGGTCCCCGGAGAGAAAGAGGAGCTCGTCGTGGCCACAGCACAGGGGGGTGGCAGTGTGGGGGAAGAGCAGGGACAGGGATGGGCAGGCAGACCCACGTGCGGCCCAGCACTCTGACCTCTGTCCAGGGCCAGTGGGGAGCAGGGAGCAAGGTCTCTGAGCCAGAGGGGGCCTGGTCTTCCTGAGTTTCCCATCCTCTACTTGGATCCCACCCCCCCCACTCCCTGATACCTTCTCCGCATCCGGCTAGAGTGATTCCAACAAGATCAGATCCTTGAACCCTCAACACCTTCCCTTGCCTTCTGGACAAAGCCCCAAACCTTACTGCTCCCTCCCCCACTCCGTCCTCCCCCCTCTTGTCTGTCCCCTTTGGCTGCATCAGTCTGCGAGCCTCCTTCTGACCTCAGGGCCTTTGCACTGGGAAGGTCCTTCTCCTTCCTCTCTGTCTGGTCAACGCCTCCTCGGCCTCCACGTCTCAGCCCTCTGCTCCCCTCACCCCTGCCCCGCTCTGCCATTCCTGGTGCTCAGCCTCATGTGCGAGAAGGAGCAAAGACAGGCTCCCAAGCCTGGGCCTGACAGCGAGCTAAGGACAGACCCAGGCCCAGCTCCCTTCCTGCCTTCACAGACCCAGGGCCTCAGCTGCAGCCCAGCGGGGTCGGGGAGCCTCTGCCTCTGTCCTTCCCCCCATGAGGGGCCCAGGGAGAGGGCCCACACAGTGGAGTTAGGACAGTAAGCCCGGCCCCCGGGAGTGCGGGGACAGGGTGGCCGTGGGGCTTTGGGCCTCTCCTGGGAGGCTCTCCAACACCCCCGCCCCCACCGGCCTGGGCTGGTTCACATGTGTCGGCCGTGCCATCTGGGAACACGGATCGGATCGTTCTGCAAAGCTTCTGCCTCTCATTTTCTCAAAAGTATACTTCGCTACGGTTGTCCTTTCTGTTTCCACTCAATGTGAGGGTTTTGGTTTTTCTTTTTTTTGGAAAGAGCACGTGCGAGACAGAGCCCATTTGTGCAAGTTGGGGCGGCGCAGAGGGAGAGAGAATCTCAAGCAGACTCCAGGTCCAGGGGAGCCCGACTCGGGGCTCGATCTCACAACACAGAGATCACAACCTGGGCCGAAATCGAGAGTTGGATGCTTCACCGACCGAGCCACCCAGGCGCCCCTCGATGTGACGTTTCTTAAGATCCTCGCTGGCTGTTTTGTGCGTCTCTGGTCTAAGGGCTGCCTCTCCCCCGCAGCTCGCACCCGCCCCCTCCCCACGAGGGATCCCAGCTCCCCAGACAACGACCCAAGCTCCTGACACCACTCCCGAGGGGGCTTTGGGGTGTCTCTTAGGGAAATGTGCTCAGGGAAGGACCGGCTGGTCACCGAGACCGTGTGACTGAGTGCGCTGGAGCGGGCCCCCTGGGGCCACAACCGGATAGCCGGTGCCCGAGGCCTTGCCGATCCAAGAGCAGGCACGGGAGCTCTGCACGAGCTGGTCAACCTTCCCGGTTTCTCTTCTGCAGATGATCTGTCCTTAGACCCTGCCCTCTGCCAAGCCCCCACATCTGGCTTGTGCTGGGAAACTCCAGTTTGCCCTTCATTCAGAATCCAGGCGCGAGGGAGCACCGGGCCTCCAGAGACCAGGTTACAGGGGACGTGACCCCCCTGCCCCCCTACGGCCGCGGCCCCAACACCTCACCTTGATGACCAGGTCCACAAAGCCCTTGTCGTCATCGCTGGACACGGGAGTGTAGGGCCGAATGACCAGGTTTCCATCGATCCGAGCTGAGAGGTAGATGTGCTGGCCTGCAGTACGAGGAGGGGGATTCCGGTTACGGAGGGGCCGCGGACTACCTCTGCGGGGTGCGCTGGGCCTGGTCAGCCTTCCCACCCCCACAGGGATTCCCGCCATGGCCCAGCTTCCTGCTGTCACACCTCTGCTCCTGCTGGGGACACCGCCGGGGACACCACGGATTCCCCGTCATTCGGACACTCCTCCTTGAAGGCCCCGTGTGGCTGTCACCTGGACCTTGAAGCCCTCCCCTCTCTCCCTAGTTCAAGTGCAAAGCTCCCGCCTCTCTGACCCAGCCCCCGGCTCCACTCACCGACGGGGAGGCCCAGGACGTGCTGGGGCGACGGCAGGGCGAAGCGAAACCGCCGGGTGTCGTGGCTGATCACCTGTAAAGAGGCCCGAGCTGTTAGACGGCACCTGGGGCAGAGGGGCCCCCAGCCTCACTCCTCGTATCCTGTGTCATCCAGAAGGGATGCTGAGGCCACACGTGGACACACAACCTACACGCACGTGTGCACAGACACACACACACCACGCGTGCCTCTGCTCTCCCCGGCCCAGAGAAGGGCAGGGACCCGCCCAGGGCCCCCCAGCAAGGTGATCAGGGTAGGGAATGAACTCAGGATCCCAACGGGAGGCTGCCAGACAGGGCAGAACATTCCGGGGGCAAGACGGAGGATCCAACCCTGCCATCAGCTTGGGTGGTGTCCTGGGTGGCGGGAAGACCTGGGGCCCCGGGCTGGCAAACTAGGGGCAGAGCGGAGACAAGGCCCGCGTGCCCGGGCTGGGGACACGAGAGAGGGGCTCCAGATGACACTAAAAGCCCCCTGAGAAGTGGGACGGCCGTGACTGCAGCGGGCTGCACAGGGCAGGAAGTGTGCCAGCCCCACTGCCCACAAGGTCACGGCCACGGCTAAGAGTGCTAAGCCAGGCCTCACCCTGCACAGGGTGGGCAGGCGACGGCCATTTCCCCTCCAGAGCAGGGCAGAGGCTGGTTAAGGGCCAGACAATTTTTGGAAGAAGAGAAATGAGGGAAAGACACTGATAATTCTCAGGCTGGACTAGAGCGGCGGAGCCCAGCAAAGTCAGGAGGCTAAGGTCTGTGCGGGGCTCAGCACAGGGCTGCCGGTCCGGGGGCTGCTGGCCAGCATGAGCCGACCCGTCAACCCCAGAGCTTCAGCTTGAGGGTCAACAGGTCTGGGGCGGGGGGAGTCCTCCCTGGGCAGCTGGGGGGGCTTAGCAAAAGTATCGGAAAGCGGACCCACCTGCTGACCCCCAAAAGCCACCGCTAGGCTACAAAGGGGAGGAGGCAGATTTAACTGCTAAGACATTAGCCTGCGGCTCAATCCAAAGGGACTGGTGGGTCCACCGTGCGACCTCCCTATTGGGGAAATACTAAGCAGTCATCAAAAATAATGAGCCAGCTTTGGGTGAGACGTGACCAGGTGTCCATGTTGTATGGCCGGGTGAAAACAATCAGGTCCTGAAAAAACTGAGAGTAAGTATACACACGCTTAAAACTCCGCGCATCGCACGTGTATGAGTGGGATGCCCAGAAAAGGCTCACACTGCCCGTGAAGGGGACCCTCCACACGGGGCGGCGCGGGGGGTGTTAATACTTCACAAGAACTTTTATAGGCACGTATAAGCCACATATTCCTTCTGGAATTAAAATGGCTAAAATATATATAAAACATACTGAAAACATAAAGCCTGGTAAAAGCCTCCGGAAGTGGTGATTTTTTTTTTTTCTTTTTCCTATCTTCGGTTTTTGACTTGTCTGTGACCTCCTGGTTCTGTGCCTCAGGGGACCTCAGACTCGTGCGTGGAGCTCAGGGCCTGGCAGGTGACCCTCTCTGCTCCATGACTCAGTTCTCCCTGTCACGCCCTTCCGAGGCAGCTGCCCATGGCCAGAAATAGCACCAGGGAGGGGCTCCGATGGGGGAGAGTGGGAGAAATGCAGCTGTTGTGGGAGGCAGAACAAAGGAAGGAGAGGATGGTTTTAAATCGCGATCAGACGTTTGGAGAGGAAAAGGGTCAAACAGGAGCGCAAAAGTGAGCCTTCCAGAGGGGCAGATGGAGCCCCATAGTGAGATCAGGAGATCACGAATCTGCACAGAGGGAGAAAGTACCAGGATCCAACGAGCACGGGCCCAGAGCAGATGACCCTGGGGGCAGGGAGGGTCTCGCTTTAAAGAAAGGGGCACTGGGTGGGAAGCACCTGGGACCAAGACTGGGGTAGGTCTGAGTCCTGGTTCTGCCCCTAACTCAGTGTGACCTCCAATGCCCCCCTGCTCCTCTCTTGCCCTCTGTTTTCCCACCTGTTAAATGGGTGCTCAGACCCCAAAGTCCTGAGGGGTCCCTCTTGTTCTGGCCTTCTGTGGGGTAGGAGGTGTGGTTCGGAGACCAGGCTCTGTGGTCAGAGACCTGGGTACTGGGAGCCCCAGAAGGGAACATCACGTCAATTTCCCCACCTGTAAGATGGGCGGACAACAGGACCTACTTCGTGGGGGGTGGGGCCAGTGACCTGAGCACACGGCAGGTGCCGAGGAACGCTGCGATGCCGGCAGGGAGGGCGAGGAGCCGCCATGGGCCCGGACCCAGCAAGCCCCAGGGTGTCGGGCACTCACCTCTTTGTCGATGAGCCGCAACGGGTACTTGATGTCCGGGCTCTCAAGGGTGATGGCCGGGGCGGAGCGCTGGAACAGCTTCATGAGCAGATTGTACAGGAACCAGACTGGGGAGAGGACCACGTGGCCCAACTGAAATGACAGGGACAGAACCACGAGGTCAGCATGGGCCACGGGGAGGGGCCTGCCACCTGCCCTTCCCGCAAACACACCGGTTGGTTCACGCCTCCAGGCCTCTGCTCATGCTGTCCCCTCTGCCAGGAGCACCCCTCCCCACCGTCCTCATCCAGGGAACCCCAGCATCCACTTTGGTGCCGGCTGGGAGAAGTTACAAAACCCAGGCACATGGAACCTATCACTATATTCCTAAGTCACTGGCAATTCCTAAGTCACTCCATTTCTGAGAGGAACCAGGACAAAGAGAGCTACATAACAGAGCACGTGTCCCTTTTCACTTTGGATACCAGGAAGCTCAGAGTAAAGTTCACAAGTAATTGTGCTTAATCTTGGGCACCGCATATCTGTGCTCCCTCCCTCCTTCCCTTCCTTTAGTCAATTTCCCTGGTGCCTGGTCCTGAGACAGGAGTTCTGCCTTCAGGTGTGAGGGACAGCTGAGGCACTGAACTGGGCCTGGAGAGCTCTGCTCCTTGTTGGCCGTGTGATCCTGGATAAGTCCTTTGCCCACCCTGAAATGAACTGCACCAGATGATCTGCAAGGACCCATGAAACTCAGAGAGTACTGCCCAGAACCATGATGAGCCCCACACAGGCGTTCGGCCACCACTTTACAGATAAGCAAGCAGCTCAGAAAGGTAAAGCAACTTGCCCAGAGCCACACAGCTAGTGGGTGGGGAGCTGCAGTGTGAACCTGAGTCCACTCGCTTCCACAATCACATTCTTAAACATCTGGCTCGTGCTCACTCTCCTACGTGACCTTGAGAGGCTCCCCCTTGCCCAGGCCCCTGGCCCCTACAACTCCACCTCACAAAGACGCTAAGAGGTGGTTTAGATTTTTATTTTTTTTAAGTAGACTTTTTTTTTAAGATTTATTTATTTACTGGGGGAGGGGGAGCGAGCACTCGAGCACAGGGGGGAGCAGCAGAGGGAGAGGGAGAAAAAGGCCCAAGCAGACTCTTGTGGAGAACGGAGCCTGACATGGGGCTCGATCCCACAACCCCTACGCTAGAGGTCACAACCCGAGTGAAACCAACAGTCGGGATGCTCAACTGACTGCACCACTCGGGCGCTGGTGTTTCAACTTTTAAAAAACACAAACCCCAAATCCCCTGACCAGACAGCTTACTGCTTCGGTTTACCTGGGGAGGACAGCCTTGCAAAGCCGCACAACTCATCACCTGTCCTTTCCAGCTGGTTTTGTTCCAGGCAAATCACTTAGCCTCTTTGAGCTGTTTCTCCATCTGTGAAATGGGGTCATTTCATCTGCCTCTAACCATGAGCAAAACAGTGAGGGCCGTTCCCCAGGATAACTCAAAAATGTCAATGGCACAAAAAACAAAGAGAAGTCGGAAAACTGGCTCCAATTAAAGGAAGCCTCGTAGGTTGAATAGAGGCCCCCAAAAGATATATCCACCCAGATCCTGGGACGGTGACCTGACTTGGATATAGGGTCTTGGTCGATGCAAGCCAGCTAAGGATCTTGGGGTGAGATCATCTGGGATTATCCTGGTGGGCCCTAAACCCCACGACAACTGTCCGTATAGAGAAAGAAGACTCAGAGGCCACATAAAGACAAAGACTGGAGGGAGGTGGCCAACAGCCAAGGAAGCTAAATGTTGTTGACAGTCACCAGAAGTAGGAAGAGACAAGAAGGACCCTCCCCCCCGGACTGCAGAGAGGGTGGCCCTGCCAGCATATTGATTCCAGACTTCTGGCCTCCGGAAGTGTGGGAGAATAATGTCCACTATTGGACGCTAGCTTTCGGTGACTCTCACGGTCCTAAGAAGCCAATACGGAGGCCAAAGAGAACGTGATGGATGGCTTTGGATCATAATTCTGGGCCAGAAATAAAATAGCTATAAAGGACAATTTTTTTTTTTAAAGATTTATTTATTACTTGAGGGGAAAAGAGACAGAGAGAGAGAATGCACAAGCAGGGGAGAAGCCGGGAGGGAGGGAGAGAATCTCCAGCAGGCTCCCTGCAGAGCACAGAGCCCGACGTGGCCCATTTCATGACCATGACCTGAGCTGTAATCAAGAGTCAGATGCTCAACCAGGGGCGCCTGGGTGGCTCAGGCGTTAAGCGTCTGCCTTCGGCCCAGGTCAGATCCCAGCGTTCTGGGATCGAGCCCCGCATCGGGCTCTCCGCTCCGCGGGAAGCCTTCTTCTCCCGCTACCATTCCCTCTGCTTGTGTTCCCTCTCTCGCTGTGTTTCTCTCTGTCAAATAAATAAAATCTTTAAAAAAAAAAAAAAAAAAGAGTCAGATGCTCAACCAACTGAGCCACCCAGGTGCCCCTAAAAAGGGCAATATTGACACAATTGGTGAAATCTGAATTAAGACTCATGGATTGGAGAAGAGCATTCCAGGGGCACCTGAGTGGTTCAGTGGGTTAAACGTCTGCCTTTGGCTCAGGTCATGATCCTAGGGTCCTGGGATTGAGCCCCGTGTCGGGCTCCCTGCTTGGCGGGAAGTCTGCTTCTCCCTCTCCCACTCGCCCTGCTTGTGTTCCTGCTCTCGCTGTCTCTCTGTCAAATAAATAAAAATCTTAAAAAAAAAAAAAAAAAAGATAAAAGCACTCCATCAATGTTACTTTCCTGAATTGATCACTGTCCTGTAATCAGGCAACAGAATGACCTTGTCCTTAGGAGAGACACATTCAAGTATTTAGAGGTAAAGGGGCCTCGTACCTTTTTTTAAATAGTTAAATAATAAAATTTACACACACCCACAATAAAGCAAATATAGTAAACGTTAACACTGCGTCCATCTGGGCAAAAAGTATGCAAGAGTTCTTTGCACATGATTGCAACTTTACTGCAAGTTTAAAATTATTTCAAAATAAAAAGTAGGGGTGGGGTGGGGAGGAGCCCACACCGGTGGTTTGAACAGTGAGGCTGAGATCCAAAAGTCCACACAGAAAACTGCTTCTCCAGAAAGGCGGCTCACATTTTGCTCTCTAACCATCACTAGTACACCTCCCTGACTTTAGTACCCTCAGCAAATGACCATGTGTTCTCCTTATTATCACCGTACAAGTTTCCCTTTTTGCCTTGGCTGCCAGGAAGCTCAGAGCCAAGTTCTTTGCTTGCATGGCTTCTTGAGGTAGCATATTCTGCAGAGCGTAGACCTGGAAGTGGCTGGGAGAGAGGATCTTTGCCTCCCAAGGCTCACCCCACTGTTCCCTGGCTTCCCAGACATCTTACCAGGATTCCCCACTTTCTATCAACCCAGGGAGGGCACTCTGGCTGAGTACCTCGGAGCCTCAGTGTTCTCATCTGTAGAAGGAAGGTAAGCGACTGCTCTGCTCACCTTCTGGCGGAGCCGGGATATGAGATGAGATGGGGTACCCAGCTCACAGAGGAACGTGGGTGCACACACAGCAACTTTTTCCTGCCTCCCTCGATGGGCCTCTACCGTCGGGGAGATGGAATATCCAGGTGAAGGAAGGGCAGAAGCACCAAGATCCCACGGCCCCTGCTCCCCCTGCTCCCCAAACTGGCCTGGCAGCTTCAAGTTACCAAGTTACCAGGTTTCAGGCCCTTTGTCGGGCTTAGAACAATGTGCCTCTCTCTCAGGCAGGGCCTCAGCCTAGGCCCCGCCCCACAGAGCCCCAGGTCTGTGACTAATGGGTCTGAAAGAAAGGCCTGAGGGAGCCAGCCAGGGCTCCCTTCTCCAACCCCACCCATCCCACAGGGGCTGGGCCCACGCCACTGCCCACTTAACCAGCCCCCACCGCATGCCAGGCACCACACGCTGTCTCACCCTTTCTGGGTCTCCTTAAGGGGCCTGGGGGGTCAGGTCTGAAACCCCAGCTCAGGACCTCAGGGGAGAATCTCAGCCTCTCCAGGCCCCGCCCTCCTCAAGTGCAAGGGGACGGTCCCATCTAGGGCTGGGGCGGGTGGGGGGAAGGAAGACCGAGAAGGCCACAGAGCAGGCAGGGCAAACATTTCCAGGCTGGGACTGCCCTGTGAATGGGGTGTGAGCAACCTGGGGTAATGGGGTAATCCTCTTTTCCACCTCAGGCCTCAGGCGCCCGTGATCATCACCGGGTTACAGGTAAGGAAATAGACCCCGAGAAGGTCAGCACCTTGCCCAACTGCCCCAAAGCCCGTCGTCAGAGGACCACACTCACAAGAGAGACTACTCTCCCTGTTTCTCAGTTAAGTGATTTGCCTGTGGTCCTACAGCAAGTCAGGGAAGAAGCCAGGACTCAACACCAGGCCAGTCTAGCTTTTCCCAGGTCACCTCCCTGGACAGGTGCCCTCTCCGAGCCCCCGCCCTGGAGCCCGAGGCCCGAATCCCACCCGCTCCACCACTGTCCGGTATCCTGCCTCCCACAATGGGGCCCCAACAGCCAAGCCAACGGGGCCCCCACTCCCTCCTCAAACACCCTCGATGGCTCCCCACTGCCTACGCTCAAGGCTTCTACTGTATGGCTACAGCTCTGGCCAACAGCCCTTCCTGCCTCAGGCCTTTGTATAGTCTTCTTTCTCCCCCAAATGCCCATCCTCTTCCCTCATCCAGACAGGAAACTCCTATTCATCCTTCAGAGCCCAGTTCAAAGGTCAAACTGTCCTTGACGTGGTGGGGGGTGCTCCCTAGCTAATCCGGTCCTCAGTGGACTTCCACAGCCCCCACTCCCCTCTGCAAACCCAGTGGGGGTGAGGAGAATCTGCGGGCCCCTCCCGGTCCATCCGAGAACCCCTATCCATTGGGAGCACTGTTTAGGGAGAAAGTGGAGTGAAGTGACATTTGCAGGAAATCACCATTGAAAGGAGCCCAGCAGAGGAACTGAAATGTTGGGAAGAGCCAGCAGGAGTCGTGTCTGGTGCTCCCTGGAGTTTTATTTTGCCCAGCGCTTGGCCAAGTTTGATAACATGAGACTCCCTGGCCTGCAGCTCGCTGCGCCAACCGAAAAAAGCCTTCTCTTGCGTTTCCTCACTGACCCACAGCAGCGGGAGACGGGCCCACTGCATTCATTTAACAAATGAGGAAACTAAGGCTCAGGGAGGTCCAGGGTGGAGTCTGGGCTTGGGGCCCCAATTTTCTGTCACTTGTCTCTCACCTGCCCCAAGCCCACAAACACGGGCTGTGAAAAAGATTCCTAGGTCAACAGCTCCGGAGGCAAGTCCTGAACTCGGGCTGCGGCGCTGGCAGAGCCCCTCCCCTCCAGATGCCAGGTACTGGCCTCGGGGGCGGGCGGAGCCCACACGCACGTGGTCACAGGTGACACGCAACGTCAGACCCCAGAGCAGAAGCTCCTGGGGGTCGGGGGCATCTCGGTGTCTCCTCCCCACGGCACCCCCCAGTGCTCAGAGCAGAGACACTCTGCTAAATATTTGTGGAAAAATCCCGGACAACAGCAAGCCCCGCCCCCCCGCCCCCGCCCTAGGCCATTCTCTCTTTTTATTTTGTCTGGAAGTTTCAGGAACCAGGGCAAGAGGCCAGGTCCCTCCCGGGCAAGCGCGGGGCACCGGGCTACCCTGTCCCTCTTAAAAACCCACAGCCCTCCACAGAGCACAGGTCAAGGTGGCTGGGACCCTCGCCCCGATCCTGCTGGGCACACCCACCTTCTAGAGGTGCGGAATTATCAGTGCCCTGGCCAGTAGCCGCTCACGTGGGCAGCTGGTAAATGTCAGCAGCCCGCCTCCCAGGCCCCACTCCCAGTGACTGGGCTACGTAGCGCGCAGGATTATCTCCCATGATCCTGAAGCCCAGAGACGGGAACTATTACCACTCCCAACCCAGGCAAGGAAGCAGAGGCCCGGGCGACAGACCTGGCTCAAGGGCCAGGATTTGAACCCAGGCATCTGGGTCGAGTCCGCGCACTGAGTCACCGTACACCACTGTCTCTCTGTGCCCGCGGGCGCCGTGTGGCCCGAGAGAGCGGTGGTGGACTTTTGCAAGCGTACACATTCCTGTCCGGGGAGGCAGCTGTGCACAGCCAGTCCTTCAGGCCATAAACCCCAGGAAGCACCTCACCAGGACTCCCACTGGGTTCGGGGGACACAAGCCAGGGGACCCTGCCCCTGCGGAGCTCAAGCCAGTGGGGAAGACAGACACAGTCAGGGGAAAGGGTACAGGGCTTTGCCAGATTCACGAGGGGCAGGGATGCAACTGTCCCTCCAACCTGGGAGTGGAATGAACTCTGCACCCCCCTCAGCCCACACCGCCACTCCCACCCCTGCACGCAGTGGGCAGAGTAAACAGGAGGCAGCCTGCCGAGGCCGAGGCCCCACCCCAGCTCCTCCTCAGCTGAGCTGCTCATATGCAGACACACACATGTTCAAACACATCCACACACACATACGCACACCCACGTCATCCCAGCCATGGGGGCCGGGGGGATCCTGGGAGACAGCTGCCTGCCCCCCCAGGCCTTGAACTAATGGCCCCCAGGCCATGCCCTGCCCACCAGGGAACCCACCGCCTGCCTTTCCTCACCTCTGCAGACACAGGAGGGGGAGAAGGAAAGGGCGGCCAGAGTCTCAGGATATCTCCAGGGAGCCCCCAGCTCGCCCACCACCGCTGAGGGGCTGGGCAGCCCTGCCCCCCTCCACGGGCCACCCAGCCCTGGAATCCCCTACTTCCCACGCCATCCACTCTACGCAGGTTAGGTCTGGGTGGGCGGGCTGAGCCCTCCCCGGGTGCCGGCTCCCGGTGCTGAGGCTTACCTGCCTATCGCCCACCAGCTGTCCTGCTGGAATCGGAGTGTCCACCTCCCTCCTGGTCCCCTTCTCAGGAAGTGGAAGGAAGTGGGAGGGAGTGGAGGAAGTTCTGCAGAGGGGGGCTCCTGGCTCGGAACTGTGGGCGAGGGGAACTCGGGGGGGGGGGCAGGGGACAGCAATGTCGCTCTCAGCAGAAGAGATAGCCCTGCTTCCCTGGGGCCAGGGGTGAGGGCCACAGACTAGGCCCGGGGGTCGGGGGGGGCAGTGGGAAGCCTGGGACTCTACCTGTGACAGCGGCGTGTCAGGGCCCACTGAGCACTCACGGCTGTTGTGCTGGGGACGGGGGAGCCACAGCCCCGGATGGCGGCCCAGTCCCCCAGTGTTCCCCCCAGGTGGCTGATAGACTCCAGTGCCAGCCTCTCAGCTGGGTGGAAGGGGGGCCCTGGAGTGTGGGAGGAGGCCTCCTGCGGAGCCTGCGCGGCCCAGATAAGACGTCTGGGGCCCGGGGCCCAGAGCCCGAGCCGGCCTCCCGCAGACCCCGTGGAGCCTGTGGCCGGGAGGCCTAGCCAGGGTCTGCTGTGGGCGTTTCCGGCTAAGTGGGATCCCAGCAAGGCACACAAGGAAGGGGTAATTCCTGCCCAGCCACCTGTGGGGGCACACTGGGGGATCGGCCTGCCATCCGGGACTGCGGCTCCCCGGTCCCCAGCACAGCGGTGCGTGCTCAGCGGGGCCCTTGGACAGACGAGGCCGTGGAGTTGGCGAGTCTCCTGACTCCCAGGCAGGGCTCTGTCCCTCACGAGGAGGTTGCCCGGGGGCCTTGGCTCTTTGGCAAAAATGGATGGAGTGGCCACACGCTGGGGACGCAGTGACAAGTCCTACCAACAGCGCCAGAAGGTGAGAAGGAGCGTGGGAAAGCAGAGCCGGGGTGCGGGTCAGGGGGTTGGGGAGGACGTTCCTCTGAAGCTGAGTGACACCCGCAGGTTCGCCCCGGGCGAGACTGCTCCTTGGTACGACTGTCCTCCAGAGTCCTGCGCCGGGCCACAACTTCACGAGCAAGTACACAGGCCAAGAGACCTTTTGCCTCGCCGTGAGGAGGAGCCTCACAGAGCCAGAGGGAGGAAGCAGGCGCCCTCAAGTCCCAGCGCCTGGGGTGGGAATGGCGGTGGAGGCAAGCGGCTCTGGGCCTGGTCCTCAGTGCCAGCCCTGGGCCTGCTCCCCGTGGCCAGCCAGCACCGGGGACCAGAGTATGTGCAGGGGTGCGGGTGGCTGCCCTCTGGCTACACCCTTCACCGGGGGCACTTGCCCCAGGTCCCGCTATGGGGGCTTTTGAGAAATCCAAGGGCGGAGGCATGGGGGGGTGGGGAGGCCCTGGGCCAACCCAAAAGTGACAGCATGATGGTGGACTTTGGAGCCCACAAGTCCAGGCCCTGCCAGACACAGGCAGGTGGCCAAGTGTGAGCTGCATTTCTTCATCTGTGGAATGGGGCTCACAAGTGTGTCAGCTTCTAGCACTCCCAGGAGAGCCGGGCTGAGCCTGGCAGCCCCGCAGGGCCCCTCCCAGCAGGAGACAAGGGGGCCGCGCTGTCACTGTGGCCCCGAGAAGCCACAGACCCCGCCATCTGGGCACAGCGTGCACGTACGAGCTCCGTAACGCTCTCACACACATTCACCCCCACTTACTCACTCACACACACTCGGTCTCGGCCGCACACCTCCACACTCACGCTGCCCACTACACCCGGTCCACAGAGTCACACTCAGCCACACATCTGCACTCTCAAACTCACGCCCATTCTCACTCGTGCGCACGCACACTTCACACCTGGTCACTTCATGTATTCAATCAGCCGCACGGCCGCATGCACAAACTCGTGTGCATTCACTCACACGCACTCTCGTGCACACTCCAACTTTCCCTGCCACACCCTCTCCCACCCTCACTCGCAGGGCTCACGCACGCAGCCCGCTCCTCCCTCCACGGGGCGGGACCGGGCGGGACCCGGAGGGATGTTAGGGGGGGCGATGCGGGCGGGCGGGGCGCCCCAGTGCCCATCAGCCGGGTGCCCGGCCCCTGCGGCCCGCCGTCCGCACGCCCCCCAGGCAGGAGGAGGAGGAGGAGAGCAGGTCCTGGGGACCGAGGGCCGGGGCGTGAGTCGCGGCTCCCGCGGGACACGCGCGGGGCGGAGTGGGCCGGGTGGGGTCCCCGCGGCCCCCGTCCCCGCAGCCCCCCGCGCCCCCATCCCCGCGGTCCCCTGCGCCCCGCCCCGCCTACCGTGCTCAGCTGAGCCCCCATGGTGGCGCCGCACGGTGCTCGCTCCGCCGCCGCCGAGACAGTCGGGCCGCCGCGCCCAGGCCCCGCCCCCCGGCCGCGTCACCTCGGCGGAGGGGCGGGGCCGAGCGGGCCCGGGCGGCCCCGCCCCGCACGCCGCCGAGGGGAAGGGGCGACGGGGGGACCCCGCGCGCGGCCCGTGGCCCGCGCCGCGGTGGAGGCGCCACGCGAGCGCGCGGTAGGGCTCCTGCCCGCGGGGCGGCCTGGGCTCGGACGTCGGCCTTCTCTGGGTCCCGTTTGTCACCAGAAAGGGGGAAGGTGGCGCCCCCCCCTCGATGGGATCCGGAACAGAAAATCCGGAAGCGGCCAGGCCAGGCCTGGCTTGGCCTGAACTCAGACCGGGATACCGAGCGCGGTGCTGGGCCTCACGGGCCTTCCCGTCCTGACCCTGCGTAGCTGCGTCCCCCTCTAGGCCTTTGAACTCGCTGTTCCCTCTCTCCGAGACATTGTCCCCAACTGCAGGTCAAGTACTCCCTCCACCACGAGGCCTGCCCCGCCCCTTTGGTCTTCCTAGCACTTCACCTGGAGCTGAAGTCATCCCACTGTGTTCCCTTGGGGTGGCCTGCCCCCAGACCCACCGCATCCCAGCGGACTGGCTCCCTGAGGGCAAGAGTTTTGGTGTTTTTATTAGAGGGAGAAATAGGGAATGCTCAAGCTGGAACCTCAGGCCTGCCCCCCAATGCATGCCCAGTGCATAGGCTGATGGGGCTCAATCCCAGGACCCTGAGATCATGACCTAAGCCAAAATCAGGAGTCCCAGGCTTAATGCACTGAGCCACGCACAAGCCGCCTGACTCTGCTTTGAAGTCCCCTGCATTCCTAGAGCGGAGGGTATATTGGTTGCTCAATAAATACTTGAAAGAGTGAGCTTAACAGATAGTACCGTCTCCGTGTCGGCCCATGCTGGCTCCAGGGAGGTACTCTTTTTTTTTAGTAATCTGTGCCCATCATGGGGCTCAAACTCAGGACCCGGAGATCAAGAGTTGCATACTCCACTGACTGAGCCAGGCAGGTGCCCTTTATTAATCACAATTTTAATATTACAAAGGAAGTAATCAAATTGGAAAGCTTGACTTCAGGGTGTGCAACCAGTAACTTCCCACTGGTAGGTCCTTCTTCGGACAAGCACCCTTGTCCACAGATGCCTTCCACTGAGGCCCCGGAGCAGATCAACCCTGACCTTCTCGTTTTCCCCAGTCACTTCTAGTTTTCTTTGTATTCTTTAATGATGATGATTATCATGAATGTGGACAGGTGATGTTGGAGTATGTCCTCCTTGTGAAATTTGGAGGTGACTAACTTGGTTTTCTCCTTTCCATCATCCATCCTCACAAGCTATGAAGAACTCCCACACAGGGCCTTTCCTCAAAAGATTCATCCCTTAAGTGGCATTCAATAAACAAACAAAACCTAAATACCATTTAGACTAAGGCTATAAATGCTAGTCCAGCAAACAATCCTACAAAATCAGAATTAAGGTGGGATCTATTTTTCTGTCTTATTATTTAAATTATTAGATGTCTTGGGGCGCCTGGGTGGCTCAGTGGGTTAAAGCCTCTCCCTTTGGCCGAGGTCATGATCTCCTGGGATCGAGCCCCGCATCGGGTGCTCTGCTCAGCAGGGAACCTGCTTCCCCCTCTCTCTCTGCCTGCCTCTCTGCCTACTTGTGATCTCTGTGTGTCAAATAAATAAAATCTTTAAAAAAAATTATTAGATGGGGCGCCTGGGTGACTCAGTGGGTTAAAGCCTCTGCTTTCAGCTCAGGTCACGATCTCAGGGTCCTGGGATCGAGCCCCGCATCCGGCTCTCTGCTCAGCAGGGAACCTGCTTCCCCCTCTCTCTGCCTGCCTCTGCCTGCTTGTGATCCCTCTTTCTCTGTCAAATAAAAAAAAAAAAATTATTAGATGTCTTTGTAGACTCAAGAAAGAAATAGGTTTCCTCCTGAAGTTATCACGTTATTACTGCCTCTTGTAAGATTATATTAACAATCCACTTCTCTTTATGTTTGAACCTCTTCATTTTTTTTTTTTTAGTGGAAATTTTTTTTTAAGGTTTTATTTACTTATTTGAGAGAGAGAGTGAGAGAGAGCATGAGAGGGGAGAAGGTCAGAGGGAGAAGCAGACTCCCTGCAGAGCTGGGAGCCCGATGCGGGACTGGATCCTGGGACTCCAGGATCATGACCTGAGCCGAAGGCAGTCGCTTCACCAACTGAGCCACCCAGGCGCCCAAACCTGTTCATTTTTTCTATATATGAAATTAACATTGTTCATAATCAAATAAATTGTTGAAGCTTTTTGCTCTCACTGTAATAAATCCTGTCTGTGTTTACACCTCAACCCGCTAACACACCTTAGTATGTAAAGCACGAAAAGAGATTTCACTCCTAGTTCCATCTGGAAGCTTCCCAGGCCTGGCCTCGCACGGGTGTTGGCTCCTGCTTGCCTGTGAGTCCACGGTCCGTGGCTACACGTGAATTTGGGGAGCCAGACCTGGTACACTAGTGGACCACAATTGAAGCTGAGGGCAAAACTGAGGGCTGACTTTGTCTGCTTGGGACACCCGTGTGGCCAGGACATTTGCTTGTGAGCTCTAGACGGTGCCAACTCCAGCATCTCCGGAGACCCCTTGCAGCCACACCATCCAGCTGGTGGGGGCCCTGAGCCCAGCAATCCTGTCCTCCGGCTGCCCCCAGCCCTGAAAAGGGACTGGTCCCGGTGCATTTATCTTGCCCAGTTATTGATCTGGGCCTCGACTCCCAAGAGTTCCCTCCTTTGGATCTGCTTACAATGGCCAAGTGAGGCTCTAGGCTTTTGCTTTCCAAGGGACACCACTACGATTCCTGTCCCCTTTTCTCTGAGCTCCCCCTTCTCCCTCCTGTCGGATCCTGCGTGCATCTTGGGAGGTGGGATGTCTATTCAGGGGTGGTAGGCAATGCAGGTTGAGGGAGGTGTGCCTCTGTTTCTTTGGAGAGAGAGGGACAGATTGCTACCCAGACTACATGGGAGTTGGAGCTGCTCACCTCTGCAGGTCTAAAGGGTGGCCCTAGTGTTGGGGAGTATGTGGGGCCCAGAGAAAAGAGCTTGGTTGGCACTGAGTAGGTGGCCCCCTCCTGCTCTTGGGACTCAAACCAAGAGGGTAGGTTTAGCTGCCGTTCATTGTGTGAACGGCACACAATGGCTCTCCTTATTCTGGGCCTCAGTTTCCTTTTCTATAAAATGAAACTAATGGTTCCTGCCTTTGGCCTAGGTCATTCCTTTTTTTGGCCTGTGGCTCAGGCCTTCCCCTTTCAGGGTCCTCCTCTGAGGATGTTGGGGAGGGCATGTTGTCCTCAAAACCATTGCTGTTTGATTTCCAGGTGCCCTCAGACTTGCAAAAATACCCAATGTTCAAAGAAATTGCAAGAATAGTACCATGAGGGCGCCTGGGTGGCTCACTCTTGATTTCATCTTGGGTCCTGATCTCGGGGTCATGGGATCAAGCTCTGCGTCAGGCTCTACGCTCTGCAGGGAGCCTGCCTGAGGTTTTCTCTCTCTCCCTCTCCCTCTGCCCCACCCCCTGCTCATGCTCTCTAAACAAACACACACACAAATAAATAAAATCTTTGCCAAAAAAGAATAGCATGATGAACCATCAGATTGACCAACTGTCATCATCTGACCCCTCTCTCTCTCTCCTCGCTTCCTTCCTAGTTATTTTCTTTTTTTATTTTTTTATTTGATTGACTTTTTTTTTTTTAAAGATTATATTTATTTATTTGACAGAGAGAGAGAGATCACAAGTAGGCAGAGAGGGGGAAGCAGGCTCCCCGCTGAGCAGAGAGCCCGATGCGGGGCTCGATCCTAGGACCCTGAGACCACTCCCCGAGCTGAAGGCAGAGGCCTTAACCCACTGAGCCACCCAGGCGCCCCATTATTTTCTTTCTTTAAAGATTTTATTTATTTATTTGACAGAGAGAGAGAGAGAGAAAGCACAAGTAGGCAGAGAGGCAGATGGGGGGGAAGCCCGCCCCCCCACCAAGCAAAGAGCCCGATGCGGGGCTTGATCCCAGGACCCTGAGATCATGACCTGAGCCGAAGGCAGAGGCTTCAACGCACTGAGCCACTGAGCCACCCAGGGCCCCCTCCTAGCTGTTTCCTTTTGCTGGACCTTGGAGAGTTAGTTGCCGAGAGGTGACCCTTCACCTCTCAACACTTTACCACATTTCTCCTAAGAACAAGGCCATTCTTTCATAGACCAGTTAAATGATCCAATTCGGGAAGCTAAACATGAACACGACACTGTGACCTAGTCCCCAGTCCACATTCCAGTTGCCCCAGCAGCCCCTCTGGTGTCCTTTCCAGCTATTATTTTTTCTGGCTCAGGCTCTAATCCCAGGTTAAGTGTGGTGTTTACTTGGCAGATCTCTTAGTCTCCTTTGGATCAGAGGGCTGCCCGGTCTACCAGTCTACTGGTCTACCAACAATCAGGTGACTTTGATATGATCTGAAGGTCTTCATCCCCCACATTGGTTTTCTCATTTGCCGAAGTTCTTGCCTGAAACAAATATCATCACGATGGTTTAAGTGGTTTACTAGTTGCTTTGGGGAAAGAAAGAAAAAGGAAGGAAAGAAGGAAGGAAGGAAGGGAGGGAGGGAGGGAGGGAGGGAGGGAGGGAGGAAGGAAGACCTTTGTCCTATTCATTCTTCAAGGTCCTTCAGGGAGCCAAAGAACAGAAACTCCCCCATGGCCCCCCGTTTGCCTTCTGGGCATGCTCTGTCCGCTGAGACTCCCCTATTCTACTCAGGTGTTTGATCCTGGGGCAGGGCTGAAATACAGGGGGGAGAAACCATTAGTTTCATTTTATAGAAAAGGAAACTGAGGCCCAGAATGAGGAGAGAGATGGGCAGCAGTTTCCAATGCCTTCCATGGACCAGGGTAGGAGTTTGGAAATGAGGCTTTCAGGCTGACTGCGGGGCAGAATTTCAGGGTTCAGGTTGGGGCTCTCTGATCCCCGATAGTCCCCTGGTCCCTGTGACCTGTGTAGGACCTAGGTTGCCAGACTTAGCAAATAAAAATATAGGCTGCCTGATTAAGTGTGAATTTCAGCTAATCCCCGAATAATTTTTGTAGTATAAGAATGTCTCAGATAAAGCACTTCAAACACACTTATACTAAACAACCTCCTGATGTCTGGGATGTTTGAGCTGACTCAAAGGTTGCCAATTAAGATATAGGACACCCAGGGCGCCTGGGTGGCTCAGTTGGTTAAGCAGCTGCCTTTGGCCCAGGTCATGATCCTGGAGTCCCAGGATCGAGTCCCACATCAGGCTCCCAGCTCCTCGGGGAGTCTGCTTCTCTCTCTGACCTTCGCTCCTCTCATCCTCTCACTTTCTCTCTCTCAAATAAATAAATAAAATCTTTAAAAAAAAAAAAAAGATATAGGACACCCAGTTCAAGTTTAATTTCAGGGGAACATTAATTTTTAAACTCAGATGTAGGAATTACAACACGTGCGGCAGGTGTTATCGGACACTAAAAGTGAGGCCAATGAAGCTGTGGGCTTGAAGGCCGGGAGGCACTGCCCTTCCTAGAGCAGAAGACAGCCTTGGGGGAAGGGGCTTAAGCTTGGAGAGCCATGGCCCGACAGTTCTGGAAATTTCCCTCTGGGGGCGCCTGGCTGGCTCAGTTGGTACAGCATGCAATTCTTGACCTCACAGTTGTGAGTTCAAGCCCTAGAGCTTACTTAAAGATTAAAAAAGGAAGAAAGAAAGAAAGGAAGGAAGGAAGGAAGGAAGGAAGGAAGGGAGGGAGGGAGGGAGGGAGGGAGGGAGGGAGAAAGAAAGAAAGAAAGAAAGAAAGAAAGAAAGAAAGAAAGAAAGAAAGAAAGAAAGAAAGAAAGAAAGAAAGAAAGAAAGAAAGAAAGAAAGAAAAGAAAAGAAAAGAAAAGAAAAGAAAAAAAAGAAAGAAAGAAAAAGCTCCCTCTGGCTATGGGACGGCAGGGAGCTTGGGCAGAGGTGAGCCAGGCTAGAGGTCACGGACCAATCCAGGGGCAGCTGCGGCAGCCAGTGACATGTCAGGAGGTCCGGGCCAATGGTCAGGGGATGAAGAGAACATTCAAGAGGCAGGACCTTTGGGGCCTGAGGCCCACCAGCTCAGGAAGGTGGGCAGGGGGCTTCCGACCTGGCCTGGGAGAGGGTCAGTTTGAGCGGCTGTGGGAGGGGGCAGGGAAGGCCTGAGAGGCAATGGGGTTGAGCATCTGTAGTCCAGCAGGGGCCAGGCCCAAGAGGGAGAGTGTGGCCCTGGGGCAGGGAAGGAGAGACACGGGGCTAGGACGGGCTGGGGGGCTGTGCAGCAGAGTCCAGGGAGGCACTGCCGCCCCCGTTGGGTCCCCCAGCTCATTCCTGCCTACCCAGATGGGACTGCAGGGGCCTGGACAGGGCTGGGGGAAGCCCGAATCTGCCAGACCACCTGTCTCCCCCCGCCCCTAGCTGAGTGACTGCAGAGGCCCTGAAATGATTTGTTGGGAGCTGATGTATTCATCCCCTTGGGCATCTGCAATGTGGAGAGAGCTTGTGGGGAGGTTTGGAGCAGCGGAAGTATCGGCAGGGACTGGGGTGGTTTCCCAGCCCGAGACAGAAGCATTGGTCGTGGAATCTAGGCACCTGCTGGGGTGCGTCGGTGGGGAGGGGGAGCTGGGACAGGAGGTCAGCTCCGGGGTCACCAGGCCTGTTCTGGAAGCCAAGCAGCCGGCTCTGGCACAATCTTCATGTGGGCACCCGGGAAGGATGATGACACAGAAACGGGTGTGGCCCGTTCTCTACGTGGCAGGCGCGTGAGGAGTATTCAATGACAGTCCCAGCCGGCGGGGGGGCAAAGCCGTGCAGCCAATGGAATGGGGTGGGCCGAGGGGCCTGCGGAGCTTGAGAGCTAGTCATCCCTTACCCAGGGCCTCCCGTCCCCATCTTACAGAGGACAGGCGTGGCTCGGAGGGGGAAGAACTTTGTCGGAGATCACACATGACACGCCGCTGATGGGGGTTTGGGCTGGAGTTTGAGCCCCCGGTCTATTTGTTTCTGAAACTCAGCTCCCCCCAAGACCGCCAAGCCCTGGAATTAGGCATGTTTTTTCTCTTCCTCGTTGGCCCGGGCTGCCTTGCAGTGAAGGGCAGGGACTGAGTCCGGGGTGGGGGCCTCTGGGTCGCTCCCCCTAAAATACTGCTTCCCCTAGACCACAGATTTTCAAATCCCGACTCTTGCCCTGTGACCCTGGGCAAATCACTCTCCTCTCTGGGCCTATTTCCTTACCTATAAAATAGAGGCTCCTCTAGAATCTAGAGAGAGTCTTGATGGAACAAAGGTTGCAAACTACTGGCCAAGGATGGCATCCAGCCCACGGAAGAATCTGTTCTGGGTTTTGGCTTCATTTGAATTAATTGCCGACCGAAGATTTCTGGCTTCTCGTGACAAATCCAAGGCTGGCATTGGATCGGGTCTGGGGGCCCTTCGGGTACTGCATTTGCAACCTCTGGAGAAGCTGACTCTAAGATTCTCCCAAAGGACCCACACAGGATGAAATTCTCATGCACTTTGTTCCCTGGGAAGCAGGAGACGAGGGTTCTAGGCTTGGCTCTGCCCCAACCAGCTGTCCGATCTTGGGCCAGCCCCCATTCATTCCTCCCTGGGCCGCATCTGTATACAGGGGTGATCACACATCTCCCAGAAGGCTATGTTGAGGACCAACCGAGATGGCAGTGTAAGCCAGCATTACAAAGTCGGATCTGTGGGCAGGGGGAAATTAGACCTCGGAGCACAATCACCTGTGTGTCTATGGGCGCCGAGAGCCAGGCTGGGGACTGAGAGCAGAATGTGGCTCAGTCCCCAGAGACCCACAGAAGCAACAAGCTGAAAACAGTGGGGAGGAACCCCAGGTCAAGGTCTTTCACTTGTAGGTGAAATCAAGGAAGACCTCACAAGGGAGGTGACGTCTGGGCTGCCACCACCAGATTCACTCATGCACTCCTCATAGCCTTACCACACCCCTGCTGTGTTCCGAGCACCATTCTAGGTGCCGGGGGTCCAGCAGTGAGCAAGACAAAAATGCCTTTGAAGAGCTGACATTCTAGTGGGGGAACACAGAATAAACCAGAAACAATGAAAAAAAAAAAAGACATATAATGTTAGGTGGAAAAGGAAAGGCAGAGCAGCGTCGGGAAACAGGTAGTAGTGGGTGTAGCTATTTTATGTAGGGGTCAGGCAGGTATTTCTGAGGTGAGGACATGGAAGCAGAAACCCAAAGGAAGTCAGCAAGCGAGCCCTGTGGATAACTGGGGAAAGAGTATTTCAGGCGGTGAGAAGAGCCAGTCCAAAGGCCCTGAGGCAGGAGTATCCATGGCTTCTTTTAGAAGCAGTAATTTCTGCTTCTGGAATGGTGGCTTATTCCATTTCTGGTCACTCAGCAACGTCTGCCAGGCTTTTCCCTGTAAAGTTTCTTTCTCTCTTAATATTGAAGAAGTCATCTGTGGCTGGGGCTCCTGGGAGGCTGAGTCAGTTAAGCGTCTGCTTTCAGCTCAGGTCATGATCCCAGGGTCCTGGGATCGAGCGCCGCATCGGGCTCCCTGCTCAGCAGAGAGCCTGCTTCTCCCTCTCCCTCTGCCTCTCCCCCTGCTTGTGCTCGCTCACTCTCTCGCCCTCTTTCTGTCAAATAAATAAATTAAAAGTCTTAAAAGAAAAAGAAAAAGGTCCTCTCTGGGATGATCCTTCCACTGATTTGACTTAATCGTCATAGCAGCCCTATGGCAGTTTTAAAACATGTCTGTAAATTCTTTGACATCCCACCTATTGAGAGATGGGGCTCTGGGTCCCCTCCCCTTGAATCTGGGTCCTGTGATTTCTTCATCAATAGCATATGGCAGAAGTGACACTCTACCATTGGCAGAGGGGTGGCGGGAACAGGGAAGGCCCTAAGAAATTGGTGGCTTCTAGTTCCTGTCTCTTGAGACGCTTGCCCTTGAAACCCAGCCCCTGTGCTGTGAGGAGACCCTGTGGAGAGGAAGTGAGGCCTCCGGCCCTCCGCTCAGCTGACCCCCCAGGTAACAGCCAGAGTCGACGTGCCGGCCATGTGAGTATGCCCTCTTGGAGGCAGGGCCCCTAGCCCCCCGCTGCACAGAGCTGAGCCGCCCCCCTGTAATCTCTGTCCTAATTTCACATATGTGAGTCAGTGAGAAATCTGTTGTTGTTTCCGAGCACTACGTTTCAGAGGGGTTCATTACACACGGAGAGTTCACTGGAACGAACCTCATGAAGACAGTCTCCCCATTTTACGGATGAGAAACTGAGGCAAGGCAGGTTGAGCCAGCTCACCCCAGGTCTCCTAGCCAGTCCAGGGGAATCTTGGAATTCAGCCTCTTAACGTTGTCTTTTGATGACCAGCAGTTCTTAACTTTAATGAAGTCCAATGTAGCGATCTTTTCCTACCGTGAATCTGATTTGGGCAGATAGACTGTTTCAAAACTTTTTCTCCCCCCATCTACGACTACACATAACTCTTTGGATATTAAACAGGTGACAATGTATAGCTGCCTGGTGCCCCATCCCGTAGACGACGGTCATTTATTTGACCAGGCTTCGCGGCTATCTAGTTCTTTCCTAATTTTTCACCGCTTCGGACAAAACTGTGGGGAAAACCCTCGCACGTACATGCTTGCATTGTTCCAATTATTTCCTAAAGAGACACGCTTAGACACACAATACCCTGGGCAAGGACAGAGCAAAGTTCAAAGCTTCCTAGTAACACAGCCAAACGGCTGGTGGGCACGCCGTGTGAGCCGGTCGGCCTTTTCTAAGGCGGTTGTCACACATCAGGGCAGGAGGGCTGTCTGCCCTACACAGAAGGATATTCTCTTCACAGTTCAGGGGGCCAGGAGTCGGAAATCAGGTGTGGCTCTCTCTGGAGGGCCTGAGAAAGAAAGGTCCCTCCGCCTCTCTCCGGGCCTGCAATCCTTGGTGTTTCTTGGCTCGTGGTGACATCACTATGGTCCCTGCCTCCACTTTCCGGGGCCTTTCTCTGCATCTGCATACTCTCCTCTTCTCATAAGGACCCCAGCCATTCGATTTAGGGCCCACGCGAAATCCAGGATGATTTTATCTTGAAATCTTTCAACAGTTACATCTGCAAAGACCCATTTCCAAATAAGGTCACAGTCTTGAGGTTCCGGGTATTGGGGGGAACCTATCTTTTTGGAGGACACATGGTTCAACCCACGATACAGCTGCTCCTTATTCTCTCCTTGGCACGGCCCAGTTGAAGACGGCCGGGATATTCCCAGCTCGAGTCCAAGCCGCGGGCCCCCCCAGTGGGGGAGGTCAGGCTGATCTGGGCAGATCTGTCTGACCCTGATGGCACAGGCCTGGCTGACAGCTGTTTGTGTGACAGCTGAGAGCCCCTGGGAGGGGAGCTACCCTTGGGAAGAGGAGCTGGGCCCCTGGGCACAACCTCAGACCTTCCCGAGCACTTTCCAGCATGGTTCAGGCACAGCTCTGGGTGCCAGATGGGGTGAGCTGCACCCCGAAACAAAGCTAGCCACTAAGAGAAGGGACAATTCCGAGTCTATCTGAGCCACCCCTGGGGCCTGAGCTGCCAGCTATGGAAGGCCCAATTTAGGGGCCACGTTGCTGGAACATGTGAGAACACTGACCCCCCCGCAGGGGAAGGCTGACTACTGCAGCCTTGATCACTAAGGAAAGTCAGTGTCGGGTCTTCCACAAGAAGGAGGTAAACCACACTCAGGCTACCCTGAGGGACACACCGGATGGGCACCCCGGGGGCAGGCTCCAAGGGTCTCGGTAGGGGTTGGACCCCGAGCGCTCCTGATTGAAAAGCTGGAGTTACTGAGCTCTTCCTGGGTGCCGGGTGTTATCATAACTCGGCCCCCACGGTAAGCCCGTGTGGGCTACAGATGGGAAACTGAGGTCCTGCGCTACTCGGCAACACTCCAAAGGTAACAGAGGCAGCAGGTGGGGGCTGGCTTCAGCGTCCTCGTTCTTAGCGCATGTGAGGGGCCACGGCCTGAGCGGAATCGGGATTCCAACCAGCTAAACGGGAAGGAATTTACTAAAGGAGTAGCTCACCAAATCAGAGGGACAGGCTGGGAGGACCAAGGCCGGGGCTTCTCTCCCGCACATCTTTGTCTCCCTTTTCCAGCGAGCCTCATCTCTCCAGGCCCGACCCGCACCTTCCCACGCGGACGTAACTCCAGCGCCTGGCACCAGACTGGTTTGAGGAAAGAAATCTTAGGGAAGGACCCGGATTGGTCCATTTGGTCGTATGGCCAAACGGCACTCTCTGATTGGCTCAGCTTGGGTCAGGTGCCTCCGCGTAGCCAATCATTCTAGGGAGGGAGGTGGAGTCAAGCGGGGGGTGGAGTCAAGCGGGGGTGGAGTCAAGCAGGAGGTGGAGTCAGGCGGGGAGGGGTGGGTTTGGTAACTCCCCTTGGAATCACAAGGCTGGAGAGAGGGGCGCCCAGGAGGGTCCCCAGGAGAGGGGGTCAGTCAACGGGCCCCTGACCGCTGGGCCCTTGAACTGAGCTGCCTGCCACCCGGTGGAGGTGGCACCACTGGGTCCTAGAGCTGGATAAGGCTCCATTCCTGACTTGCTTTGTGACCCCCGGGCAAGGAGAGGATGGGAAGGTGCCCTGAAAACCTTAGAAGGGTGTGCGATTGGATGCAAACCCAGGAGGAAGGGAGCCACCAGGTGCCAGGCGCTTTGGCTTGGTGGAGAGATAGGATCAGAGATCTTGATCTGGGCTCTGTTCTCTCTTTGTTTTCCCCTGTATTTTCCTCCTTCCTTTTCCCTGTTCTCGCTGCCCCCGAGGAAGAGCAGAGCAGAAAGCTAGCAGCCTGTCTGGATCAGGGAGAGCACAGACGGAGCTCTTTGAGAACATACAGAGGAATAAAGGTCTCCAGCCCTGATCAGAGAGGTGGACCCAGGGCTGGGGCAAGTGTCAGGATGCTGAGGGAGGCGTGGAGATCCTGGAGCCAAGTGGCCTGCCCCCCACCCCACCCCATCCCCCCACAATCCTGCTAGGATGCAGGAGTGTGAGTTATGGATGCCTTGTGTGAGTTAGAGAGAAGAGCCCCCTCTGGGAGATGCCCCACGCTGCCCCACACTGGGGTCCAGGGCTTCGTGGGTGCCCATGCTGGGTGTCCAGCTGGCTTTCGGCTCCCCCGTCTGCTCGGTTCTTGCACGACAGGCCAAGACGATTCTAACTGCATCTGCTTCCTAACTGGGCCACACTGCCAGAGACCAGACCCAGGAAGTCTCTCTAGAAAAGCCCCTGGGGCCCCATAGTGTTGAGCAGGCGGCCGGGAGCGGCTCAATTTCAGCCAGCCTGTGCTGATCTGTTAAGACAGTCTTCTGGGCAAAAACCTGTGCACCAGCCCCACCCAGTCCCCGCACCTGAAACTCCTGAGACTCTAGAGCTGAGCTTGTGTTTCCTGCCAGCTTTGTGTTAGACCCTGAAACTGCCTTTTAGAAAACAGAAATCAGTGTTTCTTGTACTCCCACATGGATGGCGTGAGGTTCGTGTCCAGTGCACACCAGTGACCTCACTTTCTCCTCACATCAACCAATGAGGCAGGAAAGCCTATCTTCGTCTCACAGATGGGAACCCTGAGATGGACTCAGAGAGGTCCTGGGCTGCCCAGAGTCACACAGCCCCACGGCAGTGGCTAATGCCACCCAGTCACTAATGCGATCAGTCAGTCTCTACTTCCGTCCTCTCCCTCTTTCACTCATTTGACAATTTTATTGAGGGCTGGTTATGCCCCTCACGCCCTGGGGGATCCGAGGGCACATAGTGGGGAGTAGGTCAGGACTCCCCCAGGGAGCTGAAAAGCTTCCCAGTGACTAGCCGTGTGATGGGAACTTGGCCTCTCTGAGGCTCAGTTTCCTCATCTGTAAAATGGAGACAATATGGGGTGCAGCTAAGGGAGTTCTTGGGAAGATCCACTCAGATTAGCTATACTCTGGGAGGAGGCTTCTGGGCACCACCTCACTCGAGCGGGTTTTCCACTCACCTCCTTGAACATGGGACATTTATATAAGTTATATAGCATTATCCTGCCTGGGAGATTTGTCCCCTTTTCCCTGTTCATTATGTAGTCAGTCATTTGTTTGTATCAATATGGAGTCATGGCTATATATATATTTTAAAGATTGTATTTATTTATTTGAGAGAGAGCCAGAGAGAGAACACAAGTGGAGGGGAGGGTCAGAGGCAGAAGCAGGCTCCCCGCTGAGCAGGAAGCCCGACTCAGGGCTCGATCCCAGCACCCCGGGATCATGACCCAAGCTGAAGGCAGGTTGGGTGAGCCAATCGACTGAGCCACCCAGGCACCCCATCATGACTATACTTTTAAAGAGATTTTGCTACTTGGGATTATCATTCCCTCCCTGTTTCTTTTACTCAGATTGTTTCGTCTTTGGCCATCAGTAACTTTTCGTTGGCCCGTGTCCCTTTAGCACACAGCACGTGTGTTAAGCACGTCCCGGGTTCGTGGATGAGGCGTTCCAGGCTCATCCTGTTAGATCCCACCCTAGTCCCAGAATCAGCCGTTTCTCTGAGGAGCTGCCGTTCCTTTTACGGGAGAATGGCATTAGAAACCAAGATCTGGCTGAATAACTGAATATTCCAGTGTATGGATATGTACTTTATTTATCCATTCTTCTGTTTATGGATATTTAGGTTGTTAGCACTTTGGGGCTATTATGAGTAATGCTGTGGGGCGCCTGGGTGGCTCAGTCAGTTGGGTGTCTGCCTTCGGCTCTGGTCATGCTCTCCAGGTGCTGGGATCGAGTCCCACATCGGGCTCCCCGCTCAGCGGGGAGTCTGCTTGTCCCTTTCCCTCTGCCCCTCCGCCCCACTCATGCTCACTCTCACTCTCTCTCAAATAAATAAATAAATAAAATCTTTTTTTTTTTTTTAATTAATGCGGCTCTGCACATCTGTGTGCAGATTTTGGTAAGGATATATGTTTTCATTTCTCTTGGGGATATCCCTAGAAGTGGAGTTGCTGGGCCATGGCATAATTCTATGTTTACCTTACTGAGAACGACCAAACTGTTTTTCAAGGTGGCTCCCCCATCTCCCATTCTGCCCAGCGATGTCGGAGGGCTCCAATCTCCCCACGTCCTTGCCAGCACCTGTCATTTTCGGTGACCGGGTGCAGGATGAAAATGGGGCAGAAGCCTAAGGGGCCCTGATTCTGGGTGGGTGGAGGTCCCAGGGTATGGGGGTGGGGGCTGGACGGCGTGCTGTCACCCCCCCACTGGACACCAGCAGTGGGGACCACCAGGGGTACCTGTTGATGCACAGACCATAGGGGAGGCAAGGAAAGTTCCGTCTCACTCCAGCTATGAAGATGCTCCCAGAGTCCCCACAGCTGACACAAAATAGGGGCAGAACCTGCTCCCAGCCGTGGCACCCCGTCTCTCCCTGCCCGCAGGGTGCCTGGAGCACCCCCCTTGGCCTCTCTCAAGGCTACCCCCACCCGAGCGAGAGCCAGGGTGTTTGTCCCCAACCAGGTCGTGCCTGTTTTATCCTTGAGATTGTAAACCCTAACGTAATTGTTATGTAAGCTGTTGCAACTTGAGGGCAAAGCAGACAAGGTCCTGTGGTTTCCGTGAGAATAGACTTGAACCCCACAGGACAGTGTGATACAAGCCAGTGGCTTAAAAAAAGGAGGTGAAGGAGCTGGCTGCCACATACACTGAGGAAATCTGTGTGTGCACTTGGCTCATGGGGCCTCGGGGGGGTCTCGCTCTGCTCTGGGGGGGCCACGCCTAGAGGGCACAGGTGCCGCCTGATGGGCGTGGGTCAGCCAGGAAGCATGGTCCCATCTCCAGCAGCGGCCCCAGGTTCCAGAGGGGCCCGGGTCCTCACCAACAGCTCCCGAGGGGATGTCCGCTTGCTTGCACTTGCTCAAGAGAACCGTCCAAGGCAGGCGTGTGCCCCTTGTTACTCAAAGTGCTCTAGTTCAGTAAACTTCCTCAGTAACTGACCGTCCACAGTCCTAACTGCAGAGGTCACAAGAACTCCCCTGTGTGACGGCGTCCTGTCCACCCGTGGACGTGGAGGAGGGGAGGGAAGCACAGTGGGGCGCTGGGACCCCCACAGCCGCCCAGCGCGGGATGTGAGCAAGGTTAGCAGTGCAGTTTCCTGGAGGCCATAGCTGAGGCTCACGGGAAAGCAGGAGTTGCCCCCCAGCTGGTGGCCGACTTGCCGTTTGGGCCCTTTTCCATGTTTCTGGCTGTGGTGCCAACAAGGAGCGTCATGGGAACAGGAAATGAGTCCAGAGAGCATCCTGGGGGGTCAGGGGGGCTCCCAAGAAGTCGGCCTCTAGGATTCAGGAGGATTCAGATTCTTGACACAGCCGGAAGCTGGGTGAAGGAAAGAACACAGGTTCCAGGCTTGGATGGAGTTGGGTTCGAGGCCCAGACCGCCCCACCCCCCCACCCCCACCCCGCTGGCTCTGCGACCTCGAGCACATCCCTTGGCCCCTTGGCCCCTTGGCC
>CM053611.1:104040771-104110899 GCA_028646535.1 Procyon lotor
GGATGGAGTTGGGTTCGAGGCCCAGACCGCCCCACCCCCCCACCCCCACCCCGCTGGCTCTGCGACCTCGAGCACATCCCTTGGCCCCTTGGCCCCTTGGCCGGAGTCTGTTTCCCCACCTGCGGCGTGGACATGACAATGCGTTGCGCAGCCCGTCTGTGGGGCCGCACTCCCTCCTCGGTGAGGGAGCACCTTGCATGGTTAAGGAGCACATGGACCAGTGGTGAGAGCTTGAGAGAGAGAGCTGCCTGTCAGACCCCCAACACGCAAGGGCTTTGCTGCCCCGGCTCCCAAGGCCCACGCTGCCAGCCAAGGCCTGAGTTCCGGGCCCGGGTGAAAGAGCCCAGGCTCCAGAAAGCAAGGCGTGGGCATGGGGGGTGCGGAGGGAGGGGGTGGCAGAGCCCCATCTAGTCAAGGGCCTTTCTTGGTCGTGATCACTTCCTCTCTCGGGACCTGTGTCTCCTCAGCCACGCAAAGGGGACAATACCCCCAGGGCCCCGACTGGGTGGTTGGGGGGGGTTCTCTCATTTCCCAAATGGGAATGCATTCCAGAGCATTCTGAGAGGCTCGTTCCATCGGAGCCCCATCTTCTGTTACATCCTTGAATTGAGTCACTGTTTTCCTTTAAAAAAGAGTTAGTGTCCTTCCAAGTAGAGAATGAATATCATTTACCAGAAATAGAAAGTAACCATAAAGATAAGCACAATGGAAATAATGTGATTAAATTCCAGCTGGATAGTGTTGCCCCAAGGCCTGGGGTGGGACCGGGGTTTCTGGTCTTCCCTGAAAAGGGTGCCCCCCCAGGAAAGGCGTGGAATCGGAAGGCTGGAAAGAGACTTGAAAAGGCAGGAGCTTTCTTTCCATGGGAGTCCGAGTGAGTTCACTCCATGTACACGTAGCACTAAATGACCTCAGGCATCCCCCCAGCCCCAGTGGGACGCGTGTACACTTAGGGGAGTGGCAAAGGACCTACTTGGTGAACCCGCAAGTGCCTCTCACACCGTAGTGTTGGGCTTGTGGCTGAAGGCCCCCCGCACCCCGTGGCAGCTCCCCTGGGCTGGCCAGACCACACAGGTAACCCTCTGTGTGAATTAGGATGGGGCTTCTCGGGGTCTTGGTCAGCTTTTTGGAGTCCGGTTAGCAGAAGGCCAGGTCCCACAGTCTACTTCCTGTCCCCCTGGGAATGGCAGGGGCAGAGGACCCAACCGCAGATCCACTGGGCTCTCGTCCCGCAGAGGCCCTGTCCTGTCCGGACCACACTGCAACCCACAAGGGGACCTTGTGCTAGTCGTGCGCTCTGCACACTGCATGGAGGCCTCCATGGGCTGCCCTTGAGGAGCTGAAGGTCTGGGGGTCTTGGGTCCAGAAACAGGGGGTTACAGAGTCAGAGATGGGGGAGCACTATGGAGGAGGGAAGGCTGAACATCTCCTGAGCCTCTGAGCTGCCCCATGAGCCCCCAGCCACCTTGCCCTGTCTGGACCCTGGTTTTAGAGCAGAGAAGGAAAAGGAGGAATTCTGGAAATGGAAGAGGTACAGGAACGTGGCCAAGGGCCCAGCTGGCCAGGTGGGAGGCCAGCGAGGTGGGGGAGCCAGACTGCGCAGTCCTGATCCGGGCAGATACACCACCTTGATCAGCACAGGTGTGGCCTCCCACACTCGGGACAGGGGAGGGTTAGCCAAAGATGACACCTGGAGGTCTGTCCAGGCTCCTGGGCGGGTGGGGAGGAGCTGCAGGTGAGCAGGCAACGGGAGAGAATCGTGGGGCCCCCAGGGGAGATGTCCTAGGCAGCTGGAGAAGAGAGCTCTGCGGAGCTCAGGTTGCAGCGCTGCTGTCACAGCGCCCCCCGGTGGACAATTCGAGAGTGGCCAACAACACGGAAGAAGGACTAAGGAGACTGTGGTGTTGGCCTTCCTTCCCAGACGGGGACAAGTCACCACAGGAAGCAGCGTCCTCAGGCAAATCCATCTGAATCCGGCCCCCACTGCTGCCTTGCTCCGGGACCCCAGGCAGGCCTTGAACACCCAGTTTTATCATATGTAAAATGGAGTTCAGTCCCAGGAGGCCCTCGGCTAATTGCACCTTCCTCCCCAGCCCCCACACCACTTGTTCGGCCTCGGGTGGCCAACTGGTAGGGGGGGTCCCTTCGCAGGTCTCGGGAAATCTGCAGGACGCTGAAATACTGACGCTGCGGGCCGGCTTGACCTCTCTGCCACCACCCCCCCCCCCCAGGCAACCCTGGGTAAGCTGTTTTCCCCCCTCTGCCTCAGTTTCCTCATCTGTAAAATGGGGTAAAAGATCTGTAAATCACTCAACACAGAGAAGACCCTGTCTCCTTCCAGGGAGGATGACTCTGAGGATTTAAATACAGTAAGTTAATCTTTTTAAGATTATTTATTTATTTATTTGAGACAGAGCAGAGCTAGCCAGAAAGAACACCAGTAGCGGGGAGGGGCTGAGGGAGAAGCAGGCTTCCCGCTGAGCAAGGAGCCCGATGTGAGACTCGATCCCAGGGCCCCGGGATCATGCCCTGAGCCACCCAGGCGTCCTGGTGTGCCCACTCTAAACCCACCTTGGTGATGCCATGCCTCTGCCCAGAGGCAGCCACTCACTCCTTCCTCTTTTATCAAGACTGGTGAAAAACCCTTTTTCTTCTACCTTCTGTGACCCTGGGGCATCTCCTTTCGTCCTGCTCAGCCTAGGCCTGTCTCCTGTGGCTTGAACCTGTTCACGGGTGAGACACGGGCGGCTGCTGACCCGGGCCTGCCTCTCCTGCAGGAGATCAGGGATGTGGGGGGCACAGAGGCTACACAGGCCGGGGAACCAGGAGTGGAGGGTAGTGTCCCAGTATCTGCAAGATCACAAGCATTAAGAACAGGCAGCACTGAGGGGCAGAGACACAGGGCACGGGCTCAAAGAAGGAGACACCAGCTGGGCCACCTGCCCACTGTGTGACCCTGGGCCAGCAGCTTGCCCTCTCTGAGCCTTGTTTGCTGAATTGTAGAGAATCCTAGCTTTCACCAAATGAACTGACTGTAGAAGAAACCTCAAACGAGCATCTCCATAGATGCTAGGAGGTATTTCATAAAATCCAACATCCATTCCTAATTTTAGAAAAATACTTTATTAAAATAGGAATGGGTTTTATGCTTCAATATATGATAAAATATGTATAAATATATGACACCAAAAGCTAGCATTCTATCCTCTAGTGAAACACGAGATGCATTCCCATTAACTTCTGGAACAAGGCAAGGACTTCCTGTCACCGCACTTTATTGCTGCTCTGGGGGAGCTAAGTCATGCAATTAGGACACATAAATAAGAGGGATAGCCGTTAGAAATGCAGAACCCAAATTCCACTATTTTCAGATTATTACTTGGAAAAGCTAAAAGAGTCCATTGAAAAAATTACTATTTAAAAATCAAGTGGCTCAGTCGTTAAGCGTCTGCCTTCGGCTCAGGTCATGATCCCAGAGTCCTGGGATGGAGCCCAGCATCGGGCTTCCTGCTCAGCGGGAAGTCTGCTTCTCCGGCTACTACTCCCTCTGCTTGTGTTCCCTCTCTCACTGTGTTTCTCTCTGTCAAATAAATAAAATCTTTAAAAAAAAAACCAAGTGCGGGGCGCCTGGGTGGCTCAGTGGGTTAAAGCCTCTGCCTTCAGTTCAGGTCATGATCTCAGGGCCTGGGATCGAGCCCCGCATCGGGCTCTCTGCTCAGTGGGGAGCCTGCTTCCCCTCTCTCTGCCTGCCTCTCTGCCTACTTGTCATCTCTCTCTCTCTCTCTGTCAAATAAATAAATAAAACCTTAAGAAAATAAAAATAAAAATAAAAACCAAGTGCAACCGGTCGGTGTGATACTATATGGTGGATACACATGATTACACATTTGTCCAAACCCACATAATGTGCGACACCCAGAGGGAACCCTAATGGACTCTGGGTGGCAATGACATGTCAATGCAGGCTCATCAATTGTAACGAATGTCCCGCTCTGGTGGGGAGAGTTGATAATGGGGAGTCTGTGTATGTGGAGGGGGCAGGGATGTATGGAAGATCTCTGTATCTTCTGCTCAATTTTGCTGTGAGCCTAAAACTACTCTGAAAAATAAAGGCTATCAAAAAAATCAATTGCCTATAGATAGCCTATATATAGATATGGATATACAGTAATTGGTTAGGATATGTATCTGAAAAAAAGACCTGATTCATAATAGCATCTACGAAAATACAGTAAAATACCAGGAAATAAATTTAGCAAGGATTATGTTAAGTTCTATATGAAGAAAAGGGGCGTAAAAGGAAGATCTGAATCAAAAGACAAACTTTATTCTTGGAGAAACCCAACATCCTTTTTTTTTTTTTTTTTTTTAAGATTCATCCATTTATTTTGGAGAGAGTACGAGCAGGAGGAACAGAGGGAGAATCTCAAGCAGACTCCATGCTGAGCGTGGAACCCTATGTGAGGCTTGATCCCAGGACTCTGAGATCATGACCTGACCCGGTCTCGAGCTTAACCAACTGTGCCAGGCAGGCACCCCGAGAAACCCAACGTCATTAAAATGTCTATTTTTTTTTCTAAATTACTTATGCATTTAATGAAATCCAAACAGGCTATTTTAAAAATTAATTAAATGATTCATCTAGAAGAGTAAATGTGTGAAAATAGCTAGGAAAAATAGCTAGGAAAAAATTCTGTGAAGGAGGAGTAATGAGGAAGGACTGACTCTATTAGCTATTAAAAGATGTAATGCTTGTTATTATAATTATCTAAGTTAATTGAACACTTAATATGTTCCTTCGTAAAGGACTTCGTAAAGGGCTTCGTAAAGACTAAATCATTTGGGGGCGCCTGGATGGCTCAGTGGGTTAAAGCCTCTGCCTTCAGCTCAGGTCATGATCTCAGGGTCGTGGGATTGAGCCCTGCATCGGGTTCTCTGCTCAGCGAGGAGCCTGCTTTTCCCCTCTCTCTGCCTGCCTCTCTGCCTGCTTGTCATCTCTCTCTGTGTCAAATAAGTAAATAAAATATTTTTTAAAAAAAGACTAAACCAAAAAAAAAAAAAAAAGACTAAACCATTTGATCTTCATTCCAACACTTGAGGTAGTAGGTATTAGGGTCTCAGGGGCTCCATACACGTACCCTTTTCCCCCTGCCCAAGTTCAAACCCACTGAGAGAAAGTCAGGGACATATCCTTCTTACTGATAGAAGCTGGATTAGGGGGTGGGGCATAGGTGGTGGCAACAATGAGCTTGTTCTTATTTTAATTTTATTTTATTTTATTTATTTATTTTTTTAAAGATTTTATTTATTTGACAGCGAGAAACACAGCCAGAGAGGGAACACAAGCAGAGGGAATGGTAGCGGGAGAAGCAGGCTTCCTGCGGAGCAGGGAGCCCGATGCGGGGCTCGATCCCAGGACCCTGGGATCTGACCTGGGCCGAAGGCAGACGCTTAACGACTGAGCCACCCAGGCGCCCCTAATTTTATTTTTTAAATGCCCAGTGCGGGGCTTGAACTCCCAACCCCCAGATCGAGAATCATACCACCCAGGTGCCCCAACAATGAGTTTCTTAAAGCAGAACTCCATCAGGAGATTGAAAAGATAACTCAAGAGACTGGGAAAACATACTTGCAAAACGCATATCTGATAAAAAACTCGTATCCAAAATAGGCAAAGAACCCTTATCACTTAACAGTGAGAAAGCAAATGAACAACCCAATTTAATAACGGGCAAAAGATCTAAGCAGACAGTCTTGCCGAAGAAGAGATACAGATTGCCAAAGAAACATCGAAAAGATGGCCAAGATCATTTGTATTAGTCAATTGCAAATTAAAACAACAATGAGATACCACACACAACTATTAAAACGGCCCAAATCCAAAAAGCTCAAATAAACAAGCTCAAATGCTGGTGAGCCCATACAGCGAGAGGAGCTCTCACTCGATGCTGGTGGAAATGCACAACAGCATAGCCCACTTTGGGAGACGGGTGCGTAGTTTATTACAAAGCAAAACACAGCCCTCGTCATATGATTCAGCTATCACGTGCCCTGGTATTCACCCAACCGACCTGAAAACTTACTGTCCACACAAAACCCTGCACATCAATGTTTGTGGCACATTTATTCCTAATTGCCCCAAACCGAAAGCAACTAAGACATCCTTCAGCAGATAAAGAGATACTGCAATGCATAGCCGTACAATGGAATATTATTCCGTGCTAAAAACATTTTTTGCTATTAAGCCATGAAAAGGCATGGACTAACTTTAAACGCATACTGCTTAGTCAGAGAGGCCGGTCTGAGAAGGCTACACACGTATGATTCCAACTACAAGACATTCTGGCAAAGGCAGAGCGAGAGAGACACTACAGGGCAAGGTGGTTGCCTGGCCTGGGGTCTGGGGACAAGGGAGGAAGGATGAACAGGTGGAGCACGGTGGGTCTTTAGGGCAGTGAGACTGGGGTACTCAGTGTCATACAGGGCAGTGCGGATCCACACCGTAATTGCGGACTCACTACATCATGCATTTTTCCAAACCCACAGAACTGTGCACCACAGGCAGCAGATCCTAGGGCAAACGGCGGACTTTAATAGCGGTGTATCCATATCAGTTCATCAGTTGTAACAACTGCATCGCTCCAATGCAAAACGTTACTAACAGGGGAGCCCCGGGCCAGGAAGGGGGGTATGTGGGAACTCTGTACTAGCTACTCAATTTTCTGTGAATCTAAGGCTGCTCCAAAAACTAAAGCCTATTAATTAAAAAAAGAAAAAGAAGGGACACCCCGGTGGCTCAGTCAGTTAAGTCTCTGCCTTTGGCTCAGGTTATGATCTCAGGGTCCTGGGATGGAGTCCCCCATCGGGCTCTTGGCTCCGTGGTGAACCCGCTTCTCCGTCTCCCTCTGCCCCCTTCCCCTGCCTGTGCTCTCTCTTTCTGTCAAATAAAGAAAGAAAAGTTCAAAAAATTAAGAAAAAAGAAAGGAAAGGAAAAGAAAAGTAGAGAAGAAAAAGAAAAGGAAAACTAACCCCAAAGAGGAACAGACTTTCCCCTTGCAGCACAAGCAGCTGGGAGCGCTGTCCGCACCTACCCCCAGCCCCCGCCAAAGGAGTGGGAGGAGCCTCCCCGGGGACCCGGTGGCGTGGGGGAGGGGTGGGTACTGGCAGCGTAGCCAGGTTCTCCTCCTAACTCACCACCGATCTCGTGGGCCTCTCTCCTTCTCCGGGCCAGGGACCTAAGTGTTGGGGAAAATCCCTTCCAGGTGACGGGGTTCAGAACGTGCTACCCCAAACCATGCCGCTTGGGCGCGTTGGTTATTTTGAGTTGAAAGCACTTGAGAAGCTGCGGCTGCCGCAAGAGTTCTCCGCCCTCCTCCTTTCTACCCAAAAGCTGGTCATCCCATTTCCGAAGAGGAAGATGCTCTCCCGGCGCCAAGAGAACATTCTTATCACCAGAGCGGGGTGTGTCGATGCCAAACCGGAGGTGTACAAACAAACCTGCTAAAATTAGCTATTTTTTCCCCAGAGTTTCCCTGTATACTCCCCAGTCCCTGTTCCACGACTTCCCGCCCCAGCCACGCCCCTTCGTCTGGTCACGTCCCTGCAAGGTACCTCATTCTTAGATTTTTTTTTTTTAAATGTATTTATTTGAGAGAGAGCGTAAGCAGGGGGAAAGGGAGAGGGAGGAGCAGACTCCCCGCTGAGCAGGGCGTGTTTGCGGGCGCGCGATGGGCCACATCTGTGCCCCCGGCACGTGCGTGTGTGCCCAGGGTGTGCGCATGCCATCCAGCGTGGGGGCGGGAGGATCCGGGACGGAAAGGTCTGCTTGGTGGTGGCTTCGTATCTGGCGGACGTGGGCTCCCCCGCCCCCACCCGACCTCTCCCTCTTTTTGCCCCTGGGTGTCCCTGGAGGAGGCTCGCACTCTTCACAGACTCCCCACCGGTCCTCCCAGCCCGAGAGGAATCTGGGGAGAGGTGGGGGGAGGGCAGGGCAGGGGACACCCGGCCTAGGGGTCTGGGGGGGCCGCCCCGCCTGCGGTCAGCTGTGGGGGCAGGGGGCGCGGAGGCGAGGTGCGCGCCTGCGGGCAGGCCCCGACCACCAGGGGGCGCCCCGGGCCAGGAAAAGGCTCGGTGCTCGGGTTTGCCCGCCTGCGGTCTAGTCTTCCCACAAATAACCACCCCGGCGGGGGTGGGGGGTGGGGGGTGGGCGTGTGTGTCTGCGGGTTTGTGCGTGCATCTCAAGTGTAGGTCCGTGAATGTCCGCTGAGGGCGTGTGCGTGTCTCCACCGCTCCAGATGTTCCCGGTCATCCGACGTCCGTTCCCTCCTACGGACCCCTCGACGGAGAAGGGGCCGCAGCACCCCGCGCCCCCCAGGGCGGTACAGTACCCTCGAGCCGTGGGGCGCTGGGGAAGCCGGGGACAAAGCAGAAACTCTGCCCGGCGGGGGGTGGGGGGTGGACGGCCCGGGGAGGTTGCCCGAGAAGGCCAAGGAGCGCGAGCAGGGGCTCAGTGGGTGGAGAAAGTGTTCCGGCCCGAGGGCGCGGCTCCAACAAAGGCCGGGAGGTGGAGAGCTGGCGGGGCTGGGGAGACCGGCCAGGGCCCGGGCGAGGGGCCAGGGTCGCCCTGGGGAGAGCTGCGCCCCCACCCCCGCTCTGGACCGGGGCGTCCTCAGACTCCCCGAGAGGCCGCCGTCTTGGTCCCCCGCGCAGCCTCGAGGCGGCAGCAGCCGGTCTCCAGCGCTCAGGACAAAATCATCCCCGCCCCGGCCCAGCTCGCCCCCTGGCCATCCCCGCCTTCTTTCTCCTCGCCTCTCCCCGCCCCACGCAGCATTTCTAGCCCTGCCCCTAGTTCTCCAGCGCCCCAGGGGCTTCCGGCCTGGGTGGGATGAAGCGTTAGAACGCAGGCCAACAGGCATCTGCGGGGCACCCGGCGCAGGGCTGGTCCCCTAGGCGGCCCCACCTGAAGGCTTCAAGGAGGTCATGCGGTCAGTGCTGAGGACAGAGCCTGGCACGAAGAAGTTGCTTAATAAATGCTTGTCCTTCGTAGTAGCTGTCTCCCCGCAAACCCCCCATAGGTGCCAAGTTAACTCCTCCAAATTTCACACTCTGGAACTTTCTTCTGTCCCTTTCCACCTACCTCCTTCCAAAACAGGCTCTGCTTCCTCCCGGGCACACCCCATCTCCTTCCATCCAGTGGGGCACTGGTGCTGAGCCCAGTGGGAGAGCGGGGAGGCGTGTTCCTGCGCCAACATTTCCCAGGGGACTTCCTGCACAGCCTGCGCAGGGCGGATTCAGCTGGAGACCGACCGGGCAGTGGTGACGCGGGCCACCTGGGCCCTCTGTGAAATCCTGCAGAATTCCAAAGAGGGAGGATGTTACTGAGGGCAGAGGTGGGGCCCGGGCCTCGCTTTGACACCGACTTTGAGCCCATTACTTAACTCCCTGAGCCTCAGTTTCCTAGTCTATAAAATGAGAATAATTATACCCATTCGGTCTCTGGCAAACATTTTAATGCCTCGGAGCTTCAATTTTCTCATCTGTAAAATGGAACTAATTATAGCCTTTCCTGTCTGCCTTACAGTTTTGCAATTAAATCCGTCTACCCATTCATCATACAGTAAGGGAAGGAGGGTGCTTGTTTGAAGCTCTCCGTGGCACTGTGCACACACCTTAACACATCCAGTCCTCCCGACCAGTCCCGAGGTAGACAGGCTGTGTCACCACCATTCTACAGACCAGAAAACAGGCCACTGGCTCCCTCCCCGGCATCAGGCAGCTGAGCATGATCCGAACTGCGCATTCTGACCTGGCAGGCACCTCTCTGGACGAGGTCCACTGCAGCAAGGGCTGCTGTATGGTAGCCCACGATAAATAGTGCTGGAGTGAGTAAATATGACACTGCAGAAGTCCCCTTCGGACAGAGGGTCCAGCACGCCCAAGTCAGCCTGGGGTCCAGGGTCCACACCCCAGCCTGCTCATGGACACGGATGAGCATTGCGGATTTTTGCACTGTAACAAGCAAAGGGTGGGATTTGCCATGTCATTTCATTCCTGTCTTAGATCTGGGATTTTATGGGTCCCCTGGGTAGTCACAGGGCAGGGTCTTTGGGAGAAAGCTCGGGACTCCTTGGTGTGGTTGAAGGAGCCATGAGTTCTATCCTCAGAGATAGGAGTTCAGATCTTGGCCGTGTGACCACCTCTCTGAGGCCTCAGTAGTCTCGTCTCTAAAATGGGAATCTCTGGGGCGCCTGGGTGGCTCAGTCAGTCAAGCGTCTGCCTTCGGCTCAGGTCATGATCCCAGGGTTCTGGGAATGAGCCCCGCATGGGGCTCCCTGCTCATCAGAGAGCCTGCTTCTCCCTCTGTACCTCCCTCCACCCCTGCTCATACTTGTGCTCACACTCTCTCTCTGAAATAAATTAATTAAAAAAAAAAGAAAAAGGAAAAAAGGAAATCACAGCATTTCTCAAGCTTTTCCTATGTGCCCAGTACTGTGGCAGGTACCCCCCCCATTCCATGCACAATGTCACAACAATCTCATGAGGCAGGAACAATTGTAATCCCATTTTACAGATGAGGAAATTGAGTCGCAAGCAGATAAGTGATTTGCCCAAAGCCATGCGGCTTACAGGAAGAGGGTCCAGAGTCACACCTGAGCAGTCAAACCAGAGTCAAACTCCAGAGCCCAGCCTTAGAACCAGCAGCAAAGTCCAAAAACCATTATATTTTTATCCTGGGACATGGTTTTTTCATTAACAATAAAGTGGAACTGTGCCCAAGATGCTAGCAAGTTCCAAATAAAACAAACTTCAACATTCTTCATGCTTTAGCATGGTGCGTTCTGGAAAACTGTGCCATAGAATGGTTTGTATTTTCCCACAGGAACCCTCTGTGGCAGAAATGGCCAGTTTCTCCCAAATAACTATTCTTCTGTCTTAAATTGCAATAGACTTCTTGGTTGGGGACCCAGCACCCCATCTAACAACTGTTTTTTCCAGCTCCCCTTGCAACTAAGGGGAGTGAGGTCTAGTCAGTGGGATAAGAGCAGAAGTGATGGGAACCATCTCTGAGTTGAGTCTGCTATCTGAATGTGGGTGCAATGGCAGGAGCTGGAGCAGTTGTTTTGGACCATGAGATGAAAGCTGAGTGTGTTGGGACGAGGACAGAGCGGGTAGCAGGAGCCTGGGTGTTTGGATGACTTTGAGGGACAGCTAAATCCTCGAGCCCTGACTGCCCACCTTTGACTTCTTACCTGAGAGAGAAATAAAATTCTACCTTCTTTAAGCCATTGTTAATTTCAGTGTTTGTTTCTGCATTTGGAATTGTATCATGACTCACAGGCTGTCTTCAAATGGAGAGGTAAGTATCTGTGCAGGTTTGTAGCAGCTGGACCTGTGGGGCTAGGGTCCCTCAGCGTCCTGAAATTCTGTGGCTTTGTGATGGGAGAGTGTTGGTTGGGTTGATGACTTCCAGTAGTTTCCCGGCTCTGGATTGGATGCTGATCTTTTCTTCCTTTTCATCAACTGAACTATTTTCCCTCAACCTTATTTTGGCCTTCTGCCATTTGAATGCAGGGTTGGACTACATTTAGGGCCCAGTGGAAAGTAAGAAGCTGTTTGAGACGAATTTTCCTTTCGGTCTCTTTGAAAAGATGGGATAGTTTATGATCATTTTCCAAATGGCCAGAAATCATTTTGTGAAGTGCTGTGTGTGTGTGTGTGTGTGTGTGTGTGTGTGTGTGTGTGTCTTTTTGCTCTTTGCTCTACAAAAACATCATGGAATCATTTGGGAGTTTATGTGTCTGCCTGTGCATGTGTGTGTGTTTCCTTTTAATCTGATTTAAAAAAAAAAAAGCTTTGTTTCCCCATCACGGCTAGCATGTGGAGTTTCCCGGTGAAAAGATATTCAGTTGATTGAGCCTCTCGGGACATGGGGGGACTTCCCTGGGACAGGGAACAGGATGGGGAGGCTCAGGAGTTGGGGGAGACAAAAACAGAACTGAGAGGAAGGAGGGGTTGCCGGGCAGGAGGGTCTGGAGCCCCAGCGATGAGAAGGCTCAGGGAGAACCACAGGAGGAGACGGTGACAGGGCAGCATTGGCGAGGACACAGGTTTCAGGGCAGGGAGCCAGGTAGCTGGTTCTAGAGGGACAACCCCCATGCTTGGGGCCTCTCTCGGACGGGGTGTCCCTGTGCAAGGGGCTGTGCCTGACCTGTCTTGCCAGAGGAGTCAGGAGTCAGACTGCAGAAAATTGATTAAAGGCCAACCTCCAAATGACATTAACCACACATGGCTCATCCTGACTTAGATGATGCTTCAAGATCTTGCGAAGTGGAGTCAATAGAGCCCCTTCTTCAGGGGCCCCGGGGCGGCTCAGTCAGTTGAGCATCTGACTCTTGATCTCAACTTTTGTCTCCATCTTGGGGTCATGAGTTCAGGCCCTGCGCCGGGGGCCTTCTTCAGAGGGTGAGTGTGAGGATAATGAGGTAGCACATGGGAAAGTGGCTGAGAACAAGGGCTCGGAAAATGTGAGTGGCCACTGCCTCCATCATCATGATTTCCCCTCCTAAACAGTTGTTCACAGGAGCCAGCAGTGGCCTTTTGTGATTAAGAAAGTCTTTGTCATTAAGAAAGTCTCGTGTGGCTATTGAAACAGTGGGTGGCCACAGGCAAATAAGGAAGGCACTGCAATTTTGCTGTGATTTGAGGAATTTTAGGTTTGGGGTTTCTGTCTCTTAAGCACAGTCAGCACTGACACACGTCTGTTGGATGGGGTTCAAGTTCAAGACTTCGCCATAGGGCTTCCTGATCTCATTGTGCACTTTCCATCTCCTATTGATTCTTACTGCAAAAAATTAACTGCGGTCGGGGCGCCTGGGTGGCTCAGTGGGTTAAGCCTCTGCCTTCGGCTCAGGTCATGATCTCAGGGTCCTGGGATCGAGCCCCGCATCGGGCTCTCTGCTCAGTGTCTGCCTCTTTGCCTACTTGTGATCTCTCTCTCTCTGTCAAATAAATAAATCAAATCTTTAAAAAAAAAAAATTAACTGCGGTGGAACGCGCACAAGGCTTGTCCTCTCACACTTTGGTTAAGTGTCACGTTCTGTTGTGGCAGGCACACCCACATATTTCAGCTCCTTATCATTTTAATTTTATTTTGAATACTATCTTGCCCCCTCCTGGGACTACAAGTTGGTCCCTATCATCAGTCTCTGTTGTTTCCCCAGAAGGGAAGGGAAGGTTCTGTAAGACTCACTTTCCCCCAGTCTCTTAGCTTTGAAGGGGATCCCACCTGAGTCTTTTAGCTTGGAGGGGGATCCCACTTTGGTTGGGCCCTTAGATCAAGCTGGGGTCAAAACTTCGCCTGCCCTGCCCTGCTGCCCCGGAGAGCGCGGCTGCATGGACTCCATCCGCCAGCAGGGGGAGCCCTCGAGGGGTGGGTAGATGTTAATGAAGCCATTGCCTCTGAGATGCCCCGCCACCCAGAAACAGCTGGTCCAGCAGAATGGGGCAGGGCCTGCGGGAGACCCAAGTTCTGCCTGCAGGTGGGAGGCAATGCTCAGAAATTGGGGACCCGACTCGAAGGATACAGCATGACCCACGGGCCCACCTGTGCCGTAATCAGGACCAGGCATCACGACCACACCCAATCATCGCTCACGGAATTTTTGTTTCCTATCCCCAAACCTTGGAGGGGGGAATGTTTCCACGGCGCTGCGGCTGGGGCAGAACAGTGTTTCCACTGACTTTAGAAGCTCAGACTGCCAAGTCGGGCTCCCTACCCTCTGAACCAAAAAAAAAAAAAAGAAAAAGTACGCATTATTATTAAAAAAAACAACAACATTATTGAGATACAGTAACATCTGCCCAGTGGTTTTGTTTCAGTACCCACACCCATTTTAGAACATTTTCCCACATTTACCCACACCCATTTTAGAACATTTTCATCATTCCAGAAAGAAACTGCACCCTATTAGCCGTCCTTCTCCCTCATCTCCCCTCCCCCCCAGCCCCTGGCAACCACTCATCTATTTTCCACATCCGTGGATTTGCCCATCCTGGACATTTCCTATCAATGGAATCGGACGCTATGTGTCTGGCTTCTTTCACGGAGCACGTCTGCAAGGCTCCTCCACACTGTAGGATGCGCTTGTGCCTCATTCCTGAGAAATAAGCCATTGTATGGATCTATCCAGGCATAAGTTAATGGACATTTGGGTCGTCCCTGCCTTTTGGCTGGGATGAATAGATGCGCTCTGATCGTTCAAGGTCACGGTTTTGTGTGACTGTATGTTTTCAATGCTCTTGGGTATACACATCCAAAGGGAACTTCTGGGTCACGTGGTAATTCCGTGTTTAACTTCTGGAGGAACTTTCAAGCTGTTTTCCGAAGCGGCTGCACCATCCTAGATGCCCCCAGCGATGTTCAATTTCTGAAACCTTTCCTGACACTCGTCGTTCTTTTTGACGATGGCCCCCCCAGTGGGTGCGCAGTGGGGTCTTGCTATGGCTTTCACCTTCCCTTCCTGATTAACGGTGTTGAGCATCTTCTCGTGTGCTTAGTGGGCCATTTGTGTATGTTCTTTGGAGATGTGACTTTCTTGCTTCCTGCCTCCTCCCTGACTGGCCGTGGGAGACTCAGGGGGCTCTGCACCCCTGGGACCTGCTGGGGGGGGTAGGGACAGACGCCAACTGCGGCCCCCTGGGGACTGGCGAGGCTATTCTGCTCAAGCCAAGTGGGGGAGGCTGGGCGATGTTTGCCAACGGGGAAGGGAGCTTTGCGTTCTCTCTAGACTCCCCCCACGAAAGCGTCGGTCTCTTGGCTCTGGAAGCTCTGGTTTACCTGATGGCATCTCGACCTGACAGTCTGTACCTGATGGTGGAAGGAAGGAGGGGTGGTCCTGTGACCGTCCCTGCATTCCCCCCATTAGTGAGTCAGCCTTTCTCGGGTTTCCCTGGAGGATGTCAGAGCAGCACAATCCCTGGGCTCGGGATCAGACAGACCCAGACGGTGTCCTGGCCTTGCCTCCTATTAGCTATGGACTTTGGGCAAGACCTTCTTAGGGCAAGAGGGTCTCCTCGGTAAGAATGGGGACAATCCTTGCCTCACAGGAAGAGGGGACACTCTGTGAAATGTAAGATCCTGCACCCAGGAAAAGAACAAGACTTCGTCCTTGTCCTTGAGGCTCTCGTAGGGGAGATGAAAGTGCTCTGTGCATGAAGGGCTGGGGTGCATGAAGGGGGGCAGAGAGGGAGCCTGGGGAGCTTCTGGACTCAAGACTGAGCTGCTGCAGGGGCACCTGGGCTGGTTCAGTCGGTTAAGCAACTGCCTTCGACTCAGGTCACGATCCCAGGGTCCTGGGATCGAGTCCCGCATCTGGCTCCCTACTTGGCGGGGAGCCTGCTTCTGCCTCTCCCTCTACCCTACTCATGCTCTCTCTTTCTTTTGCAAAAATAAATAAATAAAATCTTAAAAAAATAAAAAAGATTGAGCGGTCCTGGGGAGGGCAGGAGCCAGCTGTGTGACCGGGACTGGCCAGCCCTCGGGCACCCGTCTCCTTTTTGGCCAAGATCACAGTCAGGATGAGTCCCCCAGAGAGCCGGGTGGAGCGGCACATGGTACACTCTCCCCTGCACTGCGCCTGCCGTCTGGGGACAGCTCGAGGGCCTTCACTGCCTCTAGGCTTTGAGGTGTGTGGTCTCCTGGCATGGATGCTCTATAATGACTCTGTGGGCTGGATCCAGAAACTTCCTCCCAGGCCCTGATACAGGCAACCCCACCCCCGCCCCTGCCCAGGCAGCTGGGTCAGAGCCCCCTGTCCCATCGAGGCCTCACCAGGGGCCAGTGGCCACATCCCAGCTCTGGCTCCTGAGACCCCTTGAAGTTTCTCATCTGTTTGGGGATTTTAGAGCCAGAAGCTGCTTAAAATCCCCTTGGTCTCCTGCCCCTACTTTGCAGATGAAGAAACTGAGGCTCAGAGAGGATGTGACTTTCTCAAGTCCCACAGGAGGTTTGTGGCCCGGGAACAAGCAGCCCTCCAAGGGGTGTCTATCCAGTATGATTTGCACACCCCCGATAGACTCTTTCGACTTCCTAAGGTACTATTTGGGGTGACTATCCCCAAGGCCCCAAATCCCAGGGGCCAGCCTAGCCCTTTCCCTCCTGGCTGATCTGGAGGCCCAGCCCACCGCTGCCTCCTCGGCCCAGCTCTGTCCCTGGCCCAGCCCGCCTTGGCTCCCTGCCCATCCTCTGCTCTGAGAGCACGGGCTGGGCTGGCAGGGACCCGGCCAAGCCTCCAGTGTCTCCGCCAGCACCTCCTGTGCCTGGGATCCCTGCAAGGCCTCCCTGATGGCTGCCAGCCCTCTTCATAAATGGGCAGGTGCAGCCTGCTCCCTGCCTGTGCCTGGAGGGAGAGTGCCTGGCACGCTGGCGGTGCAGGGGGGCGGCGAGAGGGCCCCAGCTGTTAGCATCGGGGCCCCCGTGAGCTCTAGAAGGCCTCCCCCTTCCCCCACCCCGGGCTCACATCTTGGACACTGCTGGCTTCTGGTCCTCTCTTCACCTCCTCCAAGTGCTTCTTCAGGACCTGCTCTCTGGGGGTAGGCATCCCCCTAAAATGGGTCTTTGGCCCCCAGGCTCCTTATTTGGCACCGTCGCCTGGGGCCAGCTCATCCTGTCTAAGGCATCATCACTGGCTCAGTCTGGGTGGTCGTGGAGCCGGAGCCACATCTCCAGGGGCTCTTCACATTCAAGTCTCATCTGAGCGTCTTGTCGGCCTCTGTCTTGCTATTTCAGGGAAGCACGCAAAGCGACACCCCCATGCAGCCAGCACCCAACAAAGAAACAGTGACCAGAGCCCCAAGCCCCCTCCAAGGGCCACCGCGATCCTGACTTCTAACACCGTGGAGGATTCCGCCTGTCTCTGAGCATCCCATAAGTGGAATCTTACAGGATTGGGATGGATGTTGTGAAGAGCTGCCCAGGTTCCCCTCCAGGAATGAAGAACTCATTCCCCAGTTGCTAGGAGAGTGGCTGAAACATGGCCCTCAGTTCTTGGCCTTTTTTGGGCTATAAAGAAAGCAGCCTCGTCTAAGGCCATGTCTTCCGTGGCCAGGACTAATCAGCATGGGCTGTGAAGACCCAGCCCCGTCCCCAACTCAGACAAATGCAGGGCCATCCCAGCCCCGTGGATGCCAAGGCTGTAAAGGGATGGCATCGCAGGGCAGTTCCTCCTTTGCAGCTAAGTTGTCCTAGGATTAAGTTCTTGCAAATGCTATGAAGTGGAAATGCTATGAGTCCCCTGAACTTAGGGGGACTCCCTCTAATGGTCAGAGAGTGCCCCACTTCCATCCATCCTTATTCCTTCTGGCTGGAATGCATATGTGATGCCGGTGCTTGAGCAGCCATCTTGCGCTGTGAGGCAGAACACATGTCCTGTGGGTGGTGGAATCTCAAGTTGACGGGAGCCTACCTGGCTCACGGACTATGTGGCATGGCCACATCAGCCCTGGGCTGCCCACCTTGGGCTTCTTCACAAGTGAGAAAGTAACCTCTAACTCATTTAAGCCACATTTACTTTGTTGTCGCTGTTTACAATAGAAATGAACCCTAACAGATTAATCTCCTTCATGATTAATGAATCTCCCAATGATCTCAACACCAACCAGTCATGGAATGCGTGAGAGACCAAAAGAGTAAAACTGTGCACGGCACCTAATAAAACAGATACAAAAAATAATTTTGCAAAGAGCTTTAGGGTACTGTGAAGTGTGCATTCATTCAGTTACAATGCAGAATTAAACCTGGAGTCTCCACCATTTACATCATCACAAAATCTTTCCTAAGACCTAATTTTGCTGGTCATGGAACTAAGAAGGCCCTGTGACCGGACTTCTGCTGGGCTATCCTGCTGGGGGAGGGGCCCGGCTCTAGAGTTCGACACATTCAAGTCTCCTCTGAGTGCCATACCTCCCCCTCGTCTTTCTTGCTAAGGGAACCTTGATTTTTTTTTTTAAGGTTTATTTATTTATTTGACAGAGATCACAAGCAGGCAGAGAGGCAGGCAGAGAGGAGGAAGCAGGCTCCCTGCTGAGCAGAGAGCCCGATGTGGGGCTCGATCCCAGGACCCTGAGATCATGGCCTGAGCCGAAGGCAGAGGCTTAACCCACTGAGCCACCCAGGTGCCCTGGGAACCTTGATTTTATTCTGCCCTCAGGTGGCCTTGTGTTGGAAAGGAAGTGGGGCACCCTTCCCAGGCCATGGGGGTAAATCTCAATCTAAGCCAGTCCTTAGTCGCATTCATTTCTGCAAAAGAGGCGACAAGGTGCAGCCCCAGCCAAGGTACAGAGGGCAGGAGGCAGGGAAGAGGGATCCTTGTGCTCCCCTTTGCTGCCCTGAGCTAGTAGGGGAGTACTCCCTTTGGTAGTAACTGGGGTAGGAATGGGCCTACACTGCTTACGCGGCCAGTGAGAGTTTGGGGAAGTCAGCTGGAGGACGGGGATTCTGAGAAAGTTTTCACGGACACAAGGGAGGAGGTTTCTCTTCTCTGCCTTTTTGCATTAGTGCATAAGGGTGTGAGGCTTGGAGCAGTGGCAACAATCTTGAAGCCATGAGGGGACAAGCCCGAGACCAAAAATCAACTCATGAGATCCTTGGAGATACGAAGATATTGATGAGCTGACTTAACTAACTCTAGAAGCACTCTGCCACCAACCTCCTGGCTGTGTGTGACCCACCCGGCTAGCTGTTCTCTTGTATCCCTCCTCCACCCCATCTGTTTAGGAGTAGAACAAGCTGAGTTTTAGCTGGGTGTTTGTTTCCCCGGCTTCAGACCAGCCTTGGCAGCTGGGCGTGGCCAAGTGATTAAGTCCAGGCTAATGGGATGTGAGCAGGAGTGATGTATGCAAACTTCGGGATTAGAGCCGTTGCCTTGGGCACTCCCTACCCCCACTTCCCGCAGCTGGAGCCTTTTAGATGCCCCATCTTGGGGATGGCAGGGCGGCCTCCTTGGGCCTCAGAGTACTCACCTGGGGGCTGTGACACCTGGGGGCTGTGACGTGACAGGAACAATCTTCTGCCTTCTTTAGGCAACTCTTTCTGAGTCTTTTCATTATAGCAGCTTCCTGGGTACCTTAACCAATACATCACGTAGGACAGGACAATAAATGCCTTGTGGTTTTGTTTCTAGCAGCCAGAGGCCCCCCTCTCCGATCTTGTTTCTCTCCTTGGAACTTGGTGGGGCTGGGGGCCGGGTTCTGCTGTGTTGGTGGTGGAGCACGGATGTGACGAATGTCCTCCTGTTTGAGGACCTCCCCCCCACAGTTCAATCTCACCCATCACTTTGGTTCCCTCCTACTGTGGCCCCTTGCCCAGGAGCACCTTGTGGGTGCTCCCTCCCCCGTAACCCGGGTCACCCTCAAGTCCACGGTTGGCTGTCAGGTCTCAAAAGCTGTGTCCCGTCTCAAGCCCCGACGGCACAGCGGAACTCCCAGCATGCCTTGCACCGGGCTGGCCCCTGTTGGGACTAGCAGGGATTTCGGAACAAGTGAACCATGAAGCTAGACTTCCAGGAACACACTTAGTTACTCACTCATCCTCTGTCTCTGTTAGGGCCTCAGATGGAGGGCATTGCAATTTAATATTTAAACAAGAAGTTGAACATTGCTCCAGAGGCAAGGGGAAGCATTCCCTCACCCCAGTGCTGCTGGGCAGGCTACTGGCCTCCTTGCCTACGCTTGGTCAGCTGGGAAGGTTCATTCATTATTGACAACACACCTGCCTCGGGCCCTGGGGAGGCCCTTGCTGACCCCCCATGAAGGGATGGGTCCTCGTCTTCTTCCCCAGCGCCCAGACAAGAACATCTGCAAACCCACCCGCCTGCCAGCAACAAACTGCAGGGTTCCTAGGATCTGCTTACTGTCCCCAGGGCAGGCTTCCACGGGAGCCCGCCCCTCCTTTCTCTTTTCCGAGAACTGGAGAACTCATTTGCCCGGCAAATGTTCCGGCTCCTACCAGGAAGGGGGGCAGCCCGAGGCTGCCAGAGAGCATCCCACAGTGGAGGTTGGGATGGGGCAGCACCAAGCAAGGGGCTCCAGGGAAACGGGGAGAGGCAGAGGAGCCGGGAAGGGGTGTGTGCGTGTGCGTGGGGGGAGGGGTCCCCTGGTCTGGGGGGAGGGGTCCCCTGGTCTGTGGATGTTGTATAGGGAGGTCAGGAAAAGCCCTCTTAAAAAAAGGAAGAAGCCTCTCCAGCTCCCGGAGCCTGCCTCCTTCCTGCCCGGAGCTCAGGGCTCAGGACAGCTCCGTGGCTGGCCCGTGCAATCGCCACAGCCACACAGGGAGGCTGGTCCCATTCCACGCAACAAGGCGCAGCCTGGCCAGGGGCCAGCCACCAGGAGGCAGGAAGGGGGATCCTCACGCTCCCTGCTCCGCCCTGGGTGGGCATTAGGACGATTCCTCTCAGCCCCAAACACTCCACCAGAATGGGCAGAGGCTGGGGTCTGCAGGGCTGGGGCGCGAGGGTGGCACCTTGTGGCCTCACAGCGGGGAGATGAATCAGCCTTTCCCTCTGCCTGCCCACACCCATCCTCCCGGCCTCTTTTCTTCAGGACGCGGCTGTTGTTTCTGGCCGGCGGGACCCCGACTGGCTTCTGTCTGCTGCAGTAAGAGTGGGGCGTGGGGCAGGCTCAGCGAGGTACAGCCCCCCACCCAACCATCAGCTTGATGGATGGAGAGTCCTTCATGAAACGTGGGAGAGGAAAAAAATCACCTCTGTGCCCCCTCTGCCTTCCCCCGCCTGCCCGCTTCCTCAGAGAAAGGACGCCAGGAACATCTGAGAGTTCTCCCATTCTTGGCCCTGCCTGACATGATGGGAGCAGAGTCTGGGGCCCGGGCTCCCTCCTGGGCCCCATTTCCAGAATGAGGTCCTCTGAGAAGGTCTGCAAACATTTGGCCAAGCTGTGTTCCTTCAGAATTGGCTTCAGCTTCTCCGGCCTGGCCCCTGGGTTAGAAGGTGTCAGGGGTGGCCAAGGGCCCAGCGATCTCGCTCTGCATGGACTGCTGGGAACTCCTTGAGGTCTCCCCCCAAGGGACATGGATGCGCCCTGCTGGGAGCCTGAGACCAAACCCAGAAATAGCCCTGAGAGGTCTCTGGCATGGCTCTGCCCTGCAAGATCTCTGGGGAAATAGGCCCAGAACCCCACAGTCAAGGGGGATGCTTGGGAGCTGTGGAGCTGGAGGGAGGGCAGTCAGGGAGGGCTTCCTGGAGGGGACATCAGCCTTATGGAAGGAACAGGAGGAGTTTGTTGGTGAAGATGGTTGGGAAGAGCATTGCGGGCAGCAGCGCAGGCACAGAGGAGCGCATGTGGCCACTGGGGGAGGGAGAAGGGTCAAGAATGTGCAGTTTAGGGCGTCTGGGTGGCTCAGTCCATTGAGTTTCTGCCTTCGGCTCGGGTCATGATCTCGGGGTCCTGGGATCGAGCCCTACGTTGGGCTCCCCGCTTAGCATGGAGCATGCGTCTCCCTCTCCCTCTGCCCCCTCCCCTGCTTGTGCATGTGCACGCTCTCTCAGATTAGTAAAATCTTTAAAAAAAAAATAGGTGAATGATGCTGTGATTGGACCTGTTATCATTAAATATTACCTGTTCTTGAATACCCTTAGAGCCAGGGAGCTCACCTCCTAACCAGGTTGCCCAAGACCGTCTGCAGGCAGAATCCAGAGGTCTGTGAACATCTCCCCCTCAGCTGCCAAAGAGCAACCTGCTAAGCCCCAGAGCTCCTGGCAGCAGCCCTGGTCCCGCAGGGAAGTGCTTCTCCAGCCCAGCTGTAGTGCCCAGCTCTCAGACGTAGGGCTTCGGCAGTGTGAACCAGCTGAGGCTAGGGCCGCACCTGGCACAGAGCATTTTCCTCTGGCCTAGCCCTGGGACTGCCGGCAGGGCGCCTCTGGTCTCTCCCAGGATCTGGGCCAGGCATCTAAGGTGCGGCAGGAGGGACCCCACAGTCTCTGACACCCTCCCTCTCTAGGCCTGGGGACAGCATGCCCCTACTGGGGTAATGGGCTCCTGGGTGTCCCCACCGCCCCCCGGGATCCGGGAATTCTGCTCCCCGGGCAGGGCTGAGTGACCTCAAGCATGTCAGACCACTTCCAGCCCCACCGGCTTCCCCATCTGCAGAATGGGGCTAACGCGGGCTCGTGGGAGAGAATTCCTTTTATCAACCACCAAGCAGTCTCGGTGTCAGGGAGCAGTTTTTATTATGTTTATTCTCCCGTGTTTATTGTGGGCTGGATAGGGGGGTGGTTTTCTTAAAATGCTTTTCCTGAGCCAAAAGAACTCCACACCTTATGCCCTGGAGTGGCCAGCAGGCACACGTCACCCTTGCAACATCTCTGGAAAGAAGAGAGAATGGGGTGAGCACGCAGACCTCCCCCAAAGGGCTCCCCAGGCCGGCTCAGTGCCTCTGACAAAAGACTAAAGCACCCTGCAACACCTCCAAGCCGGGCTCACGAGGCTGGGTGTGCACCCCTGCTGCCTCCCCCATCCCCTCCCTTCCTACCCCTGTTCTGGGGTTTTTCCGTCCATGCTCTCTTTGTGGGCACCTCGGCTGCCGCCAGACTGGCTGCCCTGGGATGGCCCGGAAGCTACTCTAAGACACCCGGCTCTGGTGTGCCATCCCGAAGACCCAGATGCTCACTCCAGTGGATTCTGGGCGGGCACCCTTCCCCCCCAACTTGTTGCCTCCACCCTGAGAAAGCCCACCGGGGTTGGGTGGCTCCGGGGGTGCCCCACCGGCCTCACCCTGAAGGGAGCGGACCTGGGGGCCTGCAGCCACTCAGGCCTCTCCATCCCGGGCCCTCCCATCTTGCCCCCCCCCCGACCTGCCACTGGCCCAGGAAAGGTGGCCGGGAGCCCCCCTCCATCAGGACACCCAGTGGTGCGGGGAGGGGCGCCCGGCGGGCCCCTCACAAGTACATCTTCATGGCCTCATGCGTCGTGGGGCAGTAGCGGGCGTGCAGCTGGGCCAGCAGCGCCCGGGACGTGGCCTCCAAGCGTGTGCCCTGGCTCTTCTTGTTCCACACATGCACGGCATATGTGGCCTTGAGCAGCCGCTGCAGCTCGTCGGGGTGGACCTCTTGGAAGTATTTCTTCCAGTCCTGCCAGGGAACAGGGTAGAAGGCCTCGCAGGGCAGGGCGGTGACGCCGCGACACGCGTGGCTCTCGTCCAGGCTGCGGATGGAGCACCACTTCTTGAAGACCCGCGTGAGCAGCTGCGGGCCCTGGTGGCCCCAGATCCAGCCGTTGTAGTGGGCCACGAAGTCACGCATGCACAGCGCCAGGAACTCGTGCCTGCGCTCGAAGGCCAGGAAGGCGCCATTGAGGACGTAGCGGGACTGAGTGCCCAGCGTGTTGGTCAGATTCTGCAGGTTCCGGAGGACGATGAAGTCCGTGTCCAGGTAGATGCCGCCGAACTTCCAGAGGAGCGCGATCCGGGAGGCGTCGGAGAGCACGGGCAGCGCGTACGGCTCCCAGCGGTGCCGCCGGGCCTCGAACCAGGCCGCCAGGGGCGTGTCCCGGAACAGCTCCTCCAGGTCGAGCGGCCGCAGGTGCACGTTGGGGAAGCAGCCCAGGAGCGAGAGGCCCAGGTGCCGGGGCAGGGAGGCGTTCCCGCCGGGCAGCCCCTTCATCAGGACCACCACGCGCGACTCCGGGTGGGCCCTGGCGGCCGACTCCACCGAGCACATGAACAGGAAGTTGGGGTTGGTCCGGTCTGAGGTCTCAAGGAAGAAGATGTTGCCCGGGGGCGGGGTGCTGGAGAGCAGCGCAGGGGGCACCAGGCGGGGGCAGGGGACGTCAGCAGGCAAGTTAGAGAACTCTCTCTGGCCCCTGGGCTCTCCCACGATGTGCCAGTAGATCATGACCGAGACGAAAAACGTGAACTTGAAGCTGATGATAAACAGGGTGCAGACCCGCTGTCTCGGGGTGCCCCGAAGCAGCCGCAGTAGGCACTCTGGGGGCCTGGGCATGTTCTCCCCAGATGATCCGGGATCCCACGGCAGGAACTGGCCGGTCTGCAAGAGACGAGCATCACATTCGGGCAGACTGCTGGCATGCCTGGCCCAAAGAACACTTCCCACAAGCACCAGCGACGGCCAGTGCTGCCTTCCAAAAGCCCACGGACTCCGCCCATGGGCTCCGAGTCCCACCTCCTTCCTCACCTGCGAGGCGGAACGGCAGGCCAGGGGTCACAGGCTGGGCAGAGTCCCTTTTGCTCTCTGTGACACACCTGGGAGCTTCCCGGGAATTGAGCCAGTGCTACCTACAACATACGGCCATCGTGGACCCAGGCCAGGGTCCAGCACAGGTGAGGGCTGTCAGAAGTGACACCTCTGCCATGTGGCACTGGGGCCTCTCTGTCTGGTGAGGCGCGGGCCCCTCCGGCCACTGGCAGCCTGTGACTTGACACCTAGCACACGGAGCCCTCAGCCCCATTCAGTTCCACAAACCAGGCCTGGGGGCCTTTCAGCAGAAAAGCCTGGGGCTTGGGCAGGCCTGGGCACTGGCGCGCTAAGAGGCTGGCAGGCTAGCCTGGAGGGTGGGCGGGCTCCAGGCACCCGGGGTCCTCAAGCCCTTGTCTTAGACACAGTGGAGTCTCCTGGGCGCCCGGCCCCTGCCCTGGGCCATGCTTCCTATAGTCACAGGTCTAAAGGGAGAGGGACAGGGAGACTGCTGTAGCCGGTAACCTTGCCTAGGACCCTCACCGTTCTCCTGGTGATGCCCACCTGGCCAGCAGCCAAGAACATCCTGGGGGCCTTACAAGGGGCTGGGGAAGTGAAAGAGGTTGGGTTCTGTCCCCAAGGGCAGGGCTATGGGAGCCCCTGGGAGGCACAGGACATCAAGTCTGGCCGAACCAGCTAAGACCTGGGGCAATTCACTGACCTCACATTTCCCACCTGCAGGGTAAGAACACTGGAACCCACTAAAGGGCTGACAGCACCATACACGTGCCAGGTGGCCTGCTCGGGATGCCACACACATGGAACCTGCTAAACCCCCCATCTCCCAGGTGAGGACCACGAGGCCCCGAGAGGTCTGGTAAGTGACACAGGGTCCCACAGCAGGCAGGTGGCGGGGCGGGGGCTTGAAGCCAGGCCACCCGGCTCCAGAGCCCGTTCTCTCCATATTCCACCGTCCAGCCTGGGAGGGAAGTGGCACAGGGGACGTGGGAACGTGCCTGGCACTCCGAGGACTCGGTGCACATTCACCCGGGCTGTTCTCACTATTCACGGAATCCCGGCCACCGTTTACCCAGCGCCCTCTCGATTTTCAGTGCCCCGTACACACCCCCTCTGGCTCTCCGTAACCCCAGGGGTGGTTGGATCCTTTCTACTCTGGAGGCCAGGAAACATGGACACACAGAGGGGTGGAGGGACTGGGCGCGCAGCCTGGGGGCTAACGGGGGCCAGAGTCAAACCCCTCCAGGACAGATGGGTCTCACAGCCTGAGAGCGGAGCCAGGAGGCTGGGACTTGAGCCTCTGCCTGCCCTCCTGGTGGAGGGCTGGGACCTGCCGGTGCCTCGTTGGTAACTGACTGGTAACTGACACTGGTTGGTAACTGACCAGCCTGGGTGGCCCATGGCCATGAGGTGGGGATCCGGGCAGCTGGCACCCCTCTGGGGGACGCGACCTGGCTCAGCAGCCAGACTCCTCTGCCGACAGGAACACAGCCCTTCCACAAATGCTCCGCGCCCACAAATCCATCTGCAAAAGACAGTGAGACACAGAGTGAGGAGCGCGGTGGGCTCCCGGAGGCCTCATCCCCCAGCCACGCAGGGTCCCTTGTTCATCGATCTCTCAGTCCCACGGGGAGGGTGCTTGGGAGAAAGGAAGAGCTAGGAGCAGCTCTGCCCGGGGGAGCTTTCAGGGGATGGGAGGATCATCAGACACACAAGGCTGGTGAGAGCTGAGTGCCACCAGCGGAGGGAGCCAGGGGAAGGTGGCTCCCTGCAGAGCTGACAGCCACAGAGGGCCTTCGCCACACGGGAGGGGGGGGGCCTGCGCACCTCCCCCCGCCAGAGCCCGGCTCAGAGCCCCGCACACAGTAGACCCACACAGACTGCCTCGCCCGCTCACGGATCTGTTCGCTCCCAGACTCACTCCCCCGGTGGCCAGAGGGACACTCTGAAGACACAAGCCAGGCCATGTCACTTGTCTGCTGAGACCCTCCAGGACGTGGGAGGCCCAGACCCACCAGGTCCTGCGTGGCCCCCAACCCGGGGCTTACACTCCGAGTCTCTCCCCATCGTCTGCTCTCCCCCAGCCACGCTGGGCCCGCTCCCTCCTTCTCTAACCCAGGCCCCCACCCTGCCGTCTCAGGCCTGCGTGTACACTGTCCCCTCTGTTTGGAATGTTCTTCCCACAGCTGTCCACCGGGCTCGTTCCCTCACCTCCCTCTCGTCCTCACTCAGAAATCATCTTCCTGGGGCACCTGGGTGGCTCCGCTGGTGAAGCATCTGCCTTCGGCTCAGGTCATGCTCCCGGGGTCCTGGGATGCAGCCCCACCTCGGGCTCCCTGCTAGCAGAGTCTGCTTCTCCCTCTCGCCCCTGTCCCCCCTTCCCCCTCGTGCTCTCTCTCTCTTACTCGCTCTCTCTCAAATAAATAAAATCTTTAAAAAAAAAAAATCATCTTTTTCCTGTGGGGCCTCCCAGGCCCTAAAGTTCCACCCCCACTTGTCCCTTGACGGCCTCCTGGGGAGTTTACTGTCCCCGGGACTTCCTCTAGCATACTGGACGTTTTGTACTCATTCGTGTAGGTTACTGATGTGGAACGTCACCCCATGAGGACGGGTCTTTTTTGCATTTTGTTCAGCATCTAGGATAGATGGCCCCGGGTACTCAGTCCGTAAATACCCAGTGAGCAAATGACTCGGCGTGTGGGTGGGCGAGTGAGTCAGGAAGGAGCTAATCAATGAGGGTGCGAATCAATGAACGATCAGTGAGTGAATTAATGAATGACCGAATTAACGAGTGGGCTGGTCAGTGAGTTAGCAAATCAGCGAATGACCAGAGGAGTCATGAGCATGTGAGTGAGGAAATGGGGGCCGGAGGGCAGGTGAGCGGCCTGGGATCCCCCGGCTGGGTCATGAGCGGCAGGGCCACTAGAAATCAAGAACCTCGTGTTCCCCTGCCAGGAGAGGCTATTTTGGTCCTGAGCATTTTTAACCCCATGTGAACCTCACTAAGGAGTGGACAGAAAGTTGGACAGATCAAGGTCCCGGCCGCCCGGGGGCCACCCCCTTGGGGTCAACTGGCTCTTCCATGGGGTGGGGCGGGGTCTGGGCCTGCTGGGGGGGCCCCATGTGCCCTCTGAGCCCGGGCCCACCCCCGTGGAGAGTGCCAGTCCCAAGCAGTGTTGTATCTGGTCCCAGAGCCCAAGACCCAGGAATAGAAACTGTGCACAGGGCCAAGTTGGCCACAGCCCAATCCCCGTGTGACCTCAGGCCCAAAGCATGCTCCTGGCCCCCCGGGATGGGCCTCGCAGCTGGAGCCCAAGTCCTGGCCCTAGTCAGCAGAGCCTGGAACATGGCCACTGCCTCCTCCTGCCTCCCTGCACCAGGGAGACATTTCCAGTTAGCGTGCTGACCGCGGCCACCTCCCTGCTCTGAGCCCCTGCAGCTCCCCAGCATCAGGACCCCCTAAGATCCAGCTCCGGCAGGAAGTGAGGGTGAGAAGCACACAGCCAGTGGGTCAAAGGGCCAAAAGCCTGAGCACCCCCTTGATGGCCAGACACAGTCCATGCGGGCTGCTGGGATGGGCGCTGCCTGGCTCCCAGAGGCCCAGAGAGGGTCAGGGATTCGGCCAGGGTGGCACAGCAGTGGAGGGTGCAGCTGGCGCCCTCAGGGAGCGCTCCCCCCCCCAAGGACTGCCCCACCACCTAGGTCTTCCTGGAGATGCTTCGGGAGGCAGACAGCACAGCAGAAGTCACAAACCACAAAACCAAGGAAACAGACGAGGGCCCCGACTCTGATCAGCCCCCGGTACTGGTTTCCTGTAGCTGCTAAGACCAATGACCACAACAGGCGCCTACGTTTTTCACAGCTTTGGAGAGCAGAAGTCTGAAACCAAGGTGTCGGCCCACCCCGACTCCCTCTTGAGCTCTCGGGGAGAATCATTCCTTGCTCCTTCCGGTTTCTGGTGGCTCCAGGCCCTCCGGGGCTTGGGGCCGCCTCCTACAGCCTCTGCCCCTGGGCTCACAGGGCCTTTCCCTACATGTGTTCTTTCCCTCCTCTGTCTCTCGTAAGGACATTTGTCATTGGACTATGGCCTGCACCTGGCAAATCCAGGGTCATTTCCTCATCTCAAGATCCTTAATGTTGTAACACCTGCAAAGACCTTTTTTCCAAAGGAGGTCACGGTCACATGTCGCGGGGGGTAGGACACGACATATCTCCTCTGAGCCCACTATTTATCCCACGACACCCCCTTTTGTCCCCCCCACCCCTGTCTGGAGTCTCAGAACCACGCTCTGGTCACACACTGCCTGGAACATCACTGGAATGGCAGCTCCGTGGACAGTGTGCCCAGGTGGGCCTCTCTGCATGGCCAGAGAAAAGGGGTAGATGTCACCTGCACTGGGGACTCCCAGAGGAGATGGGGTGGCCGTCTGCTGGCTTCGCCTGCCCAGCATCCATTCTGATAACAGCAGCTTGATTTCCTTTGAGGAACCACCTCTACCCCACAGACTTCACTCTTTAGTTCTTGGGGTGCGCACACGATTCAAGCCTGCCTAATGAATGTGCCATGTTCTCCTGGCCACAGTGAGCAGCTCAGGGAGGGCATGTAACCCGATCCAGGCCAAGCAGAGTCACGTGCTTTCTAATAGAGGCACCAAGATGGAGCCGGGAGCCAGGAGGGGAGAGCCTGCCGGAGAATAAAGCTGGCCCGGAGGCAAGCAGAGACAAGAGATGGAGAGAAAGAGATGTGTGATGACATCATCGTTACACCTGGATCCTGCTATGCCTGAAGCTGGTAAATCCTGGACTTCTTGTCATGTCAACCAACCAACACACACACACACACAGGGAAAAAGGAGAGAAAGAGGTGAGGGAAGAGTCTACCAAGTTAAAAGTAGGGACACTTCCGGAGACAAGAGGACAGGATCAGGAACTCAGAGACTCCTTGGTGGGAAGAATCAATACCTAGAGCTTGAAAATCCTGCTTGAAGGGTCTGTTGCCCTGCCCTCACACCCCTCTCCCACCTTTCAGGGCATAAATACATATTTCTACTTAAGAAGTAGGAGTTACGGGGCGCCTGGGTGGCTCAGTCGTTGGGCGGCTGCCTTCGGCCCGGGTCAGATCCCAGGGGTCTGGGATCGAGCCCCGCATCGGGCTCTCTGCTCTGCAGGAAGCCTGCTTCTCCCGCTACCATTCCCTCTGCCTGTGTCTCCTCTCTCGCTGTGTTTCTCGCTGTCAAATAAATAAAATCTTAAAAAAAAAAAAAAAAAAAAGAAGTAGGAGTTACAGTTAGTAGAAGGCGATTCTTGTAAAAACAGCTGTTTTCCGAGCAGAGTTTATATAAAATGTTTCTTCTCCAAAGCCTGTAAGATGTTCTAAAGCCAGAAATCAGGTACTGTGTGGCTTGCTCTTTGGGCACGGTTACCAACAAAATGAGGGAGGTAGAGACTTGTTTTTCCAATAGGAATAGGGCAGATTCTCGGTTCTGAATCTTTCCTCCTCTGCTGATGTCATTCAGAGCAACAGGGGAAGGAGAAAATAAACCACGAGCTACAGCTTTAGGGAAACTAGGGGCATGGAAAACCCATAAACCCCAACTCACATGTAAACAAGGCCCAGAGCACGTGAGTCCAGCAGCTACCACAGGGCACTGGGGAGGAGCAGGGTGCAGAGGGGCCCAGAAGTGGCAGACTGCAGAAGTCAGCACTTCTAAGGGGAAGATGAGTAAGTCAGACGACTGAGCTGTAGTCTGAATGAACCAGGAAAGTTCGAGTTTGGAGGTAGGTGGCCCGTTCAAGCCAGTTGGGTTCTATGAGGCCAAAGGGCAGGGATCCAGGAAAGGGTCATATTTTATTTTATTTTTTAATTATTTTTAAAAGGTTTATTTATTTGAGAGAGAGACTGAGCATACAGCAGGAGGGGCAGAGAGAGGGAGAGAGAATCCCAAGCTGACTCCATGCTAAGCCCAGAGCCTAATAAAGGGCTCGATCTTGGGACCCTGAGATTATGACCTTAACCAACACCAAGAGTCAGACACTTAACACTTAACCGAATGCACCTTCCAGGCACCCCAAGAAAAGTCTTATTTTATTTTTTAAAGATTTTATTTATTTACTTGACAGAGAAAGAGAGATCACAAGTAGGCAGAGAGAGAGGGGGAAGCAGGCTCCCTGCTGAGCAGAGAGCCCGATGCGGGGCTCGATCCCAGGACCCTGAGATCATGACCTGAGCCAAAACCAAGAGTCAGACACTTACCCAAATGCATCATCCAGACGCCCCAAGAAAAGTCACATTTTAAAGGAATAATCCATTTCCATAAAAACAGAGAAACTTAGAGAACTAGCCTGGCCTCTCTCCCAATTTCCACCAAATCCTCCTATTAAATGCTGATCCAGGAAAATTCAACCAATTTGATTATTTTTTTTAAAAATGGTTAAAAGAATAAAAAAAATAAACACTGTCCATACAAAGATACTCCAAGAAGGAGAAGGGAAAGGAATACTACTGGTCTCTTATGTATAAAGAAAATTCACCATAAAAATATTCCCACAAGACAAAAATTCTAATATAAAATTACAGCACGAATTAAAGAAACAAAAAACACACAACTTTAAAAAGTAGTCCCAGGGGCGCCTGGGTGGCTCAGTGGGTTAAAACCTCTACCTTTGACTCGGGTCATGATCTCAGGGTCCTGGGATCGATCCCTGCATCGGGCTCTCTACTCAGCGGGGAGCCTGCTTCCCCGCCCCCCCTGCCTGCTTGTGATATCTCTCCTCACTGTCAAAAAAATAAATAAAATCTTAAACAAACAAACAAATAAAAATAAATTTAAAAAAATGTAATCCCAGGGACGCCTGGGTGGCTCAGTAGGTTAAGCATCTGCCATCGGCTCAGGTCATGATCCCTGGGTCCTGGGATCGAGTCCCGCATCGGGCTCCCTGCTCGGCAGGTCGTCTGCTTCTCCTTCTGCCCCCTCCCAGCTCGTTTTCTCTCTCATTCTCGCTCTCTCTCAAATAAATAGATAAAAATCTTAAAAGATATAAATAAAATAAAAAGCAATTCCAGCTATGCAGGGCCAAAAAGCAGAAATACAAGAGCTGGAGAAGAAATGGTCAAAGTGACAGCGAGAAATGAAGACGATATGTGATGAGGGAACTGACAGAGCTCAGGAACGAATTAGAAGGAAAATACCAGACTTTCAGACATGAAGACTCAATGGCAAGAAACACCCAGGAGAACAAACTCTGGACAAAGTACAGGAAGAGCTACAAAAATTAAAATGAGGAAAAGTCACAAAATCCAGCAGAAATAATCAAAGAGATCAAAGAACCAAAACAAGCTGGAACAGACTGCGGAGGAGGTCCAACACATGTACAACCGGCCTCCTGAAGAAGAAACAGCACCAAACGACTAGAATAAATCTCTGCCATTATGATTCAGGAAAACCTTCCCGAAATAGGGGAAGATCCAATTTCACAGGCCCAACTGAAAAGGCACACCATGTACTAGAGAACAGTGGCCCAGAACAGTAAATCCCAAGACACAGGACAGAAAAATCACTGGGCTTTAAAAGTACAAAGATAAATCCCTGGGGACCTACATACAAAGCTCAAGCCACTGGCAAAGGACAGAGAATCAGGCTGGCATCTGATTTCTCTGCAGCAGCATTTCAAGATAGAAGACAGTGGACCAACACCTACAAGGTCATCAGAGAAAGAAAGCTTGAGCCAAAGATTAACCTAGAGCCACACTGTTCTTCAAATATAAAGATTATAGGGCACCTGGGTGGCTCAGTCGGTTAAGCATAAGCCTTCAGCTCAGGTCATGATCCCAGGGTCCCGAGATGGAGCCCTGCCTCCGGCTCCCTGCTCAGCGGGGAGCCCACTTCTCCCTCTCCCTCTGCTGCTCCCCCTCCTCATGTTTTCTCTTCCTCTCTTTCTCAAATAAATAAATCAAATCTTCTTTAAAAAGTCAAACAACTGGTGCGCCTGGGTGGCTCAGTGGGTTAAAGCCTCTGCCTTCGGCTCAGGTCATGATCTCAGGGTCCTGGGATCGAGCCCCGCATCGGGCTCTCTGCTCAGGGGGGAGCCAGCTTCCCCCTCTCCCTCTGTCTGCCTCTCTGCCTACTTGTGATCTCTCTCTCCCTGTCAAATAAATAAATCAAATCTTAAAAAGAAAAATGTTATCTAGCCAGACAACATGGAAACGGTACAACTACCCCAAACTTGGTAGGCGAGGGGGAAAGGAGGTCGAAATGAGGTGGAATGAGCTCTGTGGTTACCTCATCTTACCTTAATCACGAGCGGCAAGAGCTAAAAAATCCAACAGTAAATGTTTAAGCGTATTTAAGGTACAACGGCGGCAATAAGAATAACAACACTGCTGATTTTACCGCATCTAATAAGATGCACCGTTATGTGCCCACTAAAAAAACCTAACATGCTGCCCATTAAACAATGTCACTCTGCTTTCTTATTGTGCAGAATTTTTATCTTGAAAAAATGGTTTTGTCAGATTGTAAAATCACCCAACCAAGGGGCGCCTGGCTCGGTCCGTTGGAAGAGCGTACGACTCTTTTTTTTTTTTTTAAAGATTTTATTTATTTATTTATTTGACAGAAAGATTGCAAGTTGGCAGAGAGGTAGGCAGAGAGAGAGGGGGAAGCAGGCTCCCTGCTGAGCAGAGAGCCTGATGCGGGGCTCGATCCCAGGACCCCAAGACCATGACCCGAGCTGAAAGCAGAGGCTTTAAGGAGCCACCTAGGTGCCCCGCGTACGACTCTTGATCTTGGGGTTTCCCCACACAGGATGGCCTCCTGTACCCATCACGTGTGGGCTGTGTGGCATTTCTCAAAAGTGCTTCCTTGCTGTCTCCAGAATGTTCTCCCCAGCTGCTGATATTTCTTCAGGTTTTCGACAACCCGTCATGAGCTCCACCTGACCAAGAACTGCTGAAGCATTAGAGGGAAAAGCAGAAATGCCTTCATCACTCAGTACAGTATCAGCTGCAGTGAGGCTGGGACAAGGGACAAGAGAAAGGGAAACATGAAGGAGGAAACAAGTTTATTGTTCATAGAAGAGAGACAGTACTGTCTAAAGAAAGAAGAAACTAAGTATTATATGAAGGTGTAAATACAAATGTAGCCACTAGAACAAAATTACAAGCTTTCCCAGGTATCAGAGAGACTTTCTTTTTTTTTAAAAGATTTTATTTATTTATTTTTAAGATTTAATTTAATTGTTAATAATTAATGATTATTAATTTAATAATTATTTTTATATTATTATATATTATATTATATATAAATTATATATTATATTATATAAATAATAATTTAATAATTATTAATTATTGATAATTTAATAATTATTAATAATTAATAATTTAATTATTTTATTTATTTATTTTTAAAGATTTTATTTATTTTATTTATTTACAGAGAGAGAGAGAGAGATCACAAGCAGGCAGAGAGGCAGGCAGAGAGAGAGGCTGAGCAGAGAGCCCGATGTGGGGCTCGATCCCAGGACCCTGAGATCATGACCTGAGCCGAAGGCAGAGGGTTTAACCCACTGAGCCACCTGGGTGCCCCACTTTTTTTTTTTTTTTTAAACACAGTGAAAGAATAAAGCCCTTCTGCATGCGTGAATATCTACACACATACACACAAAATGAGAGACCAGACACCGGTGATAGCAATATATATAAATAGGCTTAACTCACTTATCTTTATGAAGAAAAAGATTTTTGATTGAGACCCAAGCAAAACCCAACTCTATCCTGTATCTGAGAGATTGAGATACACATCAAAGTGATTTTGAATGGTTAAAAGTAAAAGAAAGAGCCAAGGTAGAAAGACAAATACAAACAAAAACAAAGCTGGGGCCATAATCTTGAGACCAGACTGAGAATTCAAGCCACCCATCACTCAAGGAGCCCAAGAAGGGCCATTTATAATGCTAACGGGTATAATTCACAATGTACCAAGTAACACTGCAGCGATTTTCAGGAATTAGAAAGTAGAAAATGCTAGATAAATAGATTGAAACACACTAATAAGAGATTTTAATCCCTTCTCTTAGTTCAAGAAATAAGTAGATCAAATATAAATAAGAATTCAGAAGATGTAGATAAAATAATGAGTAAGGTCTACACTATGTCCAATTCTCTATCCTATCTCTAGACTTTCTTTTGTTTTTTTTCAATTTAAAGATTTTTATTTATTTATTTGACACAGAGAGAGATCACAAGCAGGCAGAGAGGTAGGCAGCAGGATCCCTGCTGAGCAGAGAGCGTGATGCAGGGCTCGATCCCAGGACCCCGAGATCATGATCTGAGCCGAAGGCAGAGGCTTTAACCCACTGAGCCACCCAGGCGCCCCTAGACTTCCTTTTTTTTTTTTTTTTTTAAAGATTTTTTATTATTTATTTGACAGCGAGAAACACAGCGAGAGAGGGGACACAAGCAGAGGGAATGGTAGCGGGAGAAGCAGGCTTCCCGCGGAGCAGGGAGCCCGATGCGGGGCTCGATCCCAAGACTCTGGGATCCGACCTGGGCCGAAGGCAGACGCCTAACGACTGAGCCACCCAGGCACCCCTAGACTTCCTTTTTAAGAGTGATGAAGCACTCATAAAAAATGAAAACAAAAATGATAAACCTTTAGCTAGATTCATCAAGAAAAAAAGAGAAAGGACTCCAAGAAATAACATCAGAAATGAAGGAGGAGAAATAATGATTGACACCTCAGAAATACAAAGGATTATATGAGAATACTATGGAAAATTATATGCCAACAAATTGGACAACCTAGAAAAAACTGGACAAATTCCTAGAAACATATAACCGTCCATAACTGAATCAGGAAGAAATAGAAAATTTGAAAAGACTGATTATCAGTAATGAAATTGAATTAGTAATCCAAAAAATCCCCCAAAACAAAAGTCCAGGACTGGATGGCTTCACAGGAGAATTCTACCAAATATTTAAAGAAGAGTTAATACTTCTCCTCCTCCCCCCCCCCCGCTTCTTTTTCAAGATTTTATAAGATTTACTTACTTGAGGGAGAGACAGAGAGCTCGCATGCAGAGGGAGAGAGAGCAGCAGACCCCTGCTGTGCAGGGAGCCCAACGTGGGGCTCCATCCCAGGACTCTGGGATCATGAACCAAGCTGAAGGCAGACACCTAACTGACTGAGCCACCCAGGCGCCCCAATACCTATTTTTCTTAAACTACTCCAAAAAATAAAAGAAGGAAAGCTTCCAAATTCATTCTATGAGGCCAGCATTGCCCTGATACCAAAACCAGATAAAGATGCCACAAAACGTGTGTGATGAACATAGATGCAATAATTCTCAACAAAATATTAGCAAACCAGGGCGCCTGGGTGGCTCAGTTGGTTAAGCAACTGCCTCTGGCTCAGGTCATGATCCTGGAGTTTCGGGATCGAGTCCTGCATGGGGCTCCCAGCTCCATGGGGAGTCTGCTTCTCACTCTGACCTTCTCCCCTCTCATGCTCTCTCTCTAATAAATAAAATCTTAAAAAAAAAAAATTAGCAAACTAAATCTGACAATGTATTTTTAAAAATCATTGTGGGGGGTGGGTGGGGAAAAATAATTCGCCACCATCAAGTGGGATTTATTTCCACGATGCAAAGGTAGTTCAATATTCACACATCAATCAACATGATCTATCATATTAACAAGAGAAAGTATAAAAACCACATGATCCTCTCAATAAATGCAGAAAAAACATTTGACAAACTACAACATCCATTCATCATAAAAACTGTCAACAAAATAGGTTGAGAGGGAATATATCTCACCATAATAAAGTCCATTATGAAAAACCCACAGCTGACTTCATACGCAATGGGAAAGAACTGACAGTTTTCATTCTATAATCAGGAACAAGATAAGGATGTCCACTCTCACCACTTTCATTCAACATAGTACTGGAAGTCCCAGCCACAGCTTATCAGACAAGAAAAAGAAATAAAAGGCATCCAAACCGGTAAGGAATGAAGCAAAACTCTACTTGCAGATGAAATGATACTATGTATGGAAAACCCTAAAGACTCCACCAAAAAACTACTAGAACTAATAAATGAATTCAGTAAAGTCACAGGATATACAGAAATTAATATACAGAAATTGGGTACATTTCTATACATTAATAATGAAGGAGCAGAAAGAGAAATTAAAATAATCTCATTTATGGGATGCCTGGGTGGTTCAGTGGGTTAAAGCCTCTACCTTTGGCTCAGGTCATGGTCTCAGGGTCCTGGGATCGAGCCCCACATCAGGCTCTCTGCTCAGCAGGGAGCCTGCTTCCCCTCTCTCTCTGCCTGCCTCTCTGCCTTCTTGTGATCTCTCTCTCTCTGTCAAATAAAATAAAATAAAATAAAAAATAAAAATAAATAAAAAAAAAATGAAAGATGACACAAACAAATGGCAAGATATTCCATGTTCATGGATTGGAAGAATGAATACTGTTAAAATGTCCCTAGTACCCAAAGCAACTTACATATTTAATGCAATTCTTATCAAAACATCAATAGCATTTTTCACAGAACTAGAACAAATTTTATTAAAATGTGTATGGACCACCGAAGACCCTGACTACCCAAAGCAATCTTGAGAAAGAAACAAAGATGGCGGCATCACGATCTCAGATTTCAAGTACAACAAAGTTGTTGCCATCAAATCAGTACAGAAACTGGTGCAAAAACAGGCACATAAATCAATGGAACAGAACAGTCCAGAAACAAACCCATGCTTATATGGTCGATTAATCTCCAACAAAGGAGGCAAGTATAGCAATGGGGAAAAGACAGTCTCTTCAGTAAATCGCGTTGGGAAACCTGGGCAGCTACCTGAAAAAGAATGAATCTGGACCACTTTCTTACATCATTCACAGAAGTAAACTCAAAAGGGATTAAAGACTGAGCTGTGAGACATGAAACCATAAAATTCCTAGAAAAGAGCACAGGCAGTCCTTTCTTTGACCTCAGCTGTAGAAACTTATGTCTCCGTATGTCTTCTCCCGCAAAGGAAACAAAAAGAAAAATACATATGTGATTCTGGAATTTGACAAATTGATTCTGAAGTCCATGTGCCAAAATAAACAAGCAAAGATGAATCGGAAAACTGACAAGGAGGGAAAAATGAGGCAAGACTGGAAGTTCTTTGGATACTAAAACATCCTGTGCCGTAAAACCACACACTCTAAAAAAACACACAACAAAAACCAGAAAACAAAAACAATGCAGTCTTAGCATCTGAACAAACAGGGCAATGAAACAAAACCTATCACAATCATCATAAAATGCTTGCATATCTAATGAAGGCAGGATCTCCAGTTAGTAAAGTAAAAGGGGTCTTCTAAGGTGTTGGGCAATTAGGCTGGGTTCACATCTCAGAACACGCCCCAGGATAAACCCCAAGTATAAAATAACAGATCCCATAAACCTTTTGAACAAAACATGGGCGAATTCCTTTATAACCTCAGAGTTGGGAAAATTTTCTTTTTTTTTTTTTTTTTTTAAAGATTTTTATTTATTTGACAGAGAGGAACACAGCAAGAGAGGGAACACAAGCAGAGGGAATGGCAGCGGGAGAAGCAGGCTTCCTGCAGAGCAGAGAGCCCAATGCGGGGCTCGATCCCAGGCCCCTGGGATTTGACCTGGGCCGAAGGCAGACGCTTAACGACTGAGCCACCCAGGCGCCCCAAATTTTCTTAATCACGTAAGAAATCCATCCAGAAGTCATTAAGGATGAATACACACTGGACTCCTTGAAAAACCCCGACTGCCCCATGTCCTCCCCCAAAAGCCCCATCAGCAGAGTCAAAAGGGAAGTGACAACTTGGGGTAAGTTTTGTGCCCCTCAAATCCCAAAAGTCTGATTTTTCCGAATCTCTAAAGAGCTCCCAGGAATCAAGAAGACAATCAAGGACACAAAAGAAAAGGGGCCAAAGTCAGTACATACATGTGTAAAACAGGCCCCTTAATATGTAAGCAAGAGTGAGGATCTTTTTTAAGTAAGAGAGATGTAAATCGAAACACTCAATCCAGCATCTCTCACCTGTCAGATGGGTAAAAATCCAAAACTTGGACAACACATTCTTCTGGCCGGGCTGTGAGGGGACAGGCACCTCACCCAAGGCTCGAAGGCTTGCCAAATGGTATGAAGTCCCCGTGGTGGAGGGCAAATAAACATCTATCAAAATTACATAAATGCGTACCCTTTCTCCACTGTGAATTTACCTGTAGATAAGTGCATTCATAGAGGTCATCGGTTTGTTTTCAATTGCCAAAGGCTGAAAACAACTCAAGGTCTTTTTTGAAGGGACAGATTAAATACACAAAGATACACTGAAGTCTTGTAAATGTCGGCTCCCAGAGGGCAGGGAGGAAGGCTGTTTTTACTCATTGTTGCATTCCCTGTGGCCAGCACAGGCCCTCGCACACAGCAGGGGCCCAACACACATTTTCTGAACGGAAGGAGTCAATGATCCCTAAACTGCCCACAGAGCCAAGATCGGATAGAGTAACTAACCCAGGCAAATGCCATTTGCAAAGGTGCGGATGCCGATTACACCTGTTAGGAAGTCTAACTGACCCGTCCTGCCTCACCCTCTGAGGGTACAAAACAAGGTCACATACTTTTGACTTTTCATATTGAAATACCTGAGTCTTTCCTCGTCCCAAGAGAGGAAAGGTGACCTTCCCAAAGGGGCAGGGCTAGTAAGAATGGAAGACAGGATGTGCGCCCAGGTAGATCAGTTGCAGACCTCTCCTCTTTTCCTGAGGCCAGGGTCACTCCAGCTCTGCAGTGGAGACTGGACTGAGGATCATCGGGTTGCCTGGGGTTGGCTTCTCAGGAGCAGGGTGAAGTCATCGCCCCTGAGCTCTGTGCCCAGTCCAGGTCGCATAAGCCACGATGAATCCGGATTCCTGTACCTTTGCTATCTTGGCACATGCACACACAAAGGCCAGGATGGCTGGGTATGGATGAGCTTTCTGTGCTAGTCCGTCTGCTATGCCCAGCGGTACCAGAGGCACAAGCAGCTGGGGAAACTCTTCATCAGATAGGATCATGCCTGGCAAATGAAATGCCCACGGAAAAGGCATTTGTAAATTCCAGCCTTAGTTGAGAGTCCTGAGCTCACTGTATTTGGAAGCAAGTTCCCAGGTTGCTTCACAGTTTCCTTTTTTACTGTATTGAAGATTACAAATAATTGGCAGCAAAAGAGAATGTCAACCCTGCCCCACACGATACGCACGCACAGCACTGACCATACTGGGTGTGCTTAGTCTTAACCGTCTTTGCTAACTGCAAACTCCTGGAGCGAGGGACCTGGTTTCCATCTCATATACACGTGCTCTGTGCTCTTGGAGTCTGACCTCTCACTCGCCAATTCTGAGCCTCAATTCCTTCATCTGTAAAATAAAGAGCTTGGGAAAGACAATCTCTAAGGAGCCTTCTAGAAAGACCTTCGTAAGCTGGTTTCTCCGGTACCATTCTGTATATTCCAGAGGTGGCCCCCACTGACCTCTCTAGACAACGTATTTCAGGGTCACCTGCCCCTCGGTGCCAGGCCAAGAGCACAGGCAGATAATAAGACCAGAAGGATGATAATTCACAGATAAGAGAGTTCTGGCTCAACCTGATTACAAAAGTCTTCTTGGAAAGAAACCCATCAGGTCTTGGCATCACACACAGTCCCCCTGACCCTTCACTCAACAAACGCTCGAACACCGATTACGTGCTGTGCCCCACTCCAACGTCTGGAAACAGACAGCAGTGAACAAAGCCAATTGTCTTTTGCTTCCTGGAGCTGAAATTGCAGTGGGAGAAAATTAACAAGTAAAGAAATTCATCAGGTGGATGACTTGTGCTATGTGGAAAAATGCAGCGGGGAGCGTGGTCTGGGAGGCCCGGGGATGGGGGTGCTACTTCACACAGACGGGTAAGGATGGGTAAGGATGGCCCCTCCGAAAAGCTGACATTTGTGCGAGAGCTAAAGGAAGTGAGGGGACCAGCCTTAGGGCTATCCGGGGGAAGTACATCCGGGAGGGAAATCAGTGAGTGCAAAGGCCCTGGGGCATGTGTGCCTGAAGTGCTGGAATGGCAGAGTAAGTAAGGTGGGAGGGAGAAGGCACCAGGAGGGGAAGTCAGAGAGATAAGGAGGAGACCAGATCATAGGGGGCCTTGAGGGCCATTGGAAGAATTTGTCTCTCTGACTCGGAGGGCTGCCCCTGGGAGCTTCTGAGGAGGAAAGGGCTACAGGGTGCTGTTTGTCTTAAACACATCTTCGGAATCTGGCTGCTTTTGGAGACTAAACCGTGAGGAATGTGTGGCAGCAAGAAAGCAGTTATGAGGCTCTTGGGACAGTCCAGAGGAGAGGGGGGTGGAGGGCTGGGAAATAGGGGGAGAACCCCTCTCGGAACACCCTTCTGACACATGTCTCCTTCCAACATCAGCCCCACGACCACAGCCCAGCTCAGGACTCCGTCCTCTGCTTCGGGACCCACCACCCCAGTCTCTTCCCTGGCTTCCCGCCTCCGCCCGGAGCAGGTCTCCAGGCTTGTGGGCACTTCGCGGGCAGCTCTTTCCACCAGCCCCCCTCCAGGCCCACGACCTCCAGACCAGCCGGGCTGACCTCTGCCAGATTGCTCAAGCCATCAGCCTCTGGGAATTCCAGATTTCAGCAATACGCTCTTTCCTTTCTTTAAGACACCCCTCCGTCCTGCTCATCCCAGCAACTTCTTTCACCATAATACGTGGGAAGAGCTGCTGCTTGCCAAGAACCCACCGCATGTCAGGCATCCTGCCGAGCACTTGTCACTCTTACGTCATCACGCCTACCGCTACGGCCCCACTTCACATGCCAGAAAATGAGGGTACAGAGAGCAGAGGCGATCTTCCCACTGCAGACGGGCTAGTAAGCCTAAGAAGCAGATTTGCATCAAGGGACGTCTGCTCTGCATCCTTGGACGGTCCTTCCTCTGAGTCTCTCCTGACCTAGGTGAGCGGAGCAGGCCGCCCCCAGGAAGCTGCCTGGATTTCAGCACAGCTCCCGCTGCGGGCCGTGGCCTGGGACCCCGCGGCACATACCGGCACTTGTGGCTACCTTCCAAACGAGTGGGCATGGGAGCAGTACCGAACCTCAAACCCCGGGGCCTCGTCCCCGGCCTAGACCACGGGCAGACCCTCGGGGTCCCAGGTGAGTCCCGCTGGGAACGGCCAGGGTGCATTCCGTAACTTAGGGAGGGCACCATCAATGTGTGAGGACCGTGGCGTGAAGGAAAGCCATGCTGATACTCCGGGTGCCCTTGAACATGACGCTAAAAAACATGAAAGGAAAACCAACTCCATCACTCAAACCCACCAGGCTCTGGGAATCCCACATTTCTATAGTCCGTGCTTCCCACTTCCCAAGATGTTGCTTTACCCGGTTCCCTGCTCAGCAGCCTCCTAACCAAAACAGGTATGAAGAGCTACCGGCTCCACCAAAATTCTGTTCCCGGCTGTGTAGGGGGCAGGCGATTACGGTCGTGGCTTCACGCCTTCGCGTACTGGCCCCATCCTTCCACAATCGGGGGGCTGCGTGTTTGCCCGGTCACCACCCCGCAGTGATACCTGCTTTACCCTGAAGACCAGAGGCAAAAGCATGTGACCTCTATTCTTCTCGATGCCTCCCTGTGGCCGGGGACCCGCCCCCTGGCACTGTCGCAGACATGGCGTGCTGTGTGCACACAAGGGGGGGTCCTATTGCACGTTCTGCTCTACACCTTGCTTTATTTTTCACTTAAAAACATGCGGGGCCCCTCTACTTTAAAACTAGATAGTTGCACGACTGTACACATTTCCTAAAACCCATCAAGCTGTATGCGTGCGACGATGCATAAATTGTACTGGGATAAGCCCGCCTGGAGGGGGTACACTGTGCCCCACCATGTCGTGTCCATAAACACAGCTCTGTACCCCAAATTTGCAGGGGTGCGGAGTAGCTCACGTGGCATATTCACCCTTCACTTTGCCTGTTTCCTCCCCTGACTCCTGGAAATGTGGTTTCCATCTCTGCTTTTACAGACGACGCCGTGGTGAATATCTCAGCACTCACATCTTTGAGCACATCCTTAATTACTTCTGTAGGACTGGTTCCTAGAAATGAGCCTCTTGGGTCAAAGGAAACGTCATTTAAAGTTGTAGATGCAGATCACTATCTTGTCTCCAGAAAGGTTTTGAAAATTCCACAATCTCAGGGCACCTGGGTGGCTCAGCGGGTTAAGCACGTGACTTCGGCTCAGGTCATGGTCTCAGGGTCCCGCGATCGAGCACCTGCTTCTCCCTCTCCCTCTGCTCCTCCCCCCACTCGTGCATACACTCTCTCTCTAATAAGTAAGCTTAAAAATAAAATTAAAAGTCCATATTTTCTCCAGCATCAGGACTCACCCACCTTCCCATCAACCACACAGCGGGGGGGGGAGCTGTTTGGGCTGACGTTTCTGAAAGGCTCCCCATGGGGCCTGGAGCTCCGCGGTTAATAGTAACAACAGTATACATTTCCTGAGGGCTTCACTGTGCACAGACACTGGTTAAAGTGGTTTTCCTGGAGTAACTCATTTAATTGTCCCGATAGCCCTGCGAGGCAGGTGCTCGCATCGTCCACTATAGTTTACGAGTGGAGAGAACCAAGACACAGCTGGGATTCCGACGTCCCTTGCCAGGTGGAAGGAGTCTGCCCGTGGCCCAGCCAAGTCCACCTGGGACTGCTCTGGGGCTGGAAGCGCAAACTCACCGCAATAAAGAAAAGGTGCTTAACCTGAGCCTCAGTTTCCTCATCTGTAAAATGGGTCGAACAGCACAGGCTGGCAGAGGTTTTTGTTTTGTTTTTTAAAGATATTATTCATTTGTTTTGAGAGAAAGCACAAGGGGGTAGCTAGCGGCAGGCAGAGGGAGAGGGAGAAGCAGGCCAGACGGAGGGACCATGATCAGAGGTGAAGGAAGGCAGACACTCAACCGACTGGGCCACCCAGGTGCTCCTGCAGAGGGGGTTAAATAACAAAGCCTCTGGCACCTAGTAAGGGCTCAGTCCATGGCCAGCCGACCCCTCACCTCAGGAGGCTGCCTTGGAGACCCGGTGGGAAGGTGCAAATGAAGACTTCAGACCACTGGAGAGTTGGGGGGTGGGGGAGCAGGGACCTCTCTGGGCTCTGTGTCTTCACCTGGGGCGAGGGATTCTGCTCTTTTAAATCAAGTCCAGCCGTGAACGTGAAGACCACTTCCCCTGCTTCACTCTCAGGAGCCTGTTCACCCAGCTCCCCGTTCGCCCAATTCAGACTTTGCACAGGTCTGACTTCCAGAATGTTCCCACTGGAGTGTGGGCACAGGGCACGGTGGGCGGGCACCAGCCAGAAGGGAAGGGCTCTTCCCGTCCTGTGGCCAACTCGGCTTCCACTGGAAGCTTCCGGAGCCACTGAGGTCCGTCCAGAGGGAAAACAAACAGAGACAGACAGGAGAGGAAGGGACTCCCACTCACTCCCTGAATAAGACGGGTGCAGCTTCCTGATATCTACTAGAAACGGAGGCACCAAGAGGAAAGCGATCCTCAAGGGCATGAGGTTAACGCCTGAAGGACCATCTCTGAATGCATCCCTGCCACTCACCACTGCCACTCGAGGCAGCTGACTGGACCTGAACAAGGCACTTTCTCTCCCTGGGGAGTCTGTCCCTTGGGGAGGGGGCGGGGAGGTGGTAACACCTGCCACCTACCAGGGAAGGAGGCAGGACTCCAGGGGATGAGGCTGGCAAACAGCACTGGGAGCTAGGGGCCTGAGGACCAGAGCCTTTTCTCTCCGCTGAACTTTTCCACCAAAGCCAGTTCATAAGGTATCAGCCTGGCCCTTCCCTTTTGCGTCCCGTCCTCACCAGCTCAGAAGTTCCCTCAACCACTGCCAGACACCCCCACCTCCTGCATCCTCTGGGACCTCAATCTAGGGGACCTGCCTCTCCTCTGGGATTCAGCCACTCCGTCTTCTGGCTCCTTCCATTCAGCTCACAAATGCAGCCAAATCTCCCTCATCGAAAAGCAGCCACACAGATGAACGCACCAGCAGCAGCAAAAATAAAAGCCAAGTGATAATCTGGGAGGAAGTCTTTGCCACCAAGAGACCAGACAAGGGGCAATTACCTTGCTGATGAGCTCAAACAAATGAATCAGAAACTCACACATTGTGGTCATTTCGCAAGGTACATCTATGCCAGATTACCACCTTCCTGTCCACCTTCAGCTCACACGGTGGCGGCTGCTCGTCAGTTACAGCTCCAGGGAACCGGCGGGTAGGGGGGGACCACACAAAGATCCTAGACGGTCATATTCTTTGACTCAGTAATTTCATCCCTAGGAAATAACAAGAAATGCACGCTCACAGCCTGAGGAAGTATGAAATGGTACAGGCCTTCTGGAGAGCCAGCTGGCTCTAGGTAGGGCCCTTCCAGAGGCTGAAATGCAGTGACAACTAGGTGATGCTCTTTCCAGGAAAAATCAGGCAATGGACATAAGTCAACAGAATGGAATCCCAAAGCACCTACATTTCAAATGCGAGCCATTAATTAACATGATGTAACCCAGGTAAACAGTGAAAAAAGGTTTGGGAGAGGTAAGGAATCTGAAAAAAATCCTATCGACAAGATATATTCAGATATGTTAAAAAGTATTTTTATAAAAGTTCAGCAAAAATGGCGAATTTTCACAACAGGATTCTCCAAGTGGTGCAAATAGGGCATCAAATAGGGCATCTGCCCCCTACTTCCTACAGGTAATTCATTCAAGCAACATTTAGGGAGCCCTGACTACGTGCTGGGCTGGGCACCAGGGTTTCAGGTACGGTCCCTTTCGTCCAGAAGTTTCCAGTCTGGAGAGGAATGGAACAATGAAAATACCGGGCATTTAGTGGGACTTATGAGCTCACCCAGAAGGTCCAACGGGTGGGAGGAAGTGCATTCTGGAGTCAAAGCGGGTGCAGAGCTCGGCTGGGTGGCTGGTGGAGCCCCATGCTCCCACCTGCCTGGAGGGGGAGCCAGAAGGGGGCGCTGGGAAGGGAGGAGGTGGGGGGAGGAAAGAGCTGTTCCCACATTTCAAGGTTCCCTTTCTCATATGCTTATTTCCAATCCTGTTGCAAATGTCCCCCGGCAGCCACCTCCTCTTACTCTGTCCCCAGTTTGGACCTTTAACCTAGATAACTAGAAATCGGTATAAGGGAAGGAGACATATTTCAGAATTTCTATTTGGGGGTTTTGTCCTCTAATACAGAGCGGTCCTAGCAGACAGGCGCCGGCGGCACTAGGAACAAGTTTGGGAGGAAGGGGAACAGAGGATTCCATCTCGCCTCTCCCTTTCTTTGGTATTTGGGACCGCCTAGAGGTGTGGGAAGGCGGAGTGAAGACCTAGGTATGGAGGGTGTAGTCCTGGCCAACCCGGGCCCTGCTTCTGCAGACCCCCAAGGGGCCTGTGAGCAGCAGGCCAGCACTCAGCATCTCCGCGAGATGGGAGACGGGAGGCGGAAAGGGTGTCCTCCCGAGGGAGGGGTGGAAGCCGGGGAGATGGCTTTTAACCCTCTCGGAGCCAGAGGCTCAGCTGAGTCTGCCCAGGAGGTGGGAACTTCTATTCCAGAGTGTCAGATGAGGAAACTGAGGCAAGCTCCCCCTGTCCCCCAGCAGCGAAGGGCAGTGAACTCGGAGACTCCTGCTAGAGTCTCTCCCAAGCACGTCCAGACTCCCGCTCCGGGGTTCTCATCTGGACCACAGGGAGGGAGCGAAGCGAGCCGGAAGGACGGGTAGTCGGCGGGTCGGGATCCCTGAGAAGGGGTGTTCCGACCCAGGCCCTTCTCTCCACCTGCAGGGCCCTTTCCCCGCCTCGGCACTTCCGAAGCCTGGGCATCCCCCCCTGGCCCCGGGCCGGCGCCTCCCGCCCCCCTCCAGCCGGCCGCTCCCCGGCGCTCTCCCGGCCGCACCCCCTCCGGGGCCAGGCCTCCCGAGACGATTCCGCGCCCCGGAGCGAGCGGCGCCCCTCCCCACCGGACTTGGCCTCGGGCCTCCCGCCCCCGCCGCCCCCTCTGCGCCCGCGCGGGACCCGGGCCCGGGCGGGGCGGCCCCTCCCCTCGCCGGCCGGGCTCCCGGTCCAGCCGCCGCGCTCAACTTCGGGGCGCAGTTGGCCGGGGACCGCCGCGCCCAGTCGGCGCGCACGCAGATGTCCCTCCGGAACAGGTGGCCCGGGCGGCGGCCGAGCCCTCCCCGCCCCCTCCGCAGCCCACCCTCGCCCCCGCGCTCTCGCGGCGCCCCTTCCCACCCGCGCCCCGGGCGTCCCCAGGGCCGCACCCCGGAGCCCCCGCCCGCCGCTCCGTGCGCGCGGTCCCCGGTACCTCCGGCTCCCGCGGCGGCGGCGGACGAGCTGGCCCCGCGGGCCGGCGGGCGGCGCGGCGGCGGGAGGCAGTGCCGGGAGTCCGGCGGCGGGAGCGCCGCCCCTCCGGCCCGGGCGTGGTCAGCGCCGCCCCGCCCGCCGGCCCCGCTGGGTCCCCGCGGCTCCCGGCGCCCGGGCTGGACCGCCGTCAACAGGTACGGAGCGCTCCCCGGGCCTCCCTGTCGCCGATCTGTGGGCTTATACTCCGATTTCCCCATTTAACAGATGAGAAAACTGAGGCTTGGCCGCTTAAGTCACTTGAAGGTCATGCAACCGAGAAGGGGCAGTTGTCTGTCGCAACCCAAGCCCGATGCCACCGCCTAGAATATATTCATGAACGTCCCCACCCTACGCCCCAGCTGTGGTGCTTAACGCTTGGCCTGCTGTTTTACTGACTTTCACTTATTTGCTTGACCCTTCCCAACTTCCGAGGGGCCTCGCTGCTGCTGCGTCCTGGCCCCGCCCACTCCCCCTCCCCCCTCCCCTGGCCGCTGGCTGTGTGTCCTTGCTCTTTGGGGCCCCTCCATCCCCTCAGCCGATGACTGGCCCCCAGGCCACCTTTGAGAACAGGGAAACTCTCCGTCCCAGCCCTGGAACAGTCTGGCACTTAGTAGGCGCCTTTGAGTGAAGGCATCAAGAAAATTTCCATGGGCTCCCCCCACCATCTGCAGCCTCCCAGCCTGGTACTTTTGCGCAGCCTTCCCTCCCAGGACCCAAGGGACCCCAACACCCCCTCCCCTTGTCCACAAGCCGCCACCCTTCAAGCCCACACTGACTCAGCAACTCTGCCCTCTCTCCCCTGCCCCGCTCATCCTCCTCAACCCACACACTGGTACTTCTATCCTAAAACCAAAAGAAGGAAGCCAAAACCCCTTTAGGATTCCCTAACCGGCTCCCCTTCCCTACTGCCTCACCTCTGTCCTTCCCTTTATAGCAAAAGTCCTCCAAGAGTTGTCTCTCTTGGGTGTCTCCCTTTTCTCCCCTCCTTTGTCCCTTAAACCCCTCCCCCCACTAGCCCGCTAAATCTGTCACTTTTGGTCCCCAGCTGCGCCCATGTTCCGAGGTGCAGGTGGAGCCTGGTCCTTGTCTCACCAGTCCCTCCTGTCCCTGCTGACCCCTTCCTGCCCTCTGAAGCACCTTCCTCTTCTGGCTTCCCAGACGTCGCATGTCACTACTAATCCTCTGTGGCCCATCCTCCTTTGCTGACCCCCTTCCCTCCCCAGGCTCTAGAAGTTTCCACAGGCTGTGCTCAGCTCTTGATCTTTTGCTCCTTCCCCCACTCTTTATCTTGATGCTGTCACCCTGGCCCGCGGCTTCGGAGGCATCTCTCTGCCGATGACGCCCAAATGTGGCCCGCAGCCTGGACCTCTCCCTGAAGGCACGTTTCTAACCGTGCTCCCTTACAGGGCTCCAGCCGCAGCCCCATCTCTCCCCGTCTCCCCATGCTGTCCTGCATCTCCCTTTCCTGCCGCTTGGGTCCCAAACCTCAACTCCTCTCTGCCTGCCACCCACCTTCCCCACACCACTGGCACATCCTACCCCTCCCCCTGTCCAACCACTAGCCTCTCCCCAGGGACCTCGTCTGGCCTTTGTTCCCCCCTTGTCAACTCCCCTGTCCCAACAGCGGCCAGAGGGAGGTGGGAGGGGGTCAGACTACATCCCTCCATGTCCCTCCCCTGCCCAAGCCCTTCCAGGGGCCCCTCACTGAACTCGGAAGAAAAGCCCCTGCCTCACCCCGGCCTCTTCCCTTTCTTGGACGGGGACTCCACCCAGCCTCGCCGGCCCCCTGGGTGGCGCTCTGCCCCTCCTTGCTCTCGCTGGAACAGACTGCCTGGAACAGTCTCCCTCACCTCCTTCAGGCTCCAGCTTCCGTGTCAGCTTCTGGGGGAGGATTCCCTGACCTCCCTGTGTCCGATCGGACTTGCAGATCCTGCGCTCCCCACTGCCTGGCGCCCCTCAATAAATGTATTTTAAAAGGAAACTTTGTATCACTTCCCTAGATAGGACACCACTATTATTAGCCTAGAATAGAAGACAATAAGAAAAATGACAGTGTTTTTCAGAGGCCCCTGGGTGGCTCAGTTGGTTAAGCTTCTGCCTTCCGCTCAGGTCATGATCTCAGGATCCTGGGATCGAGCCCCGTGTCGGGCTCCCTGCTTGTGCTCTCTCTCTCTCTCTCTTTCTCATAAATAAATAAAATCTTTAAAAAAAAACAAAACAAAATAGTGTTCTACTGCTCTGGGGACCCCTTTGCCCTCCTACCCTCTTCTTATTAAAATGTGAGATTCACAAGATGTAGAAAGGTATCAAAGACAGGCCAGCACCTAGAACAGATTGGCCCCGGGACCTAAGCAGAAGAATTGAAAGAGAATTGAATGGAAATGGCTTTGTTGGGGGAGCCCTCTCCTGGGCTGTGGCCCAGCCCCACAACCTCTTCCTAACGGCCCCAAACAGCCTAACCAACTGTCCCCTCTAGCCGCCCCTCCTAGCAGCTGGTTTAAACTCACAGCCCTCTGAGATCGTGCTGTCACCATCCCCATTTTACAGAGGAGGAAACTGAGGCTGAGTCGGAACTCACCCAGTTCCAACTGACAGAGCAGGTCAGGGTGGATAGAGGGCTTGGAACTGGGGATTGCCTGACCCCAAGCCCTTGGCAGACTCTGAGTCAAACGCCCCTCATCTGCTCGGGCCTGGCTCTTGGGGGCCCTGAGGGGGAGGGCATGGAGGAAGTGGGTGGGGATGGAAGAGCCCACATGTCAGCCCTGCTCTGGCCTCAGTTTACCCATGTGCAAAGTGCTCCCAGGGATGCACCATGTGCCGTCTTGGGTCTTTTGTAGAAGTCGGGAGAAAGTCGTGTTCTCTTTCTTCTGCCCCGGCTCTGGGTGTGTTTTTCCTCTGGACGAGGAGTGGGGAGTGTGTAGACTGGGGCCCTGTGGCGTCTGGCCACCAACGAGGGGAAGGCCAGTCTCAGAACAGAGCCCACCTCCTCGGGACGCTGAGCCGTGACATGCAGGCGGGGGAATGGGACGTCACTAGAGCCTGTGTGTCCTCTGACCTGGCCCGCCAGGCCCGCAGGCGTCCCCATTTTACTCTTGGGCGCAACGGGATCAGCTAGATTCTTCTTCCCTTGAATCCTAATTGATTCAGCCTTTCACTGCTGATACTTTCTGCTCCACCCATGAGCAAGCCGGACCCGCGCCCCACTTCATAAAAAGGACAAGAAATCAAAAAGCAAAGCAGCCCCCTCCTTTACCTCGTGACCTCCAACTCTCTCCTACCCTCAGCCAGGTTTCTCAAAAGACTCATCCCCGTTCTATTGTGACCCTTCCCTTCCTGGTCCCCCGTGTCTGTTCCCATAGGCTTCCTGTCCCCTCCTGCCAGCGTCACGTGACCTGCCCATCAATCCTATCAATATCGGATCAACAACAACAATACTATCTTTAACCTTTATTAGTAGCAGAACCACAGACTACAGGAATTTACCATAAACGTATGACCTTAAAAACACAGAAGAATTTCTGGCTTTACTTCTGACCAGGGTGTCCTAAAAGCCCCAGGAGTTTCTGACCACTGTCCCCATGTCTCGGGGACAACCCCGTGCCCAGATTTTGGCCTCTAAGACCTTCTCCTCAAGGAAACCAGGATTCTTTGGAACATAAAGAGAAAATACGAACGGGCAAGGATACCCTATTGTGGTCAGGAAGTAGAGCCATCCTCAGAAATATTAGGGGAGGAGAGGAGAGACAATGAAATGATCAAGTCTCCCCCAACATGAACCAAGCTGTAATAATACGAGCATCCAAAATTATCGGTTGAAATTCTTATGGTTAACTTGAATACATTCTCTCTGTCAATGGTCACGGCTGTAATGATACTCAGAGGGAAAAGGTTAAGATAAAGCATCCCAAGAGAGTTGTAATGTAAGCAAGATAACGTGTCCTATGACTTGTTTGAATTTTTATTGAGCTTAAGTTGGGATGCATTGGTCTGTGTATCCTGATTTTTTTTTTCCAATTTTATTGTTGTTAACAAATTGTTGTTAACAAATTGGAGAGATGTGTTTGCTTTATCTGTGTAATCAGAAAAGAATAAACTTGGAGCTCTGGGCTGGAGGCCTAGAACACACCAAAGAAAGAGGATGGACTTATGGGCTCCGGGGACCCTATGGAAACTCTGGGATGGACAAGACGCCCTCAGGTGCAGAGGTCGCTGTCCATTGTCTGGGAGAATAGGGCTTCACAGAGGATGTCCACAGCGGCTCATTAGCCAAGCCTCAACCCAGGAGAGGCAGCTAAGCCCCGTGTCCCAGCCCCCGAGGACTCAAGTCAAACATCCAGACCCAGTGACCTCAGCTTGTCCCGGGAGATTATGGCAAACATGAGACGGTATCCAAATTTCATCACCAAAGCTCCAGGGAGAAAGCAAACAAGAACAGCAAAATCCCTAAGAAGAAACCAAAGCAAGGATGGAAAGGGTGCCCATGGCCTTGACATTTCAGAAGGGGTTTTAAGTATAAATGTTATGGACAGAGCTGTTCTCGGACCTCGCCATGAGAAATCTGCATTGCGGTTTAAATTGTTGACAGAGATTTACTTAATCAAGTTTGTAATCAAGGTTGAAATACTCCAGACGAATTGGATTTCTAAGTTTCGTTTATGACACAGAAGGGCTTTAGGGAAGGAAGTCCACATAGCTGCAGCTGTCCCCTCTGGGGACCGAGGTCCCCGAACAGTAAGAGCTCCATCTGCAAATTCACTGGGGTGGGGATGGGCAGGGGGTTACCGGCTGCCTTTCTGACTTGCTGGTGGCATCGGGCTGTTGACCACAGACTCTCTGTGCTCTGAGCCTCCTGCCCTCTGACTGGCCATCCTCCGGAGGACTCCTCGTTCTCCACCCATCCCTTCTACGATGGAGTCCCTGGCCCTTTTCCAGGCCCCCTTCAGGCGTCTCCCGCACATGGGGGCTGGCCTCCGTCCCACCCTGGCCTCCTTCCAAAGCCGTGGCCTCGTCCAGCCCACAGAGGAGCTGCAGGACCCGGAGCCACCATCTGCTCAGCCTCTGAAAATGGCAGCATCGACCCTCTTGGGGCCCCCTCTCCCCGCTGGGCCACCGCACCGCGTCCAGGCGATCTCCAACCTGCCTGCTCCCTTCACCCCCTACGGCAGCCCTCGGCCCATCATCAGCCCCACACTCAGGCTTTTCTGAGCGTCCCCAACGTTTGAGGTCCTGGAAATGCAAGGTGGCCCCAGGCCTGGGACCGAAGCCGGCGCTCCTTACGGGTCACCGTGCGCGCGATTCCCGGGGGACTGGTTACAAGGCAGACTCTAAGAGCCTCCCGGGAGCTGCCGCTACCAGTGGTCCCAGACCCACTCTTTGAAGTAGCAAGATCCCAGATTACAGAGGGCTTTTGAGGCTTGCCAGGCAGGATTGGGAGAGAGCCACGGAGGGCCCCGAAGAAGGGTCCTTGGATGAAGTTGAAATTAAATCTTTCTTCCAGGCAAACGCAATGGACCTTGGTTCCTCTCATCAAACCCTCTTCCCAGGATGGGGCTCTTCCCCATCTTTGGCTCCATCAGGACATTTCCCAGGATGCTTAGCGAGCCTCTTGCCTCTTGATCTTGATAACCAAGATGCCCAAGGGTGTCAGCCCCTCCCTGGGGACAATAACAAACAGCCCTGCCTCCAGCCCCCTCCTCTGTCCCTACACCCAGCTGTAGACTCCAAAAGGGATTTTCCCGGCCAGCTCCGTGCCCACTCCTAGTCGCCCCTGACTGCTCTCCTGCCTGTAGGGGATTCGGTCCAGTTTTTCTTCTTGAACTTCCCAAAGCCCCCAGGGATGAGGGTGGGCTCCAGCCCCTCAGACTGCCCTCCAAAGCCCACCTTTCTGGATCCGTCCTCTGCCTTCCTAACCTGGATTCACAGGTTCCTCCAACAAAGGGGACACATCCTTCCTGCTTCTCTCTTCGCTCCTGCTGGTCCTCCGCCTTGCAATGGCTTTCCCCTCTCCTTGCTGGACCCCCTGGCTTCTTAACAGGATTTTACAGTTTTGACATCTATTTAAACTCTTTTTTTTTTTTTTAAAGATCGTTTATTTGAGAGAGAAAGAGGGCACTCACAACACTCACGTGCACACGCGGGGGGGAGGGCAGAGGGGGAGGGAGAGAGAATGAGAATCTCAAGCTGACCCCGAGCTGAGCGTGGAGCCCACCGCGAGGCTCAGTCCACCCGCCCCTCCCCGCCCCCCAAGATCACCACGGGATCAGAAACCCGGAGTCTGACACTTAACTGATTGAGCCACCCAGGTGCCCCCTCCATCTGTTTAATTTCTATGCAAGCATAGGGAGAACATAGGGTTTTGACCATTTCATGGACGGCAAACCAGAGGCTTAACGAGGCTGGGTCACTTAGCTGGGGTCGCACAGCCAGGAAGACGTCGGGTGGGGGGGTGTCTGAGGGGAGAGCTACTCTGTCCTTCTGTTGGGCCGCCAGGGCTTTGTCCGTTTTCTAGCATTTCCTTGTGATCAGCACGTCGATGGAGGAGAACACAGGTGTGGTGCGAACCCAGAGAGGCTTGCCCACCGGGCACGTGCTCGGGCCAGCTCCCAGCAGCTGGAGAGAGCCGGTGCTGGGCGCCTCTTCCCAACTCTCGCTCATGGAAATCACCCTGGTTGTGTGACATTGGCCACGGCAGGATGACTTACATCACGAACATTGGCAAACACTGTAAATCAGGGCTTCCTTCCTGGAGGGTGAGTGGTTCATTTGCTAGCGTGCCACTGATGCTCACTCAAGTCCGGGGGACAGGGCAAGGCTTCCGGGGGAGACGACGTCTGAGCTGAGACTGCCAGGATGGGTGGGAGGCGGATGGGGGGGGGCAGGTGTTGCCATCTTCACCTAGAACAATCTACCTGCCTGTTTAAGTCTAATTACACGGGCGAGGAAGAGCACATGGTGTATGGTGTCTTCTGGAAAGGAAGCAGGTGGGTTCGGAAGAGGAGGATGCTGGGGACAGGGAGGGGCTTCTAGGCGGAGGACAGAGCAGATACCAGCGCCATCTGACCCAGTGCTGTGACCCCGGAGAAATGGTTTAGAGTTTATCCTGCACACCCCCGGGGCCCATGGCCGTTTGCGTGCCAGGGCGGGACAGGAGTGGATGTTTTAGGGGAAGATGGGAAGGCATAGGGGATGCTGACAGGGGCCAATGAGGGAGGAAGCCACTTAGAGAACCCAGAGAAAGACCACTCTGCAGCAGGTGCCTGGGGTGGCCGTGGGCAAACGAGCCAGCTGCAGACGCCGCAGGACCCAAGGGCTGTGAGGCAAGGAGAGACGGGCATCCAGAAGGAAGCTAGGTTTCTGGCTTGGGTCCCTGGATGCCTGTCATTTGAGCTCGGGAACCTGGGTGTGGCTGGTTTGGGGGAGAATCACGGTGAATTCCAATCGGGGCGTGTGTTTGAGATGCACTGAGGTACCCGTGCCGTCCAGGGAATCGCCAAGCATTTACCGTCAGAGTGGGAGGCTTTTTTTGTTTGTTTTTTTCCTCCTCTTTAAAAAAATGAGAATGTTCAATTTCCAGGACAGCATGTAAATTGCTCGGAGGTCATCGCTCCCATCCTCTCAACAACGATAGCAAAAAGCTGAACAAACTGAAAATCATCCACTCTTCTCAGATCCGTGAGAGAATTGGGGTCACAGGGCAAACCACTGGCCCAAAGACTGGAGACAGGCAGATGCGGAGAATCCCGGTTGCCGAGGAGCAAAAGGCCGGAGCTGGAGCCGGTCCCCGCAGAAGTACGTGAGCTGTACTTGACGGCTGCTAGAGGCTCAGGGTAGACAAGCTCGAGAGACCGAAGCTCAAGGAAACCCCCACATTTTCCTGCCCAGCTTTCGGCAGGGAAAGGGGAAAAACCAACTATTTTTAAATACATCATATACATTCTGTTCTTCTAGTCTCCGCAATGCAGGGGTAGTACACGTTTTCCTTTCCCCACTTAGAGTTTCCAGCGAGGACTGACATAAGGCAGACGGGGGGGGGCGGGGGGGGGTGCTTGGGTGGCTCCTCAGGGGGTCAGGTGTCCAACCTTCCATCTTAGCTCCGGTCTTGATCTCAGGGTCGTGAGTTCAAGCCCCTCACTGGGCTCCATGCGGGGCAAGGAGCCTACTAGAAACAAAAACAAAAACAGGGGCGCCTGGATGGCACCATCAGTTAAGTGTCAGACTCCTGGTTTTGGCTGGGGTCGTGATCTCAGGGTCATGAGCTTGAGCCCCGCGTCGGGCTCTGTGCTCAGCTCAGAATCAGCTTAAGACTCTCTCGACCTCACCCTCTGCCCCTCCCCGCCTAAAATAAATACATAAATCTTTTAAAAAATCAGGGACAAAAACAAAATAAAAAAACAGCAGAAGAGCATACCAATTTTATTGACTAGTACTTGGGTGCTCTCACTGAACAAATGAAGACCGGGGAGAATGATGAGGTTGAAGGTTGAAGACAGAGTAACAACTGCGGAAAAGTAACTAAAATATGTAAGAAGACTAAAGGGAGGTAAGAGTTATTCTAGCAAGGTCTGGTGGTGCAAATTCCTCTTGGCCTTAACTTTCTGTTTTTTCCTCCTGGTACAGAGGAGTCACCTTTGACGTGCACATTTTATTTCCTGCTTTCAGAAGGAAAAAGGGAAGGTCAGAGTGTAGCTGTTGGCATCTGCTTTTCAAGTGCTTTTAATTCAGGATAATCAATGTGCGCAAGCAGCATATTTGGGAGGAGGGAGAGGGGTGTTTTGAACTCCTTTAGCAGCAAAGCCAACCCTTAAAGATAGGATTGCACCAGAACCTTATCCCACCAGGGAAAGGGAAATTAGGCAACTCCTTGTCTTCTGGTCTTCTGGTCTTACATAACGGAAGGGGGAAAAAATGGCAAAGAAACTCCTCTGAAGGTCACAGCCCAGGGACTGTGGCCTTCCAAAAACAACAACAAACCACAGGAAGATTTGATTATAAGATTATGGAACATTTCTCCTCCATAACCTTCCCAAACAGAAAGCACCAGGCCCAAATGGTTTCACTGGTGAATTCTACCCAACACTGGAAAAAGAAATGACACCAATGATCTATAATCCCTTCTAGAGAACAGAAGCAAAGGAAATACTTCCTAACATTCTATGATCCCAGCATTACCCTGATACCAAAACCTGACAAAGCCCTTGCAACAAAGGGAAACAATAGATCAATATCTCTCATGAACATAGACGCAAAAATCCTCAACAGGAGGGGCGCCTGGGTGGCTCAGTCGTTAAGCCTCTGCCTTCAGCCCAGGTCCTGATCCTAGGGCCTGGGATCGAGCCCCGCATTGGGCTCCCTGCTTGGCGGGAAGCCTGCTTCTCCCGCTACCACTCCCTCTACTTGTGTTCCCTCTCTCTCTGTGTTTCTCTCTGTCAAATAAATAAAATCTTAAAAAAAAAAAAAAAAAAAAATCCTCAACAGGATATGGGCAAATTGATTGCAATGTTATGCATGGAAAGAATTAAATACCAGGACCAAGTGGAATTTATTCCAAGTATGCAAGGCCAGATCAACATCCAACACTCAACTGATGCAATCAATTTCATCAAAGGCCAAAGGAGAAAAATCATATAACTGTATCACTAGTTGCAGAGAAAGCGTTTGACAAAACTCTACACCCACTCAGCAAACTAGCCCAGCGGGAACTTCCTCAACTTGATTGGGAACATCTACTATCTGAGCTCAATCTTCTGTAAATGGGAACCGCCCTACAACATAAAGTCTGTTAATTTGAAAAGTACTACAAAAACCAAGGGGCACCTGGCCGGCTCAGTCTGTAGAGCTTACGGTTATTGTTCTCGGGGTTGCGGGTTCAGGCCCCGTGTTGGGTGTAGGTATCACTAAAAAAATATTTTTTTAATCTTAAAAAAAGTCCTATAAAAAACAAAACCAGGGGTGCCTGGGTGGCTCAGTCAGTTGAGCGTCTGACTCTTGGTTTTGGCTCAGGTCATGATCTCATGGGTTGTGGGATCCAGCTCTGTGCTGAGCTCTCCGTTCGGCAGTGAGTCGCGCTGAGGATTCTCTCCCTATGCCTCTCCCTCCACTTGTGCGCTCTCTCTCTCTCTCTCTCTCTCCCCCCAAATCAATCAATCAATCAATCAATCAATCAATCTTTTAATAAAACAAAACCAAAACTTACCAGGGTAGGAAATACTTGCATATGGTCCAAACTACAAAAAGCGTAGCAGGGAGAAGTGAGCCTCCCTCTCACCCCGGTCCTCGGTTACCTAATTTCCTTCTGCAGAGGGAGCTGCTCTGAGCAGATACTCTTTACATATACAAGCATATCTATCCTTAAAACACACGCACGCACTCGGGAGTGCTTTGGATGCACGGTTCCGCATCTTGCTTGTTCCCTTAACAACATACCTTGGACGTCTTTCACGGAGAAACATCCGGCAAAGTCTCTTTCCGCCAGGTTCGCTGAGAGATCTACGGAAAATGATCTGGAGGCCTCTTTTCTTGATTGTCCCAGTGATGGGGCACAGCCGATACCTTTCTAGATGCCCAGGAGAAAAGCTAATTCATGACTCTAGCTCTCTGCTGGGACTGGGCAAGGTGGCTGCCCGTTCGCTCCCGTATGTTGCTGCGTATGTGGGCTTAACTATTTTATGGTTATTTAAGTGGTCCCCTGTTGCTACCCGCCTTTTTAATCCTTTTTTAAAAATTTTTTATTTTATTTATTTATTATTTATATATTTTTAAGATTTTATTTATTTGACAGAGAGAAACATGGAGAGAGGGAGCACAAGCAGAGGGAATGGTAGTGGGAGAAGCAGGCCTCCTGCCGAGCAGGGAGCCCGATGTGGGGCTCGATCCTGGGACCCTGGGATCATGACCTGAGCCAAAGGCAGATGCTTAACGACTAAGCCACCCAGGCGCCCCAATCCTTTTTTTTTTTTTTTGCAGGAAAGGGGTGGCTATTACAAACAGTGTTGTGTGTAAATATCCATGTTCTTGTGCGTGTTCTGTGACCTCTCTGTGCGGTGATTAAATTTTTACTGTTTCTCTCTTGTTTGTTAATGTAAATAGGTTTCTGTCCTTTAAAATAGAGAGAGTACCATTTTGCCCCTTATCCCAAAGGTTCTGATGTGGGCTTTTATTAGTCTTTTCTGAATGTTTTGCAGTTTGGATTTTTTTGTAATTGAAATTCAGTTAGTAACATATAGTTTATTATTAGTTTCAGAGGTAGAATTCGGGGATACCTCAGTCTTATATAACACCCAGTGCCCTCTTCCATGTCCATCACCCAGTTACCCCAACCTCCCACCCCACCTCCCCTCCAGCACCCCTTAGTTTGTTTCCTATGATTAAGAGTCTCTTGGGGCACCTGGGTGGCTCAGTTGGTTAAAGCCTCTGCCTTTGGCTCAGGTCACGATCAGGGTCCTGGGATTGAGCCCCGCCTTGGGCTCTCTGCTGAGCAGAGAGCCTGCTTCCCCCTCTCTCTCTGCCTGCCTTTCTGCCTACCTGTGATCTCTCTCTCTCTGTCAAATAAATAAAATCTTAAAAAAAAAGAGTCTTTATGGTTTGTCTCCCTCTCTGACTTTTTCTTGTTTAATTTTTCCCCTCCCTTCCCCCATGATCCTCTGTTTTGTTTCTTAAATTCCACTGGCGAATGAGATCACGTGACAATTGTCTTTCTCTGATTGACTGCAGTTTGGATTTTGATTTCCTTTCCCCCCAAGTATTGTTTAAGAGACTTTAGAATTTTCTGGATGTAGGACCTTTGCCAGGAGGCTGGGTTGTTTATTTTACATTATAGGCTGAATTGTGTCCTGCCTGCCCCCCGCCCAACCTCATGTGTTGAGGTCTTAACCCACAGTAACTCTGAAGGTGACTGTGTTTGGAGACAGGGACTTTATTGAGGTAAGATAAGACAAGGTCATGTGGGTGGGCCCTAATCCAACAGGACTGGTCTCCATACAGAAAGAGATTAAGACAGACGTAGAGGGATGATCAGGTGAGGACAAGAGGGGCGAATGGGCTTCTACAAGCCAAGGGGAGAGGCCTCAGAAGAAACCAACCCTGCCAACACCTTGACCTTGGACTTCAGACCTCCAGGACTGGGGGAAAATAAGTTTCTATTGTTGAAGCACCCCCAGTCTGTGGTGCTTTGTAGACTAATCTGCCGTATGATTGTGTCTTTCCACATCACACTCAGAGAGCTATCATCTGTGCCCCGTCTCCTTGAGGGCATTTGTCAAGTCTTCCCTTGTCATCTGCTAGTACAGATTGTAGATTTTTGTGAATGTCCCACTGGTGACTGCAAGAGAGGTGTGTTGTTTTTTTAGAGTGTAGAATTCAGTCATCTCAATTTTTTAAGTTTATTTATTGATTTAAGTAATCTCTACGCCCAAGGTGGGCCTTGAACTAAACACCCTGAGACCAAGAGTCACATACATAGTCCTCCTACTGAGCCAGCCAGGGGCCCCTCAATCATCTCTATTAAAACAGCCTTCTCGATTATGTCATTTTTGTCTTCCATATCATTACTCATTATTTTTGTTTCTTATTTTTTCCCACTTGTCCTGGGAAGTAATTAGCCCGAAGGCTAAGAGACAAGCATCTGACTTCAAAACTTCCAGGGTATGGGAGTATGAGCCGAATAAGATAACTGCTGTGGGAAACCCTCGTTCAGAGAGGAAGGGGATGAGCGTGGCCTGGGATCCCTGGGCAGCTCCCGCTGGGCAGGAGTGACAAGTGTCCTTGCTCTGGCAAAGGACTGAGCTCCTCCATTCCCCAATATGGCGGCCTTTGTGCAGCTCGGTTTCCCTTCCCCCACCCACCCAGTCTCTGCTCTGCTGGTCAGAGGCTTCTGCCTGCCTTCTCCACCTGCCGTCCCAGTCGGCTTCAGAAATCCACAGCTCTCTGGGGGAAAGAGGGAGGGCGCGGGGCTCTGTTCTCTGCCCCCCCTCTCTCTGGGATCCTGGCTCTGGAGGCTCTCAGTTTTGCGGTTGCGGTTTACAAGATGGTCAAAAGCTCTTTTGCTTTCTCTGCGGCCCTCTGCCCAGGCCGTTTACCCAGCTTCCCGCCCCACTCCCAAGTGAGCAGATGGCCAGAGGGAACGTCTACTCTGGAAGGTGGTTCCCCTTCTCCAGGACTGGGCCCCCTCGAATGTAGTTCCGTTGGTGGCACCGAATGCCTGCAGACTGCTTTCCTGTTGGGGTTTGTGTCGGCTGCTCATCGTACGTGACTGTCCCCATCGACCCCCTTTTCGAGCACCCTCTGTTTTTTGAGCCGAGTCTTATGGGATTCTGCAGCCCCTGGGCTTGGCCCACATCAGCTTGGCGTTCATCTTTCTGGGGGTCTGTTAGGGGAGTTAGTCTCGTTCCCTGCCTTCCAACTTCCCAAGCGTTACCACCCCATCTTAACTGGGAGTTCTGTCCCTGAGGAGTTATGCCTTGAAAAGCAACCCCTTTGTGTCACTGGGTTGGACTTTGGAAGAAAGTGCAAGAGGTTCCTTCTTTTTTTCTTTCTTTCTTTCTTTCTTTCTTTCTTTCTTTCTTTCTTTCTTTCTTTCTTTCTTTCTTTCTTTCTTTTTCTTTCTTTCTTTTTCTTTCTTTTCCTCTCCCTCCCTCCCTCCCTCCCTTCCTTCCTTCCTAGATTTGTATTTATTTATTTTTGAGAAAGAGAGAGGAAGAAATGAGCAGGGGGTGGGGTGTGGAGGGGTAGGGGGAGAAGCAGACTCCACGCTGAGCAGGGAGCCCAAGGCAGGACTCAATCCCCACAAGCCAAAGGAAGGTGCTTAACGGACTGAGCCATCCAGGCGCCCTGGAAGTCGTTCTTTCCTATATAATCTCCATCTCCCCGTCAGCTTCTGTGGGAGCGATTACCACCTTGGTCTACAGATGAAGAAACTGAACCCCAGAGAGGTCACCTGATCCGCCCAAGTTCAGTGCACCAGACGTGGGAAGTGGCCGCGAGTCTGTCTGCCCTCCCCCCTCTTTCTGGGTCGCTTGTCAGCGCCGTGAATCATCGGTTCACCAACCCAGCAGCACGCAGAGCTGCCTTCCTGGCCACAGCACTTAGAGAAGACAGAACAGAAGAAGCAGGCACGAGAAGGCCATTTGCAGCCCAGCGAGGGCTGTGTACGTGTGGACTCCTGCATAGCATTTGGCCTGATGGTTAAGGCTGGGCGACGGCCAGGCTTCGTGGTCACAGCCACCTGATCTGAGGGCTGATTCTGCCCTGGGCTGGCCACGTGACCCTGTCGAGCTTCCGAGGGGCAATGCCAGTAATGCCGCACACATTGTCGGGGCTCACGCGGTCAGAACCCCTAGCGCATACCCGCCGCCCCCCAGCTCCTGTCCCCTCGGATGGTCCTCTGGCCTCAAAGGCAGTGGCTTTCGAACTAGGGGCGTGCGCTTGTTAAAACACAAATGGTGGCGCCCCACCCCTGGAGTTTGGAGTCCGAAGGTCTGGGGCAGGGCCTGGGAATCTGCATTCCCGCCAGTTCCCAGGGGCGGCCGTGGCCGCCGCTGCTGGTCCGGGAGCCCCAAGCTGACAAACAAAATCCCACAAGGTCCCACAGGCTCCGGGGCCCAGGAGATGAATGGCAGTCGCAGACAGTTCTGGGCAGGCCCCCCACGAGCCTTGGCAGGTCTTAGAGGAAACTGGGGTTACCTTCCAGCTCTACCTCCCAACATGGGGACGGCAGCGGGTCAGCCGCCCTGCCTCTTCTCTCCCTGCCCTCACCCCTGCCCTGGTGACATAACAGAGACACGGTCTGTGTTCTCCCCTTTTGGCCCCGCCGACCAAGGGCTCCTGGAGGGAGGGTCTAGGTTTGAATCAAGGCCAGCAGTGCCAAATGAATGAATGAATGAAGTGAGGTTTCCCTCCAAAAGTCAGCTCAAAGTGCCTTTCTCCCAGTAAGCGGTTTGGTTTTAAGCCCCTTGCTCGTGTCTAAGAAAGAGAACCTTAACCACATTCCCCCCTTGAAATGATGACCTTCAGGTTGGCCCAGGGAAGCAGGTGAGTTGGAGGTTATGGGCCCCATTCCATAGATGAAGACACTGGCCTTCAGGGCTCCCGGTGGGGCCCCTCCCGGCGCCCCTCTTCCAGCCTGGATGGCGGTGTTGCCAGAGATGACTGATGTCAGGGATGCTGGGCTCCATCAAGGGCACCGAGGCGGGGCGGAGAGGGGACGCTGCTCCTGGAAGGACGGTGAGTTCAGTTTTGATGTATCGCGTCTCGAGATGTGACTCCTCTGAAGGACGTCGACGGGGCACCTGGGAACGGGGAGGTCAACAGAGCCAGCTGGGCTGGTGACAGGGACTCGATGGCTGTGACTGTCCCGGGCGTGGTGATGGTGACCAGAAGAAATGAAAGGCCCAGAAAGTGCCCCAGAGCCCAGCAACAGTCCAGGAGTGGCCCAGAGCAGTGGGGCCAGGGGAGAGGCCCTGGGGAGGGAGGGTGTCGTAGCATCAGACCCCGCAGGCGGCCCAGAGGAAAAGGGCGGATGTTCCTATGATGTGGACCTCGGGGGGCGGGGGGTGGGGGAGAGGCCAGAGGGATGAGGGGGAGACAGCAAGTGTCCACCCCTCTCGTGGGAAGTTCGAATGCAAAAGGGAGGCAAGGGATGGTCAGGAGCCAGAGGGCGAGGGGGAAGGCTTTTGTTTTTGTTTTCGCTTTTTTAGTGATTCAACAATTCTATACGTTATACCGTGCTCATCACGAGAAGTGTATTCTTCATCTCCATCCTCTGTTTCCTCCACCCCACCTGCCTGCCCTCCGGGGACCAGCAGTGTGTCCTTTAGAGCTAAGAGTCTCTTTCTGGGTTCATCTCTCTCTCTTTCCTTTGCTCATTTGTTTAATTTCTTGAATTCCACACATGAATGAAATCATCCGGTATTTGTCTTTCTCTGACTGGCTTATTTTACTTGGCGAAATACTCTCCAGCTCCATCCATGTTGCTGCAAACGACAAGAACTCATTCTTTTTTACAGCTGAGTAATATTCCAGTCTAGATCTAAACCACGTCTTCTTTAGCTATTTGTCTATCGATGGACACTTGGGCTGCTTCCGTACCTTGGTTATTGTAAATAATGCTGCAGTAAACATCGGGGTGCATGTCTCTCTTTGATTGAGTGTTTTTTGTATTCTTCGGGTAAATACCCAGCAGTGCAATTGCTGGATCATAGGGTAGTTCTATTTTTAGTTTTTTGAGGCACCTCCGTACTGTTTTCCACAGTGGCGGCCCCAGTTTGCCTTCCCGCCCACAGTGCGTGAGGGTTCCTTTTTCTCCACATCCTCGCCGACTCCTCTTGTTTTCTGTATTTTTGATTTTAGCCACTGTGACAGGTGTGAGCTGATAGCTCATTACAGTTTTGATTTGCATTTCCCCGATGATGGGTGATGTGGGGCATCTTTTCACGTGTCTGTTGGCCATGTGGATGTCTTCTTTGGAAAAACGTCTCTTCATACCTTCTGCACACTTTTAAATGGGATCATTTGGATTTGGGATGTTGAGTTGTGTCAGTTCTTTATATATGATGCATACTAACCCTTTAGCAGTTACGTCATCTGCAGATATCTTCTCCCATCCAATAGGCTGCCTCTTGGTTTGTTGGTTGGTTCCTTCACTGTGCAGGAGTTTTTATTCTGATGTAGTTCCAGCAAGGCTTTTTTTTTTTTTTTTTTCCTCCATTTGTTTTGTTTGAGGGTTGGGAGGCCTTGAGTCAGCAACCCATCTCATTCACTTAGACACAAAGGGGATTCATTGGCTAGTACCATTTGTGGAAGATTCCAAGCGGTAGGGGAGGGAAAACTTGCTGCTCCCCTCAGGTTCCGTGGCTGGCCTGAGACTCAGCTGACATGCAACAGATTAGTCGGAGAGAAGCATACAGGTTTCTAGAATGTTCTAGAATGAAGGCATACACAGGACACTTCAGAAGGAAAAAAGATCGAAGAAGCCTTCAGGTCCCAAAGCAAAGAACAACACCTCGTAGGGATATGACAAGACCAAGGGGCTTGGCGGGGCCAATAGACTGTGGGACAGTGACCAGGAAGTGTCCAAGGGAGACTTGAGGCTTGTTTTAGCAGGTTTGTTTGTACAGGTCTGATTTGGTGCCAAACCCCCGGGCTCTGGTGATACGAATGTTCTCTTCTTGGCACAGGGAGAGCACCTTTCTCCTGGGAAACGCGAATGACCGGCTTTTAGGTAGAAAGGGGGAGGGTGGAGAACCCTTTCTGCAACCGCAGCTTCTCAAGTGCCTCTGAAAGAGTCAGCACTTCTGCTGCCGCCATTTTGACCTCGAACTTTCTAACTGATAAAGTTCTTCTTTCCAAGGTCTCTCTTAACTCAGGCAGAAGACTGCAGGCAAAGCAGCCGGTGACAGAACGGAAACTCCCCCTTTGAGCCATAGGGGTCCCCCTTTGAGCCAGCAAGTCCCCCAGGTGACTGAGCCCACGACAATGACCAGCCTGACCTTTACCGCCCACCTGCATGAACCCATCAACCTTTGTCCCACCTTTTCCATCTGTAAACCCGGATGTCTTTCCGGCTCTTTGGGGACAGTGTTTGGGGTGGCAGGGCGCTGTCTTCCTGGCATCTGCCTCACTGACACAAGCTCCTTTCCTGTGTCACCGACAACCATCTCCCGGCCTCAGGATCTTGTTGGTTGTATCCGGTCGGTCTGGGGCCCCGGAGTCAGGGAGACCTCCTTGGCTTTCCTCCCACCAGGTGCCATAATCTTTCCTGGGGTCCAGCTTCTTCTGTGTCATCAGAAGGACACCTCCCAGGGCTTCTGGGTTCCGTCTGTGACCTTGTCCGCCCCTGGCAAACACTAACGCCATGTCCGCAGCTCCCCTCTGCGAAGCCTGGGCCTGACTGGCCTTCAGCTGCGGTGTGGGCAGAGGTTTCCCCAGGCCCAGGGTGCTTTGGGGGGGCCCTGAGGCCGGTAGCCTGTTTGTGCCTCTGGGCCAATGCACCCATGATTTGGACCCCCCATCAGGGTGCTGCTTGGAACAGCGTCTCCCCCTGGGAAGGCCCTGCAGGCCCAGGAAACTGAACAACTGTGAGGGTCTGGGGCAGGGGGACCCTCAGACTGGGTGGGGGCCACAGTGCCCTCTGTCCTGGGCCTCCCTGCTGACCGCCCAGAGGACACTTTATTCTTCTGGGCGTTTCGCCCCTGCCCTGCAGGCCCTACTCTGCTCACCTCCCCTGCCAGGCTCCCCAGGGGAGCAGAGAGGGCCTCTGCCCCCCCCCCCCCATGGGCTCAGGCTCAGCCCTGGGAACGCCCTGGCAGGGGACCGGCCTGGCCTCCCCGTCTTGGGACTTCCGTTCTTTCCATTGTTTGGCCTTTGTTTGCCCCCAGTTTCCTAGGAAATTTGCTTTGGGGGAGATTCCAGCTGGTCCCAGCTGAGCCTAGAGGACAGCCCTTGGCATCGTCGGTGGGCCTCCCTCTGGCCTGGCAGCCTGGGGCCTGGGAGCATCCCCGGAGGCTGGGTGGGGCCCTGGCCCGGTCTGAGCACAGGGAAGCCAGGAGGGGTACAGGGATCAGAGAGTGCAGCAGAAGAGTGAGTGAGGGAGAGACGGGGCGGGAAGAAATGCTGGAGAGGAGGCCCAGAGGCCCAGAGATGGGGCGGAGAGCGAGAGATGCACGGGGAGAGGTCCGACGGCAGGCCCTGGGGGAAGGAGCCCCAGAGACTGACTCTGGCTTCCAGGTACCAGCCTTTGCTGTTTGGGCCAGACACTGAAGACCCCTGGGTGCCTCCTCTGGTCCCCAGAACCCAGAGGGAAGAGGGGGTGACAGCCGTAGCTTGGGCCTCAAGCCTCATGGGACGGACCCACGTGGGAGCCATGCTCCCGGGGCACGGCCAACTGATGGGAGCAGGAGCCCCTCCTACCAGACGGCGCCAGACCTCCCACCACAAGGGCTGTGACCCCCTCACTCCTGGGCATCGACCACGGGTTCCAGGGCTCCCTCGGTGTGACCGGATGCTCAGCGCTGCTGGGGGCGGGGCTGCGGTCAGACCAGGCGGTCAGTCGGTCCCCTCCCAGGTACTGTGATAGGCCGACTGGACTCACTCATTCATTCAGCAAACGCTCGCTGAGTCCCCTCCAAGCTCAGGGAGGGCTCCGTGCCGCCCGAGGCTCAGGGGTTAGGGAGGGGCACAGGCGATCCAGCGGACAGGGGCAGGGTGGTGTGTCCACAGAAGACCAGAGCAGGCGTCTGTCCCAGCAAGGCATGCTGGGGAAAGCTTCTGGGGAGAAAGCAGAGGAAAGGTGGCTGGAAAATGTGTTCCAGGGGGCGACTGGGGGCTCAGTCGGTGAAGCGACTGAGGACTCCTGATTTAGGCTCAGGACATGATCTCAAAGGTTGTGGGATCCAGTCCTGCATCGGGCCCCACACCGAGCATGGAGTCCGCTTGTCCCTCTCCCTCTGCTCCTCCCCTGCAAGTTTGTGCTCTCTCTCCCTCTCTCTCCCTCCCTCTCTCCCAAATAAATAAATAAAGTCTTTAAAAAAAAATGTGTTCCAGCCTTGGGCTACATGGTGTGAAAGGGGCAAGGAAACCTATTCCCCCCATAGGAAGCTAGGATCCCCGCAAGGCACTGGGGTCCTGCTGCAGGATTTCTCTGCCCTTAGTGCCCGTGGTTCTTGGTCACGCCACTTCGAAGAATGAAGAGGTCGCCCAGACGAAGAGTGGTGGGCAGCAAGGCGAAGTTTACTGAGTGATAGTATAAAGCTCCCGGAGAGGTGGGGCCCTGAGAGGGTTGCCCCCGGAGTTTCTAAGTTTAGGGGGTTTTGTGAGCTCTCTTGCCAAACTTTCTTAAGGAACCAGGCTGTGCTGAGTTGTGCCAATCAGGGCTCTGGTCGCATATCTGTCTGCCTAGTAGGTTCCTGTCCAAGTGCTGATGGTCTTTTGTGGCTGACATCTGGGGGCTTAGGTCCTAACTGCTCCTTGCCGGTGATATTGACCAGTGCTTTGTGGTTAATTGTCTTATTCTAGGATGTCTTGCAGAAGTCACTTCTGCAGAGACTGCAAAGCAGAAGGTCATTCCGGGTCCCGTCTAAGCTGCAGAACAGGATGTCAGTGCCGTTTGATCTTTGCTGTCCTGACTCTGTCTTTTTGTGTTGGGGACCCTGGCTCTGACTACCTGACCGTCCAGCTGCCTCACAACAGTCCCGGGTTAGCGATGGCCCAGGATCCTAGCTCCTGGCAGGAGCAAGTGCAAACCCTCTTAGGGAGGAGGCATCCCTGGTTTGGGCCATCTGCATTTCCAGATTAAGTTCAACAACATATGAGTTTGCAAAACACACACACACACACACACACACACACACACACACACAAGTGCACATGGAAATAAGCCATTATGAGTGAGTCAGCTGAAGTACAATATGCTGGAAATACAGACCTAACTCCCCACCCCTACCGAGGACTATAGAAAGCGGACATGGGCTACAGAATATAAAACAACCAAGTTCCAAATATTTAGAAATGTAAAAGATGAAATTAATTAGTGATCAGGACATAAGACGCCATCTGCAACGGTCAGGGTGGTTGAAAATTAAACCACATGGAACCTGCAGATATTAAAAACACAATTTTAAAAATAAAATTCTCAGCGGAGAGGGGCTTCGTCGACCGCTGGGACAGATGAAGGACCGGCCGGGAGTGAGCGATAAAGGAACCCTGCTCGTCAGGCAGCTCAGAGGGGCAAGGAGATGGAAAGTGTGAAAGGGGCTAAGGGACCCCGCATAGAACAAGAAGGGACCGTGGAGCCTGATCCCAGAAGGCAGGCTTGGAGGACACGTGGCAAATGAGATTATGGACGAGAATTTTCCAGAAATGGTGCAAGTCATAAATCTACAAATAGAAGATTCACAACACACACTGAGCAGAGTAACTTAAAATAACCTAAATCTAGATGCGTTTTCACCAAGCCGAGCGGGCCGGACCCCTGCTCCGGGCTCCTGTGGCCTGTGCAGCTCCCTCGGTCACAGCCAGCTCCCCTATCTCCAAGCCTGGCAGCGTGCAAGCGCAGGGACTTTCGGGGGCCGCTCTGGGGGGCCTGACCCTGACCCTAAGCCTTTCCAGGGAGTTGAAAGTGACTCCTTCCAGTCCGAGGTCTTAGGTCAGCTGGGCCGGGGCGCGGGGCGCGGGGCGCGGGGAAAGGAATATTCATGGTCTCTTCCCACAGGGCCCCACCCTCCTCTGCAGGACCTCGGGCACCACCTCCCTTTTCAAAGCAGAAATTGGCTCGGTGGCCGCCCTGCAGCGTGTTCTGGGTGCGGGGGAGGCTCCTGGCTCGACGCCTTGGTCCTCGGCTTCCTTAGTGGGTCCCTCCAAGTGCTGCTCTTATGATCGGACGGGAGCTCCTGGCCAAGCTCCGGTGCCCTGTCACAGAGGGCACGTGTCTGCACAGTCGTGGTCTCGAGGTCCCCCATGTGGAGGCTGGGATGAGGCGGAGAGCGATGAGTGTCCCGGGTGCCCCTGTTCCTTCCCGTGCACCATGCAGCCCGTCCTCTCCCTTTGGAACCACAGTGTCCCCAGCACGTCCTGTCACCCTGGGTGGTCTCTCCAGTGCCGGGCTGCCTCTGCCAAGGGCTGGGCACAGACCCAACTGGGCCTCCTGTGGGTCGGCGAGGGAAAGCCCGCAGCCGGCCACTGACCGATGGCCCCAGCCTGGCGCCGGGAGAGCCCATCCATCATCACTGTAAACTGTAATCTCATGAGCTCTGCGCTCCCATCGGCCAGAGCGTGGGCTCCTGCCCCTCATTTATGGCTCTTGGCCACAGAGCATCCGTGGGGGGCTGGCAGGGCTCCAGGGCCTTCTGAGCATCTGTTCATCCAACAAATGAGTCTCCAGAAGGAGAAACCATGAGCACACATGGGGAGGGAGCCTGACAACCAGCTCGCTTTGCCTCTTGCCGCAGCCTTGAAGGTGGGATCGGACAGTGGTCTCGGTCATGGGTTCAGGCGCCAGGCCCCCAGGGCTCAGTGAGAAAGCCGAGGGCCAGGCTCTTCTTAACCCTACGTTTGTGCAGCTGGGCCTTGGCAAGAAGGAGTGAGACCAAGCCCCACCATGGCCGACGTCTCACTTTAGGAAATTCCTCCCATGACGTAGAGGCTCCCCAGGCCCCCAGAACAGAGGGCGAGGCCAGGATGAGTGGAGAGCTGGGGGCCCGCCGGCCACACCCACCAGCGCCCCAGTGCGGCCCTCTGGGGACCCCACCGGTCTCCCACCGAAGGGCAGAAAGAAGCCGCCCCTGGGGCATATCTGACTTTCTCTCCCACTGCCCCGGCCCCAGCTGCTTTGACCTTCTATTTGAAACAAAACAAAACAATCAGGAGATAGGAATGTCCCCTAATCGACTTAAAAAATGGTTCCTCGGGAAAGGACAGAGGACAGCACAGACAAGGTGCATCAATCATTCGGGAACCAAGAGAGGACTTTAGGTTGTCCCCTGAATCACAGACATATGTGGGAGGGGGTGACCGGTATCCCCCCGTGTACTCCCTTGGGCAGCACCGAGAGGCCGCCTCCCTGGACTTGAACTGTCCCCGGGTCTCCTTCTAGGGGGCAGGGGGAGAGAAGAGGGGCGGAAATGCCAGGGCCCTCCGGTCCGTCCAAGCCGAAGGAGGAAGACCAGGCAAGGGGCTGGAGACCATTGCGGACTCCCCAGCACCCACCCCGCAGTCTTCCCCACCTTGGGCGTACCCCAGGGTAGGACCACCCAGCTCTTCATCCTCTATGACTATGGGCCACTCAGAGCCTCGGCCTCTTCATCAGAAAACCAGGAAGAAGGCTCATCCTTCCCTTCCGGACTCAGGGTGCAGCACTGGTTACCAGGGGCCTGTCTAGGGGGGCCCTGTGGGGGTGGGCAGGGCCACCCGCCAGCCACAGGGGTCTGTGGTTCTGCCACCCACAGCTTCCCTCCGTCGGCCCTCCCAGGACCCGTCAGGCTCTCTGTCTGCACTGCTTTGGTCCTAACCAGATTATCTGGGCATCGGACTCCAGGTCTGGCCGGTTCCCTGGTTCCCTCGCTGCTCCTCCCCTCTCCGAATGGATAAGACCGGCAGATTAAATACCAATTATGTCTCTATGACCCATGGCTGGGTTTTCCTGGCCTGAGGTGGGTTTTTTCCAAATGAGAGGAAGAAACCAAAGAGGCAGACTCTTGTCATTTCCAAAGTGCCTCCGGTGTGCTGGGGGATGGTGTCTGGGAAGACTCATCCCACAAGCCCTGTCCACGCCTCCTCCAGGAAACCCCGGGATTGTCTCCGCTTTAGCCCCGGGGGGGGGGGGGGCCCTGCTCCACGGACTCTGCCTCCCGCTCTCTTAGCCAAGGCCATGCCCTGGGGTCACCAGCCTCTTTCTGGAGGCACGGTGCTCTCAGAACTGGAACCTCACCCCAGAAGGCCAGGCTCGTCACCACCATTCTCCTTCA
>CM053611.1:104111399-104141845 GCA_028646535.1 Procyon lotor
CACGCCTCCTCCAGGAAACCCCGGGATTGTCTCCGCTTTAGCCCCGGGGGGGGGGGGGGCCCTGCTCCACGGACTCTGCCTCCCGCTCTCTTAGCCAAGGCCATGCCCTGGGGTCACCAGCCTCTTTCTGGAGGCACGGTGCTCTCAGAACTGGAACCTCACCCCAGAAGGCCAGGCTCGTCACCACCATTCTCCTTCACGACCACCTCGGAGCTGCTGGGCACGAGCCGTGCGCCTTGGGCATGTCCCCCCGCTCCTGAGCCTCAGTCTTCTCCCCTGCAGAATGGGGCTGCAGTGGGCGGCAGGCAGGCTGAGCTATTACAGGAAGGGGGTGGATGGCCCCAGCCGGTCCCAGCCGCACGGCACAGGCTCGGAGCGAAGGGGTCCGGTCTCCGTGGTGCCAGCCGCCCAGCCCCTGCTTGTCACTGTGCCCCTTCAGTTTTAAGCAAATTTTTAAGAAGACTCGTGATTGTTGAGGTAAGAATAAGAAAAGGTAAGGGTTCGAAAACTAACAATAGCGACAGGAACACAAGCCTTTAATAAATGGTGTTGACTCAGGGGGTAGCCATAGGGGCATGAGAGGATTTAGACAGCATCCCCCACACCGTATGTAAAAACGACTTCCGGGTGGATTGCGAATCCAACAACGAGAAAGGTAAAATAATGAACCTTCTAGAAGAAACCCTGAGTGCCTTCATTACTTGGGTTATACAGAGACATCTGAAAAGGACACAAAAAGCATCCACGTAAAGGAAATGATCGATAAATTGGGCTAGGTTAAATTTAAGAATTCCTGTTCCAGAAGAGAGAGAAAAAAGGTCACCCACAGAGTGAGAAAAGACGTCTGCTGCAGCAGAAACGTACGGCGAAGGATTGCATCTCAAATCTATGGGGAAGTCCTACGAGGCAACGTGATGAAACAGGGGGAGAAGGAAACCGATGACCTCACCGAAGGGGATCCGGATGTGGCAGCACAGAGAAGAGCAAATGTGTTAGTAAGCAAGGAAGTGAGAATTAAAAGTACAAGGCCAGGTCACAGCACCGGGTACCCCCCAGCAGGGTTCCAGGGAAAAGGCAGCTAAATGTGCACTGACTGCTTTGGAAAATCTTTTGGAGTCACCCACCAAAGACACACCCATTGGCCTAGAGCATCCGACTCCCAGATACGTACAGCAGGAATCACACTGATGTTTGCCCTGGATCTTGGACCTGATCGTTCATTGCAGCTCCACGCATAATAACCCCAAATCAGAAACCTCCAAAAGTCTCTCAACCAGAGAATGGGTCCACAGATTGGGGTGTGTTCACACCTCAGAGCCCTGGACAACAGTGAGAAGCAGCAACCCACGGTGACCCAGCACCAGCAGGGACGGAGCTCGCCGACATCAGAGTGAGTGAGAAAAGCCAGGTGCACAGAAAGTGCAAAGCAGACAATGCTGATGGGGGTTCGAGAGGACCCCATGGGGAGCGGGACTTGAGGGGGAGCTCGGGGGGGGGGGGAGGCGGCTTCCAGTGCTGCTCATAGAGGGGGTTGTTTGTGAAAATTCATCCTATGGGTATGTCTGTGGAATTCTGCAGTTCAAAAAGTTCCTTGAAAAAAGTCACTGCAATGATTTGAAAAACAACTCCAGTTCCTGTCCCCGGGGCACAGCTGATGAGGTCGACAGGCTTTTCCTAAGTGCACCTGTACCCATTTTAGGCTGCGTGATAAGCCTTACTTAGATCGTGGTTCCCGATCCTTCATTCCTACTAAATTGGAAAATCCCATAGGCTCTTGGGGTTGACTCAGGGCCTGTGATGATCAGTTTCCTATCAGTTTCAGGGCCGTCCTTGGCAGGACCATATAGTCCCAGGAATTCAATGAAACACGAATCCACATGCCCCCGCTGAGAAGGGATTCTGTAGATGTGATTGATGCCAGCGATCAGTGGACTTTATGTAGACACGATCTTGGATGAGGTGGGGGGTCTTGATCCCATCAACTGAAAGGTCTTCAGAGCCAAAGGGAGCTTCCGGGAGGAAGAAGAAACCAGCTGCAGACAGCAGTGTCGGCTCCTGACCACGAATGAGGTCCCTGCTCGCCCTTCCTGGGGGCCTGCCCTATGCATTCCAGACCATGACTCACACAGGGTCCTCTGGGTGTTCAGGTCACGTCTGGGCTCCAACGCTGGGGACGGATCCCTGGGAGACGGCGTGCAGTGTGGCCCTAGGCACTACACCGACTGCACATCACCCTTCTGACCTGGGGGTGTTTCAGGCCCCCAGAGTCCTGAGCCTTTCCAGTGGCGTTTGACTTTGGAGAGGGTTTCTTCAAGCTCAGCCACAACATTTATTTTTTAATTTAATTCAATTATAAGAGAAAGAGAGTGAGCACAAGCAGAGGTGTGAGGGGCAGAAGGAGAGGGAGCAGCAGACCCCCCCCCCGGCTGAGCAGAGAGCCCGATGTGGGGCTCGATCCTGGGACCCTGAGATCATGACCTGAGCTGAAGGCAGACGCTTAACCGACTGAGCCCCCTGGGCGTCCCTCTGCCACAACATTCAGATATAGCTAATAATTTGCGTCGCTGATGTAATCCTCGGCCTGGTAAACAAGGGAAAGAGTATCAATCTCTCAGGGGAGCCAGATGGCCGGGGAGCCTCCAGGGTCCCGACTGCATGGCTGTGGGATTGTGGGCAAGTCACCCCACTCCATCTGGGAATCCAGATAAAAGTGCCCACCTCCAACACTCACGGATCACACGAGTGTGGAAGTAAGAGGCGCTTCAAGCCGGGCGTGACACGCAGGAGGGGGCGTCTTTGTAAATGCTAGCTGAAATTGGTCTTATTTTGGTTTTACTGGAGCAGATTGGGAGAGAGCCCGCTGCCCGCGGCTGGGGTGTTTGCACCACACTTCTCTCTTCTAGAAATTCCCACAGCTTGTCTTTACAGGAAAATTGTGACATTTGGCCACAAAACACATTCAGGCAAAACACTAAGAAATGTCACGTTTGCAAGTCATTTAAAATTGGGGAAATGGCTTTTACTGGAATTAACAGTGTCAGGAAGGGGAGAAAAAAAAAGGATCACATCCGGTGTTTCCAGAGTTCCCGTGCAAGGCTTACACCTGATTGTGGAAAATAGGGGGGCATTTCAGCATGCTGGACAGACACATCATTGTTGGCCACAGTTTGGTTTGCTTCTTATCTTTCTTTCCCCATCTCCCTCCCCACCAAAGCAAGGAAAGGAGGGCTCTAGAGCCCCCACAGATCTCTGTGTGTAATGGAAAAACGCAAAGACCTTCATGCACAACCTCTCATTCCAACTGTATTTGGTGCTCCCTCAAGACTGAGGTCAATGTGACTTTTCTTCTGTTGAAACAAAGGTGGTAGTTCGGACACACAGGCACACACACACACACACACACACACACACACACGCACATGCACACACCCCGAGCCTGGGTTCTTGGTGACACACAGAAGCCCTCAAACACTTCTCCGTCATCTACAAACACTCAGAGGTTGAGAGCCGAGGTGCCAGTGGTTTCATCCAAAAGACAAAAGTGTCTACTGGTCCCCTCCTGTGGTCTTCCTCGCCACTCCACTCGGTACGGAGCTGACATTCTGTGACCTCCAGCCACGTCTCTGGATTAAGGAATTCTGCCAGCTGCGTGTCATACTTTCTGAACATGACACCTGGCAGGGGTGTACTCGTGTCTTGGGGCCCCTGTGACAAAGCACCGCGGGCGGGGCACGTAAGAAACAGAAATTCATCCTCCCCCGGCTCCGGAGGCCCGAAGTCCAAGACCAAGGTTGGCTTCTTCTAGGGCCTCCTCTCTCGTTGGCTTATAGACGGCTGTCTTCTCCCTGATCTTTGCGTGCGTCTGAAAACCGTATGTCCAAATACAATCACGCTTGGAGGTACCAGGGGTTAGGATTTCAACTTCTGAATTTGGGTGGGGTCACAACGGAGCCCCAACGTTTTCCTATCTTCTCAGATCGGTTTCTTTTTTCTTGTTGGAAGGAAGGAAGCGTGGCATGGCGTCTTTCTATAGTTTGGACATCTCTGCCTTTGGCATCAAAATTAATCAATTTTATAGTAAAAACAAATAAATTTTTTTTTTTTTTGGCTTGTTCCAGAAATAACACTATGCTACAGGTTTATGGGGAGAAGCCATGGAGACGTCTTTGAAAGCTGCCACCTCTCCTGCCCCAACTGGCAAAGTTGCATCCATACTGCGCTGCAGGCAGGATCCGATAAAATCAGTGTCTCCTCCCCATTGTCATCCTTCCATTTCCTTCCTCTTCCAGCTGCTCTGGGGAAGCATCACACCTGCGGGTTTGTTGCCCAGGGCACGCGGTTCACTGTCTGGTTTTCCATCCTTTCCCTGCTCCTGTGTTCGTGCTCACCAGGGCATTCAGAGTTCTAGAATCCCTAGGTCTCATTGCATCCCCACATTTACGCCTGAGGGAGTCACTTTGAGCCACGGATTCGGGCTCCGAGTTGGAGGGATACAATGCAATACTATAGTAATAAAGAAAATGCAAATTTAAGACATGTAAACTCTAACAGGCAAATGATATGCAAATGCATCCGGCCGGGGTGAACCGGCCAGGACAGTCTTGGGGCTCACGTGCTACCTTGAGGACAATGATTACTAAGAGCACAGGGAGATGTCTGCGAATTATCGTTATCAACCTTGCATCACGCACTGGTGAATTTATGTCCTAAATGTTTGTTGCTTTTTTTCTCTACCAGGGCGAACTCCCTAGGGGACCCCTGGATAGGCAATCAGGGATCTGCCCAACTTGGAGAAACGCCTTGCTCTGGGGGCGGGGAGATGAGATCCGCTGCGTTTTCTCCGCCTTCCGAGCCTCCTGATCTTGCAAGAAGGCACGCGGCCCTGGCCAAAAGTTTGCAAAGATGAAGCAGGGGTGCATCGGGGCCAGCCAGGCCTTGGCACCCAGAGACGGGGGCTCTGAGCGGGGCTCCCCCATTTACTAGCTGTCCCCTCCCATGTGGTCTGACAGCCTTGGTTCCTTCACCTGGGACTTGAGGGTCCCAACGTCTCATGGGGTTTCCAAGTCCCTGCACAGAGCAGATGCTCAGGCAGTGTGCCCCCTGCCGCTGGAGGGCACCCACCACTCACTTGCCCGGAACCCTCCCCCTTCTTCCCAGAGCACCCCAGCTGTGCCCTTCCCATGAGAGCCCCGGTTCTTCTTGGAAGATTTTATTTCCTTATATGACAGAGAGAAGCAGAGCACGAGTGGGGGGAGGGGCAGAGGGGGAAGGAGACGCAGACTCCCTGCTGGGCACAGAGCCCTAATGCGGTCTCCATCCCAGGACCCCACGGTCCCAGCCTCCGCCGAAGTCGGACGCCTCACCGACCGAGACCCCCAGGCGCCCTCGGAGCCCCAGTTCTTACAGGACGCCACCCTCAGGCCGCTTTTGATTGGTCGGGGGGCGGGTCCTGACCGGAGCAAAGCCAATCAGAGCCCTTTCCTGGAGCGCGTGCCAGCCTGGAACCAGTTGGGCTGGCGCAGAGGGCGACTCCTGGCGGCGTGTCCGGGAGCTGCAGGCCGCGGGCTCCTGCTGTTCAGGGTGGGGACAGAAACTTGGGGACAAAGTGCCACCCCCGCTGGGAGCGCCTGCCTCTGGCTGTTTCTGAGGCCCCATCCCCTTCCGTCCTCTCCCAGCTTCGGATTCGCTCCCCAGCCCCTCCATGGGGTCCGGGAGGCCCCCCATGGCAGCCTCTGCTTTCATTCACCCCCCTGGGAGGCCACCCTCGGCCTCTGACCCAGTCTCCCTCCCCACAGCTTTGGTGGGTAAAGTCGGTTTCCCGGGAGATTCACCAGGTGACACGCCACTGTGCAAAGACTCCGATGCCCTCTTCCCTGTCGCCCCTGACGCCACCCCTGCCCCCGCCAGCACACACCTGCATCCCAGACCCTCTCCCCCACCACCCCAGACCCTCTTCTGTGCACAAAGCACCAAAGCCAGCCTGAGTCCCCCACGGGGACCGCCCGTGGTCCTGCAGACAGGAACCTGGCTTCTCTGTTCACCTGACGCCCAACCCTGAAGGAATTTGGGGTTCTCCATCCAGAGGGGCTATGCAGTGTTCCCATGGGCACCAGAAGCTTCTCCGATCTGTGGCCCAGCCTCCTCCCCGCCCCCATAGCCGGGGCTGACTTTCTGCTGAGCCTTGCCCGACAGGTGGCTGCGGCAGGAGGGGGCCCGGCCTGACAGCCCGTCTCACCGGAGTCCTAGGCCCCATGCCCTGGTGGCTTGGGCCCTCCCTTGGCTCCTGAAAGGCAGGGCGCAGGGTGAGGCCTCTTGGGTAATGCCCAGCCTCGCACAATGAGTGGAACACGGTGGCACGCCCTCCTCCCACCCCTGGGAAGCCCTCTTTGTTTCTGATTTTGTCTTCCATATGCCAGGGCCTTGGAGGACTCGGCAGGTGGTGCCCAGGTGGCCCGTGGCCAAGCTGGCACAGTGGGAAGAGACTCAGTTGAGATGTCTGATGGGACCAGGCCTCAGTGCCCACCTCGGGGCCGCCGGGGACCACTAACGCCGCAGCCCTGAAATGTGGCTTTGTTCTCATACAACAGCCATTGCCTCTTGCTCTCTTTCCTAAATGAGCCTCATCGACAGAGGAAGTTAGGAGTGGGATGGCCTGTGGGTCTCTGGTGAAGTCCCCAGGCTCCTAGGGGACATGTCTCTCTAAACTGCTGTCCCTAGCCACCTCCTGCCAGGCGGGCTTCTCCATCAACCTCTGGGACTAGACGCAGGTTTCTCTGGTCTAAGAGGAATTCAGGAATCTCAGCCACTGTCCCAACACTAGCACGTCCCTGTCGAGAGCTGCTGGGCATTGGGCCCCTGGGACCCGACTTTGTGACTTCATGACTCTGAATCCCCAGGCCTTCCTGGTGGTCTGTCACTAGTGTACCTCTGAGCCCTGTCCTCTGGGGACATTTCGGTCACTTAGTTCTTAAGGGGACCGCGGCCTCCCCTCCGGGCCCTCTACTCTCTGCACACCGTTCTTCCTGGGAGACCCGCCCGAGAGCCGCTCCGAGGCTCCGAGGCTGACTTGGCGGGCAGCTTGGTGACGTCCTGAAGCGTGGACCTGAGTTTGTCTGCTGCCGACCGACCAAACCACAGTCTACTCGAGTCTGGTTTCGGACCCCGTGTTGTTCCGGCTTCCACTCAGCCCACACATTACAAGAAAGTTTCTTAAACTTCCTTGACCAAGTGACTTCACACGGCCCTGAGCCAGAGGGGCATTTATGCAAAACCCACAAAACTCAAAGCTCGCGCCGCGCCGCGGGGAGTGCCCTGAGAAGGCACGCACGCGGGCATATTCTTCTGCGAAGTTTGAGGAAGTGAGACATTCCTACTGCAGTCGGTGAAGACTGCCATCTTTTTCCACGCTGACCCCCACCTGCCTCTGCAGCTCTCCCTGGGTGTGGGCATCGGGCGAGCTTTGGTGGGGGCAAAATTATTTTGACAATCCAGCTACAGAGAAGCTGAGTGTGGGGGTCTACGGTTTGGGTCGGGTGGGGTGCATTTGTGTGGTTTGCACTCACCGCTCTGTCCCCCCAGCTACGACCACCCTAATAGTGTCCTATGGTGAGAAGACGGCGGCCCCCAGGCCAGGCCCAGAAGACATACGGGTAACGGGGGAGAGATGCACGACTCCCTACAGTGTGCGATGTACGATGTTCAACAAAGCTTGAAACGTACAGAGCCACAGGCTACCTGCCAGAATATTCTGCCAAACACCAAGCAGGTCCAAGTGTATGCAGGGAACTAAGTTGTCACCAATGCCTGGTCAAAACTATCAATAATAATAACAATAATAATAATAATAATTCAATCATCCGTGCTGGAATTAGGCCAAATTAGCATTCTGTTCTGTCAATAAAAAATGATATTACAAGATGGTCATTCTACAAAGAGGCAACCAGAGACTATATAGGTTGGGAAAAAAAGGAAAAAAGTATTACAGAGGTGCATTGGGCACCTCTAGTCAAGCTATGTTAAGTTTTTTGATATTATTATTATTTCTTTACTCTTAATATTCACTTCAGTACCTAATTTGGTATTTGCCGTTTTGTATCTTTTTTTCTCAGAAAGGCATCCGGATGGTTCGCTTAGTGTAGGGCTGTCTCCCCTCCTACAGGGACGCTCCCAGTAGTCACCACGGCCTCCTTAGGGATGCCAGGGGACTTGGGGCCCTCCTGGGTGGGGGGGGGTCTCTATCCATCTCATCAAATGTCACAGGGAGGGTCTGCTCCCAGCTCACTGCCCAGGCGTTGATTTAATCCAAGATCCAGTTTGAGTCCTGCCCAGGAGTTAAAAAGCCCCAAGCAGCCCCTAAATGTCACCAGGCTTAGTTCCTTCTTGTTCTTCAACTGTTTTGCTTGATAGAACCCTGTGCTTGTTTAAGAAATGCAGTATCATTTCCTATCTCTTTGCGGATTCTTTTTTTTTTAAGATTTTATTTATTTAACAGAGATCAAGAGAGAGAGAGAGAGGGAACACAAGCAGGGGGAGTGGGAGAGGGAGAAGCAGGCTTCCTGTTGAGCAAGGAGCCCAATGCAGGGCTCTATCCTAGGACCCGGGGCCCCTGACCTGAGCCGAAGGCAGACCCTTAACTGACTGAGCCACCCAGGCGCCCCTAGAATTTGTGAATATGTCATAAAGACAAAAGGAACTTTGCAGCTATAATTAAGGTTATGAACCTTAAAATAAGGAGGGCCATTTTCCTACATTATCCAGGTAGGCCTAATCTAGTCGGAGGGCCCCTTCACAGCAGAGAACTTCCTTTGGCTGGAGGGGAAGCTGGAGGGATTCCAAGTGCTAGAAGGATTCGGGCCTGCTGTTACTGCCATGGGGGCGGCCTCCCGCTGGGCCGCGGGGAAGCAGGGACTTTGGTCCCAGAGCTGTAGTGAGCTTCCAGGAATGGGACTCCCCCACTGAGCCCGCAGCCAGGAACGCAGCCCCCGCTTCCCCCTGACTTCTGCAGGGGATCAGAAGATGCCACTTGGGCGTTAGAATTACGGGGACGCTCCGGAAGGAGGTTCTGCAGACCCGCTGGCTGTTTGCGTGTAGAAGGCGGGAGCAGCGGCGGGAGACCCCAGCAGGCCGCGGGTGCTGCCCGCATTCCTAGGGCTCCAGGGAGGGGTGTCCTGGGGGTTCCACAAGAACATCCAGAGCCTGACTTGAACCAAGCCTGGCAGTATTGGCCTAAACCGCGGCGGAGCCCTGCGTGCTGAGCAAACCCACGCCTTCCCTAAGCACGGAGCCGTGGGCAGCCGCTGGGGCACAGCCCCGAGGGACGCCGGCACCCCCAGCTGGGGTGTGTGGTGCAGACGTGGGTCCAGCTGACCAGGCCGCGGGAGAGTCAGAGGGTGCAGGGGGGAACTAGGGGTGTAGGAGACTGAGGCCACGTCTGGAGCGGGTGCCGGTGCAGAGAGAATCAGGGCTTCGGGGTGCAGCCGGGATACTCCCCCGCGCCACCCAGAAACCCCAGCGCCCGGCTGCGGTCAGGGGGGGCGGGACCGGCACAGAGGGAGGGGGAGGGAGAGCAGGCGTGTGGCCGGAGGCGGAGTCTGCCGCGGTGCCGTCGGTCCATCCATCCGTCTGTCTACGCCAGGCTGCTCTTACTTTAGGTGAGATGAATGAGCCGGGCAAGCAGGATGATAGGAACCACAAACAGAGGACAAAGGACCAAGAACAGAAGGAAGGGAGAAAGCGAGTGTGCCTTCGTCCGCGGATCACACAACTGAGCAAACATGGGCAGCTGAGCCGGCAGCCGCAGAGAGCGGCAGGGCAGCTGGGGGACGGCCGCAGGGCAGCTGGGGGAGGGCGGCAGGGGCGCCGCGTCCCTAGTGCTGGAGCAGCTGGGGTGGGACCTCTGGGTCTGACACTGGGAGGCCACAGTGACCCCAGGCCCTGCACCCGATGCCAAGGTGCCCGTGTCCTCATCTTGCCTGGGTGCCACGGTCCCCCACGGGTCCTGTGCCTTGGGAGCCGGGTGTTGGCAGGGAAAGGGCTGGGAACACCCCAGAATGGGGTGGGGGTGGCAGACATGGCCTAAAACAGTAGCACCAAGGAGCTACACGGGGAGTCTCTCTTCCTGTCATCCTGCACTCACTGGGCAAAATTCCTCCATTCAAAATATGTGCCAGGCACCGTTGTAGGCACCGCAGAAACGGGCGACCCGGAGGAAGCGGAAGCCTGCCCTCAGGAAGCTTAGGTTCTAAGGGAGCTAGGAGGACAATGCCAATGCGCTGGAAATGCACCGAGGAGGGAGTGAGGTCTGGGAAAGGGCAGAACCAGCGCAAGATGGGGATCAGAGGGCCCCTGGGAGATCAGGGTCATGGAGACGCTGACTTTAGAGCAATTCAGACATCCTTGGGGAAGGAGGCCAGAGGATAAGGTCCTGGGGCAGGAGGAAGGGGCACAGTGGGTTAGCAGGGGGAGCGCAGGCGGGAGGGGGAGGACCCTGGGCTTGTGCTCTGGGACGGGAGGGGCCGGTGAGCAGACCCCAGGCTGTGGGGACCCCCGGCTCTGGGTGCGCCTTGGGGGTGGTGCCGCTGGATTCTGGGGGGGCGGGGGTCACCTCTAACAGCCAGGTTTTCAGGCTGAGCACCTAGAAGGGGAGGAAGGGCACGAGGGGCGGGGCAGGGGTGCAGGGGTCCCTTGTGTGAGCCCGTGGGGGTGGCGGGCTGAGCCCAGAGGCCAAGAGAGCTCAGGCCGCCTCCTCTTCCTCCTGGGGGCCTGGGTCTCCGCTCCCCCGGGGAGGTGGATGCCCAGGGAAGCCCTTGCTCAGCCACACAGGCCACACCGGCCACACCGGCCACACCGACGGTTCTGTTCACTTCCCTGTACCTACTTCCCAAACGCTCTGCAAGGTGATCGAAAAATTCTGCCTTTCCAAGGAGAATTTGTTCTGCTGAAGGCTGTGAAAACAAGCCCCGCCCCCTGGCTCTCTCAGTTTCTCAGAAATATCATCTGGTCCTTACTGGCTTTGTTCCCAAGAACTACAGCACAATAAACACCTTTTTGAAAGCACCCCCTGCTTCACCCTTCAGCGCAGACCAGGCCGGTTTCCACCAGACCCACCAAGTGGGGTCAGCCCTGTTTCCCTTCATCCATAGGTCCCAAACATGTTTTGTTAGATTATTAACTAATATCCTCACGGTATATGAAGCATTCACACTGATACTGAAGCCAAACAAACACCAAGGCCCAGGATAAATGGGTCAGGAACACAAACCCAAGTCACATGTGCTGGGGGGACTGAGATGCCGCCTCCGAATACCTTTGACAGTCAGGCCGTCAAACCGGGTACAGGAAAGCCCGGACAGGGCGCCCGGGCCAGGCTGGGGGTGGGGTCCCTCCGGGCCCTTCCTTGTGAGCAAGTTCAGGGTTGGGGGAACAGCTCGACCACTTGGGCCGCACCCCTCTCCACCCGAGACGGAATGAGCCAGGCCCCAGCCTAGAGCGGGGCTAACCCGGTGTGGGGATTCCTCAGAGACACTGTTGTGGACTGAACTGTGTCCCCCTAAAATCCGTATGTCCAAGCCGTAATTCCCAGTGTGACTGTATTTGGAGATGGGCCTTGAAGGTGGTCGTTAGGGCTCAGTGAGGTTCGGCCCGGATCCCAGAGGACCCGTGCCCTTGCGAGGAGAGGAGAGGCCGCGTGCGGATAAAGAGGGGGCGGCCTTCCGTGCGCCAGGGGGACAGACCTCTCCAGACAGCACCCGTGACGGCGCCTTGATCTTGGGACTTCCTGCCTCCGACAGTGTGAGGAACTACAGACGCTCTGTGGGCGCCCAGGACTGCGTCATCTTGTCACAGCAGCTCCTCGGGCGCGGCAGGGCCGCTGTGCACGCCCTCACTGCCAACAAGGACACCCCGCCTGCCACCACCCGGGGGACACGGCCCCCAACAGCCACCAAAAACAGATCCGTCCGTGGTTACGTCACGATTCAAATGTGTACCCGCTGACGCCAGGAGCCCTGAGTTACCAGATTCGTTACGAAAGGTTTTGTAAAAAAGAAAAAAGTAGGCGACACAATCTGCTGCAAGAGTTTATTATGTTTAGTCTACAAATTGGATCTTTTAAGAAAAATTCACAAAATATTCAGTGGAAACCACATTTCTGGTTCGTCAAATTTCAAATATATTTTACTGTGCTGAACAATATATTCTAATGCTGTCTAAAACACAGCCGAATTATTTGTCTTTATTCATCTGTATACTTTCTGTAATTCTTTGAAAACCAAGATTAAGATAAAAAGTATTAACACAACTACCCAGTTACAACTGCTCTTGTCCCACACACAGAAATCTTCTCCGCGGGTCTGTCTTCTTCCCTCCTTCATTTTAAAGTCTCCACATGCTCCCTGCTTGTGAGCAAGCTCGGAGTTCTCCCCTGCCGGTTCCCATCAGTTCTAACACCACCTCGTGGAAAGATTGATTCCCTTGGCAATGCAGAAGCTTAGGTCTGTTCAAAGTACTCACGGAAAATTATTTTTTAATTTATAGATCATACAAAATAAGCATTTACAAAGGGACAGACGGCTTTCGACATTATTTTGAAATTCCCTTAATATGTGGAAATATAAATGAAGCAATCTGTCAAAGTAGACATTTTTGGTCTTTTGTTTTTATTCTTTGCTCCCTTCCGAAGGAAATGCGCGCTGTGAGTTTTGTTTCTCCAGGTCCCTGGAGCATCGGCTGCTCAGGGAGCCCTTAGACCTGGGGGCCTCCACGAGCCGACCTCCACCGCCCTCCAGGGAAGGCTCTCAGTCCTGGGGGGGGGGGGGGAGAAGCCCCGATCTCCAGCCACCCACCCCCCCCAGCTGCTGGAACTAATTCCACGAAAATCAAGCAAGGGTGTGCACGGCTCTGCCCAAGGGGGGGAGGGCGTGTGCAGGAAGAAATGCACAAGAGAAATTACAATAAAGCTTCTACTACATCAAAAATGAGAATTTCTCCAAAGAAATGCTAAAAATCAGTAATGCATATATACCATGTGACAAAGTAGCAAAATGATCTGCTGGTCCCGGCTGCAGTCTGTGATGTGGTCACCGGCTCACGGAGAGAGGAGTTTCTCCGGGAAACAGGTATCAGCCGGGGGTATTAGGAGCCATAGCGATCCTGCCGGGAGAGGACCCAGGGGAGGGCTTACTCGCACCGGGCGAGACTTCCTCCTCCTTCTCGTGTGCGCGGCCGATGCCGTTACCAAAACTGACCCGGCCTGGCCGGCTGCCCCGCCCCCCAACCCCCTGTAACTGGAAGCTTTGCGGCCCCAGCTCCTGAGCTGCACCCTGCCCCCCAGCCTCTGTGCTGCATCTGCGGCTCTGCGCCGTGGGGGGTGGGGGAGAATCTGGGGGCTGAGACCCAGGGGTGAGCCCCTGGGAGGCAGGTGTCACGGGAGGGCGGGATGCACACCGGAGCTGGGACCCTGAAACTCCGGCTGGGCTGAGCCATCTCGCGCGGAGGCCACTTGGCCTTGTCCCTCTGCTTCTGCAGCCAGAAAATGAAGACGTGGCGGGGTGACCAAGAAAATGGGGTTGACCTTCCACAAGCTACGGATGTCACCTGCTCGAAAGGACTGATGTGGCTCAGCAGACCTCAGGGACACGAAAGATCCTTGGGATTCTAACCCACAGTTATAAGGGCGGTGAGGAGAGCAGGGGCCCCGGGGCTGAGGGGACGCTCCCCGTGGAGCCGTCCCCACTGTCTCCCCACCCTGGGAAGCCCGTCCAGAGGCACCAGAGCCACATCCATTAGGTGCGGCTGCCTGTGGTCAGGTTTTTACGTTAATAATAGCATCCGCAGGCGCCTCCGTCGGTTGAGTGTCTGCCTTTGGCCCGGGTCATGATCCCGGGGTCCTGGGATCGAGCCCCGCATTGGGCTCCCTGCTCAGCTCGAAGTCTGCTTCTCCCTCTGCCCCTCCCCCCTGCTTGTGTGCACTCTCTCTCTCTGTCAGATTAATAAAATCTTAAAAAAAAAAAAAAAAAACAGAGCAAGGAAATGCTTATAACAAAACATCATGGAGAGTGTCAAATCACATATACAACATGACCCTGTCTGAATTTTAAAAAGATATGCAGGGGCGCCTGGGTGGCTCAGTGGGTTAAGCCTCTGCCTTCGGCTCAGGTCATGATCTCAGGTTGTGGGATCGAGCCCCAAGTCGGGCTCTCTGCTCAGCAGGGAGCCTGCTTCCCCCTCTCTCTCTGCCTGCCTCTCTGCCTACTTGTGATCTCTCTCTCTCTGTCAAATAAATAAATAAAATCTTAAAAAAAAAAAAAAAAGATATGCATAGGAATCTAGAACTAAAATAAAATATACCAAAGCCTTAATAGAAGTTTTCCTCGTGAGAGAGGGTAATAGGTCATTTTTATTTCCTTCTTACTATTTCTCTGTCCCAATCTAGGGAAGAAGGGGGTCAGGGGGCTCGTGACAATCCCTGTTGTCCAGGGACGCCCCTAGAGTCCCCAACTAGAAAATGCAAACAAAAAGAAAATTACGATTTCTGTGTTGGTGACGGCCCGCGTCACACTGTAGTACACGTGCCACTCGAGACTGTGACCTGGGATTCGCCAGCAGCTGGAGGTTGGTCCAAATGTCATTTTCGAAGCTTTGAGCCACCACCCCGCCCCGCTCCCGTGCGCCCAGCGTCACTGACCTGAATGGAAGTCATGACTCCGTTAGCAAAGACCGACAGCTTCCCAGCAACGGATCGCACTCCCTGCTTAAACTGGGCCATGTCGGGCGCCGTGGGCAGCACGCTTGTGAGGTTGTAGCTTCCTGCACACAGAGCAGACCCCCGCTGTCACTCCACAGCTGCGACCTCAGGGCCATTGCCCGGGGCCCTCGCTGACCTCAGGGAACGTGGGGTCTCCTCCCCTCCTGCTGCCCACAAGCAGCGGCTGTGGTTACGGGCAAAGAACCGTGCGGTGGGGTCAGGACTTGGTTCCAGTGCCAGCCCCACCACGAAGCAGCTGCAAGACCCCACATGAGAAGGTGCGGTGCTGGGCCTTGGGACCAACAGGGGTTCAAATCGGGCCCTGCCCTTTGAAGCTGTGTGTCTGTGGAGAGCTTCCTCACCCTCTCTGGGCTCCTGGTTTCCCCTCAGGTGCGCAACACGAGACCCCGACAGGTAAGTCCTCGGTGAATGGCAGATGGGCAGACATCTCTACTTTGCGTGCGCTCGGCCTCCCTTCCCCCCTCTTTCGGGACAAGCACCCCTCCCTTCCTCCAGGGAGCCCCCGGGACTCCACCAGAGAGACAGGCACGGGACCCAGGCCCGGCCGATCAGAGCCTTCCTGGGCCTTGCATATCTTCAAGGGAGAGGAGCCGTCCGCTTGCTCTGGGCTCCAGGGTTACCAGTGGGGCTGCCGAGCAGCAGAAAGGGAGGGTCCCCAGGGAGGCGAGCCAGAGGCCACGTGTCTCTCCGGGCTGTTCGGAGACGCGGAGCTGGAATGAGCTCACTGGTACAGTCAGACCCACCACCTTCCTTCCTGGGGCCGCCCCGGTCGGGTTTCTCGGCTGCCCGACAAAGGCCGCGGCCTTCCACCCACACACGCTAAGGGGTGTGAACCCCAAGATGACAAGCAGGCCCTTGCCGTGAACCTCTGTCACGGAGGGTAACAAGGAGCGGGCGGGGCTCGGGGGCCCGAAGTAGCAGGTACGCCCGGGAGCCAAACCCAGCGGCCCCCACACAGCCCCCTGCATCCACCTGCCCCTTCAGCAAGGGCAGCCGGTCCCCTTCCCAAGGACACACAGAAGGGACGCGTTTACCCTTCTGCACAGACGCCGCCCAGAAGGGACACTGTGTTTGTCCACAGCGCTGCTCCGCGCCCACCACACACGGAGGGGGGCCTTTGCTAATAACAGAGCTGGGGCCCAGCCCGGCCACTCGATCTGGTTCAATCCCAGCCCACAAGGTGGGTTTGATGGGTCCCTAGAGCACACAAGGGGCCGGGGTGAGATCCTGAGTGCACAGAGCCGGGGTCCCAGCCGCGCCGTCACCTGGCGAGGCCCACAGGGGCTGCGAGCGTCTGGACCAGAGCTCGGCAGTGGGACCGGTGGGGGCACCTCCACCTACGAGTTTCCAACTGGAGAAATGCGTGCGGAGGCGGCACAGCTGGGGCAGATGGCTCTGGGCCACGACCCCTCCCTGACCCCGTGCGGTCTGCAGCTGCCCTGACATGACAGCCAGTTTCCCGGAGGCACACCTCGCCCTCCCCTTCCCCAATTCTAACCCTCGCAACAAGGTGTGTCCAGGTGACAGAGTTCTGGTCACTGGGTGTAAGCTGAAGTGCCTCATAGGGCTGGGGCCTGCCCTTTTCTCTCCCTCTTCCTCCTTCCTGCTGCCTGGGATGCAGGTGTGATGCCTAGGGCTCGAGCAGCCATAATTGGCGTGAGGTGAGCTACAAAGTGGAGGTCATGAGCCATAAGGAGGAAAAGGGCTTGGCTCCTGGCTCCTTGGCATCTGGGAACATTGTGCACGTTCTGAACTGCCCCCCCCAAATCACACGTAAGAGAGAAACAAACTCGGGTCTGATTTAGCCTCTGTTGATGTGCATCTTCCTTCCTTAATCCTCGCTAACGAGCTAAGTTCCCTGGAGTGCAAGCAGCCTGCTAACTCCGGAGCAGCCGACAGGTCCCCATCAAGGAGGAGCCTTCCCGCCCTCCGCCCACGGCCCTGAGTTGACTGGAGGCCTCCTGTGGCCGCGAAGTCTCCTTCCCCCACGGGAGTCTGGGTGCCGCAGCCCTGCTGAGGGCCGCCCAGGGCAGCAGAGCCTAAAGCCACACACAGGGGTCCAGGAAATGGCAGCTCAAGCTGCTTCCTCAGGAAGAGGCTCCCTGACTGGGGGTCTAGGTCAGGTGCCCCATTTCCCTGCTATCGGTTCCCATAATGGCCCCAGGGGGTTTTGTGCTAAGGCCATCAACACAGACAGGCTTTTCCAGAGCTCACTCCCTCCTGGGGAACGCAGACAATCAACTGACAACAATAGGAAGAGAGCTTGGCCACAGTCAGAGGCAGTTAGAGCCCTCCCCAACCCCCCCCCCCACCCCCGCCCAGGTCAGTCTGGGGTGGGGGAAGCGAGCCTAAGCCCGTGGCAGGGCAGGATGCGTCTGTGTCCCAAGGAGGCTTCTGGACCAACTGGCTTGGCTGCTGGGAGGGGGGCTGGGAAGGAGAGAAATGAAGGATGACTGACTCCCAGGTTTTGGATTGAGCAACCGGGAAGATGGCAAGATGAGAAGAGGCCCTGGCGGGCCCGGGCCGGGGCGGAGGGCCAGCGGAGCTGGGCCGGGTTAAGTGATGGGTGTGGAGGCCCTGCATCGGTCAGGAAGGCCGGGGGACACCCGGGCGGGAAGAGCAGCCCATCGCTGCTGCCCCTACACCGGCCCCGGGACATCACAGCTGCCGCAAAGTATGTCCTGGCCGTGCGGGGGGTGGGGTGGGGGCGCTAGCACAGCGGGGGGCCCTGGTACCAGCGCCCCGCAGCCCGAGGGACCCACCTCACTGCCAACCACTCATACACTCCGCAGACCCCGGGGGCTTTCTCTGTGCCGGGCGTGCGGAGACAAGGACGGACAGGTCCTGTCCCGGGCGGGCTCCCGGCCCCGTCGGGGGAGAGGGTCCTCGGAGGGCCAGACTCTGGGAAGAGCACAGGGCGGTGGGCGCCTCTCCAGCAAAGGCGGATGGGAGCTGAGCACCAGCCGGCAGGTGCTGGGTGGCGGAGCTGCATGCCCACCAGGGGCAGGACCGGAAACCCGAAGGACCAGGGTGTACTCGGAAAACCCGGCGGGAGGTGGGAGAAGGGGGTGCAGGGGGTGGGGGGGCGGGGAGCGGTCAGGCGGGAGGAGCGCTGGGCGGTTCCCGGGCTCCTCAAGCAATGAGGCTGGAGTAGAACATCCTGAGCCCATTTCCCTGGAATAGAGACGAATGGAGAGAAAAAGGAGGCCCCCAGTGACAGGACTGCCGAGTTCCAGAAGGAAGAGAAGGGCCGCGGGGCATCGTTCACGACCAGCACAGTAGCTCCACGCGGACGTCGACAACACTCTGGCCTGGGACCGAATCTGGGTTGGCAGGGCCCTGGCACAGCCGCGACGTAGGACAAACACGGTCGCCCGCGGACTGCACAGAACCATCAGTGCTCTGAGATCTGCAGGCCCCGGGCTCCGGGCCAGAGTGCAGGGGAAAGCAGCAGGTGGCCGAGGCACCCCGAGGGGACAGGAGCCAACGAGGGTGTGGAGCCTGGGGGAGGGGGTCCCTGGCACTCCCAGGTGCACAGGCTCAGACGCCGGTCGCCAGCATCGTTTTCTTAGAGGAACTACCCCCCCCGCCCCCCGAGGGGACAGGTGAGGTTTGGAGCTGCTTCTGCTCCCAAAGGGGCCTCTGCTGTCATTCTGCGCCCTCGGGGGCCGCCTCGCAAGTGGGGGGGGGTTGATGGCAGTCCCACGGCCCCCAGCTGACCCTGGTCTGGGGGTGTGACCACGGGGACCGCTGGTCCCTCATCTGCCCTTTCAAAACCCTGAAGGCGAAGCGCCCGCAGTAAACGGCAGGGCTCCTGGGTTAACTACGTCCCAGGATGTAGTTCTACTTCACCAGGAGGCCTTTCAAATCTGGAACTATTTCCCGCGCCACCACGAAGAAATTATAAAAATATAGCAGGATCTACCGAATGACACTGGTATTTCACGGACGGGAGAGCTTCCAACACAAGGAACACAGAACAGTCTCTTAAACCAGCTTTCGCTGTTTGCTGAAATGCACTCTAAACAAAAAGTAAATATTTAATAAGAATTGTTCAGTGCCCTTGCATCTAAGGGCAGTTACTGGAGGCAACTTTTACGATGGGCTTGATGGAAGATGCAGAGTGAGGGTGGCCGGGTCTGAGCCGGAGGCCTTGCACGGAGGGCCGGGGAGGGGAGGGGGCACCCTCACCTTGACCATGAGTTCCCAGGGACGGAGTCTGTCTGGGACCCACACAAGGCCCAAACAATTAAAAGACCTTTGTTCTCTGAAAGGGGACAGGAAAGCAAACAGAGGCTGACCACAATTTTCCTTCAACAATTGGAAAGGCTGTTTTCATCTGATCTCCAAATATTTTTTTTTGCTTTTGTTTTTTTTAACAAGCAATGTTTCAGAGCGAAACTTCCAACAACTTGAATTACAAAAACACACACAGCTGGGCGGGGGCTCTCTGGGCTGACCTGACCCCCGCCAGGGCTGAGGCGACCCAGCACCAGCCCACGGGGGTGGAAGGGAGGCTGCGGGGACCCTCCCCTCCGAGGGCGCAGGGCCAGCACCCGTGTGCCGGGCCAGGCCCAGGAGGAAGTTGCCCTGACAAGAGGCCAGGATGCTCAGGGCCTTGAGGTGAGAACACAAGTCCGGGAGCCACCCCTGCCCCCACCCAGACTCAGTGCAGGAAAACAGCTCAGAAAGGGGCCCAACGAGAGCCACCCCCCCTCCCCACGGTGTGAGGCCGAGGCGCAGCACGGAGCGCCCCCACCCATCTCCGGGGTCAGCGGACTCTCCGGGCGGGGACGCTCCTTCCCACGGCAGCCAGCGGCCTGGAGTGTTCCCTATGCTCTGAGGGCCACGGGGTCTTCTGACTTCCCCACACCCCGTCTCTGAAGGTCGCAGGCACTCGGGTCTGCCCTGTGTACGACCTTCTCTCTTGAGGCTGTTTCTCACTGGGCTCACCACCTGCTGTTGCTGCCCGTGCTGGTCAGCTGTGCCCACGGCCAGCTCCGCCAGGGCCGGGAACGAGGGAGTGCCTCGTTCCCACTGCACTAGGAGACACTGTTCCCGGAAGGCTTGCTGGGCAACCTAGGGGACGCTGGTGAAATGTCACGACCTGGTTTCCTGATGCGAAAAGCCTGGAATAATAGTAATTTCTGCTCTAACTCACAGAGGAGGAAGAGCATCACATAACAGCCACTGATCTTCTTGGAAAAGTATAAAGGCTGGAGCACCCGGGTGGCTTAGTCGTTAAATATCTGCCTTTGGCTCAGGTCACAACTCCAGGGTCCTGGGATCGAGTCCCGCATCAGGCTCCCTGCTCAGCGGGGAGCCTGCTTCTCCCTCTCCTACTCCCCCTCCTTGTGCTCCCTCTCTCGCTGTGTTTCTCTCTATCGAATAAATAAATAAAATCTGAAAAAAAGGAAGGAAGGAAGGAAGGAAAGAAGGAAGGAAGGAAGGAAGGGAGGAAGGAAGGAAGGGAGGAAAGTACAGAGTTCTGTGCAGAGAAATTGCATTGGTGTGGTGGACGAAGCAGCCACCCCCGCCCCCCCACCCCCGCCCCCCAGTACCTGCTGGCTGCTTCCTCTGCTCGTCAAACAGATCGGCTGAGCTTATAGAGGAACTCGCCGAAAGCCTCTCCAGCCGAGCCCTGGTTTCATACTAGAGAAGACAGGGAATAGGAAACATTAGGCTCCAAATACCGTGAGCAACTGTGCAAACAGTTCAGCAAGGAGCTGACATCTGAGCACGGCTGAGTGTGAGGGGAAAGCAGAGAGGAGAACGACTCGTCAGTGACGCTCCCCTCCAAGAGTTAGGCGCCAGCGCGCCGACGTTAGAACAAAGCCGTAGGGCCCCTCGTAAGATCCTTCTGCTGGGCAAGACTCCGTAAGAGGCAACAACCCGGAGATACGTCTATCTACCCTCCAAAAACATGTCTACTTCATTTAACTTCATTAATAATAATTTAAAAATTAAGTAAATTACATCTGTATTGAAAATTGCCGGAAATTTATTCCAAAGATAGGAAACCGATGTCTGTTCAAAATATTGAGAAAGGGATTAGAGAAATGTGAGATCTGGTCCCCACCGGTCAGCTGCTCGTCCAGCTGGGGCCACGAGGGGGAGCGGTCAGGGAGACTTGGGTTCGAGTCCTGCCGCCTGCTCCCCAGGGACAGCGGCCTCTCATAGCCCAAGTCCATCTTGCTCTGTGCCTATCATCTCCTCCCGTGACCCGCGTGTCTCTGCTCGCTTCCTGCTCTGCAGGGTCCACATGCAAACACTCTGGACACTTACATCAGCTTGGGCTTGTCTTCCAAAGTACATATCTGATGAAATGGCTTTGACGTTCCCAAACTTCTTCTGGGCCTCATCAGTATTTCCAACTGGCTCGTAGTCTGGCTTACGACGAGCAGTAGATCTAGAATTAAAAACAGCCAAACCAGGAGTGACGTCAGCAAGACAACGGCCTAGAACTTTTCTCCCATTATCCCCCTATAGAACACCGATTTGACAAGCGTCCACAGGCAAGAATGCCTTTACGGGCGTGTAGGAGAGCAGCAGAAGGTTCCGGCACACTGTTGGAGCAAACGCTCTAAGACCGGACACCCTGCAAAGGGTAAGAGGAACAGTTTCACTTTGCCTGGGTCACCCCTCCCCCAGGGTGGAATACCTCAGCGCCGACGGAGACCCCCTTGGTCCACAGTATCCCCCACAGGGGAAGGTGGGAGGGCAGTGAGCGGGTGCCTGATTGCCCCAGCTGTGTGGGACACTGCAGAGAGGGCCTCTTCTTTCCCACCCCACCCAGAGCACCGAGGGGATCTGCACGGTTAGGGGCTGGGAGATGCTAGAAACACAGCAGCCAGAACTCATCGGAGGCGTGTAGGTCCTATCGGCCCCGTCGTGGATCCAGGAAGAAGCCGACGCACAAGCCGCCAGGTACGCTTTGCCTGTGGGGCCTCCAACTGGCTCATGGGTGCCTTCCAGGGCTCTGTGCACCTCACCCCTGCACCCCCCACCCCCCATTGCCGGCTCCCTGCACATGCCCCAACGGATGGCGAGTACAGGCCTTTTGGGGCACGTGCAGAAAGCCAGCCTGACTCTGAGGGCTGGGAAGTATGAACTTGAGCATGAACTTGAGCATGTCCGGGTACCAAGGGAAAGCAAATAGGAGGCTCAAGCACCTAGCTTGGCCTTGTAGGATTGGGAAAAGGTGGACCATCTTAAGGATTCATCCCCCAAAAGGAGTAAGTAGTGTGGAGTGAGCACATACATAGGAAAGATCTGAGAAATTACTATATGATCTCACTGAGATCACAGGGGAAGGGAAGGAAAAATGAAATAAAACGAAACCAGAGATGGAAACAAATCACAAGAGACTCTTAATCTCAGGAAACAAGCTGAGGGTTGCTGGAGGGGAGGAGGATGGGAGGGATGGGGTGGCCGGGTGATGGGCACTGGGGAGGGTATGTGCTACGGTGAGCCCTGTGAATTGTGTAAGACTGATGAATCACAGACCTGTACCCCGGAAACAAATAATACATCGTATGTTAATTAAAAAAAAAAAAAGGAAAGGTCTGAGAAGGCTTAGAATCCCTAGCAGATTGGCTGCTAAAGGCATTTCTCACCCCAAGCCAGTCAGTAGAGACAGAAGGAGGTGACTGCTTCTTCAAATGCAAAGACAGCAACACAAGACCCCCAAGGAGCATGAAAAATCAAGGAAATAAGATGCCACAGAGGCAACGCAATAATTCTCCAATAACTGACCCCAAGGAATTACCCGACAGATTTCAAAATAGTTATTATTATTTTTTTCAAGATTTTATTTATTTATTTGAGAGAGAGAGAGAAAGTGAGAGAGAGCATGAGAGGAGAGAAGTCAGAGGGAGAAGCAGATTCTCCGCGGGGCCAGGAGCCCGACGCGGGACTCGATCCCGTCCCGGGACTCCAGGATCATGACCTGAGCCGAAGGCAGTTGCCCAACCAACTGAGCCATCCAGGCGCCTCCAAAATAATTATTTTGAGGAAGCTCAGCAACCTGCAAGAACACACCCAACTGAACAAAATTAGTAAAATACACCAACAAAACTAGCAGTTCAACATGGAGATAGAAATCATAAGAATGAAAACAGACAGAAACTCTCGAGCTGAGGAATACAACAAAGGACATCAGCGGCAGACTTAAGCAGAAGAAAGACTTTGTGAACTCGAAGACAGGTCATTTAAAATTCTCCAGTCAGAAGAGAAAAAAGACAAAAGAATGAAAAAGGGAAGAAAATCTACCCAAATTATGGGACACCGTACGAAAAACATTTATGCATTATGGGAAAAGAGATAATACAATACGGGAGAATCAACTCCATTAAGAGAAGAGAGGGAGAAAAGGGCAAAAAGCTTATATTTAAAGAAATAATAACTAAATACTCCCCAAATTTGGAGATGTGGAAATTCAGGTACATGAAGCTCAAAAATCCCCAAAGAGATTCAACCCAAAGAGATCTTCACCAAGACACATTTTAATAAAACTGTCAAAAATCAAAGACAAAAAGAGAGAAAGATAAATATCACATGACTCCACAGGAATCTAAAAACAAAAAGAAGGGGCGCCTGGGAGGCTCAGTTGTTAAGCGTCTGCCTTTGGCTCAGGTCATGATCCCAGGGTCCTGGGATCGAGCCCCCCATCGGACTCCCTGCTTCTCCCTCTCCCACTCGTTCTCTCTCTCACTATATCTATCTCTGTCAAATAAATAATAAATAAAAATAAAAACAAAAAGAATAAACAAACAAAAGGTAGAATCAGAACTAAAACTAAAAAAACTACAGACCACAAATGACAGTAACCAGACAGAAGGGGTGAGAGGCGGTGAGCAAAGTGGGAGAAGGGGAGAGGGAGACGCAGGCCTCCAGTTTCGAAATGAGTAAGTCACGGGAATAAAAAGCAGAGCATAAGGAAAAAAACAAAAGAACAAAGAATTCTGAAAGCTGCAAGAGGAAAAACAAAACAAAACAAAACAAAAACAACTCTTCACATACAGTGGAATCCCTGTAGGGCCTTCGGCAGATTTCTCGGCAGAAACCGAGCAGCCCAGGGGACAGCAGACGACATATCCAAAGTGCTAAAACACAAACCAGAAAGGGAGCCCTGCCAGCCACCAGACTGGGGTCACAGAAATGCTAGAAGGAGCTGGATGGATGGTGATTAATAACATAAAATGTGAACGTAGGGGCGCCTGGGGGGCACAGTGGGTTCAGTGTCCGACTCCTGATTTTGGCTCAGATCGTGATCTTGGGGTCTTGGGGTCAAGCCCCACGTCAGGCTCCACACTCAGCGGGGTGTCTGCTGGGGATTCTCTCCCTCTCCCTCTGCTCCTCCCTGCCTCTAAATAAACAAGTAAAATTAAAAATAAAAACTGTAACAAGAGACATCGTGACATATGTCGTTATGTAACAAGAAAGAGGTCAATTCATCAGGAGGCTGTGACAGTTGTAAGCACACCCGAGCACCTAAATATACGACCTATTAACAGACCTGTTAACAGATCTGAAGGGACAAAGAGCGCTGCAATCACGATAGAAGACTTCAGCCCCCTCCTTCAATAATGGAGCGATCACCCTGACGAAGAGCAAGAAAAACTGGATTTGAACAATACTTTGGACAAAAGGGACACTCGGACATATTCTGGACATTCCACCCAATAGCAGCAGAGCCCACATTCTCAAGCACACGCAGAACATTCCCCAGGACAAATCACATGTTAGGTCACAAAACACATCTAAATCACATGCTAGATCTTAACAAGTTAAGAAGACTGAAGTCATATTAAGTGTCTTTTGCAGCCCTAATGGGTGAAAGTAGAAAGCAACAACCAGAGGAAACCTGGAAAATTGACAAATTAACAACACACTCCCGAACAACCGATGGATCAAAGAAGAACTCAAAGGGGCAATAAGAAAATCTCTTGAGGGGCACCTGGGTGGCTCAGTGGGTTAAAGCCTCTGCCTTCAGCTCAGGTCATGATCTCAGGGTCCTGGGATCAAGCCCCGCATCGGGCTCTCTGCTCAGCAGGGAGCCTGCTTCCCCCTCTCTCTCTGCCTGCCTCTCTGCCTACTTGTGATCTCTCTCCTCTCTGTCAAATAAATAAATAAAATCTTTAAAAAAAAAAAAAAAAGAAAAAGAAAATCTCTTGAAACAAATAACAACGGAAACACAACATACCGAAATGTATGAAATACAGCAAAAGCAGTTTTAAGAAGGAAGTTTACGGCCAACGAGTATCTGAGAAGCTGCTCCACGTCAGTCATCATCAGGGAAATGCAAATCCAAACCATAATGACACCCCCCTCACACCTGTTCAGACCGCGGTCACCAAACGAGACATGCACTGCTGGGAAGTGGAGAAAAGGGAAGCCCTGGGCACCGCTGGTGGGAATGTAAACTAGCACAGCCACAGAGAAAACACTGAAAACAGAACTACCACTTAATCCAGCTGTCCTACTTCTGGGTGTGTGGGAAGCAAACACCACCAGTATCTTGAGATCTCCTCGATCCCGCGTTCACGGCAGCGTTATTCACCGTAGCCAAGATACGGAAACAATCTAAGTGTCTGCTGATGGATGAGCCGATAAAGAAAATATATATTCAGTGGAACATTACTTGGCCATAAAAAAGGGAAATCCTGCCATTTATGCCAACAGGGATGAACCTGGAGGACATCAGGCTAAGTGAAAGAAAGCAGACAGGGAAAGACAAATACTGTACAATTTCATTCATATGTGGAATCTCAAATTAAAAAAAAAAGTCAGGGCGCCTGGGTGGCTCGGTCGGTTAAGCGTCTGACTTCGGGTGCGGTCATGGTCTCAGGGTCCTGGGATCGAGTCCCGCATCAGGCTCCCTGTTCAGTGGGGAGCCTGCTTCTCCCCCTGCCCTACCTTCCCCACCCCCACCGGCTTGTGCTCTGTCTCAATTTCAAATAAATAAAATCTTTAAAAAACAAAGTCAGACTCACAGAAACAGAGAGAGGAACAGTGCTTCCCATGGGATTGGAGGTAGGGGGAATGGGCAGATGGTCAAAGGGTACAAACTTCCATTTACAAGAGGAGTAAGTTCTGGGGATGGAAAGTACAATACGGTGAGGACAGTAAATAACACTGTGTCGTCTACTTGGAATTTGCTAAAAGTATGGATCTTAAGTGTTCTCAGCACACAAAATGAAAACACAAAAATCCAAACCAAATAGGTCAAATGAATTTGAGGTGAGGCAAATGCATTTCTCATTTATAATGTATACCAATGCCATTTTACTTTTTAAAAAGCTGACAGTGGTGATTTTGTAAACGGATTTCAGGCCACTTGAAGAAGCCTGAAAATTCTAATAAAAACATGAATAGATACCCAAAGCACCCAACATTTGAAGGGATTTTCCTATTTAAACAGCCCCGTCATCTCCCTTTCAGCGCCAGGGACCCACCAGTAAACACTGAGTACGCGGTAACGAGCGTAAGCTGCCACCCACATCACGCAGGATGCAGGACGAGAATCCTCCTGTCACCCAGCACAGTGCCAGGCCGCACCTCTTGTCCCAAAGCATTCGTCACGTCTCTCCGCACTCTCTACAGCTCCCTGGTTTGGGCAGGAGGTTATAAAGTCTTTCATTCATAATCACCAATCACTGGAGACAGTCCTTCGGCAGGTGAATGGGCGAACGACTCAGCGACGAAGAGGAAGACACACGACGTCATGACCAGAGTCGCAAACACACCAAGAAAAGTCCAAAAAGCACGTCTACGAGGCCAGTGACTGTATGATTCCATTCATATGACATTCTGGGCAAGGCAAGATTGCGAGGGCAGAAAACAGACCAGGAGGCAAAGAATATTCTTGCAATTGTCGAATAAAATCAGAGACTTTCCCTAGAGAGGCGAGGCCTCACTAGTTCCGACCCTGCTGCTTCCTGGCCATACCTCTGTGAATAGCCCGTGGTCTTCAGGATGGCGTCGGTATCTTTGACGGACTCTTTTTTCCAGTAGGATTCTGAACTGTCGTCCCAGCTGGAGAACGAGCTGCTCCTGAACTCCATCGGCTCGTCCAAGTACCTGCAGGAAACAGTGACAGTGACTTGGAGACCTTCCTGATGTCGTCGTCCACACTACCCTCCCTGGGCCTTGAATGTGGGAGCGGCCACGTGACGAGAGCTGACCGACGAGGCAGGAGCAGGGATGACGAGGGCCATTTCCAAGGCCTCCGAAGTGCCCGCGCTCAGCTCGCCCAGACCCCGCCCCCCACGCCGCACGGCAGACGGGGTGGTGTTTTCCAGGTGCTGCGGCCTCAGGCAGGAGGAGACTCCATCCGTCAGGAAAATCAAGGTGCCACCCGGAGGCCAGGCAATCTGGACAACCACCTCTACCCGCAGCTGCACCAGAAGGAAACCGCCACTGTGTTAAGCCTGTAAGATGGGGGCTAGTTGTCATCGCAGCGTCACCTAGCCCGTCCGCTAGCACACGACACCTCTGAGTGTCTTTACCGATTGGAGGTGATGTATCTCGCTCTCTTTGCATCTCGTTCTCCCTAATTAAGTAGTCAAAACAGACTCCCCTCCAAAATGCCACCGCCTTGTTGGCAGCCCCTGCCGTGTTAGTCCCAGTGGAAGTCATCAGTCCGAACGACAACTCTCAATTCCCACTTGAGGTAAGTGATGCTCCCCGGCCTCCTCGAGTCAGATGCACAGCTCTGGAGGCTCAATCCCTGGACCACCTGCAGGGGGTTATGCAGCCTGGAGCTTGCAATGAACTTGGCCTTCTAGATTGGTTTATATCCTTTCTTTCTTTCTTTCTTTCTTTCTTTCTTTTCTTTTTCTTTCTTTCTTTCTTTCTTTTCTTTTTCTTTCTTTCTTTCTTTCTTTCTTTCTTTCTTTCTTTCTTTTTAAGATTTTATTTATTTATTTGACAGAGAGAGATCACCAATAGGCAGAGAGGCAGGCAGAGGGAGAGGGGGAAGCAGGCTCTCTGCTGAGCAGAAAGCCTGATGTGGGGCTTAATCCCAGGACCCTGAGACCATGACCTGAGCCGAAGGCAGAGGCTTTAACACACTGAGCCACCTGGGCACCCAGTTTACACCCTTTTATTAGGCGAGCATCACTGAGCAGGGTCTTGCTCAGAGAGCAAAACTCAGGGCAGCTTTTGGCCCCGTGTGGTTAACAGAGCACTCTCTGACCACGAGTGGCAGGGCCTATCTGGAACACGACATAGACTGATGGGGGAGGAGGATGTGCTCTGCAGAGTTCACAGCAGCCTAGGATGGAAAACGGCCCTGCCAGATACGTGCTCCTTTTAAGGGTGAGGTTCAAGACGTTCAGAAGGGGCCAATTTCAAGGCTTAGGTCCTGAGAAAGGAAGGATGATGCAAGAGGCTGTCAAGGCTTTCAAAAATGTCACCCAGGCTTTCTGCCGAGTAAGAAAAGCAGCACGCGGGATACGGGGTGAGCCCCAAGCTCTGACGTCGTAAGAAGTCCTACAAAGATGGGAAGCCTGGGCTGCCCAACGGGCCTGTAATCAAGGGGGGCAGCAGGGACCTTCAAGAACAGACAGGCTGGGGCGCCTGGGGGGCTCAGTGGGTTAAGCCTCTGCCTTCGGCTCAGGTCATGATCCTGGGGTCCTGGGATCGAGCCCCACATCGGGCTCTCTGCTCAGCGGGGAGCCTGCTTCCCCCTCTCTGCCTGCCTGTGATCTCTCTCCTCGCTGTCAAATAAATAAATAATCTTAAACCAAAAAAAAGCACCCAACAGCACGTGTGCATGTGACGTCTCGCTGGGACAACTGTCTCCCCCAGCGAACGCCACGCTGGCTGAGCGGGGCTGAGCAAATTGTTCTCGTGTCATTACTTTGTACTCAGTATATAATTACACTCTTTAGATCCTGAATATAATGGAACTCAATTTTAAAAAGCCCAAAGATACGGTGGCTCTTATTTTTAATAGAAACAGCACTCTTTCATAATTCATACCGTCCAAGTTCTAATGGGCTGATGAATAATTTGGAAACAGCGCGAGCTCTTCGCGGAGCTCAGACGCTGGCTCTCCCCGAGGCCGTGTCTGTTGTCCCTCAGCTGCCGGAGAGCGGACAGCGTCCTTGTCCCACTGACACAACCCGCAGGGGAGCGCGCGGCGCCCCGGTCTCTCCGGCGGGGGCCCCCCAAGCGTGCCGTGTGGAAAAACACCCGCTCCCACGGTTCAGACCGTCACAACTGCGGCAGCACCAAAGGCCTTGGGACTAACTCTTCTGACTAAGCTTCTGGAGAAAGAGAAACAACGGGATTCCTGAGGCTCCTACAAAGGCAGCAGGGCTGACTGAACTTGAAATTTCTTTACTCTCCTATGCTTTCCGGTGCAGGAGGTGCTAAGGAGCAGTGAGATGACACCAACGGTGTGGAGGAGCCCGTGGGCCAGGGTGGGACCCGGGTCACCCAGAGTCTCCTCCGACCGGGACCCTCTCGCTCCGGGAAAGAGAGACTCTGAAACGGGCTGACGTGCACGCGGCTCCCCAATCAAGTTAGGAATCTAATTTTATCCTGTAGAAAGTGTATTTATTTCTTTTAAAAGATTTTATTTATTTATTTGACAGAGAGAGACACAGTGAGAGAGGGAACACAAGCGGGGGGGAGTGGGAGAGAAGCAGGCTCCCCGCTGAGCAGAGAGCCCGACGCGGGGCTCGACCCCAGGACCCTGAGATCATGACCCGAGCAGAAGGCAGAGGCTTTAACCCACTGAGCCACCCAGGCGCCCCCAGAAAATGTATTTAAATACGTTTAAAAGGCATGCTTTGGGAGTAACCTCTAAGGAAGCTGAAACCCGGTGTGTTACCAGGTCACCCGCAGCAGGCAAAGAGAAAACTGCCTCGTCTCTGACCACACTGCCGGGGAACACTGCTAAACTACTTGCTTTTTTTGGCAAAACATCTGCACTTGAAATAACGGGAAGCTACATGAGAAGAATTTTCTAAGGCTAGTACTACCCTATGACATTTGACATCTCACAACTGGCCTCTGGTTAATCAGCAACAGGTGTTCGTACCGGCTACACATGCGACCTATACATCCATTTCCTATCTAGGAAAACACCCGAAGCCTGTGTGACCGCCGGACGCCAGTGTCGGAGCCCGTTACTGACAGGCGCACACTCGATCTTCCCGAACCCCAAACCTGAAGGTGGCCCTCAACGTGGGCAAGTATCTAACAACAGTGATTAAACATTCAGACTGGGTCTCATGTCTCCTGAACTGAGTTTCTATATCATAATAGCAGCCGGGGGCGCCTGGGGGGCTCATTGGGTTACAGCCTCTGCCTTTGGCTCAGTTATGATCTCAGGGTCCTGGGATCGAGCCCCGCATCGGGCTCTCTGCTCAGCAGGGAGCCTGCTTCCCCCTCTCTCTCTGCCTGCCTCTCTGCCTACTTGTGATCTCTCTCTGTGTTAAATAAATAAATAAAATCTTTTTAAAAAGATACAACAGGGGCGCCTGGGTGGCTCAGTCGTTAAGCGTCTGCCTTCGGCCCAGGTCGGATCCCAGCGTCCTGGGATCGAGCCCCGCATCGGGCTCTCTGCGCGGCAGGGGGCCTGCTTCTCCCGCTACCATTCCCTCTGCTTGTGTTCCCTCTCTCGCTGTGTTTCTCGCTGTCAAATAAATAAAATCTTTAAAAAAAAAAA
>CM053611.1:104142345-104162276 GCA_028646535.1 Procyon lotor
AGCCTGACGATTCACAGACATGGACCCTGGGGCAAATAATACATTATATGTTAATAAAATTTTTTTTTAAAAATGTAAAAAAAAAAAAAAGAAAAAGGATCTCTATATAACCAGGCTTCTTTTATTTATTTATTTATTTATTTATTTATTTATTTATTTATTTATTTATTTATTTGACAGCAAGAAACACAGCGAGAGAGGGAACACAAGCAGAGGGAATGGTAGCAGGAGAAGCAGAGAGCTTCACCTCTCCGCTGAGCAGAGAGCCCGATGCGGGGCCCGATCCCAGGACTCTGGGATCATGACCCGAGCCGAAGGCAGACGCCCAACAACTGAGCCACTCAGGCGCCCCTATAACCAGGCTTCTGAGAGCATTTAAAATTGTGCTGCAAGTCAGACACTAATGATCTATTTATCAAATGCTTATTATGAATGATGCACCAAAGGGGAAAAGGAGATACACAACCCTGCCCCTGACTCCCAGAGTTCTAAAAACGTTATGAATACTTAATTTTTCGTAAGAAAACGATGCCTCTATCAGCAATAGCGAGAGTATTTATTTGATAATGTCGGGGTCCTGAAAAGGTGATATACCTATTTTATCAGGAACTCTGAGCTATCGTCCAGTTTTATAAAATTGTCATGAATTCCTCATGAGGCACTGTGTAAATGCCATAATGACAGAAATACATTTCTCTGTATTAACAGGGGATGACAATGGCATTTCTTACTAGAAAAACACAGTCAATAAAAAAATAGGAAAAAAAATGAAAAAAAAAATTTGCCTGGGGGCACCTGGGTGGCTCAGTCGTTAAGCATTTGCCTTCGGCCCAGGTCAGATCCCAGGGCCCTGGGATCGAGTCCCGCATCAGGCTCCTTGCTCGGCGGGAAGCCTGCTTCTCCCACTACCATTCCCTCTGCTTGTGTTCCCTCTCTCGCTGTGTTTCTCTCTGTCAAATAAATAAAATCTTAAAAAAAAAAAAAAAAAATTTGCCTGCTGTTTTCTTCCTCAGTAAGCCAAGCAGGATTTGTTTTGTTTTGATCTAGCAGTTTGCTCTCTTTACTGTTATTCCTACCGATCGAACGGATTCTGGCGATGTACTCAATTTTATCACTCAGAAAAGAAAAAGCAGCTTTGAGTATACTTTTTGGAGGAAGACAACAGATGTGCTGAAAATCATGAACAGAGAAAACGGTCACCAAGGATTCTTCTGGAGAAGATGAATGGATGGGGTGGAAAGGTTTCTCCGAGGGAGAGAGGAGATGGGGGAGCTTTCCTTCTCCGGGTCTGACACGGGACTGGGTCTCCTGCCCGTGAAAAGCACGCACTTGACCGCCCAGGCTTCCCGTAACCTGGGGCGGTGGCACCGATGGAATCAAGAGGCCAGGACTCTGCTCCTCAGAAGTGCAGGAGCCCTTCCTGTTCCCGGCACAAGGGAGGGCTTGCAAGCCGCTCAGATCGAGCAAGGGAAGCAGCTCGGCCTCTTCCTACTCTTCCCACCAACTGTGCAGACTCCTCTGAGGGTGAGCCCAGGAACTGCCCGCCAGGAGGTGAGGACGAGGCGAGGACACGGACAGTCGGAATTTCCTAGGCTGATGAGAGAGAAAATTGCTGCTCCCGACAGTCAACTGAACTGAACTATTCCCGGCCGTTAAAACATTAACCTGCAGAAGAATATCCCTGTCGCATCTTAAGGATAAAGCGTGTGCTTTCTCGGGCTGGTGCAGCCCAGTTTGGTGGCATTGGGCTGCCCCAGGTCTGACACGGAGGGCACGGCGGTACGGCTGTCTTGAATGTGGCCCAGGAAGCTGTCGAAGCGGGTTCCCAACCCAGATCCATAAACACCCGGGCCCGCATCTCTGCATTCGTGCTGTCCTCGACCGTCCTGATGAAGCTACCAGCTAAGACTGCTACTGTCCTTCTAACAGGACTGCACTAATCTCCAGCCCCCGGACCCCGGGGAGTGGTGGGATCAGGCACTGGATTTTACACGTTTCAGGAAAACCAGGCACGAGCACCCTGCACACAGCCCGCTCCCCAACACCAAGAGAAGCAGTCTAGGGCCTCAGATCTGACCTTCCCAGGGTCAAGAACTTACCTTGGAGAAACTAAAGTGAGGTCTGTGACTGCCAGAAGTACATTTTATGGAAAGCATTTCAAACCACATGTAGCCTAACCACGGTTTAGTGCTGCCCTCTATGTTCTTTGAGTTAAATGACAAGAACAAATAGCTTAGCCACCAGAAAGTTCCTTTGCAAAGTGTTAGCATGAACAGTACGAAATCACACTGACTGGGCACGGATGCTGCCCCAGGCACTGCCTGATCCAGTCTGATGAGCATTAACTAAATTAATCCTCAAAGCATTTCACCTCATAAAAAAACAAACATTGTTATTTTCTTCCAAAAGTGACAGAATACACATGAAAAGAAGAGGAAACACTAGGTAAGTAAAATAAACACATGTAAGAACTAGGAACCCGAGCTGCCTTTCCCTTCTGTGTTGCGTTCCCCCTGCTGTCTTCTCTCCCCGGGATCTTTTATACCCAGCACATGCACTCTCCAGATGGCCACACGCTTCTGTTTCCAACACAAACAGAGCCACTCAGGAGCCTTCAGTGAATACTTACAGCCGTTCTCTGGACTGGTGTGCTCCTCTTAGATAAAATGTAAACTGACTGGCCTGACTTCAAGGGACTCTACATTATCATTCCAATTTCTCCGATTCCAGGCAGCCTCCCTCTCCAGCACACAAAAAAACAAAAAAACAAAAAACAAAAACAAAAAAACAGAAAACAAACAAACAAAAAAAGGCATCCGGAAAGCAAATCTCAGAGTTGTTAGATTAATAGTTTTATTCACTAAAAACCCACTGGCAGAACCAAGTTAGACTTACATTGATTCTTCCTTAGGTGCCGCCCTGGCCAGAAGGTCTTCCTGTTCCTTCATTTTATCTACAGCTTGGGCTTGTTTTTCAATTTCATTAAAGCACGTATTCGCCACTTTCTGGGCTCCCAAACTTCCTTTTTTGGCCCCAAGCTAGAAGACACATAAAATTAGATTCTACCCAAACTGTCTGAAAGCTTCTGCAGCAACAGCTAACATGGACTGAGGTTTATTATGCACCAGGCACTGTGACCTGCGCTTGATGTTCATTCTCTCACTTAGTCCTCACGACCCTGTCTAGTTGGCATCACTGTTGGCCCCAGTTCACAGATGAACAGCTCAAGCTGAGTGACTTGACCAAGATCACACAGCCACTAGGTGACAAAGTGGCTGCCTTGGTGCCTGCCTCCAGAACCGGACCCTAAAGGGAACTGAGGTCTTTGAAAGCTCGGTGGATGACAACCCTCCAAACCTTGAGGGATGGCCTTGATTATAGAAATGCAAACAACAGAAACTCCCACAGAGCCTCTGCTGATTTTTTTTTAAATTTGTCAACGACAGAAAAATGTCATCCAACACTCATTCTAGAAAAACTTGCCTACATCTAACATTCACCTCATTGCACAAAGCATAGGTTCTTCATCAAAGCCACAGGTATGACACACAATATGGGAAGTGACAAAGGTGGCTGTCTCAGAGACGAGCTACTAGGTATTTACACATGATACTCACTCCTCTTTTAGCTTGATTTGGTTTCTTTTTTATGATAGAGGACACTTCTGCCAAAAAATAAAAAATCGAAAGTCAGACCAATAGAAATACATAATTTTTCTATCTTTAGTGTATCTTTAAAAAAATCTTAAGATAGATATCGCTACTTAAGAGACTATATAACATTTTCCAGAAGACTCGAGCACATGAGTGTATTTTAGATTAAGAGCTTGGTTAATGGAATATCTTAGTATTTCCAAGTAGTATCCAAACTCAAAAAACGTTTTCTGCATACCACCCTGAAAAGAAATAAAGGGCTTGGCCTGGCCCCATACACTGCTTTCTTCAGGAGCATTTCTTCTGTATTTTAGAACAAACCCTCCTATTAAGAGCTGCTCTTAAAAACTTTTAGAATTCTTTTAAAACATCAAGTTAGTCAGGTATTATGTATATGACTAAAGCAGTGACATGCTTTTTCACCTTGACTTACGTACAGATTTTATCTATTAACCAACTAGAATTATAAAGCATACCATTATTTTAGTAGTAGTAATTTCTACACTGCACAAAAATATATGATACTTTAAGAGGAATAAAATTTTAACTTTTTTCTTACAAAGATGAGAATGTGCTTTAAGAGGAAAAGACAGCATAAAACCACACACAATGCAAGATTCAAATTTAGCCCTAAAGAGAATTTAACATCATGACATTGCAGGTGTGAAAGATCTAAGGGAGTTTTTCTTTCCATTGCATCCTTTTGCATTCGTGTGTTAGTGGTCACATAATCTGTTCCCAACCTCCTACAAGGCCATTAACACAGGAGGAAAATACCCGGAACATTCCTAATAGTTAAGCTATTTTTCACCAAGGTACTTGCTTCCAATTAATGCCACGTACTACGCAATAATATCAGAATAAAATTCCCTAATAATGCAATATGAAAGATCACTAAAACGAAACAGAAAGGGAAGAAAATACTAGAGTTTTTGAGTCAATGAGAATGATAGGGCTGCTCTGCCCTCCAGCATTTTTTGCTCAATAAAATCTTATTAATAGATTAATGGTCATGATGCCACATTAGTCTACAAAGTCCAGGCAGAATGTAAAGACGGCATTCATTTCTTGTCTTAATGAATCTCATTCTCGAAATCAGAATATAGAGTCGTAGGCCTATTACCTAAAGCAGACTTCGCTGGTGCATTAAGACCTTCTACACTCGGTCCTTGTTCTGGTCCACCTGAAAGTTAAATATACTGATATCAATGCAGAAAATATTCTCATCAAATGTGCTGTTGAATATGTAATAAACTTTACTTTCCCAGTCCCACATATCTTACCCAATTTTGCCAATGATTATTTCTGTCTAGTTCCATATTCTACTTTATTATAATAAGTATAATCTTTTTTGATTAAAAAAAAGAATTTTGCTTTAAAAGTCCATTGAAATGGAAGTATACTTTTTATCCGGTTGCTTTATAGGATTAAACTGTTAGTGGTCTCTCTACTATCATTCGAAATTCTACCTTATGATCTGGTGTGATTTTTTTTGTTTTTTTTTTTTAAAGATTTTATTTATTCGACAGAGAGAAACACAGCGAGAGAGGGAACGCAAGCAGAGGGATTGGTAGCAGGAGAAGCAGGCTTACTGCCGAGCAGGGAGCCTGATGTGGGGCTCGATCCCAGGACTCTGGGATCATGACCTAAGCTGAAGGCAGATGCCTAACGACTGAGCCACCCAGGCGCCCCTGATCTGGTATTTTAAAATAAACTGTTCTGAGGGGCGCCTGGGTGGCTCAGTGGGTTAAAGTCTCTGCCTTCAGCTCAGGTCATGATCTCAGGGTCCTGGGATCGAGCCCCACATCAGGCTCTCTGCTCAGCAGGGAACCTGCTTCCCCCTCCCTCTCTGCCTGCCTCTCTGCCTACTTGTGATCTCTCTCTGTCAAATAAATAAAATCTTTTTAAAAAATAAATAAATAACCTGTTCTGAGATATCTAGTATACATGTGGATTAAACACCAAATATATGTTAACATTTGTAAATTCTAACACCAATCATATCAGTGATCAAAACCTAAATTTCCAGGTACCTGGAAATCTGCTGTTTTCTAGTTTGCCTTAAAAATGATTCTGGTTAGGAAACTCTATTATGTCTTCATTAAAAAAATATTTTATTATCTTAATTTTATTTCTTTAAAAAGGAATAAACAAGGGGCGCCTGGGTGGCATCTGCCTTCGGCTCAGGTCATGATCTCAGGGTCCTGGGATTGATTCCCGCATCGGGCTCTCTGCTCAGTGGGGAGCCTGCTTCTCTCTCTCCCTCTGTCTGCTGCTTCCCCTACTTGTGCTCTCTCTCTCTGCCAAGTAAATAAATAATATCTTTAACAAAAAACGAATAAACAAAATGTAGTCTATCCAGGCAATGGGATATTACTTGGCCAGAAAACGGAACGAAGTGCCGACACCTGCTACAGATGCGGACAGACCTTGAAAACATGATGCTAAGCTCAAGAAGCTGGTCACAGGAGACCCTGAGCCGAAATCAAGAGTCAGCCGCTTAACTGAGCCACCCAGGAGCCCCTGTAAATATTTAAAAGGTAAACTCTAGTTAAGGCCTTTAAGTAGGCAAAGCAGGACGAGTGAGAACAATGGCATTTTGTGGAAAAAGGACTGACTCCGCGTTTCTCGATTCCCTACCATGGGCCGGGAGCTGCTGGGCCCCAGAGGAACCCTGGGGAATAAGCTCACTTAAGCAGAGGGTGTGGGACCCACATTCCATCGGCAAAAATGCTTTTGATCTCCCTTTTCATTATGCAACCCTCAAGCTGACTCCAGACTGCAACCTGTCACCCCATGCTGACACGGGAAGTTCTGGGCTCAGCCAGGAGAGCTCAGGACTGCTGGGGGGGGGGGGGTAGGTGCCGGTGCAGGGAAGGTGGAACTCTAAACAGTGAAACCTTCAGAGGGAACTCTTCAGCTAAGAAGGCAGATTTTAAAATTATTTGCAAGAACAGGGGAGACTGGGTATTCATCTGACTGAGCGTCCAACCTTTGGCTTTGGCTCAGATCATAATCTCAGGGTTGTGAGACGGAGCCCCGCATGGCATTGGGCTCCGCACTCAGTGGGGAGTCTGCTTGAGGATCCTCTCTCTCCCTCTGCCCCTCCCCGCACTCACATGCAAGCAGGCATGTGCTCTAATAAATAAATAAATCTTAAAAAGATCAAATATGTACAAGAACAAAAATTTTGGGGCGCCTGGGTGGCTCAGATGGTTAAGCATCTGCCTTCAGCTCAGGTCATGATCCCAGGGTCCAGGGATCGAGCCCCGCATCGGGCTCCCTGCTCAGCGGGGAGTCTGCTTCTCCCTCTCCCTCTGCCGCCCCCCTGCTTGTGCTCTCTCTCAAATAAATAGATAAATCTTTGGGGGAAAAAAAAAGGAACAAAATCTTGTTCTGCATTTAGTTTCCGTAGTTTCCTGTTAGGAAAACAAACAAGACACCTGGACTCCAGAGGGCACATGGGCCTCCATGGTAGGTGAGTGTCAACCTCAAAAGGCCTTTTATGCTAATTAGTTGTAAGGAGAACAATATTCAAATTATCACCTGTACCATCGGAAGGTAAAAAGCCTGCCTCTCTGTGCTAACAGTCGGGACAGTGTCGGGATTATTTTTCTCTTCTGTCCTTACCGATAATGACAAACTGATCAATGGCTCAGGCAGATTCCTTATCTTAAGACACCGCCTCTCCCTGAAGAAGCTCACAGCCCAGTGAGCTAATGGGGCCACGGTCACTCTCAGAGTCAAGTGTGCTGCACCACGAGGGAGACCGGACATGTAAACGTGGTGGTGACCCGGAGTGCCCGCGGGGTGGACACGGCCTCCTTGAGGAGACGCCCTCGAGCACAGACTCCAGGAAGGAGGCAGCCTCCTGGCAACCAGGGGAGACATTCCCATTGCAAGTGAAACATAAAGCAAACACAGGAAAGAACCAAAGGACCAGTGTGGCCGCAGCGTGGTGCAGGTCTAAGAAATCAAAAAGCGAAATGCCCCTTAAGAGATGTGTTCTTAGCAAGCATTTAGGGTCATGTGCACAAAAAATGAAATGTGCAAAAAAGCCACAGGCTGTAAATCACACAAATCCAGCCATGCCAGAGTCCTCTGCATATTAAGGAAACAAGCTTTCTATGTACAAGTTGCAAGCGTTTATCACTTGTCTTTAAAGCATTTCTTCAGAGCAGAGACGTTATACTTGTAATAGACTCATTCATCTCTTCCTCTCATGAGGCTTGAATGTGCACAGGATTTCCCCATTCCAGGGTGACAAGAGCTTCACCCGTGTTTCTTTTAGTACCTCATATTTTCATGATTTATGTTTAAGTCTTCGATCCAACTGAATCTAGGATCATGTAAAGAGTAAAGAAGGAATTCTGCTCTATTATTTTTTCCAAAATGCTAGACATTTTGGAAAATGCTAGACATTTTGTCCCAACTCCATTGCACCTCCAGGATGCAAAATGTTCCCTTTCTGGTTTGCTGATAGGTTGACTCCTAAGACCAGTAACATGAAAAACAGGCATCCTAAAATCTGCTATTTGATCGAATCTCAGACGTTCTTACCCTTAAGCCCAGAATCCAATACAGATGAATTGACTTTTCCTTCCAGCATGTTCCCGGCCCCTCTCTCCCAGAGACCTGAACGACCATTTTCTAGGACTCTCCTGACAAACAGCAGGCCCTCTCCAACCCTCCACTAAGACCCTTGCCAGGAAGTTTCTCAAATGAGAATCTTAGTCATAAAGTTGGTTGAGTGTTCGGTCCTTCCTATTACACGAAGTTCCCAAAAGTAGTTACATGCTCACTTTATGCCAGCCCACACCCCAGGGGTGCGCTGCACAGTTGTGAAATGGTGGTGTCAATTTACATGAGCTTTCTGGCTGACAAAAATGTTCACTCTTAAGACAGGAAAAGTTGGGGCGCCTGGGTGGCTCAGTCGTTAGGCGTCTGCCTTCGGCCCAGGTCATGATCCCAGGGTCCTGGGATCGAGCCCCGCATCGGGCTCTCTGCTCGGCAGGGGGCCTGCTTCTCCCGCTACCATTCCCTCTGCTTGTGTTCCCTCTCTCGCTGTGTTTCTCTCTGTCAAATAAATAAAATCTTTAAAAAAAAAAAAAAAAAGACAGGAAAAGTTGATGTCTTGATCTTTGTTATTCTTATCATGTAAGTGATTTTTTAAAATGTAGGCAATTGATGTAAGTATGTCATTTATATATACAATCCTGGAGTGTCCGGGTGGCTCAGTCAGTTAAACGTCTGACTCTTGGCTTCAGCTCAGGTCATGATCATCAGGTCATGATCTCAGCTCAGGTCCTGGGATCGAGCCCTGCGTGTGGCTCTGCTTGAGATTCTCTCTCTCCCTCTCCTTCTCTCCCTCCTCCTCGTGCTCTGTCTCTCATTCTCACATAAATAAAATCTTTTCAATCAATCAATAAATAGAATCCCATAATAAAATCGCCAAATGCAAGTCATTAGATATCAACTATTTACAGGATCGTTATTAAAATTGAAATCTTGGGGCGCCTGGGTGGCTCAGTCGTTAGGCATCTGCCTTCGGCTTGGGTCATGGTCCCAGGGTCCTGGGATTGAGTCCCACATCGGGCTCCCTGCTCAGAGGGAAGCCTGCTTCCCCCTCTCCCACTCCCCTTGTTTGTGTTCCCTCTCTTACTCTGTCTCTATCAAATAAATGGATAAAATCTTTTTAAAAAAATGAAATAAAATAAATAAAATTGAAATCTTGTTTTCTGAGTATGGAAGTCACATACACTCATTACAAAAGTTCATTCACTTCACAACTGTATCAAGTTGAAGGTAAAAGTAATTCATTCAGTAATTTCAGTCTCCAGTTAATAATTTGGTATGTACTTTCCAGAATGCTTTCTGTGTGTCTATGTTTTTGTTTCGGTTTTTTATAGAAATGAGTTCAGATTCCCTGTTCAGCAATTTCGTTTTCCCACTATATAATCTACCAGGGGCAAGTTTCCTTATGAAATACAAGGATCTTATTTTCTTCCTTTCTTTCTTAGATTTATTTCTTTATTCTAGAGAGAGAAAGAACATGAGTAGGAAGGGCAGAGAGAGAGGGAGAGAGAATCTCAAGTAGATTCTGCACTGACTGTGGAGCCCAACGTGGGGCTCGATCTCACAACCCTGAGATCACGACCTAAGCTGAAACCAGGAGTCACACGCTCAACTGACTGTACCACCCCGGCTCCCCAAGGGTCTTATTTTCTAATAGTTTCATAGCAGGCCATTGAACCAAAGGAGAGCATTACATGACAGTTCTGAAGACTACCTTCATGATTAGCTGGAGTGGTTTCCACATCCCGTGGTGGCAAAGAAGATGCTTCTGGCTGTCCTGAGGCCCAGCCTGTGCCACTTGCCTGCTGCGAGGTGAGAAAAATCATCAGTAAGCAAAGCAAGGGAAGTCACAAAACAGAGCAGGGGAAAAGCTAATAATATAATAGTCACCTTCTAAGTACCTGGATTAGTGGGAAGGAAAGATAATACTAAAACATGTGTATTCATGGGGCGCCTGGGTGGCTCAGTGGGTTAAAGCCTCTGCTTTCGGCTCAGGTCATGATCTCAGGGTCCTGGGATTGAGTCCCACATCGGACTCTCTGCTCAGCGGGGAGCCTGCTTCTCCCTCTCTCTCTGCCTACTTGTGATTTCTCCTTCTCTGCCAAATAAATAAATAAATAAAATAAAACACGTGATTCTTTTTTAAAAAGATTTATTATATATAGAGAGAGAGTTTGTGCACACGGGGAGGGGCAGAGGGAGAGAGAGAGACAGACAGACAGAATCTCAAGCAGCCCCCCCACCGAGGATGGAGCCTGATGTGGGGCTCGATCCCATGACCCATGAGATCATGACCCAGCTGAAACCAAGAGTCAGGCAGTTAACTGACTGAGCCACCCAGGTGCCCCAATAGCACACTTATCTTGATGAGCACTGGGTAATATAGAGATGTTGAATCTTTATTTATTTATTTTAAAGATTTTATTTATTTATTTGACAGAGAGGAGAGAGAGCACAAGTAGGCAGAGAGGCAGGCAGAGAGAGAGGGGGAAGCAGGCTCCCTGCTGAGCAGAGAGCCCGATGTGGGGCTTGATCCCAGGACCCTGAGATCATGACCTGAGCCGAAGGCAGAGGCTTTAACCCACTGAGCCACCCAGGCACCCCCGAGTTGTTGAATCTTTATATTATATACGTGAAACTAATATAACACTGTGTGTTAATTACACTTCAATTATGGTCACCAAATCATGGATAAATCAGGTGGTGCCTGCCCGGCTTTTCTCTGGTACAGTTAAGCATTTCCCCCTTCCCATCCCGTAGTCTAGGGAAGCGAGTCACCACGTCTGGCCCGCACTCAAGGGGAGGGGCCTCCCGAAGGGCAGAGTATCTGTGCACATGTGATTGAATTTTTCTCTAAGGAATATCATCCCTTCTCTTCATTTATTTATTCAATCATCTATTTATATTAGTGTAGATTCGTGGATATTTATTTTATTCTTTGGACTATAACCTAAATGGTCATTATCTATTTTACTGTTGAAACTGTTCCTTCTAGCGTCGACCACTGGGGACACTTTCCGGTTGGGTCCTGAGACCTTTAGACACGCCCTCCCCTCTCTGCCACCCCCTCTGCCCAGCACTTCCTTACCCTCCGGCTCGCCAAGGTGCTCCAGGCTCAGCTGCCCCAGCAGCCCCAGCCCTAGAATCTGGCATTTCACTACCTGCGGCCCTAGTTCCTCTTGGCATTTAGAAATTGAGACGGTGGCCGGTGTGTCCCTGTCTCTGGGCCTCCTGGTGGACAGAGCGGGTACTACATCCGTGTGTGTGTGCTCGCCCAGGGACACAGGCTAAGACTAACATGAGTTCATACTAATACGAATGCCAACGCTCGCCCACATGACTGTTCCCCTCTCTCCTCCTTTTAGCCTGTCATTTCCATTCCCAACACTTCCCAGCTACTGCGTGTGGATATTCTCTACCTTGTCCCCTATTAAACAAGAGCTGTAGAATGTGGCAGAATATCTCATCTTTTCTTTGGTTTTCTGTTCCCTTCTTTGTTGATAACGACTTCTAGTAACTACCGACTCTGTCCATGAACATGTATGTGCACATTGTAAGAACAAAAAAAGTCAAGGGACAGCAATTTCACGTCTGCACTTGAAAACTGGTTCAAGAACGGGTTGCACAGTAGTTAAGTGAATGTGCCCTCTCCCCAGTGGGACTGGGAGGAGGGAAGGCAGCGAACAGACCTCTGGGGCTCTAAGCCAGGGGTCTGCACACATTTCCCTAAAGCGCCACTCAGGAAACATTTCAGGCTGTGGAGGCTTATGTTCCCCAGGCTCAGTGATCTGGGGATGATCATCATTGTTCCCATCAGACCATAACAATGAAGACAACGGTTCTAGCCACATTTCCTGGAGGCTCACTTGGGCCAGCGCCCAATTCCTTGAATCAGCACTGACTTCATTTTTTTGTTTAAGCAGGGAGCCCGATGAGGGGCTTGAACTCACAACCCTGAGACCAAGACCTGAGCTGAAATCAAGAGTCGGATACTTAACCGACAGAGCCACTCAGGTGCCCTGACTTCACTCGTACAGTAGCCTTGAGATACACGCTATGTACTCAGCTAAACTGGGACAATGAGATTCAAACCCCTATTAAAATGGGGGTTTAGGGGTGACTGGGTGGCTCAGTTAGTTAAGCATCCAACTCTTGATTTTGTCTCAGGTCATGGTCTTGGGGCTATGAAATTAAGCCTGCATCAGGCTCCACGCTCAGCGGGGAGTCTGCTTGAGATTCTCTCTCCCTCTGCCCCTCCCCCACCTACTCACATGCTCTTAATTAGATCTTTTTAAAAAAAAAAAGTCTTGGGGTGCCTGGGTGGGTGCTCAGTCGGTAGGATGTCTGCCTTCAGCTCGGGTCACAGTCTTGGGGTCTTGGGATCAAGCCCCACGTCGGGCTCCTTGCTCAGCGGGCAGCCTGCCTCTCCTCTCTCTCTCTGCCCTTCCCCACCCCTCGTGCTCCCTTTTCTGTCTCAAATAAATTAAAAATCTTAACAAAAAAAGTCTTCACTCTTTGTCAGTTCCATAGTCCTTAGCTGAACTGTGGCAGACTACCAGAAATGATTTCTCAGCCTCCCTGGCCGCTAGGTATTGGTATACAACTAAATTCTGGCTACTAGGATGTGAGCAGAAGTGATATGCATCACGTCTACATTCTTTTAGTAGAAGGATGGGGCACTAGCTTTCCTGGATGCTTGCAGAAGGTCATGCTCCCGTTGCTGCGAAAGGTCATGAGCTGCAGCAAACACCTTGGACCCTGAGATGGAAGCCAACACGTGGAGAAGAGCCAACTGGATCCCTCCCTCACTCAACCCTGGACAGCTGACTTCAGAACCACTGATAGAAAGTAATTTCTATCTTGTTTAAGAGACTGTAATTCAGGGTTGTTTGTTATATAGCAGCTTAGCCTATGTCCTAAGTGAGACATTTAAATACATACCCTTTATAAATGTAAGAGTGAGCATATTTTAAAATTGTATAAAGCATATGACATACCTCAGAAGCATGAGAGGCAAAAAAGTCTTCCTCTTTCGGTGGAGGGGTCAAAGGCGGAGCCACGCAGCTATCCAGCCACAGCTAGAAGACAGAGCACTGCTTAGCCCTTCCCCTGGCTTTAAAAGGTTTTATTTATTAGTCTCACTCCCTTTCTAGAGATCTGTTCGCTAAAGATCAGTGCTTTCCACTGCTACGCAGTAACAGTCCTTCCAGGCCCCCTGAGAGCATTTTAGTAATGTGTCAATCTAGTAACTTTTGCATCCAAACCTTGAGGATGTCAATGTACCAGATTCACAAGCTGTCTCTGAAAAGGAAAGATCGAGGACTTAATTTCTAAGCACAGGTTCCAAGGTTCCAACGTACGGGCAATCCTCATTTACGGTGGTTTCCATATTTGCAAATTCACCTACTTGCCACAATTTACTTGTAACCCCCAAATTGATGCTTGAGACACTTCTGTGGTCCTTTCACAGACATGTGCGCATCAGCAAAGAATTTGAGCCGCCCAAGGTACCCCATTCCCGGCTGAGATCGAACAAGGTGATGCTCTGTCTTCTCACTTTAGCTCTCAAACTGTAAACAAGTGTCCTTTTTGGGGTCTATGTAGTGCCACATTTTTCACATTTTTGTGCTTTGTTGGTGATTTCATTGTCTAAAATGGCTCCTAAGCCTAGCTTAGCGCTCCTAAGCCTACCTCAGCCTCCTAACCACCCGGAGCCCATGATGTGCCTCATTGATCTCTATGAGTGTAGGGTAAGCTTCATTCAGGCATGAGCCCTACATACTGCTGTGGGCAGCAAGTTCAATGTCAGTGAGTCAGTAATTATATATTATAATATATTAAATTGTATCTCTTACCTATCAAATATCATTACATCAATATACTATTAAGTATCATGTACTTAACTACATAATATACGCAATAAGGTATCCTTAAGCAGAAGCACACGTAAAATAAGGCTACGTATTTATCTGTTGATGGAAACGTGGTGACCAGAAGCTCTCGGGACCCAGCCCCCTAGTGCCCCGAGGAGTGATGCTCTGGCACCTCCCAATTCAGGGCTCACAGCAGCCTCACAGAGCATACCTTCCACAAACAAGGCAAATCAATTACAGGTTGTGTCTTTGCAAAAAAATCCTTTTTGAAGGTTTTACTGTCTAGGATGGTTAAAACGACTTTTTCTACTGAAATAAATGTTCATCTGAAGGAGACAATCCATCGTGCCCGTGACTCACGTCAGTGCCGTGCTTCCGCGTCGCCTGGGAGGCCAGAGACTTGATTCTCTCCCGATAGAGCTGAGCAGCACGGCTGTTGTACTTGGCGTTGGTGTCATTGGTGGCACAGCCGTGTTGATGGAAAAAGGAAGACTATGGAGGAAAATACATGAATTAACAGCAATACTGCATTAAATCTAACAAGTGACCGAAAGCATTACTTCATGTTGTGAGGGATTTTTTGGAAACTACCAGTGAAAACAAAAGTAATTAAGCTACGTAATTCACAAAAAGCATGTAAAGCACACAATTTACTATAAACTTTTTCTTGTAAAAGGAATGCCTTCCACACATGCAGCATTAAGATTTCAGTAAAACTGGACACAAGACACGCGTTACAAAATGAAATCGCTGGCCTTTCGTTCCTCCTAAAGCACCTCAATGATGTGGGTTATTGTGTTACTTCGGGGGATGCTTTCCACTCTGGACTGCTTTTAGTTCATGAGAAATTCATTTCTATTGGAATTTCACAAATTGGAATTGGTTAGGAGCTTTGCTGACCTTCACCTCGCGCAGAACTATCTCTTCGCGAACTGAGACCACAGCATAAGCAAGGCGATAAAATAAAGGTTTAAACAATTAGAGGAAACTGTGTTCAACCACCTCATAAGGTCCACACACAGACATGAATTACAGAATTCATATCTTAATTCAGGCTGGTGTTCTGAAAACCTGCATGAGCAACCCAATTTGATTAATCAGATGTACTGAATTTGTAAATGAAGTTTTACATATTTGAGGATCCTTATTTAGGTTTGTAAGGGGGGTTTAAGAAAATCTGCTCTTGTAAAACTATAAGTTAATCGGACACTTTAAAAAGTTTTTTGTTTTTTTTTTTAAATTTTACCCAGAAATTACTAAGTTATGGCTGGGGATCACGTTCGCGTTTGTCTTACTCATCCCTATACTCCCTCACCCTGCCCAGGGCTGCGTGTGGCCTGGGTATTTCATAGGTTTGGGGATAAACAGGTCACCAGGGCCATCCACGGCCAAGCCCTTCCAGCCTTTGCTATCCAGTAGGACCCCCCAAGCTCATACATGCAAATACCGAGCTTCCTTCCTAGTCTAACGTGTGTTCACTCAAGAAGGGAAGAAGCACATCTGCGGTGAACTTACTGCGTTGGCATTTCCTCCAACCTGCATGCATCGCAGCTGAAACCAAGACCAGTTAGAGTCCAGCTCCGTAGATCTAAATGGGAAGAATATTCGAAAATGTTAATACGTTTTCCCCCCAGAATCAAGCCACTAAACTTTGGAAAACAAGAGTTCCATGATTTTCAGGATCCTGAAGACTGCTAAGTTTGTGTGAACAGTGACATGGAATGCTGGGCCTGCGGGGTGTGTGACAGCTGTGCAGGCAGCACCAGGACCCTCTCGTCCTTCCCAGCAGCCAAGTCTCTGGTGGGCTGCCCACCGGCTCCCCGTCATGCCTGACCACAGGCAGGCCCGGCCCGGCCAGCAGCACCTTGGGTTGCACAGACTCCAGCTTCTCTTCTAGGGTGTAGGGACACAACAAGCTTCCCAGGGCCAGTGGAACCACTGATTCTTGGCCTTGCATCCTCAGTGGCTTCTGATCTAAAAATCGGTAAGGTGTCTCTGCTCAAAACAGATGTTCCAAATTTTTCCGATCAGCTATCCACTTGTTCAGTGTGACCCCTAACGGCAGTCTTGGGATGCTCGCAGCCTTATCATCAGGTGGAAAGGACCTACCCAACATCACCACCATCAGGGAAGGCAGAAAACTCAGGATTTAGTGCTCTTAAAGGGAAAGCTCCAAGTGTCTTCTCCCTGACCACATGTTATGCTCTACTTATCTGCAACCTGAGGCCAGATCAGGGCAAGGGAAAGGCAATAACTGTATTTTTCAACAATAAAAGTTAATTGCATCATCACTGTAAAGCAAGATATGACAGTACAATGTTAGAAGGCCTTTATATCGAGTCCATAAATAGGTATGAACAAAAAGCAAGGCTGTTCCATATTCAACAACAGCTTGTCCCACATTAACTGTAAAGGAATGTGGACATTTTTTAATGGGTGTAGGTAGAGTACCCCATACAAAATGGGATGGGAGAAAGAAAAGAGGCTTCAGATTCACTGAAGTTCTCCTTTTATGCTGTCCTTCCATGTACTAATTTCTATGGCTCTTTGTGTTGCTTAACCTTTGTAAATGGTAGAATGTTATTTTGACGCCAATAGCTACCTTAAGATTAATAATAATACTAATGCATATTATCACATATCCATATGACAAATATGCTTCGTGGCAATACATTAAAAGTAAAATTTAATCCACCCTCTATAAGCACTAGATTCCTCAAAAACAAGAATAAAATCTTGCAGAACTTGAAGACCAAGCAATGTGATTAAATTATGTGTCTTGTTCTGAAATGCTTTTTCTGACAGATTTTGCTCGGTCCTGTTTTCACGGCTCTCCCTCAGTCCAAGTCGGACACCGGCCCCATCCCACTTTGTCACAGGGTGCAGTTCCCAGCAGTCTCTGGAGACCGACGGAGAGAGAACAAATCTCATCTCTTCCGTGACTCACTGTGTGACTTTGGAGAACTTCCTGAACTTCTCTGTGCCTAGTTTCCTCACACGCAAAGCAGTGATCATTATGATATGATCTATTTCATTCTTTTTTTTTTTTTTTTAAAGATTTTATTTATTTGACAGAGAGAAACACAGCCAGAGAGGGAACACAGGCAGAGGGAACAGTAGCGGGAGAAGCAGGCTTCCTGCCGAGCAGGGAGCCGGATGCGGGGCTTGATCCCAGGACTCTGGGATCATGACCTGAGCCGAAGGCAGACGCTCAACGACTGAGCCACCCAGGCGCCCCTCTATTTCATTCTTGTAGGAAGCAAATAAGCTAATATCTAGAAAGTGCTTGGCTCACGGTAAGCACTTGATGTGGTTACCGTATGGCTATAATTCTCATATGGCTATAATTCTCACCGTGACCATGATCATGACGTTAGCCGTGTTGTGCCGTCAGAAGCCACAAGCTCCAGAGGACAGGAAGTGCCTACTGTTTTCTGCCACATTCCTACCATAGGCACATAACAGGTATTTGAATTTGGGCTGGCTTAATTATATCCGAAAACTGGGGCTGCAAGGTCTCAGATTTGCTATTCAGCCTTGCGACTTTTGGTCTTAACCGATCTTTAAAAAAAAATAGAGCCAACTATTTCTCTACATACTCCTTAGAAATGAAGATTAAAACTAATTGTTCCTGACCTGGCCTTCCAGGAATTCTCTCTCTTAACACTGGAATTTCAAAATAAAAGGTCTTGATGCCAGTGGACTATAACAATAGTCAATCTTAGGAGGAAACTTCATTGCTCCTGAGTGCCCGCTCTGCCATGAGGAGGTGGCTTACCGTAGGCTATTCCTTACCTTCTTCAATTTAGACTAAGAGATGTGTGAAAGGCAATTAGGGCAATGCTGAGAAAGAGGTAAAGCAGAGGCAGTAAGAAAGGTTGAAGAATTAGTGTCCCTTTAACAACGTAGCTCCTGTTAACCAACAAGAAATCAGGTTTTCCATGACTTCTACAAAACTTATGAGTCAAGACAGAACCTCCTTAAAACTGCATGAATTAGGGGCACCTGGGTGGCTCAGGTCATGATCTCAGGGTCCTGGGATCCAGCCCCATGTTGGGCTCCCTGCTCTCTCTCTGCTTCTCCCTCTGCCCCTCCCTACCTCATGCTCACTTGCTCTCTCTCTTTTGCAAATAAAGTAAAATAAAATAAAATAAAAACCCTGCATGAATTAGCTTCACTAGTAGCTGCCAAACTCGGTATTTTTTCGTTAAGTAGAACACTGAAATAGATTTTAGAAATCAGAAGGAATCTCACCAAATGAACATGACAAAGTTATCACATAATTAAAAATTTTAATTTTAATTTAACTAAAATTAAATTTAACTTTTAAATTTTAAACTTTTATCCAATTACCACAATTAATCTTGACGTTTCCTCGCCAACAGGCCTGGGAACGGCTGTTTGTAACCCTGTTTGTAACCGGCCTGACTACGGGACAGAGGGCCACGTGAGGAGTCGCCTTCCTACACTCCCATCACAACACGGTTCTCCTCTCGCAAACACTGGGCAGTCACCCAGCCGACTCGGCCTTCGTTCAAGGGAAGGAAATGGAGGAACGGAGAGGGAGGGAGCACGGCCAGATGAAGGCCGGGTCGGGGCCGGGACTCAGGGCCCCAGCAGCCGGCTGCAGCGCCCTCTCTCCTAATGGCCACCGGGCACTGCCAGGCCAATGTCTGTGGGCACCTGCTGCACCCGGGGCCCAGGCCAGACTGCCTGCATTCACTCTTCAATGCCTCAGCACGTAAGGACAGGCTCTGGCCTGGCAGTTGAGACCCTTCACAATGTCAGCCAAATCTTCGCCGCTGGAATCCTTTAGCTCCTCATTTTCTATGCATATAAAAATTAGCTACTACACATGTCCCTTTTTCCAGCATCTATACCTTTCCTTAAAGTCTGAGTGCTCGCCTCCTTTCCCCTGCCTTGTTTCCCTTATCAAAACCTCACCGAAACTTGGAAGTTGATTGCAAGTGTCACCTCCTCCTTTCAACTTGGACTGCCCTCCACAGAGGTAGATGCGGTGCTGTTTCCACGTCCAGGCTGGCTTGACAGTCTGTCCTCTTGCTCCTGCTCTATCGAAGCCTGTCCCTGCCCCCACCCCCCCAGCCTACCGCAGGGAGGACTGGATCCCATTCACCTTTCATAAGCTCATGAAATACTTAACAGTGAACTTGAGAAGAAACTGGGCTAGAGGGAGAGGAGCTCAGGGAGGCACAGCTGCCCTGGGGAACTGAGGCACAGAGATCAAGCCCCAGGAGGCAGTGGGCTGGGGCCAGGCCGGTTCCGTCCACCCCGCTCCAAGTGGCAGGTGGCCATTTCCGCAGAGGTCTTCCCTTGTTGGTTGGCAAAAGCAACAGGTCATAAATTTTTTCCTTCCTAAAACTGTTGACTTGAAATTCTACTTAAAAAAAAAACAAAAAAAAACCACAACAAATACAAATAAAAACCACAGTGAGATACCACCTCACACCAGTCAGAACAGCTAAAATTAGCAAGTCAGGAAAAGACAGATGTTGGCGAGGATGCGGAGAAAGGGGAACCCTCCTACACTGTTGGTGGGAACACAAGCTGGTGCAGTCACTCTGGAGAACAGTATGGAGGTTCCTCAAAAAGTTGAAAATAGAGCTACCCTATGACCCAGCAACCACACTACTGGGAATTTACCCTAAAGAAACAAATGTAGTGATCTGAAGGGGCATGTGTACCCAAATGTTTATAGCAGCAATGTCCACAATAGCCAAACTATGGAAAGAACCTAGATGTCCATGAACAGAGAATGGATAAAGAAGATGTGGTATATATATACCATGGAATACTATGCAGCCATCAAGAG
>CM053611.1:104162776-104182765 GCA_028646535.1 Procyon lotor
CGTCCTCTGTCTGATTCAGCTACAAGAACATTTACCGCGACCTGGAGCAGAGCATCAAAGCTGCCGACGCAGTGGAGGACCTGCGGTGGTTCAGAGCCAACCACGGGCCGGGCATGTCCATGAACTGGCCGCAGTTTGAGGTAAGAGGAGGCTGAGCCCGTGACCCGCTGGGCCCACAGGATCGAGACCTATGCTGTCCTTTTCCTTCCAACTCGGTGTTGGCCTTTCCCCTGTTACTGAGGCAGCCTTTAAGCCTGGCTGCTCTGGAATCCGGGTCCATGTTGGGAGTCCCAAGGGCACCACTCAAGCCTTCTGAAGCTCTGTGAAGGTGCAGTTACATTCTTTCTCGTTATTAACTTTGGTGGTCGCTTGTTGACCATCGGCATTCTCTTCTCGGTGGTGAGCCCCGGGAGCCGCCGGGCTCCCTGCCCTGCAGGGTGGCTGCGAAGGGGCCGCCCCAGTGCGCATCAGTGGGGGGCCTCAGGTCCGGGACGGGGAGGGGGGGAAGCGGGGAGAGGGTTCTGTGTAGCTCTTCTTACCCTTCACACGAGGGACTTTTCCTTGTTTCAGGCTGTACATTCAGCTAGTTTTGGCTCAGGATTAACTTTTCTCTGTCCCCAATTTCACGGGTCCAAGCCTTCCAGTACCTCACCAGGCCAAATGTGAGGGCTGGGGGAGCTCGGGTCTCTCCTAGCCGCAGGTCTAGCTCACCAGGCCCCCCTTCCCCTTGCACCCCCACCGAGCCCTGCCACCCCATTCTCTGAGGGCAGGAGCTCTTCCCGCCTTGTGGTAAAGCAGGGGCCAGGAGAGACTCACCCGCTGCCTTCCAGGGAGGCTGCCTTGCGTGTGGGCCGAGGGGCTTCCCGGGCCTCGGTGGCCACCAGAGCACAGGTTGCAGTCACAGCTGGTCTCACCTCTTGGCAGCTGTGCGATGCTGAGCAAGTCATCCGTTCCCGTGCGTAAAATGGCGATGACCGCAGCACCCATCTCCTCCGGCAGCTGGGGGCCTGGCTTAGTCTACGGTTGTGTCTGTCCTCACACGTGCGCCGTCTTCTGGAGCTTCTCGAGAAAGCCGCTCTGATGGCAGTGTAGGTCTCTGCAGCTGAGCATAACTGCCGCTCTGTCTTTAGGACATCTGCTCCTGACAGAGGCCAAGAGCGGACTGTGCCCCTTCCACGGAGGCACCGGGACCAAGTAGAGGCCCAGGGCCCTCCCGAGTGGAAGCGACCCTGGAGGGGAAAGCACAGAGCCTACCCCTAGCCCAGCGACGGTGCCCTGGAGGAAGGAGGTGGTGTGTGTGTGCACCCTGCAGGGGCTGTGTGCTGCCCCGGGGCCCAGGGAAGCCACCTGCAAACCCCACCACCACCCCAGGCCCTTAGGGTTGTCCGCCAGTACCCAGAGAATGGAGTAGTCTATCTATGGACTAAACGGCCTGTCTCACTGGGATGGGTGTCCCAGCCAGAGCCCACTGTGGTGGCCCTTGCCTCGTGGATCCTGCAGGCTGGGAAGCAGCGCGCACATGTGGTCCGTGGTTACGATTCTTAGGGGATTATGCTTGACTTTCTCTAATACAATTATTTGTTTTTATTTTCCATGCCGCAGGATGAAGTAAGTTCCTATTTTCTGGCTAATGTATAGTCCCAAACTTCCTGCAGTGTATGCCTGGCCTGCGTGGGTCTGGGGGTGGGGGAGAGAGGAATCCACAGCCTGGTTCTGACAATGCAGACCAGAGGCAGAACCGTGGCCACCGTGCTGCCCTGCTGTCACCTGCCCACGCTAACAGCCAGCCCCTCCTTCCCAGGTCGGCCACGGGGGGGATCGCGTGGTCCCTGGGGCGCCACCCAGGCAGGACCGATGTATATCCACCTGGTCGCTGAGTCAACTTATGTTAGTTGAGAAGATGATAAATAGATAGGGGGCTAGGGTCTGGAGTCAGGGGCTCAGGTCTGCCACCAACTCTGTGGGCAAGTTACCTTTTCTTTCTGGGCCTCAGTTTTCTTATCTCACAAAAGTTGGCAGGTTACACTTGATGTTTCTAAGATGGCTTTAACTTGGGCCAAGCTGTGGACTCAGTCACACCAAGGGTTAATTCAGTTAAGGTGGTTTGGCAATGGGTGGGGTCGGGTGGGGGGGAGAATTGTTAACCAAGTGCCCCCACATACACACCATCCTGAGAGATGATGTCATAGCCCCTTCCTCCTTTAGCCTGCTTCCAGTGTCCCAGTGCAGTCAGTGAAAGCTGTTTGCACGCTGGGAAACTGGCAAACCTTTGCGGAGGTCAGCCCTTCGCTTTGCTCCGTTAGTCCCACAGCCTGTGCTGCCAGAGGGCGCTGATCCCCGGAGACCTGTGTGGTGGGCACCCAGCCCCTGTCATGTCCCCCCCCCCATGGTGCAGTCCCCATGGTGCGGTCCCCGTGGCACTTGCTCAGGCCCTGCGGCCAGCTCTCCTGCCCCGCCGGGAGCCAGAACCAGTGTAGGGAGAGATGGGAACTAGCTCCGGTCTACTTGGGAAAGCTCAAGGAAAGCTGGTGAGGCCTCTGGCGACCCCTGCTGGCCAGAGGTGGCTGAGGCTCCCTGGCGACCCCTGGGGCCCCGGGGTGGGATGGGGAAGTTCCTGGACATCCGCGTGCTGGCTGGTCAGCCTCTCCTTCTGGAGACCGGGCCTCTGCAGGCTGGAGTGCCCACGGTAGTAGTGGGGAGGGAGTAGCAGGAGGGTACTGGGAACCTGAGATCGGCTGGGGAACAAGGCAAACAACCGAGGCTGTGGGGCTACATGTCACGAACTGCACAGGGCAGGCCGCTGGGTGTCTGGGTGGTGTGTCACACTAATGTGGCCTCAAACAAACAAAGTTCCCCTCTTCTTTCCCTTGGTGCCTGCTGCCCAGGAGTGGTCCGCTGACCTGAATCGAACTCTCAGCCGGAGAGAGAAGAAGAAGGCTGCCGATGGCATCACCCTGACGGGCATCAACCAGACAGGCGACCAGGCTCTGCAGAACAAGCCCAGCAGGTGGGCGCCAGGGCAGCCTCCATCCGCCGGGATAGGTCCCCCAGGAGACTCCCCCGGGAGGCCTTGCAGGGAGCCCCACAGGTGTCTTTCCAGATGTTCCTTGGGCATGTAAAGTCCACTAGGCAGTGGCCCAAGGGCATCTCTGGGAAGGATCATCAGGTCACCTGATGCTAGAGCTGCGGAAAGATCTAGAGAAGGGAGCCTTTGCCACAAACATGCTTTGGGCCCCAAGTGAGGGCGAGAGGTGATGTCAGGTACTGTCACTGTGCGTCCCCAGTGGTGCACACCAGCAGGCGGAGGTCGCTGTCGATGCCGTCCCTTGGGCAAGCCCAGGTATCCTGGCCGGGTTTGTACTTCCTGGTCCTGTACGCAGGTGCCTGATTTGGGGGGGGGGGCAGTGCCAGAGATCATTGCCAGGTGTCCCCCCATTTCAAGTCACCTCTTTGATGAGAGTGTGAGTTATTTTATTTCTGACTTAATTGTTTGCCGAAGCCAAGTTTGGGTAGCAAAGTGGCGCCGAGGTCGTTAGAAGCTCGTGGAAAGTGTGTGCTGGACGGGACCTGGCCCGGGCCTCCGAGGCCCAGCAGACGGGAGTTTCTGTCCTCTGCAGAGCTGCCAGCTTCCGTGCCATAAGTAACGATATGGTCCGTGGTCGCCTTTTCTTAGGAGCGTGAGCGTCAGCGCGGGTTCTGGAGGCCTTTCTGGAGCCCTGGGCCCTGCCCCTGCCTGGGCTCCCCGGCCAGACATGGCCAGTTGTCAGTCATCTGCCGTGTGTCCGTCTGGGCAGGCGTGCTTGGTGAAGTGACCAGAGCAGTAACCCCTGTCCCAGGGATGAGGCTAGTACCGTGTGACTGGGGCATGGCTGGGGGGTGGGGGAGGAGGGTCTAGGAGAGTCTAGGCAGGCCGGGGCTGCTGCACAAAGTCAGTTTCCCAGCACTGGCAGCACCCTCCCCTGCCCCAGAAGTTGGCAGGTGCCGGGGGGAAGGAGGGCTTAGTGGTCAGACATGCGGCTCAGGCGTAGGCGATGCGCAGTCCTGAGTCCGGTGCCCCTCGCCAGGCCTAAAGCCAAGAGGCCGTTGCTGGCCACTTGGGGTCAGTGGTGGCATTTGAGGCATTTCCTCTTCTCTCCTCCCTGCTCCCCTCAGCTCTGTCTGAGCCGTCCAAGCAGCGCTCTTAAGCGCCAGCCACTTACAATCCTGACGCGGAGGCCCTGCCTTTCCACTGAATCCGTGGTGCGGTGCCAGGCCTCGTAGGGGCCCGTGTTATTTCTTTACCATCTGGTTGCACACCTAGCACCTGCAGTCCCTGCATCCTGGCTGTCAACGCTCAGCCTGGGCCCAGGTCCGATTTCTCTCGGGTCCGTCTCCTCTGGGCCTGGCACACAGTGGGTGGCTGAGACGGTTACATGGATGGATGTTCTTTCTCTGGAGCACAAAGGGGGCTCCTCTGTCTTATAAAGGGCTACTCAGCGGGCTTGGGTGCTGCTTTTGGAAGCTCTGGCCCCAGAAGAAGCAGGGAGGGGGCCGTTGGAGCCTTTGTAGTCAGGAGGGGTGCACTGTGCTGTGGGGTCCGGAGGGCTCCAGGGGCCTCCCTCCTGCTCTCAGCGGGGCTCCCGGCCTCTGAGCCCCCCAGCCCGCCGCCAGCTCACAGCATCAGGAGTGGGGGCCGGGCGGGGAGGACGGTGGGGAGAAGCCGCCAGCCCAGACACGTCGCCGGTGCTCCAGCGGCCCCCTGTCCGCACCCCAGGTCTCCTGTTTGGGATGGACTGTATCAGCAGCAAGAGGGGAAGTGGACATGTTCTCTCAGACGTTTTGTGTGTTTTAGTATATGTGCTGCCGAAGCGAGCCCGTGTTTTGTGTGTTTAACCACCAAAATATCACTGAGTGTTTTTGCTGAAACAACCTTTCTGCTCAAACGACGTATCCTCCTTCCTGGCAGGGAGCCGATCTGTTCCTTCAGACCCTGGCCCTGTGATCCTGCAGCTGGGAGTACCCAGGACCGGGGTGGGGTGCCGAGCTGGGGTCCTCTGAAAGCTCTCTCTCTCCCTGTAGTGATCTTAGTGTCCCGAGCAACCCCGCACGGTCCGCGCAGTCACTGTCCAGCTACAACCCTTTCGAGGATGAGGACGACACGGGGAGCACCGTCAGTGAGAAGGAGGACATTAAGGCCAAAAAGTTGGTGAACAAACGTTTCCCTCTGGTTTCCGCCTCGCTCGCTGTCTCTCCTCTCTCTCTGTCCAGGCTCTAGCCCCCTTGGCACTCAAAGCCATGCATGAGGCCTGCAGGAGGTGGCCCGGCTGCCAGCTGGTCGACAGTCTCTGGCTTCTGGATTTCTCAGGGCGGGGGGCACCCATTAACAATCTGTGGTTGCTTTTTCTCTGTCCTCTGTTAACCCTCGCCAAGGCCCCGGCACACCACCGCAGGAACATGGGTGTGTTGGGTGGCCCTGCGGGGAGCCTGACTGCACTGTGACGCGGAGGGGCAGTGCTCCTGCGGAAGGAGGCCCCCGCCCAGCCCCAGGGCCGCCGGCTCCAGGCAGGGCCTCATGCCTCTGCCAGCCCCGTGCTCAGGGCCCCCCGGGTCACCCTTTCTTGCAGCGTTAGCAGCTACGAGAAGACCCAGAGCTACCCCACCGACTGGTCGGATGATGAGTCTAACAACCCGTTCTCCTCCACGGATGCCAATGGGGACTCAAACCCATTTGACGAGGATGCCACCTCGGGGACGGAAGTGCGGGTCCGGGCCCTTTACGACTATGAGGGGCAGGAGCATGATGAGCTGAGCTTCAAGGCGGGTAGGTGGGCTCCCCCGCTGGCATCTGGCGCAGATGCTTCCAACCTGCTGGGGGGAAGGTCTGGGGTCTTTTTTAAGTCCGGAAAATTCATGCTAGTTCCATTTGTGGGTTCTCTTCCCATGTTTCAAAAGCAACAGATTCTCAGTGCCAAACCTTAGAAGGCACGAGGTGCCCCCCTAGCAGGACCGAGGGCTGCCCGCAGCAGGGCACTGGGGCAGGAGACGCTGATCGCTGGCACCAAGTGGGTTTCCCAGGTGCTCTCCGGAAGCAGCCAGCTGTGCGGGTCCCCAAGGGAAGGCTTTCTCCAGAGACCCCCAGCTGGCAAAGGAGCCCTTGGCGAGCCACCCTGCCCAGACCCCAGAATAGCACGCAGCACACCCCGGCCACTCAGAGCCTCGTCTCAGGGCCGTGCCTTTTGAACTTGCTCCCCGCAGGTGTACGTTCTACCACCGGCACGCCTTTGTTGCCAGTACCCAAAACTTCTGTTTTACAGACCAGTCTGGATCCAGACTGTGGGAGCTCTGTGCACACAGACTTCCTAGGCTTTGTCTTTTTTTTTTTTTTTTTTTTTAATGTTGGTTGCGATTTGCTAAAATGGGTTTCAACCCTCAGCTTGAAAGCACTCTCTTAGAGCCCGTCAGAGGAAGCTCAGGTGACCCGGGGCGGCGGGCCCGCGGAGAGGCAGGTTCTGTGCTTCTGCCTTGGCTCTTCCTCAAAGCCACCCCAGACCTACCAGCCGCCCTTCAAAGCAGGGGGCCGGGCCGGAACTCAAGCAGCCCAGGCTGAAGTGTGCTTCTGCACTCGGGCTGCGCCCCTGGGACAGGCCCGTGTCTGTGAGGCGGTGGGCTGTGTCCGTGCTCATGGGCCTCCTTGCCTCTGCTCAGTGGGCTGGGCAGCTGGCCCCAGCCACTCAAGCGCAGGGTTGGTCACCAGACGCTCCTGGCCAGTTGTAGAAAGTTGTTAACGCATTTCTTATGCACCCGCACACACCTTTGTCCAGGTTTCTGACCTCTGGGGGTCATTTGCCCCCTACTTTGTCTGTTGATTTAGTAACTTCTAGTTCTTTCTCTGTCTCACCTGTTGGATTTGTCAGCAGTTTTGTGGACATAACTGTTTCCTTCTGTTCTGAGTGAATTGTTAAAAGCAAACTGACTGAAAGCACTGTTTTAAATTCTCCAGTTCACATCTTTACAGCCAGAAAGCCTCCCTCTTCTCTGTGTGTGTTTTGTACGTTCTTTACTGCAGGGTTCGCCCCGGCCAGTGCTGCTCTCTCTGTCTGTAGCACGCTCTGGTGCCCTCCACTCCTCTGGGTCTCAGGCACCCATGGAGCCTCTCGCTGGGGCCCTTTCCAGCCCGTGCGAGCATCACAGAGCTGGTCTCACCGTGCACCTGCGAGCCTGGCTGTGTGCAAGGGCGGGATGGGAGAAACACCTGTCGTCCAGGGGCCACCGGTGGCGGGGCGGGGTGGGGGGCAGGAAGGACAGGAGAATATGGAGCTTTACTTCTCTCTCTCTCTTTTTTTTTTTAAGATTTTATTTATTTGGCAGAGAGAGCATAAGCCGGGAAAGCAGCAGAGGGAGAAGGCAAAGCAGGCTCCCCCCCCCCGAGCAGGGAGCCCAGTGCAGGGGCTCGATCCTAGGACCCTGGGATCATGACCTAAACTGAAGGCAGATGCTTAACCAACTGAGCCACCCAGGCGCCCCTGTGCTTTACCCCTCTTGGCGCTCACTTCTGCCTCCCGTGTTCACTGCTGATGTTGCTGAGTTAGATTTGCATGGGAACTGGTGCTGCCCGGGTGGCCCAGTGGCTGGAGGCAAAGCCATCCCTCACTGGGGCCTGACGGCAGCCCTCACTGTCCGGCTGCTCAGGCGCCACCCGGCTCCTTCCCTGCTCTAACGCTGAGTCCTCCTGGCGCCCGGTCTGCAGAGGAGGAAACCAGGCCCCAGGGGCAGGGCGCTTTGCTCATGAGCAACAGCCCTGGATATCCGTCCCACCGGCGTCTTCATCATTATTCTGCTGCACGAAATAGAGACGGGGAAATACCTAAACAAGGCATGATTGCCTGGGGAAGAAATTGCAACTTAGCCTGCAAAGGGAACCAGAACGCCAGTGAGAAACACAAAGCTTCAAGCTGAACAAAAGACCGAAGCTGTGCTGGGGCTAAGTCTTCCACCCGTTCCCTGCCCCCAAGAAGGCCTGAGTTACGGCCTCCCCATAGCACCCCCGCAGGCGGTCACAGTCCAGAGCCCCAGGTGGCTCCTCGCCTGGCCCCTGGCACTGGACTGCTCTGTCCGCTCTGAATGCCGGATGCCAGACCCAGACCTTCCACCGCCACGGCCCTGACCACACTCGTGGTCTCCGTGCCGCTGTCCCCTCGAAGGACCAGCGCTCCGTCTGTCCCCGCCTCCTCAGGGTTCCCCCTCCACTAGCCTGGGCCCGGCCTGAAGGAGGGGTTCCTTCATGTCTGAACAGACGAGAGCAATCAAACCACAGTAACACACAAAGCCACGGGGAGATTCCAGAACTATGTGGATGGCTTCCGTCTCACAGTGTTGAGAGAGCTTGATTTCTTTCAGAGGATAAATGCCCTGAGCTGGGGGCTGAGGATAGAGAGATGGGCACATCCCATCAGTCCCACAGCCCACTCGGGACACAGATTAAATGAACACACCGGGTCAGGGCCACAAGTGCAGGAGGAGAGGTCTACGATCAAGCAGGCTGGGGGCTGGGAAGCTGGAAGGCAGTGGGGGGTGGCGGGGTGGGCACGGGCCCTCTGAAAGCATTCCTCTGGCCTGGCCTGGAATTGTCAGAAGGCACAGGGCCTGTGGCATTGAGCTCTGCATCTCTGTGGGAGCTGCTTGCCTTAGGTCCCTGTGCGAGGTGGCGGTCTTGCGACCTCTCGGGGCGCCTATGGCTGGCTGAAAGAGCAGCTTAAAATGCAACTTAGTAGGGAAGTAACCAGGTCTGGTCCAAGAGAGTGCCTTCCCCTCCCACCCGACTGGGAGACCCTCTGTGGGCCTGGGGTGGGGCTCAGCGGCGAGGGCACTCTGGGTGGGGGCTGGTCCGCGTGTCACCCGCCTGCTCACCATGACCGCTCCCTTCTTGTCTTGAAGGGGACGAGCTGACCAAGATAGAGGACGAGGATGAACAGGGCTGGTGCAAGGGACGCTTGGACAACGGGCACGTCGGCCTGTACCCGGCCAATTACGTCGAGGCGATCCAGTGACAGGCCAGCCGGCTGGCTGGCGGAGAGGAGGCAGGGGTCCCAGGAGCTCCGTTGGCCCATCGGCCCTGGGCGGCAGCCGGCTGCGTGAGCGTCTGCTCCTTTTCCTGCAAAACATGATGACTCCGTCGCTCTTGGCTTCGTGGTGTCTCTCGGAGGCAGACGGGCTGGTCGCTTCACCGGGGACCCAGCACCTTTCCGGACGCAGCGCAGACGGAGAGGTCCGAGCGCAGGAAGACAGTACAGCAGAGCTCGCCCCGCCCCGCTTCCCGCTCACTGTGCCTGTTGGCTTATCATGGGTCTGTCTGTCCTTGACCTTGTCTCTCCTCCTCTCCCCTGAGTCAGTGGTGGGTCCCACCGATTCTTGTTCCGCTGATTACTTCCTCTGATGCGTCCCATCACCCGCAACTTAAATGAACAAACTTCCATGCCATTTTCTGAGTGAAGACGTCGAGGTTTTTAATTTAAAGGCTGTGTACAGTTATACTTTTTTTATAGACCTGCTCTTCCATTCACTTACACTTAAATTATGGCACAGATTGATAGACGCCAGTCTTGAGGAAAGCTCTCTTCCCGTGCCGCGCTGGGGCGGGCCGCCGGAGGCGCAGCCCCCCGAGACGGGCCGCGCTTGAGGCCCCAGATCGCAGGGGGAGGTGGGAACGCGTTCGGCTGGGTTTCAGCTGTGAATGTCCTCCGCATTCGGGGCGTCCTCCGTGAGTCCCGGAAATACATTACGTAGTACTCCCAGTGTCCCCGTATTTAAAAAATATTTTCAGTCTATTTGTGTTCAAAACTTTATTCTTGCAAATTAACAATTTTATCAGTGATTTGAGAGGTTACACAGTAAGAAGGCTAACTCCTCGAGCACACGCATCTGTAGAGTAAGATGCTTTCTAGACTCGTGTCTCGGTGTATATCTGTATATATTGTTTGATATTCAGAGAATCTAAAGAGTTCGTCTACTGTTTCAATGAGATCTAACGGCTTTTGACAGTGGGTTTCATTTGTAAACTGCTTGAAGACTGTGACATTCGGCCACAGGCCTGGCTGGTCGGCTGGGCCTCTCTGCAGCGGAGACAGCTGCGGGGCAGCCTGTCCTCGCTCGCCGGCCAGCTGCGGGGCCGCCTTCTAACCAGCCTTAGTCCTTGCCGTAGCAGAACACTGTAAACCTCCCGAGTCTTTGCAGCAGCTGCAGGCTCCAGCCCTCCCCATCCCTCGCCTGCACACGAAAGCCGGGTCTCACCCAGAGCAGCGGGGTCCCTTTGAGCGGCCTTGGTCACCGGGAGCGCGCGTGCTGCGGCAGGCAGGCGCTGTGCTGGAGTCCCGGGCTCCAGCCTCCCGGGGGAGGGAGGGAAGGCGGGAGAGCCTTTATTTTGTGTAACAGACATTGGTGATGCGGCCGCCGCCATCACAAGCTATGCATTTTCTCCGTGTTTCCAGTAAGCTCGATGTCTTGCTTGGAAAGTGGATGTGCGTCTGTGTTTGTCATGAAAACTTACCAGCAGAAATCCCCGTTCCTTGGCTACAGATTTACCAAAAATTGTCAAGTCTTTTCAGTTAGGAGTTTCTTTAAATGTATAGTATTTTAGGAAAAAAAAAAATCAATAAACAGTTGATGTGAGTGTGACTGTCCCAGAGCCGTGCGTCCCTCGCGCTCCCGTCGGCTGGTGACGGCGCCTTCGCCAGCATCTTCCAGCTCTGGAGCTGGTGACATCCCAGGTACATGACCACCACCCGGGGGGCCGCGTGCCCTGCCGATCCAGAGCTTGGTTGGGGGTCTGAGGCACCCGAGCCCTTCGAGATCCCCCCTCCCCGAAACCTGCTACTCTGTGGCCTGGGCTTCCCCAGTGGAGACAGCAGGTGGGCACTGCTGAGTGCCAAACAGCAGGACCCAGATGAGAGACCATCCATCACCTGGGCTTCTGGGAATGCAGTCCCTGAGTGCCTGCCGGGCCCGGGCCCCGGGCTCTTCTCATACAGTGTCTGTGGATAACGTGCCCGTCTCCAGGGGCACCTGGGGGCCCAGTCGGCTGTCTGCCTCTGGCTCAGGTCACCATCCCGGGCTCCTGGGATCCAGCCGTGTCAGGCTCGGCTCAGCGGAGAGTCCCCTTGTCCCTCTCCCTCTGCCCCTCCCCCCAGCTTATGCTCTCCCACCTGAATAAAATCTTTAAAAAAAAAAAAAAGGCATGCCCATCTCCGGACATCCTGTGTGTGGGCTGAGTCTCCCCATTCCATTTGACAGAGAAGGACACAGAGGCTCCAAGAGCCACACTCCCCCCAAGGTGTCCCTGCTCGTCTGCGGCACTAAAATTTACCCTGTGGGGTCTGCGCCCTCATCAGGCTGATGTGAGTCGAAAGAAGGCCAGAAAGAGTTGCAAGGGCTGTCGCAGCCCGACACACCGAACCGCAGTAAGGCTCGTCCGGAAAGGTGCACCCTCTGGTCAGCAGACCCTCGGAGGAGCCAGGAGGAGCGAGGCGGGCAGCTGCTACCGCAGCGCTGCTTTGCCCAGCTCGGGAACGGCGGAGAACCTTTGTGGTCTGGTGGCTAACGGGGCTCCTACTCTCCACTCAGGAGGAGTTGGAGCCCATCGGAGCTGCCTCCCCGGGCCCAGGCTGCCACAGACACGAGGCAGGACAGGGCGGAAGGGAGGCGTCAGAGCGGGCCCCTGGCTCCCACAGCCGGAGCTGGGCCGGCCGGTCCCCGGCACTTGGGGTGCTCACGCACCGTCGTGACCCCCGTCACCCCGCTTTGCAGAAGACACAGGAGGTCTGGAAACTCAAGTTCCACAACTCCCCCAAGGTCCCATGACCAAACTACAGGATTCTGGAGGGCAAGCCCTTCCTCGCTCCCCCCACTGAAGATAAAGAAGGGGGCAGGGGGAGGTGAGCACGAGGAACCCTCCAAAGTCAGGATGAAACCACCTCTGCTCAGCGGGGCCCCTTCTCAGCCTGTCCTCTCAACTCCTGCAAGAAATCCTGAAGGACCCTCCCTGCCCACCTGCCCTCTCCCATCCTGACCCTTGGGGGTGAGCTCGGGAATCCGAACTCAGCCCTCAGCTTCTCCAGGCAAGAGTGGTGTGGGCCTTCCTGGTTGGAGGGTTAGGGGAGGTGTGCAAGGCCCCAGGCAACCCGGGAGGTGATAATTATTAGCCCGGTGATACATGAGAACCCGTCTTCTTAGTCCTCAGCCAGAAGCTTCCGGCATTCTTGGCTGCCCCTCCCACGCCCTCGCTGGCCCACCAAATGCTCTTTGTCCCTCTGTCCGTCCCTTCCCCAGAGCCACTGCCTGGGGCCAAGCTGCCCCTTCTCCCCCAGAGTCACTGCTATGTGCTCACTGCCTTCCCGGATCCCGGGGCCCTCGGCAGCCTGCCCAGTCCCTTCCCAGTGGAGATGGGAGAGGGGGTATTTCACCTTCCTGTCCGAGCCCCCTGGGCATGGCCAGAGGGCAAGCAAGCTCCAGTGAGCGACCCAGGCAGAGATCTGGCTCTACAGCAGCTTGAGCCCAAACACCAGGTTTTCTGAGTTCCCCGAAAGAGGACAGAGGCCTGGACATCCCTGCAGGCCCTTCACCACCTAAGCTCAGGCAAGGCCTCTCCCTGTGCCTGGACTGGGGTTTGCTGGGTGACCAGTGGGTTTGGGCTCTACCAAGGCCTTGGTACTAGAGGCAGACATGGAGGGGACCACTTAATAATCCATCAGAATGGGGATGGGGGAGGTTGAGAGGGGCCCCCGTGGGCTGCTTGACCAATCCCTTCCTTGTTAATGGGGAACCAGGCCAAGTGAGGGGCAGGAGTGACATGCCCATGGTCACAGAGTGAGCGGTGGCGGGGAGCTGAGTAGCCCCTTCCTGGCAGGGAATCAGCTGGCTCTCTCCCTGGGTCATATTCATTCACCATGCATTTATTGAGCACCTACTGTGTGCAAGACTAGATGGTGACAGGAGAAAACGAAGAAGGGCCCCAAGTTTGCCTTGGGGGAACTCCAGAAGCTCAGGGAGGGTCCAAGTCACTTTGATACCAGGGAGGAGGGAGCAGGATGGTCCCCTGAGAGTGTGCCTGGTGGACTCTGGAGGCCACCCTACAAGTCTCAGGAAATTAGGACAAACTGTTCCCCAACACAGCTCCAAGGCCCATGGGGACACAGTACTGTGGGTCCTTGAGCTATTCCTCCCACTTCCAGTGGGAAGCATCCCTGCCTGGCAAGAGGTCAGGGTGGCCTACAGACGGTGGGGGAACGCCACCCCTGTGTAACCCGATGCCTACGCAAGTGCCTGAGCCTCACTCCATAAAGTGGGGATGACCTTGGCGGTGTCCGGAAGCAGGACACCTTGCTAGGCAGGTGCCTGGCCCTCGGCGTCCTTCCCCCAGACACCTGTAAGAGGTTCACACCCCTCTCCACTTTTTTTCCCTTGGAAGGGCAGGCAGTGCCTTCTGGGTGGGACCTCTGTGGTCTCTGCGGTGGCAGGGCCACCCCTCTGCAGGGCCGGGCCTCAGCACCCAGCAGACACATGTGGGCCACTGCTGGAGAGACCTGGGGCTGGGATGGAGGCGCTCCACTGCCCCAGGGAGGACAGGCCTGGGCCAAGCCGAATCTGGCAGGCCTCTTGTTGAGGTTCAAGGTCATCCTCCACCAGGTGGGCCGCTGCCAAGCACAGACTTAGAGGATCCAGGCTGCTTCTCGGCACACTCTTTCCAAGCAGCCTTGGGCTTAACATTTATCAGCCACACACCAGATCCAGGGCTAAGCACCTTTCTCTGCAAAGGGTCACATAACCCTCCTCATTTTGTATTGATGCCATTTTGCAGATGAGGAAAGAAATCAGAGAGGTTGAGTAACTTGTGTGAGGGGGCACAGCAAGTTAGGGGCAAGGCTGGGGTTTCAACTCCAGTTCCTAACTCCAAAAGCTGCTGTATTCCTGGAGGACTTGTTACAACCTACTTGCTGGACCACAGTCTAGAGTTTCTGAATCATGAGATGGAGATGAGGTCGAGAGTTCGCATATGTAACAAGTCCCAAGTGATGCTGACCCAGGACCACACTTTGAGAACCACTGGTCCAAAGAGCAAGAACGAGCTACCCAAAGTACCAGCAATTCCATGTGCTCCTCAACTTGTTCATATAACCAGCAGATGCTCCCAACCCAGCTCTGGGGCATGGAAGCTGGGTCCTGGGGACCCAGAAACTGATTGCCCACAGTCTGGCCCAAGGAGGTGGGGAAAGTATGTCCACAGAGAGGCCAGAAAGCAAGGGACACAGGCCAATGTGACATCCCATCCCTGGCTATCCCTATGATTCCCAGGCAAGGGGCAGGGAAGGCACAGTGGTGGCCCGGTGGCAGAGGGAGAGGTGTCCCACCAGGGCCAGATGGGCACCCGTGTCACTGATGAGCCACCGCTCCCTCTCCTTGACCCTCGGTTTCCTCATCTGGAGAAGGGGGGAGTGGGTCCTACCTTTTCTCTTTCACGATCCTATGCAGTCTAGACTGTGAGTGTGCTTGATAAAATAGACAAATCTGGGGAACAGTGTTATGGAGGTAATCCAACCCCAAATGCCAACCTCAGGTGGAGACTCCGAATCCTCCCCCAATCAGTCACCCGGCACGGTCGCCTCCTCCAAGCCACATATTCATGTATGAAATTATGCGGGGAGGCTGGGTTTCCACAGCAGAGTCTGACAAAAGAGGTTTTTCTTCTGCGAAATTCAACAAGAGTCTTACAAACGCGTAAAAATGAAGTCGATGGTTAAAAACAGGGACTATGAGGTACTATTCCCTCCACTCAGACTGGACTCCGACTGTGTGACCTTAATGAGCTGCACGGGCCTGACCAAAATACTTCTAAATCTCTCCAAGCCTTGGTTTGCTCATCGATAAGGGGGAGTAATAGTTAACATTTGTATTTCATTCTGTGCCAGACCCTGTTCTAAACCCTTCAACGTTTATTACCCTTCTGCATTCTCACAGCGGGCCCCATGAACTAGGTGAATGTTACCATTCCCAGGGTTACAGGCAAGGAACTTGAGGCACAGAGAGGTTAGGTAACTTGCGGGAGGTGTGACAGCCAAGCCGACGACGCAGACGGGGGCGGTGCAGTACAGGCCCTGCCCACCAGGCTGCGCTGTTGGACTGCGAGGGCGAGGGTGCCGGCCGCCGGCGGCGCTGGGCTGGCGAAGGACCCTCCTCGCCGTCACTGCCCGCCCGCCTGTCCCTCCCATTGAACAGCAGGCTCCTGGGTTTGGGGACCCGCCCTTCACCTCTAGCCCCCGACCATCTCTCCGGCGCTCCTGGAGTTAGACGGAAAAGATAAAATGAAATCCATTTTGGCCCATGCAATGAAATTCAGATTATACTGTTTCAGACCTCTTCCTTCCTTTGCCGGAGGGACTAGGAAATGAACAGGGGAAGGGATGGAGGAACAATGAGCTGCATAACTAACATTGCTCTCTTGGAGGAAGAGGTAACTGATGGGCGGCCGCGGCATGGCCCCCCGTGTGTCAAGACAGCCTGTCCACTCCTGCCCCTCGAGAGCATTTTCCAATAACAATGTTAATGATTCTCACTTAATTGTAAAGAGAACAAAGGTCGAGAAGGGAATCTGGAAACTAAGCAAAAGTATTCCGGAAAACAAAGCCACCCATGGTCCAGATGTCCAGGGGCCACACTGTTGATATTCTGGGGTATATTTTCTAGTCCTTTTTTCCATACGTACAGGTGTGTAGGGCACGTATTCTCTTGGGGCTATCATCAACGCGTGTGTTTGGCAAAATGGGGCTCATACTGTACATGTGGTGTGGCACCCTGCCTCCATAACATTTCACGAGCATTTTCTCGCATCCCTAAATATGCCTAACTTAAAAATAGAACGTTTCACGGCTGCATGATATTCCATGGGTTGTAAGTCCCATGTTGCTAGCCGTTTGCTTTGTTTCCCGTTTCTTTTTTCATTTTTGAGATATAATTTACATACAGTAAAATGCACCCCGTTTTGTGTACAATCAAGTTTTGACAAACACGTTGCTGTGCAACCCCCACCACAATCAGGAAAAAGAACTGTCCCATCGCTGCCCACATTCGTCCTGGCTCCTCCGTGATTCAACTTTTCCTTATATCCTTGACCCTGGGAAACCGCGAATCTGTTTTGTTTCTATAGTTTTGTCTTTTCCAGAATGTCCTATGAATGGAATCATACAGTATATGCAGCCTTTGTCTCCTCTTCTTTTGGGTCACATAATTAATTTGAAATTCATCCTTGTGGTCTCACCCATCAGTAGTTTGTTCTTTTCACCTTAGGTAGTCTCTGTGTATCGAATTCACCACATTTGCTAATCCAATTGAAGGATATTTGGTTTGTTTCCAGGTTTTGATGTTTACAAACGCCTTTGTTATGAACATGCAGGTACGGGTTTTTGTATAAATGTTAAGTTTTCATTTCCTTTTGCAATCATTTTTGCTAATATTTTAATACTGCAAATATTACAGCAATAAGCAATTATTACACCAAATCCTTTATCCCATTAAAGGAAGTAATGGCATCAGCTTACATTTTAAGAAAATTAATAACATCAACTGAATAACAAGCAAATGTCATTATTTAAATATTATACCTTTTAAAATGGGGCATTTGTGAATTTCCAAGTGTACACTGCCTGAGCAGTAAAGGGGTCTGTGGAACTCAGAGAGTGGTGCCCATGATTCCATGCATTTTCTTTTTCCTTTTTCTTTTTTTTTTTAAGATTTTATTTGTTTCTTGGAGAGAGAGCAAGCAAGGGAGAGAGAGCACGAGCAGGGTGAAGGGCAGAGGGAGAAGCAGACTCCGGGTACTCCGGGATCATGACCTGAGCTGAAGGCAGATGCTTGACCCACTGAGCCACACAGGTGCCCCATACGTTCATTGTCAAATGTAACTGATCTGTAAAAAAGAAATGGCGCCCCTTAGGGGGGCACCTGGCTTTCAGCAAGTTCCTATTTCACCAAATGAACTAAACAGACCAAACGCCGGATCACGTGGCCACAGGCGCACCAGGGGGTCTTCATAAAAGACAAATGGGGAGGACAGTACCCCGCAGTGTGGACCTGCCTCCCGGCTGCTTCCTTCTGCATTCCGTTAGGCTGAAATCCGTAGCAATGAATCTTGGCCTGTCCTCTTTTGAGGGGGAGAGGATCTTTTCCTCTTTCAGATTTGGTATTACAGGGTTTGGCTTCTACTCCTCCCCTGGCAGGAATGCATCTCTTCCTGAACCCTGAGGGAGAGTGCCTTTGCTGCTTTTGTTTTCCAGAAGGGATGGGGGGGTGCCCCTCCCCCAACAGCTGGATGCCCGACTCCCCAAGGGGTTTCTCTCAAGTCTCTTTGCCTCCGTCTTTCTTATGAAGGAAGATTTCTGATGGAGGCTTATGGAAAAGAGCTTGTGAGTGAATGTAAATTCTTTGAGGTCTCAAGCGGTTGCAGCCGGGCATGCCAGCCCACACGTGGCCTTTACGAATTCATTAAAAATTTTAACTGATTTCCTCTTGCCCACTTGGATGGTGCCAGCTTTCTCCTAAGCTTTACCAAAGGTGAAGGAGTTCCTTTGTTCCATCTTTCGGGAAGCTCGTTTCTCTTCAGAATTCGGTTTACTTGGCTGATTTGCAACCTCACCCGTCCGATAGGCTTAAGAGACGGTACGATTTTGTAGCTTATCCCGTCTGTTCTCATCATCACGTGGGGGGCGGTGACGCTCCTTGTAGCTTTCCACATTCGAAGCCTATGCCACACATCTTTCTTGAATGCACACTATGCGCCAGGCAGGTTCTAGGTGCTGGGGACAGAGGCAGACAAAACGGCCCGATCTCAGTACATTCACATTCAGTTGCAGGGAGGAAACATATAATGTTACCTATCATAGTATTAGGTGGTAATAAGGTCTACGAAGAACACTTGAGCAGACGGGAGATGAGCCAGGGCTGTGCATACAACCGGTATTTTTCCTCCCATAGACATTGTCTGTACTTTGTTGCACTTTTTCTCCTTCTCCCTGTGATGTTTGGGAATGTTGGTGAGGTCTGGAGCCGTTGGCCAAGGAAGAATTCCTGAGACATCCTTGGTAGAAAAAGATGATTTTATTAAAGCACTGCGACAGGACCCCCGGGGAGAAAGGGCTGCTGCCCCAGGGTTGTGAGGAACTTGGGAGGGGGCTGGGGGGGAGGTCAGGAAAAGGGAGGCATCTGAGAGGACTTTGATAGACGTAAAGAAGATTTACATGATAATGGAGGCCTGGCATCACTGAGTTAAGGTTGTTTTCCCTTCCAGTAGGGCATTGACATTAGGACGTTTGGGAGCTTCTTGGAAGACTGTTAACACCCTTCCTATTTCAAGTCCTTGTCTGTAGGCTGCCGTTCTTAAAGAAACTTAACTGTTTCCATTTCCTTCTGCCTCTGTTTCCCACATCACTCATGGAAGGGAGGGTGATGTTAGGGCTCCAGGAAATTGAGTTATGGGTCTCCGGAAGTGAGGCTGTTGATAAGAATGCTTTTTCCCGGTGTATCACTAAGACACTGCTAAACTGATGGAAACTCCTATCCTGCAGGACTGGGCGCTTGATCAGGTAACCACTCGGTTTTGGGTGTTTTTTTCCATTCCTTTAGTTTTGGGGCAGCTAGGAGGGTCTGAGGAATGCCACACGTATCTCACAATATACCTGAGGGATGGGGGTTGTGGGGTGCCAGCTTGTGTTTTGTCCTCAGCTTGCCTTCCACGCCCCCATCACTTGGGGACCTTTATTTTGTAGCGTCGAATATGTAACACCCAGAATGTGATATAGAACTTAGTAAGTAAGATTTCAACTCCAAATAGTAATCATCGTTCCCATCAGGAGGGCTATAACTGTTCCTCATAAACATGCCAGGTGTCCTGTGTAGAGCCAACCTGTATTGAGACAGGAAAACTTAAGGGACCCCAGGAAAAAACCAAACAAAACTGCTTTTATACTCCTTTTCCTGCTTCTGTTCTTGCTAAGACCTGTACCCCTGCCTTATACCTGCCTTAACGTAGGTCCTCTTTGTCATGGTCAAGGAGTTAACGATGTCTGTGGAGTCTTCTAGCATGAAAGGTAACAAACATCATCCATGGAGTGATCGTGTAGGCTTCCCAAGACTCCAGCTACTTTGATGCCATCATCCCTGGCTCCAGGGAATAAGTGACTTATGGAGGACATCTGAGCACTTGTCCTTGTTTTGACCAGTTCTGGGATGCCTAAGACATCCACCGGACCAAGATCTTCAATAAAAACCCCAACCCCAAGCAAAGGACTCTCTTCTTTCCTTTCTGAGTCTCCGAGACGCTCTGTTTGCTATGCTCTATCAATTACACTATTTAATAAACTATGCTCTCACTTCCTCTCAGTTTGCATTTGATTTCTGTCCTACACAAAACCAAGGCCCCTCTTGGCGGGTCTTGAGGGACTCCCTCTGGGTCCTCGGACAGGCCAGGCTGCATCAGTATAACGGGACACAGAGTACAAGAGTATATACCTTGACTTGATAGAAGGAAGAACTTTCAGTCACAGCAGACTGCAAAAGTAACTTACTGTTCTGTTAGGCAATACATTTCCCTTCCTTGGAAAAGTTCCAACCCTGGGTTTATCTGAGTCCACATCCTTGCAAACTTCCAACTTTTCCGGAGGGCATCTAACCAGACAGGCTGAAGGAGCATTCCTAGCTTCTAAAAGCAGAAAGTCACAGCCAAAGGCTTTTCTGGGGCTCCTGGGGGGGGGGGGGGGACACGGACTGCTCCCACGTGCTGCTTGGCACGGATTCTTTATCTCTAGCCCCACTGTACAGATGAGCAAGTCAGGTTCTGATGAGAAATGACTTGACCTAGGACACAGAGCTAGGAAGCAGCTGGCTGAATCGGGCTTGGAGCCAAGGTAAACCTGGTTTCCTTGCACTGCACCACCGAACCTCAGAAGACCTGCGGCTCTGCACTCACGACAG
>CM053611.1:104183265-104230805 GCA_028646535.1 Procyon lotor
ACAAGGGTGGGCAGTCTCCAGCAGCAGTGTGCTCCACCTCTGGTTGTTCGGAGCCTGGCAGAAGGCTGAGCTGGCCAGGCAGGTAGGGCGGACGAGTACAGGGCTCCCCGGGGCTGAGATCTGTGTGTTGGTTCCATGTGTGGGCCCAGAAGGGTCTTGTGTGTGCGGCTGCCACATTAAAAGGTGTGCAAGTGTAGTTAGAGGACATGCAGTGGAGGCGGGGCTCAAGAGGAGGAGGTGGGGCGTGCACACAAGTGAAGAAAGGGAAAGGTGGTCACCTATGTAAAATGCCTTAAAAGGTCGTACATTAATGACAGAAATGGTGCTGTAGTTGTTTAGCTAGCGCACGTGCTAGTATTTGAGCACTCCGTATAGCGCACTCGGGGTCTCACTTTGCCTTTTGAATTTATTTTATGAAATGAATAAAGCCTTAGGAAAAGGCTCAAGACAATTTCTCATCATGAATATCCATTTCTGTGCTCTCATCAAACTCTAAAACATATAAGGTCTTATTCATATCAGGTTGCTGGTAAAATTAGAGAAAATTTTCAAAGCTTCTTTTTACTTTCTTTGTCTCACGTTTCTCCAGTAGGGAAAAAGCCTGGGAGACTGTCAAAGAACTGGCTGTTCTCATAAGTATTTGAGGAGAACAGTGTGAGTCATTGTAACTTTTTGCTGGTATTTTAGTATCCGGTTTATTTTTAAACAATTTTGTGCAACTGGAGTTTCTTCCGTGGTTTCTGTTACCATGGCTCCATAATATTTCCTTAAATCTGCTTGTTCATCCTTTCACACACTTCAGCATCAAATTTACAATTCCTTAGAATCAGAATATCTTATTTATGATATCCAAGAATGTTTCTCCAGCTGCAATAGCATTTTGCTCCAAAGTGGAAAAGTTGGTTGTTTTTCCCCATCGGAGACACTGGGAGGAGGGAGGGTGCGGCTCTGTGAAGGATAGTGCAGTAAGTGGGAGCTAGGGGGTGGCCAGGGCCTCTTAGGAGGCTCCCACTGGTGGTCTAAGCAGATGACCAGTGTCATCTGTGTGGGACCACTTCCCCTTTAGATCCCACAGTTGGAGATACAGGATGGGCAAGTTGCCATGTTTGCTTGGGACGTGCTGGCATTGGATGTTTTGGCCCAGACACCCAAACACTCTTGGTTCTTGGTTCTCCTTCAGGGTGAGTGTATGTCCTCTCACTGTATTTATTCATTTATTTTTAGACTTGATTGAGGCTTCCACCCTGGGAAGGGCTCTTGTTTTTAAGAATCTGCAGTCAAGAGAAACAGTGCTGGTCCTGGCAGTCAAATGCCCTCTAGACTGCCTGGCATTTAGAATTATTCAAGGAGGCACTTTCCTGCATTTCATTGCTTTGAGGAACCTGTATTAAAGGATTGTTCAGGATTTAAAAGAAAGTCTCAGAATAATACAGAATCGTAGAGATAGTTTGTTTCCAGTCTCTTAAAGTCTTTGCCAGTCTTTCACTTTTTAGGGCTAACCAGTTTTCCTCTGACACATAAATGGGGTATCAAACTAGGTTCTGGGTGGAGCGCCTGGGTGGCTCAGTCCATTAAGAGTCTGCCTTTAGCTCTGATTGTGATCCCAGGGTCCTGGGATTGAGCCCTGCATCGGGCTCCCTGCTCACTGGGGTGTCTGTTCCTCCCTCTGTCTGCTGCTCCCCCTGCTCATGTGCTATCGCTTCCTCTCACATAAATATATTAAAATCTTTTTAAAAAACCCAGCTAGGTTCTGTATGTGTGTTTGAGGTTCATTATAGGGGACATTATAGTCTGGCCAAATGTTTTTGAAATTCTATAAATATAAATGTTGACGCAATGATAGAGCAAGTTCTAATACTTGAGAATTTAAAGTGTGTTGTAACTGACTGGGCCTTTGGCTCCTAACACAGTTGTTTCTTCTGACTCAGAGAGGACCCCTTTACAAACAAGAACATACAGAACTGTGGTTCTGGGTACCCTGGAGGCTGCCCAGGAGGCTCCAGGGGCGAAAGTCTTCTAACTAAGTGACTAGACAGACTGGTATTGTAGAAGAATTTGCTTTTTAAGAATCACTGAAAAATGAAGTTTTGCTGTCAGCTCAAGAAACGTTTTGTGGTTAGTCATCCGAGTAGTCTTTTTTTTCTTTTCCATGTAATCCAAGAGATGTCAGTATGTGGCTTCATGAATGAAATTTTTTTAACAACAGAATGTTATTGTTAAGATCTTACAGATTTCGTAGGGTGGCGGCGTTGGGAGGTGGGGCTGGATGAGAGGACGGTCAGGGGGACTCTGAGGACCTCTGGGCAGAGGCCCCTGTAGTGCCAGGGGGTTGGCCATGCAGCTATCTTAGGAAAGAGCATTCTGGGGAGAGGGAATAGCGTGTGCAAAAGTCCTGAAGCAGAGATGAGCTCCGTGTGTTTGAGAAATGTCGCAAAGATCACTGTGGCCAGAGCAGAAGAAGGCCAATCAGTGAGGGAGAGTGGAAGAGGGTGGGCAGGGGCAGCTCGTGATGGGGCTTGCAGCAAACTCGAGGAGTTAGGACTTAACTCCAAGTGTGATGGGCGTTGAGCAGGGAAGTGACATGATTTAAGTATTTAAAAAAGGTTGCCCTGGGAGACTAGAAATTCAAAAGGGTTTTTTTTTTTTTTTTTTTTTTTTTTTTTTTTTTTTTTTTTTTTTTTTTTTTTTTAACCTACCTAACATTGGGCTTTCCTAAGAAAACATTAAACTTTTGTTTGCATTTTAACTTGGAGTTCTAGAGTTATTAATACCACCTGCATTCCTTGTATTTAGGATTCTGTGACGTTTTCTGGGCCCTTTTTGAAGAGAGGTGTTGTGTAAGGAAGTACCACTCTGGTGGTTAACGGGGGTGATCACAGAATGGTCTCTGCATGGTCTTGTCGATTTAAAAATGTCCCTGTTAATAGTGTATCACATGGTTCTCAGCCCAGCCAGCAGCTGGGAAGATTACAAGTTATGAGAAACTCATCAAGTTTAAACCACATGGGGATTTTTGTATAGAAGTGTGACCCCAGTTCCTCCTTCCTTCCTCGCTGTTCCCGTTTCAAGGTGGGCACCCGGCCGTGCTGCCTCGCCCTCTGAGGCCCGGGTGCTCTCACGGACACCGACTGGCCTTGCTCCCTTCCTGCCCTCCCTTCTTGCCCCATCCCACTCCCGCCCTTCCCTCAGGATTCTTCTGTCTGGGACACCTTGCCCTTACCCTTGTGCACCTGCCTCCTCCCCACGGGCTCCTCAGGACTCCGCTCGGGGCGCCCAGGAAGCCGCTGTGCAGTTCCGGGCCCCCTCGGTGCCCCGGTGGACAGCACCCACCTCCCTCGTGATCGAGGTATGCCAGCCGCCAAGGCCACGGAGTAATCGTCAGTATCGGTTTTCCTTTCTGGGTGAGGAAGCCGAGGCTCCAGAGAGTTTGTCACGTGCCCATGGTTGTCTAGCTGGTGTGTGGCAGCCTGGGGTCATGCTTAGTTCACCCGCCATCCCGTAGCCCCGCCCTGGTTATCTCTGCTGGGGTCCCTGCCCAGCTCTGGGGTACACCGGGGAGCAAGGCAGGCGGGGCTTGCGGGCGTGCCTCCAGAGCAGGACTCCTGCGCAGGTGCTCAGTGACTGCCGAAGGTGTCATGGACGTACACGTGCGTGCCTGTTGACCTCGTAACCCTTTTGGAGTCCCAGCTGGGGTGCTGTCCCTGTCGTGCTCGTGTCGCTCACCTCTCCCTCTTCTCGGAGTTTCCCATCGCCCTGTCTCACCCAGGGACGCAGGGCGGCCTGACAGCTAGGGGGCAGGCTCAGGGGCACCTGGCCCGGGTTTGAGTCCCAGCTTCGCCACCTGCTACCTGTGTGGCTTTGGTCAAGTTACTGAAACACCTGTGGACCTCATTTCTTCATCTGTGAAGTGGGGACGATGGTAGTAGCTGCCTCACAGGGCTATTCTTGAATGAATGGTGCTCACACTTGGGAAGCACTCAGTACTGACACTTATTGCGAGTTCTGTGTGGCGGGTACAGGAACTGAGCCCCACTCAACTCTGAGGGCGCTGTCAACCTCCCACCACTCTCAGCATGGCGTCTGACACTGGTCAGGGCTTGCTACATGTCAGGTGGGGGCATGTCCAGGGAGAGTTCCACCCACAGGGTGCATCGTGGGGCTGTGTGGCCAGGACCCCATGGGACCCTGCTGAGGCACTGGGCTGCCGGGACTGTGGTCAGCTTTTGGGCCTGTTGTCCTGGCCTTGTCTCCTGCCGGTCCCCAGGTTGACAGCTTCCTTTGACTTTTCCTCCTCCGCTTTTCCCTTCTCACTGCATCCCTGTCAGACTTGATATTGTGTCCAGTAAATTATTAAATCAGCTCAAGTGTTGTGTTACCCTCAGAAAATGAAATTCATCTAAGTTCTTTGCTGCGTCTGCTACAGCCTCGGTAGTGGTGTTTCTAAATTAATTAATTTCATGTGTTTAATATTTTCATGCTTTTAATTAAGGAAGTACATGCAAATACATTTAACTTACAAAGTCCATGATATAGCAGGAACTTGAGTATTCACATTAAAGTCTTGAAGCTAATCTAAGTTCTTATCAGAAGCCACTGTATTATGCATGTGGCATCTGTCTCTAAGAATAGAAATATCAGTAAGAAATAAAGTATACTTATTTCAGGGATACATTGATTTTTGAATTTGGACTGTCAGAAACTTACATTTTGTAATGTTTTAATTTTCCCTTTGATTCAAACTAAACTGAGAGAGTGAGTAGTCCAAACCGTCAAAGTGTTTTTGTTTATCAGCATACTGTTTATTCTTTTAAGGCGACCTACTTGCAGACTTCCAAATGCATTTTTGAAACATTTCAATGGGTTTAAAAGTAAGAAAGTCATTTTCAAAATTCGTTTCTTTAATAATGTGTCCCTTTGTTTAGTGAGTATGAATGTGGGCATCCATCTGCTTTTTGGGTCTGGATGAAGTGGGTGTCTCACCTGTGCCAGGCTCTGAGATAGGAGGACATGAAGGCCCACGGAGTGTGGGTCCAGAAGAGGGGTCTGGGTGGTGAATCTTGGTGCTACTGTGTGTTCTCCTCGAGACATTGGGAACAGAGGAGAGATGGTTATTTCTCTCATACCTAATGCCAAGGGGCAGCATCCCAGGGGCTGCATCCCAGGGGCTGGCAGACAGACCAGAGTTAGAGACTCCCACTTCCTGTCTCATTGTATTGAGCACAGCTTAGGGCCCAAGGACTTTTGTCTTCGGTACAAATGACTTTGTGCTATGATTGGGCTACAAAAATAGACACCCGTGGTCCTTGCACTCAGGCACCCTTTGGTCCTGATTGAGACAGAGCCATGCGTGACTGTGTCCACATAAGGTTGGGTGGAGTGGGTACTGGAGGAGAGGAATGTGCTACTTAGGGCAGCCCGGCCTGCAAAGCTTACTTTTGACTGGGAATAAAGGAAGGCTTCATGGAAGAGGTGTGACATTTGATGTGACCTTGAAGAGTAATTGATGTTTTACCCATCATCCAGGAGGTGGTTCCAGGGACAGGGAATGATGTGGGAGGTGTGAGGGCCCAAAAGGGCTGGGCTCTCCTGGGCCCTGGGGGTGACGGGAGGGACTCTGAGGCCTAGAAGGTGGGTAACCCTCCTGCGTTGTCCCAGTCGGGAGTAGGTCATCCTCTAGCGAGCTCATCACAGGATTGGTGAGATGTCCCCAGCCCCGTGGCCAGTGCTAGCTCCATTCTGGAAGGTGGACTGGCTAAGCTTGCGGGAAAACCTTGAGGACTCGCTGGTGGGATTCGGAGATGCTCTCTCTTCTGCCTGCAGTTCCAAAGCAGGATTAAGCCCTTTGCAGGCATACCACGCCCACCTAATGCTTCCCAGTCTCCTGACTCCCCCGCCCCCCCCCACGAGTTGTCATTGTGCCTGACCCCCCAGCAGCCAGTGGCAGGGGGTCTTCATCGAGGAGCCTGGGACCTGGCATCCGAGTGCCCGTCACCAGGCATGCTTCTCGTTACTCCTTCTGTAAAATGCACATGTTAGTTGCTGTCAACTTTCCCTTTAAACTGTAGCATTCCTATGTGAGACCTCACGGCACAGGTGACATCCTGGATCCCCAACTCTGTTCAGTAACTTCTGTGATGTGGACACAGGAAGCAGGGGCTCTGTGTTGACTGAGGCATGTTTTGCAGTGAGCCCCTGAGAAGGAGTTCAAGCTGGACTTTGGGGTCCAGGTGAGACTCTCCTCACAAGGGTGCTGTGAGGCTCAGAGCCGGTAAAGCAGGAAAGCACTTTGTAGCCATGGAGGTCGCTGCAAGCGCACACTCTTATACCAACTTGGCTTTAATCCACTGGAGTTCTCCCACAGTCTCTTGCCAGTAGGAGGCTCTTCTGAAACATTTTAAGCTGAGAAAAATTTAAGAGTTGAATTCCACACTTTCTAGTGTCGGTAGTGGGATGCTGAGAAGTTGCCCAAGGCCCCAGCTGCTTAATGGCAAATTTGGGCTGAGCCTTCCAAACATTGGCCCTGAGAGCCCTCGGTAAGAGTAGAAAATGGGTTCTAAATCATCAAAAATTATGTTCAGTATAGTTTTGCTGGGTTTATTTGGTGTGTGTGTGTGTGTGTGTGTGTGTGAAGTCGGCATTCCTGGCAGGGTGTACCGAGTGATTCCCTGAACCACACTGATTAACCACAGCACCACCACTGCCTCCTTTCTTGCCTCTTGAGGGGAACTGTGTTCAGACACTCATACCGTCCCACCGGTTTAAAGGACACTGTCCACCACCATGTGCGTGGTTAAGCGGTTGTCCACATCAATTTGAATAGAGTAAGTCCTGAACCCTTTGAATATTTTACACCTTAAAGGCATTTCCTATTTAGAATTTTATAAATATTTATTTACTTGAAGTTTCTTAAAAAGAAACAAAAACCCCAACCAACCTGATTTCTGTATTTATGCAGTAAGACAGGAGAAGCTAGCTGCCCACCTGTCTCCACCACAGCTAAAGCCTCCTTTCCACGTGAGCCCGCTCTTTGTCCCTTTTCCATCTGTTTCTTATTCATGTGCAGTACTGTGCAATATTCATGTGAATGCCTCCTGAAATATTCTCATTCACGGTGTGAAACAGATAGGACCCCCCCAGGCAGCAGCATTTTTTCTGCCAAGGTGTGTCTTGGGGTCATCCTTTTTCATGGGCGTGTGATCTGCCCCTGAAATGTAGATGGATGAGGCCAGACTGAAATCTGGCTTTTTAAACTGTAGCCGGGAGGTTCTCCAGCTGAGAGCACAGGAGCCCGTGAAGCAGCAGGACAGGAATGGGACCGGCCCCCTTCTTGGTTCTGACTGGGAAAGACCCAAACTCCCGAGGTCTGGCCATGAGGGCCTGGGCAGTCGTGTGGGCCCACAGGGTGACTTTTCACGGCTGTCGGGAGCGACAGGAAGACGCCCGGACAGCGGGGAGATGCTTGCCGTGCTGCTGAGAACAGCGCACCGCAGGATGACTCGTGGGCCGCCATGGCCTCGAAGACGGACCGTGGGTGGCCGGGGAGAGACGCTCGAGTCGTGCGGGTGAGGGTGGGTGCTGGCGCCCTGGGGGATTGGGACAGCCCCGTGCCCGCCAAGGGAGGGCACGGTGGGGGGGCTCAGTGGTGAGCGCCCGCCGTCGGAGCGTAGCTGGGAAGGACCCTCGCAGCGGGGGCTGTGCTGAGCGGCAGTAGCACTGGGTTTCCTGTTGTGGGAGAGCTTCCCTGTTTTCCTCGAACCCTCCCCAACATGGCTTCCTCTGTGGGAGGAGAAGAGCCGCTCCGTGGCGTGGGAGGATGTGCCTTCCCCCACTGTCTCTCTCCCCACCGTGAGACCCCGGAGGCTGGCCCTGTTTGCTTTGAGCCAAGCGCTGTGTGTCCCCAGGGAGTTCCTGAGATTCCCCTTCTTCTCACCAGCACTCTCTTTAGTTTGCAGCGGGTTGCCCGGTGCCCTGAAGTGCTTGGACCCCTCTGCTAATTTCAGGGGTGGTTTCCACGGCCACCCCAAGCCGTCTGCTCACAGACGCTGTGTTTTAATCTCTGGAAGCACCTTTCAGCATGCTCAGCCCACACTGCTCACCCTGGTGGGTGCTTCTGGGGACTCCTCCTCTCCCTGTCCCGGCCTGTGACTTGCCGTGGGCCTCAGTGTCCTTCCCCAGAGGGGACAGCTGCTAAAACCAAGCATCCTGCAGTGCACAAGCAGCTTTCCGTTGTTGAAATCAACGCACTACACAGTGTTCCGGAGATAGAAGTCACTTTATTTGCTGATCTCTATCTCTTCCTTTGAGGGCTGTTCGCTTTTCCAGATGAAATCACTGGAAACAAAATAGGCTGTGCCAGGTATTTAAGCTATTAAAAAAAAATGTTCCTGCTTTGTTAATGGTGCATGGTGCAAAGCAGTGTATTACCTCAGGCCTTGCTCCCTGAGCGCCCACGGCATGGGAGGCCGTTAGAGAGCTAGAGAAGCAAGAGACTCTGTCCTTTCTCACAAGGGACTGACTGGACATACAGGAATAGCCTGGGCCAAGGCTGGAGGCCGAGAGGACCTAGGAGCCCGTGGGCTCCACGGGTGGTCAGGCCCAGGGGGCTGAGCTGCAGAGGGGCTTCCTGTGTGGCTGGCAGTAGTCAGGAACTAAGCCACACACACCCCCCGTTGCCCCCCACTATGGTTGTAAACCCATTTGTGGTTTCGTTTATGTGCGGTGTTGTTTATAAAAGAATTCTAACCGCTAGAGTTAAAACATCTTCACAATGTTACTTTCCACCTGTGGATCTTCAGTCTGTGTAAATCAAACCCGCAGAGACTTTTCAATTCAACTTTTCTCATCCTGAATTCGTCCAGCAAGTTTTTAACTGAGTGACTGCTCTGTGTCAGACCTCGGGTGCTGGGACTACGGCAGTGAACAAAACAGACAAAATCCCCTGCCCTCCCAGAGCCCACATTCCACAGGGGGAGACAGAATAGACAAAGAACAAAAGGATCAAGTAAATGATGATGAAACTCGATGGAAGGAAGGAAGTGCTTGGGGAAGAAAAATAAAGTAGAGAAGGTCTGGTAGTGTGAGAGCTGCTGGGGGTGAGGGGTGGGAACCACAGGGGTCAGCCTTTGGGGGCGCCTGCAGACATCCTGGTCTCGAAGCTGTGGGGTAGTCACATAGTACAGACGGGCCCTCCCTCCATGCAGGCACAGGCCGTTAGTGAAACAAAGGGGCTCTTTTTATTAACTCGTTTCTGTATTGTAAAAGTATCACATGCCGATAGGATTTTCATAGTTGAGAAGGTTAGGAGGTGAACTGTAAAGTCCCCTCCCCACCCCCAAGACACCCCCTAGAGCAAATCGGAGACCTCAGTGGGGCTCTGTGTGCAGGGGTACACTTTAGTGGACTCCTAATGGTTTTTTAACACCAGTGCGTCAGACTCCTGTGCCACGCTACACCCACTGCTCCCATTTGGTGGGTGGGAGCATCTTTTGTGTCTGAACACACCGTTCCCTTCCTTCTTTCCCCTCTGGCCGCCCCGTTCCCTGGAGAAGTGGGCCCGCATCTTTGACTCTTGATGGACAGTGAGTAGTTTTCAGTGTTCCTTTCTCTTTGTTGCTGTTACCAATGATACCACAATGAATATCTATATTTGACTCTTGGATGAATTCATCTGTAGGATAAAGTTTCAGAGGAAACAGTTGGGTCAAAGGCTAGGTGTTTCTCTTTTGTTAAATACACTGCGCGTTGGGAGACGTGTAAGAGCACGGAAGGACAAACCTAAAGTGACCGCGCATATACGTTGTTTGGTTTCCAGGAGCGCATCTTACAGGCACTTGAGGCTCAGCGTTTTGAAACAGTAGCCCAGACAGAGGGATCCGAGTTACGGTGCAGCTTCTCGGTGGTGCCGGTCAGCCCGTCCGATTCCTCAGGCGAGCACCGGCTTCCCACCCTACTGCTCAGGGAGCTGTGCCGATGCCCTGCGTCTTCTGGAAAAGCCTCTCCCCTGTCTTTCCCATGCCCGCTTGCCCTCAGTTTGTACTTCACTCCGTGTCAGCCTGCCCTAGTGGGGTGTCAGCTGCAGGCGGGCCGGGACTGCGTCTGTCCTTCACTGCTCTGTGCTGGGCTCCTAGCCACCGTGCCTGACACACAGTAGGTACTCAAACACCAGTTTGTAGAATGAATGGGGAAATTCGCCCCTTCCTTAAGGAATGATCCTCCCCTCGCCCTGGGCCACACAGTGGCTTAGAAGAAATTCAGGTCACTTCCCATTGTGGACAATAAAGAAACCCACCGTAGGTCCAGCATATGCTCATGGCTAGGCCCGCAGCGCAGCACGGAGCCGGGTCAGTGTTGGCAGGGAAGGGGCGGCAGTGAGGACGCCTTCCTTCTGCAGTTAGTTACGGAGGGCTACGGAGGGCTTGCCCCCCAAGGCTGGCTGACTCTCAGGGGAGACAGCTACACGGTGCCTGCGCTCTGAATGTTCTTGCTTTACAGTAATAACATCCTTTTGGCCTAATGACCCATTCTGTTTTTTTCTTTTTGGAACAAATAAAGGGCATTAAGAGCAAGCTAGATGTACTTATGTAATGTGTACTTTTTGTTTACTTGATAGCTGTTATCAGGCCCAGAGGGGAAGAAGGTTGTGCCAGTTCCCAGCCAGGGCCAAGGGCACCTTGGCAACCTCTATTAACCTCTGAGACTCTGCATGCCCTTCTAGGAGTAGCTGTGAATCACCAGTGTTTATACACCTCAGTGGCAGAAGTCACTGGAATGCAGGGATCTGGAAGTCTTTTCCCCCGCCTCGTTCCTGGATTCCAGGATTCCCAGATTCCTGTCAAGTGCCTCCTAGAATGTGCACTCAGCAAACATCTGTTGAGGGCCTACTGTGTACCAGGACACGCAAGGAGGACCATGGATGTGCATTTCAGGAGCGTGGAGAGGAGAGGGGGTGATAATCTGTATGCTTTGGATTCCCTTGCTCTCAAGCCACAAGCTTGCTGCTCATACATCTTCCATGGGCAGAAAAGGTCTCAGGCAGAACCATCCCTGCTGTTGAGCAGCTGGAACATCAGGGTCTCCCAGGGGAGCCAGCCCGAGGGCCTGCGCACTGTCGCACTGTCGACCAGCAGTTCACTGAGTGGCCAGAGCAGAGCCACCTTCCTCCCAGAGCCCTTGGAAAGAGAGGAGGGAGATGCTGCAAGTTCTTTTGTTCTGTTCCTTTTGCGCTCCTTTTTCGAGACCCTCGGGTCTCAGTCGAGCACTTTCTCTGCGCAGCACTGGCTGTGCTAGACCGGAGTGGGAAGCCAACGGCACTCTGGGGCACCCCTCCCCCCCAGCCCGCGGGACCAGCCTCTTGCTCACATCTCTCTGCCCTCCTGTTTTCTGTGATAGGAAATGCCTGTGGTCTTATCATCCGGGCCCCGAGCTTCAGCCTTAATCTTGTCATTCTTTCATACATTTCATCAAAATGTTTATTTTGGTAATAAGATTCCTAAAAATCAAGAAAAAAAATCTTCACTAATTTTCTGCTTTCTCCTTTTTCATAGCAGCTCATTTCTCTTTTATGGGTACAATAAACCTCGACTTTCTTGGAGAAGTCTTAAGAGTTTGTTAGAATTTCTGTCTTGTTCCCCGAAGTATTTTCCTTTGAGATCAGCCCCAAATAAAAGTTGCCCCCTTGATCTTGGTCCTTTCATGGTTTGGGTTTTTATTTCATTATTGTTTATTTCATGATTGTGAAGACCCTTGGTTATCAGTTCATGTTTATCAAAGAAGAACAGGACTGATGTGTAGGAAGCTGTTCGGGGCTCCTGGGCTGTGTTTCTGCCAGAGGCTGGGCATGGGCCTGGGCAAGCTGCCTGGAGGGAGTCTGGGCTTGCTGGTCACAAATGCAGTTTTAAAAATTATTGTAATTGCCCTTCAGCCCCTCCCCTCCTTCCCCCACCCCTAGAATTTCTCAGCCTGAGGCTTGGCACTCCTACCCCAGGGAGACTCACTCCTGCCCTGGTGTTTGGGATGGTTTTCTTGGTCGTCTTCTGGCCCAGGCCTGTCTGCTTGCTTCTGGCATGTCCACCAGCCTGCTGCTCTGCCCCCGAGTTGTTACACGCTCCTTCTTGTTGGCCCAGTGGGCCCTTGGGGGGAAGGAAGGAGAGATGTGTGCCTCTCTTGAACTGGCTGCTTTATTGTGATTTGGGGGGAAGAAAGCTAGAGGTGATCCATGGTGAACTATTTTCTTGGCTTTGTTTTTCCCATTGTGTTGGGAGGGAATCAAGAATAACTCAACAGGGGCACCTGGGTGGCTCAGTAGTAAAGCGTCTGCCTTCGTCTCAGGTCATGATCCCAGGGTCCTGGGGTCAAGTCCCGCTTCGGGCTCCCTGCTTGGCGGGGAGCCTGCTTCTCCCCTCCCACTCCCTCTGCTTGTGTTCCTGCGCTTGCTGACTCTCTCTCTGTCAAATAAATAAAACCTTAAAAAAAAAAAAAAAGAATGACTCAACATACACTACCTTGTCCTAAAGGTTCATTTCCGAATCTGTTGTTTGGAATTCAGGTGGCATTTCCTGTCACCAGGTTCGACTGTAAAAGCCTTTTCTGGTGTTTTCGGCACACAGCGCACCCATGAGGTGGAGGGAGCCTGGGAGCATGTGCAGCCTTTGTTCAGAGGGAATGGAACTCGTTCCAGCATTACAGGCGAGTATTGTAGTTCGGTGTCTTCAGAAAGAAATGACTCGGCAGCTATGGGGCGCTGGACAGTGTGACATAGAATATGGCAGGGCTAGCTTCTGTCCCTGTCCCCATTTGTCGGTCACGGTGTACTTTCCCAGAGTTCTCCTACATCCATGATCTCCTCCGAGCCTCTTCGTACCTCGGGAGGGCCGCTGGTGACCCTGCCTCACAGAGGAGGACGGGGCTCTCGGGGAACCGATGACTGATGTCACAGGGGGAGCCCACGTGCGTTTTCCACCCACTGCCACGCTGCCTTCCCAGGGACGTCACCATCCCACTGAGAAGCACCCAGCTAATTAATAAACATACATTCTAGGTTTTCGGCGTCAGTAGACCTATTTCAGGAGTAGCCAGTACCATTTGGCATTAGAAACCCACTTCTTTTACTGCATGTCTCCAGGCTTAGCCGTGGTTCCGGCTGGCTCAGGGCCCTGAATGAATGAACAATGCAGAACTAGGAAATTTGCCTGACCTGATCTCCTTTGACGGAACAGGTTTGTGAATTCTCTTATTGTCCTCAGAAGCCTCAGTTTCCCCAACTTACACATTTCTTTAGCCCAGAGGGTGCTAAAACCAGATTCATTTTTATGGTTAGAGATTCTTGTGTATGGGAAAAAAAATTCTGAGTAATATTCCCTGACGGTCTGAGGACTTTTGGGGATGTTTTAGACATCGCTATTAAGACAGCTCTGAGAATCAAGCCCCCCCTTTGTGAGGGAGTGGCCGCCCGCTCAAGCGAGGCTTCCAGAGCTGGGAATGACTCGGGGCCGATGAGCAGTGTTCGGCTGTGATTGGGAAACAGGGTATCTGATGGTCTGGTTTGAGTCCTGGCCTGGCATTTACAGGCTCTGGGCCCTTGACCGGTGATTTGAATTGTTGGGACCTCCGTTGCCTTCCCGTTCATCTTTTGCAGCGTTTTTGAGGAATAAAAATTGGTCTACAGGTCACATAGACCACGTGCTGGTGCCAAGAGGTGCTTGGTGCGTGGGAGCAGCTGTTACTGGTCTATTCCTACCCGGGCCCCCAGGTGGGACAGCAGAACCATACCTGATTGAAGCAGGCTATCTTGCTTGATTTGACCCAGGCTTGGCCACCTTCAGCCAAGAGAGGCTACTTTGAGGGGATCGTTTGGTCCTCAGACAGTTTTTGAACAGCTGTGTGGTACCATTAGGCAGCTCTTCTAGTTCCTTCCTTGGTGGTCTTGGTTTCCCTGTGGGACTGAGCCTGGCTCTTGGGGTGTGGCCTGGTCTACAACTGGTCCCCTCTCAGGAGGGGGCACACTCAAGTGAGCGTGCACACACAAGAACAGAGCACCAGTGTTTGCCTGGACATTAGGGGGCTTTGTTCATGAGGCTCATTTGCTCTTGGGACACAGGCCGTGCCCTGTGCCCTCTCCTCTTACCTTAGAGTTATTTGTCTGCAGCTCTAGGTGCCATAGTCATGTGTGTCCCCCCACCACACGCCCCCTCCTCACTTTAAGAAGGGGATGAAACGATCCAGGAAACAAGCAGTGGGGAGACAAGCCTTGTGCTGTCCATGGTGATGGCACTATGGGTGGTCCTTCTTCCCTCCTCCGCCAGCCTCGCTTCCTGAGCTCTCAGTGACTAGTTCATAACCATTTGGGTTAACTATTGGGTTATTTTAACTATTGGGTTATTTTCAATAACCCAAAAATAACACGGGTTATTTTTGTTTTTCTAAGTTGCAAATACATTACAAAAAAAAAAAAAAAAAAAAAGATATCCAAGCTGATCGGTTCACTGAGACCCCTTAACATGGGGGTATTGGCACTTTTTCTTGTCTTGTGTGAAAATTTATTTTGACTGTTATCGAGCATTTATTAGCAATTTCACTTTATTATTTTTTTTAAAGATTTTATTTTGTCAGAGAGCATAGGCAGAGGGAGAAGCAAGCCCCTCTCTGAGCAGGGACACTCCCCAGACCCCTCTCCCCCTGACATGGGGCTCGATCCCAGGACCCTGAAGTCAGGGTCTTCCTGCCAGAGCTGAAGGCAGACATTTAACTGACTGAGCCACCCAGGCACCCCTATTTTTTTTTTTAAAGATCTTATATATTTATTTGGAAGAGAGAGACAGAGATAGCAAGAGAGATAACAAGAGAGAGCTCAAGCAGGAGGAGAGGGAGAAGCAGGCTCTCCACTGAGCAGGAAGCCCAACATGGGGCTGGATTCCAGGATCCTGGGATCATGACCTGAACCGAAGACAGAGTCTTAACCGACTGAGCCGCCCGGGTGCCGCTCCAGTTCACTTTATTTACGGCACTAAAAAGGCAAAGAATATCTCCTCTGTTTGCATTTGACGAATTTAACATTTGGGTCTTTCCTGAGGATTTTCCCACTAGTCTAGTCCAGTTTAGCTGTTTTCAGTTTCATTTAGAAGAAACTGAGGCCTAGTTCATGGCCTAATTGTATTCCCAGCACTAGCTCAGTTCTTGAAACTTAGGTCTTGTTGAATGAATGAATCCGGCTCACCACAAGCAGCCGACAATGGCGGGGCATCCCCTCTTCCCGACTTTAAATTCATACAAGACCATTGTCCCTGAGCCAGTGGTACTTTCCAGCCCCCTCCATCTCTGAGCCCTGGCGTGGCTGATGTGACTCGGGAGGTCATCTGGACCCAGGAAAAGTGGGTCATCACTGGGCCACATTGGATTGTGGGACCAGTCAAATTCTGGTCATAAAAGAACAAATCTCACTGTTTGTCAGGAGGACGTTTCTTGTGTGAACCTTGGAGGCTGGGAGTTGATTCTTTCACTTTTGTAAAATCACCAGTCTTGGATTTTCCTTGGTCTCCCTTGGCCCATCTTGACCACCCTCCCTGCTTAGATAGGAAGCCCTTCTCCTGGATGCCCGTGCAAAGCCCATCTGCCTGTAAGTCCCCTTCTAGCTTGTCGCATACCCTATGGGGGAAAGCACTCTCATTCTTGCTTTCTTGATATTTTCATAGCAGTTTACTCATAATACCCATAAACTGCTCATTATGTGTCATGGGCTATAATAGGAAGAACTTGCATTGTAGAACCTGGTCCTGAGTCATGATCTCACCACTGACCACCATCTATATATAACTTAGACAAGTTCCTTGGCCTTCAGTTTCTCATCTGTGAAAAGGAAATAAGAACAACTACCTTGTGGGACCATTATGAACAATGAATGAGAGTGTGTCCTATAGCTAAAATTGCACTTGGTGGGAAATTTGAGGCTTTAAATGCACATATGAGAAAAGAAGAGAGGCAGAAAAGTAATGAGCTGTGCTTCCATGTCTAGAGTTAGAGAAAGAACAACTCAAAGCCAAAGGTGGTAGAGGGAAGGAAATTAAAAAGGGAAGAAATCAAGGAAAAAGAAGACAAATATTTGATAGACAGCTGAAGGAAAGCAAGCAAGCAAAAAGTGGGTTCTTTGAAAAATTAAAATACAAATTGATAAATCTCAAGATTTAGATCAAGACCTAATGTCAAGAATGAAAAGGGGGCACGACTATGGGTCCCTCAGTCTTTAAAATGATCATAGGAGGATAGTGTGAAAAATTTTTTGCCAATACATTTGAAAAAAAATCATCTGGATTCCCTGGAAAACCACAACTCTACAAAGCCTACACACAAAGAAATAGAAAATAGATGAATAGCCTTTTCCCTTTTAGCCAGAATCTGTGATTAAAAGTGCTTCAAGAAAACTCTAGGCCCAGGTGACTTCACTGACGAATTTTGCCAAACATTTAGGAAAAAATTAAGCCGATCTTATATAAGCATCCATTTGAGGTAAAAGCTCTTAGTAGAATTGTAGTAGAAACTTTGTAACCTAAAAAGTGATACCTTAAAATACTGTATAGCAAACATCCTTCACGGTGAAATGTTGAAAGCTCCGTCCTTGAGGCCGGGTCAGCTTGGCAGTGGCACAGCTGTCACCTTGGGGCCTGTCGCAGTTGCTGAGCGCAGTGCTGGGGTGGGTGCGGGGCCCCGGACTGAGGGAGCTTCGCCGTGTCAGGTATGTCCCACCATGGGGCTTGGGCGAGGAAAGCTGGACTTCCCTGGTTCCCGCCGGTCAGCCAAGAGCTCGCCTCCCCTCTGAGGCCTCTGCAGCTCCAGTGTGAGCTTGGTGGTTCAGGTGCTTTCTCCTAGGAGTTGAGTGTGTCTTTCTGTGCCGAGCCCAGGGGCAACCTCTTCTTGGCTCCTGGCACTTAGTAGGCTCTTAATAAATCTTACGCAGAGCTGACCATCTGTTTGTGTCTAAACCGTGACTGTCCCCCGGAAGAAACTGAACCCCTCTGCCTGAACTCTCCGGGTACTGAGCTGCTTCTCCATCTGGAGCAGGCACCCGCTCCTCCCTGCACCTGCTCCCCGCAGCTGTTCCCAGAGCTGGCTAGGCAGCCCCGCCAGTGGCTTGATTGGGCCACTTTGAGACTCGCCTGAGCCCAAAGCCCAGATATTTCCCGAGGAGCCTGCAGCAGAGACAGCTGGTCTGGGTAGAAGTCTTTCTGCCGCTGCAGATGTGGGCTGGCGTGCTCCCAGGAGGGCCCTGGCCAAGAGCACAGGATTGCTTAGAGCACAGGGTGCTGTGAAATGTGGCACCAGGGCCCAGCCAGAGCGGCCTGTCGGCCTTTGTGATATCCTGGAGTTACAATGACATGCTGCCCTGTGATGATGGAGCAGAGATCCAGACAGCCTGCTGGCAGGAAGAATGGGCACGTGGCGCCCGGGCAATTGCCTGGTTATAGTGTGCGTGCATTTGGGGCACTTGGCTTTCAAGCACTGTCATCTGCTCTTTGAATTTATTGGCCGTACAGTGCTGTGTTCAACGTTAGAAGCTGTCACATCCATCAGATTAAACCCTTTTAATAGCAACTAGATCTTGGGTTATAAGACACCAGATTTATTTAAACTTAAGATAGTTTTTGGAAAACTTCTTGGTGTGATGGAGAGAACATTACCTTAACAAACTTGTCAAATGTTGTCTCCGCCATTCATTACTTGAGCGACCATGGGCAAGTTACTTAACCTCCCCGAGCATCAGTTTTCTCAACTAGAGAAACAATAGGAATTATAGTGATAATAATTACTGTCTAATGACAATTACAGTGTAATTTACGATGTCCACCCTTGCATGTCTGGCCTCATTTGGCCCTCACTATAATTCTCTGATGTGTATTTCATATTCATCTCTCTTTTATAGTTAAAGCCATTGAGGCACAGAGAGGTTAGGTAACTTGCCCACCGTTACCCAGCTAGTGAGTAATAGGTCTGGAATTGGAGCCTGTGTCCTGTTCCTTACTATGCTTCTGGACTGTCTCGTAGGGAATTGTGAGAATTGTGATCACGTGTGGAAAAGAGCAAAGTCTTGCACCTTGCAGGTGGAGCAGTGTGGATCACTCTGCCCAGCCCACCCTACCCGGGCCCTCCCATGGCAAAGCTGAGGCTTTGGACTTCTGACCATGGTAGTTAGGGAAGTTCCAGATCTCTGGCTGAGCGATCGGAAGGCAGGGTGATGGAAAGGAAAGTGGAGTCCACTTTTCACCAAGAAGTCAGTGTGACTTCTCGTGTGACTGCGGACAATGATCTGTGATAGGAATGTCGCAGGGGGTCCTTCAGCCTCCTCCCTCTACAAAGAGGTTAATCACTCCTTTACCCTTGCCTGGATTTAGAACATTGCCTCATCACCCAGAATTGGTCCCTTTTGCTTGTATGTCTTCACTCTCTCTAGCTGACCCTCACACAGACAGTATCCGAATACACTGGTCTGGATTTGGGGCTCCAGTGGCTGAGGTGAATCAGTCATGGGGGGGGGAGAGAATACCCAACACAAGTGAAACATGGGGGGGGAACTGGGGTTGGAGTCAGGGGTCGAGGGTGGATCATTTCTTCTCATGTCCTACCGCAGGGCCTGGTCCCACCAGGTGGGTAGGACAGGCGGGCGCCCGGCGAGTCCAGAGATGCAGGGGTTCTGCCCGCGTTCGCGTGTTCTCCTGCTCGTGCTCTGTCTCTCTCCAAGGGACAAGGAAGATTGCTTAGTAAGAGTATCAGTCTGTTGGTCTAAGAACATGAGCTGTTCTCCAGAAAGCTCTTTGAGCTCTTCAGTAAGATGTTGAGAAAGTTCACTTGTTAATGTGAAACACACATACACACACATATATTTTGATTTTTCTCTCCCCTCAAGGGAACATTTGAGACTGCGTTGCACCAAGGCAGTGATAGGAATGCAAAGGTGCGGGTGGCTTGCTTATTACCTTGGGGATTTAAAAACCAAAACAATGTGCTTTTCTTTTATAGGTTTGTCTACGGATTTTGAGCATCTGAAGTCGACCTCTGCTCTAAGCATTCGCTGCCGCTCCCTCACTGCCTGGAGAGATGTCTGTCGCCTACGATGATTCCGTGGGAGTAGAGGTGTCCAGCGATAGCTTCTGGGAGGTAATGCCTGCGCAGCCTTCCGCAGGAACGCAGAGACCAGGCTGATGGCGCCTCACAGGCCTGGCTTCTCTTTGCCAGAATTGGGGCTGGGGGGAGATGAGCAGACCCCAAAGAGGCCAGGTCTCTGTGGTCTGATCCAGATGGCAGCAGGTGTGGCTAAGCTGTCAGTGCAGGTGGTGAACTTACCTGGCAGAGAAAGTGACAAAGAGGCTAGAGGTGCTTGTCAGGGTCTTATCAATCTGTCTGTTCTTGGATCTTCCTTCTCATGCTTAGCCGTGATGTGACTTGGTGCTGCATACATTCATTACTGGGCTTGGCCGGAGAGGCAATGTCACTTCTGACTATTACTTCTGACTTGTGTGTGGAAAAGTGGATGGTGGTGATGTGACATCATGCTGGACAGTGTGGGCAGGTAGCCAGAGGGCCGACCCACTGCCCTTGAGCCTGTTGGAGCATCTTCCTGTGAGTCTGTGCCCTCGAGGAACTCACTTCCTGATTAGATATTGGGGGGGAGTTTTTTTTTTTTGTTTTGTTTTGTTTTTAGAAGTCACTCTTCCTAAGCCCACTTTTTCCTCCCTGCTGCTTAAAGGAAAGTCCATTTTTCTTCTTGTGGCAAAACCTCCGGAACTTGCCAAGCAGCTGGGGGGCTTAGTGGAAGGAGCACTGACTTTGCAGTGGAAAGATCTGGGTTCTGATCCCGCCTGTTCCATCGCTAGCTGTGTGACTTTGGGCAAGTTGCTTGACTAATCTGAGCCTCAGGTCTTCAGCTTTAAAGAGGGATGATACTGGCCATCGAGGGAAACTGAAGGATAAAACAAGAGTATACACATCAGCACCCATGTCGGCGCTTTCCTGACCCCAGATGCTCAAGTGGTGCCTGAGATGGGGAGGGTGCCAGGGGTTTCTGGGGACTAGCATGAGCTAGTTTTATAGACTTTGATTGATTAGGGTGTATGATTTTATCTGAGACCAAATACCATGTGATATTATTGCTGAATAGAGACAGTGATCATAGGTGCCCAGTTTTAAAAAGGATGGGCAAGGAACTTAAAAATCTTTTAACACTTTATGGAGTGCCTGGATGGCTCAGTTGGGTAGGCATCCGACTCGATTTTGGCTCAGGTCATGATCTCAGGGTCGTGAGATGGAGCCCTGTGTTGGTCTCTGTGCTCAGCATAGGAGAGATTCTTTCTCTCGCTCTCTCTCTCAAATTTTATTTTTATTTTTTTTTAAGATTTTTTACTTGTTTGACAGAGACACAGCGAGAGAGGGAACGCAAGCAGGGGGAAGGGGAGAGGGAGAAGCAAGCTTCTTGCTGAGCAGGGAGCCCGATGTAGGGCTCGATCCCAGGACCCTGGGATCATGACCTGAGCAGAAGGCAGACACTTAAAAACTGAGGCACCCAGGCACCCCTCTCTCTCATAAATCTTTAAAAAAATTCTGTTTTAAATTTAATTTTAAATTTAAAAAAAATTTCTTAAAATTGGGCAGAAGGTCATTATCAACTTATAGCTGAATACTTCATTTTATTAAAAGTGTGGGTTTCATGAGCAGCTACTATGTGCTCAGTCCTTTGAGGCTCCAGTGGGAAATGTGACAGCCTGAGCCCTTCACCACTCCACTGGTAGCAGCCTTCCTGGTGGGTATCCAGGCCGGAGCTCAAATTTCAGTAGCCAGAGAGGTGCGTTTGTCCCGGGAAACATTTCACAGAAGGCAGTAAAAGTGACAAGGTGGCTATACAGTTGAGTCCCAGCCACCTGCGGTGGTGGCTCCCTGGCATTGTTAGGTGCATTCTCACAGTGCCAGGGTATTGGGGGGGTTTGGGGGGGTTGCGGGTGAGACACCCGGAGCTGTGTTAGATCAGGCAGTTACAAGATACAGTTTGGAGGTGCCTCTGGGACAGTGCTGAAACTCGGGACTGCCTCTCAGCTCCATGTACCGGCAGACCTGTCTTGCTTGCTGGCCCCCAGGGAGGCTGTGGCCTCGCCGGCATCGCAGAAGCACTCGGGAAGCCGGCAGGGGCTGTGCACAGCCTTCCTGGCAGCTCCTAGCAGGCTGGCCTTTGGAAAAGTAGGTCCTTGCTAGTTTCAACACTGAACCAAAACTAGATAGAATCCTTTAGAGTTGTGGGGAAACTTCGTAACTGCGGTGAAGTTACCCTCGGTACCTGCCTTGAGCTGGATGGCGGTGCAGAGGCTGGCACACGCAGCGGGCCTTGTGAGCCATAGGCCAGGGAGGCAGCCGGACGGTTCAGATGCATCCTTTGGAGCCAAGTGGCCTGGGCTTGACTCCAAAGTGCGGGGGCACTTTGGGCAAGTTACTAATTTTTCTTTGCCTCGGTTTCCTAATCTGAAAAGTGGGGGTAAACATGGCACTTATATCCTGGTGTATTGTGAGGGTTTCAGGAGGAAGGCACACGTGTAAAGTGGTGTAGGGCGTCAGGACAGGGGCGGGCTGGGAGCTCTGTCCCCCTGATGTGGGAGCTGGGGGCCAGCACGCACAGCACGTCATCTGTGCCTGCGGCGGCACTTGGCAGCATCATTGGGATTACCCAGCTGAGGGCAGAAACTGCTCTGGAGAAATCAGGTGGCTAAATACAGTGCTATGGCAGAAGTCTTTAGCTGCTGCTTTAGGAAAAAAAGAAAAAGAGCAGTTGGCGCCATATATTAAATCAAGCAGCTTTAACAAGTCCTGTTGCTGATGTAAGCTCTCAGGCTCCCTGTTAATTTCTTAGCCGTAATAATGTCAGTGGACAAGAACATCTCCTTCTGCCTGAGGAGTGCTCAGGCAGATAGCTTATTTTCTAGTCACGCCCCACTCATCTTGTGATGCTCTCTCCAAAATTACCCTGCAGCTTGTAGAAATCAGCAGTGCTGTCCTCCTCCTCCCCGACGGCTGTTCATTGAACCGGGGAGTGATTCCTCGGGGGAACCCCTCCCGTTCAGCCGTAGTGACGTGGGTGCACACTGCCAGCCACCCATCTCTCCCCGCTACTAGCAGGGTCCCTCTTTCGCCCAAGAGGTGTCTTCTCACTGAGGTGGCCCTCAGAATGCTACAGACCTACAGAAAGCCTTGTGGTCTCGATGTGGAAAAGTTGTTGGGGTTAGTTTTACTCTTTTCCACTGAAAGGTACTCACTGGAGTAGGTCATTCCAGAATCATCTTCTGCATGCCGGCTATGTGCCTGCACAGGAGGGACAAGACCCTGTCCTCTAGAAGCCTTTGGCTGTGACATTTCGAGGTAAGCTCTCACGGGAGGAAACTGACAGCAGGCGGATGGTTGTGTGGAGTGCTGTAAGATTTGCTGGGGGGCATGTCAGGGAGTGGGGCTCCCGCTGGGGGCGGGGCAGGAGAACGTGTTGGAAGATGAGCAGGATTGGTACTCACTGAGCACTCAGATGTTTGCTAGATGAGAGGAGGTCTCTCCTGGGAGGAGAGACCACCCACGGGGACTGACGCTTCATGGAAGTAACTGTCGGTATTTGGAGGGGCACTTTCTGTATCATCCAGCACTTAGAGTGAGCCATTTAGAAAAGGGGAGCGGGCTCTGAGTCCCACAGTGAAGGCTTCCAGAGGAGAGAGGACGATGGCCTCCATGGACGAGGGTGGTCAGTGGGGCCAAGCCACAGGCTGCCTCTGAGTGTCACGGCATCAGAGGGGAAGGACCTGCCGCCTGGCGTCACCAGAGAAGGCGTGTGGGGCAGTTAGGGCTGGACTTGGAGATGGGGTGAAATTCTGAGTTGGAGCAAAGTCTGGAAGCCAGAGTGAGCAGGGCTTTGCAGAGGGCTGTTTTGGGGGCTGGAAGTCATGTGGGACTGGATAGGACGGGGCCGAGGGGAGGCTGTTCCCCGAGTGGGTGGCTTCTTCAGCAGGTTGTAGCCTGGCTTGTCCCCCTCGCAGGCTTCCCTGGGGGTAGGGCAGCCCCGTTACTTCCAGCAAGTCTTCCAGCTCGCTCCAGGGGCCGGAGGGCCCTCCTGCTGTGTCCTTATTGCTAGGCCCTGCGTCTGGGCCTTCTCGTAGGCCCGGGGGCTCGTGTGCAGAGAGAGCCTAGGCTGCAGGTTGTGGCGCGTTTCCAGCGTCCGAGGAGAGCCTGGCCTCCTCTGCCTTCAGTGGGCTCTGGATGCACAATGGCAGGTTTGTTGCCAGCAGGCCGGCCGCTGCCTGAGTCTCCAAGGGCTCCTTGGCAGTCAGGCTGGGAGGACAAACTGCTAATATCAGGAGCTGGGTCCTGAATCTGCCCCATCTCCGAGGCAGGGGTTGTGCTCAGCTGTCAGCCAGATGTGCGGTGAGAGTTCAGATCTCCCCGGAGAGGCCAGGCAGGGTGGCCTGTACTGCGCTCGGTGGGCCCAAAGAGCCTTCGGGGAGAAGAGTGCTGGGGGGATGAAGAGAACGTAAGTATCTTGCCGAAAATGTTCTAAGAAGGTTAGCTGGAAAGAGTTGGCCTGTGACTCTCGGTGTTTACCATCTCCTTTGGAGAAGGTGGAGACAGGCTCGCCCGAGAACATCTGCACGGGGCCTGGCCTGCACGTCTCCCATCCCTCCAGGACGATTGTGTAGGGAACATATTTATTAGAAGGTGCCGCTGCCCTGTGTAGGTGGGTCCCACGGCGCCTGATTTGGCCATGGTCCATGGTCCACCCGCCATGGTCCAGGCTGGGTGAGTCCTGGGGTCCCCAGACAAGTACCTAGTCTTGAGGCCCCTGAGCCAACATATGCCGCTTCGGGTTACAGGGCAGCAAGGGCGAGGGGAAGCACGAGGCTCGTGGCACAAATTGCCTTGCCTCTCTCTGTGCAGCGGTGACCCATTCCATTTGTTCTCCAGCCACCCTCAACTTAGGCAGAACCGGACGGAGTCGTCGTCTTCGTGGTGTCTCCCCCCCCCCCCCCCCAATGACAGCCTATTCGTGGTGGGTGTATCAGCTTCATTGTAATCCCCGCTGTGCTTGGGCAGAGCTCCCAGCAGGCTGCTGGCATGCCTTGATTTCCCTGAAGTTTCTAAAGGAACCACCAGTTCATTCTTTCAGGCAGACTAGCCACTGCTGTATCACAACCGGGGATCGGGGCTCTGGCCACCCCTGGGCCAGGGCAGCTTGTCCAGAGAAGCAGACCTGTCTGATTCCTTGCCCTGGGTGGGGAGCTCCAGTTTTCTCCGTCCCCTCAGAGTAAAACCACGCTCTGTAGCATAACAAAGGCATAAGCATGTGTTGGCGGCTGGTGGGCCTTCCTGAGGAGTGCTGCCCTGGGTGGCTCCTCTAGGTGCCTGTCCACAAAGAACCACCTCCCTTCCTGGTTGTCTTTCCTACAACCTGATCTTTCCCAGCACCTCCTCCAGGTAGCCTTCCCTGACCCCTTCCAGCAGGCTTAGGCAGCCTTCCCGCCTGCCCATCCACTGTGTGGTCTCACTTTTTGCTTCTCCCTCTGGGCTCTGAACAACCTGAGGACAAGGACATGATTTCCGTCCGTCCCCCCTCCCCTCCAGTCCCATGCATGGGTATGTGCTCTGATAAGTCATCAGGCTGTATGCACATAAGCTGTATGCTTGTGATCTGTGTTCTTTTAACACGGGGTTAGTGGCTAACATTTATTGCTCCGTGCGAGAACCCTCCTCTGGCTTATATGGGTGCTCTTGAGCCTCACAACTGCCTTCTGAGATCATAATCTCCATTTTACAGGTAGGGAAACTGAGGCTCAGGTGGTGTGCTGGCACCCAGCTTCGCATAAATCGTAGGTGGTGGAGCTGGGATTCGGGCCCTCTTGCCTCAGCTCTCAGCCTCCCAGGAGCTCCTCAGAGAAGAGAAATGTTCTTTTGCTCTGACTGCCACACACTTCATGCTTCTGCTTTGGTGTGACGTCACACCCTGTCTCTGGGGTCAGACCCGGGGACACCGTTGGTTAGTGAATGACGCCGAGGGCTCGGAAAAGTGAGATAGCCCGCCCTGTGTCCTAGGCGGTAACAGGGCCTTGCAGATTTCTCCTCCCAGGGATGGTTGCCAGAACCGATAGCCCGCACAGGACCAGGGTCCCTTGATTCCTGGGCCTGGGGGCGTGCGGCCTCCTCACGTAGTCCGCTTCTTGGCCCCGCCCGCGCACGCTGTGTGCATGGGAACAGACAGAGGCGGTGAGTCCAGCGGCCGTCTCGGGGCCGGCTTGTCCCCCCATCTAAATGCCGGAGAGACAGCCGCTCGGTGAGAGGTTTGTTTTGCTGTCAGGCTTTTCCTCTGAAGAGAAATTATTTTCTCATTTGATTTCAGTGATGTCCAAATAACTTGTCTAAGCCAGGTAAAATAAAACATTTTCCTTTTCTGCTTAGTAAACCAGTAGAATGACACAATTTTAGAGCTGATGGGCTCTTGAGTGCTCAGATTGCGCTGGCTTAGGCCCATGGAGACATTTGTGTACAGATGTTTGTGGCTGGGGCTGAGGGACCCAGGCATGGAGCTGGGGAGAGGGGCTCACGGTCCTGTGTGTGTGTGCGCGTTTAGGGAGGGGCACTGCTAACAGGAATCAGTGAAGGTGGGACCAGGGATTTGGATGCAGGGGACTCAGGGAGAAGTGGGGCACTATGAAGTTTGGGGAGGGGATGGTCTTGGAATGAAGGGGGCATTACCTAGAGGAAGTGCTAGTCCCACGTTTCCAATCTGGCAATTTCCCGACCAGGTAATTTGGCTTTGTGTCCCAGGGGTTCGCCTGATCTCAGACAACGCTCTAACTGCCCCTGCCTCCTTTCACTGTTGGAGTTTCTGCCAAAAGTCGCCAGTCTTGAGCAAGCCCGTACTTAGAAACCCAGGGAGACCGTCTCCCCATTCCATCAGTGGCGGCTCTTATGGCCTTGAGGTGCCACATGGGTAGCACCCGCCTGGAGAGTGATGGAGAATCAAAGAGGGTGTGACCCGGTCACTCAGCAGCTGTGTCCCCCGGCTATTTCCTGGGCGCTTGGCTGAGGGACGAGTGTGTGTGCGCATGCCCGGAGACTGTGAGCTCCAGGCTGGAGTCTTAGGGGTGACAGGGAGGGTGTGTGCTGTGCTCACAGACAAGTCCACGGGTGTCGCTGGGTCTTTCTTGACATCTGAGCCACATGTACCAAGGGCGCAGAGCTCAGTGAACCCCACCGACCACCCTTAAAGAGGAGTTCATTTTAAGATAACTTTGTTTCAAAACCTCCTTCCTCTCCACTGTATGTGTTCTGCCTTTGGAGCTAGATCTGCAAACTGGGATTTCTGGGTCTCTGTCTTCCTTTTTCATTTGAATGTTTAAAGATCGATACCGTCGATGTTTCAAGCTATTGAAGTCTGGGATCTGTGCTTTAAAACTGTCATGTAGCACCGGGTGCCTTTGCGGGGTGAGGAGCCCCCTTTGCCTCACCCACCTACTTGATGAGTACAGTTCCAGGATGGGATGGCAGGGCCCGTGGGCATGGGGAGTGAGAGCTGAACGCCAGAGCAAGATTGGGGCGGGGACAGTCCGCCAGGGAGCAGCAGCTGGCCAGCCAGGAATCGGTGGGGAACCCTCTCAGAGCCCTGCGGGCAGAGAGCCTTACCGCCTTTTGAGGGTGGAGAGCCCAGTGAGGTTGGGGCTGGTCCAGGTGGTGAGGAGCTCCTAGACCCTCTGTTCCAGGGCAGGGCAAGTTGGGAGCCCAGAGGGTGGGCGAGCTGGAAGGCAAGGGGAGAACTAGGTGACGTGGGATCCCGTAGAATTTCAGATGGCCGGGGCACACTCTGAAAGCAAGGCCCAGACTCGATGGTTTTCCAAAAATACTCCTTATTCCCCTGTGCTTTCAAGCACACAGCACATTTCGCAGCCCTAAAATCCCTAGTGACCCCGTTTGGAAAGGCAAGCTCAGAGTAGGGGTTGGATGGGCTGAGATAGGAGGCCCTGCCGGGCGTCCTGCCTACGTGTGTGGGATGTGGCGTCTGTCCTTTGCCTCGTGGGGAACTTGGGTGGGGAGGTGGTGACACTGCAAGGAGCGCCAGGAGCCCTCCCGGCCGACCTGGGACGTGGGTAGACTTGGGGACGAACTAACTCGGATCCCGGATTTGATAAACAAAGCAGCTGCCGGTCTGTGCTTGTTCTGTGCTGGAACACGGCTCGTTCCAGATTGGCAGAAGCGTCAGATGGCGACGGCCAGCTCATCTGTCACCCGTGGGGCTCCTCTCTGATGGCGCTCCCAGAGCTGATTCTTTTTGGCTTTCATGAGGAGAGCTGGAATGATTCACTGGATTAAGAACTTGGTGAATACAGGCTCACGAGTGACTTCATGGCCCGCGCCTCTAGCTGAGCACGTAGCCGTTTCCCAGTCCCTTCCTGTGTACCTGGATCGGGAATTCCCACTCCCAGCACCATCCAGACATCGAGAAGATACCACGGCGTGCCCTCTGTGTGCCTGGCATGGAGGATGGAGGAGAATGGAGGCCCAGCCCTTGCCCTCAAAGCCACTGTTGGCACATCTGCAACAGCAGATGTCCGTCCAAGAGTAACAAGGGAGGGTTGAGCGGAGGGGAAGGCTGCCCAAGGGGGTTGGATCTCATCTAGCTCGTGCTCTGTGGGCCTTGGTATCTTGCCTCAAGCCTTCAGAAAGCAGCCTTGCCCCTCAGAGCTCCCTTCTGCTCTTACCACAAACACCATTTCCTGGCTTCAGGCAGCCCTGACCACCTAGAGAGTTCCTTCCAGAATTGCTGCCATCTGTAATTGGGTGGTTTATCTGACGGTAAGTCCCAGGAAGGTGGGGACTACAAGGGTTTGTTCACCATTATCCCTCGTCCCTCGCACGGTTCGTGGCACATAGTCAGGTGTTGATTGCGCATTGGTGTGCGGCAAGAGGGTGATGTTCCAGGCTCTCGGAAATTGAGTTATGAGGGCTTCAGGGGGCAGCCAGCCAGCTGGGAGCATCGACAGACTCTTCAGGTAGACATCCTGGAATTACAAAGGGCCCTTGGAGATCATCTAATCCTGTCCTTCATTTTATCTCCCAGTGGACAAGATGTAGAAATGGCCAGGTCTGCTTAAGTGATGCCTGAGCCGGGCTAAGAGCACGCCCGGCTGGGAAGAAACCCACCCAGCCCAGTGTGTTCCGTGCTTGTGAAATCAGTTCTGCCTCCACCTCACAGCTGAAGGAACAGAAAGGTGCCAAGAGAGACCCATACAAGGTCATTTATTTGGGGGCAGGGCCAGATCTTTGCCTTTCCCTCCTGAGAGGTGGCCTTAAGGGGGTGAGGGTGGGGTGCCACTGAGGGACTCAAAACAGGTAACAGAAGCCCGTTCGGCCAGTCTCGTTGCCATCTGCAGGACTGCCATTAAGGTACCCCAGAAGGGTCGTCTTTCATCCTTGTCTCTCAGAAAAGCTGGTTCAGAATGTCCTGGAGCTGAGAGGCTCCAATGAGAGGTGTACTTTATCAGCTTTGGATAAAACACTGGACTCTGACTCCGCAGACTTGCCAGGAGGGAGGGACAACAACAAGGACTTTTCCTTCCGTCCGGTCAGCACAGCACAGCTGGCTTGCCGTGAGCCTGCCTCTCCAGGACGCAGAAGGGGCAGCTCTGGTCTTTGGCCTTCAGGGTCACAGATCAAAGGGCATGAGCCTTCTGAGGGTGAAATCAAGGTCGTCTTTAGCAAGCAGCCTTAAGAGTTTACAGGTTTGGGGTTCCTGACGTGAGCCTCAGTGGCACACAGTGGAATCAGGAGCAGAGCCTGGGCGTGACTTTTCAGCCTTGCACCCCACCTGTGGCCTTCCCGGGGCCCACGGGGCTGGTCGGAAGCACACGCATCACCGGGCAACTCATTAAGTCTTGCTTTACCCTCTCTGTTCTTGGCCTGAGGAAGATTCTGGAAGGTGGGCTCTGCCTTTTTCTGGCTGCATGATCGTGGGTGACTTTGGCTCTTTAAACCTCGGTTTCATTTTCTGTAAAATGGGAACAGTTAATAGTAGCCGCGGCCAGGGATTGCCGCAGGATTGAGTGAGGTGGCAATGCAGTGGTTAGTGCGCTGCCTTGCGAGGTGTAAACATGCTCTATTATGATGCTTGTGCTGATGCAAGCCAGCACGTGGTGCCTGTGGCCAGAGGTGTGCAGTCCAGCTGGGGCGGGGGGCTAACCTGCACGACTGTGACCCATGTGGGACACGCCGTGGCCGCAGGCCATGGGGACAGTGTGTGGAAGGGCCCTCGTGGCCCCCTGGTGGACCGCCAAGCAGGAGCCTGTGGTGGGGAATTGGTCCCGACTGTGTGCAAGCGCGGGTGAAGGCGCTCCCTCCTGGTGGTCCGGCAGGGACAGCGGGTGTCCGGGAAGCCTCTGTGGGGAAGACAAGCTGAGCCTTTATAGAGAGCTGGAGCTGCGGCAGGTAGGATGGGACTCTGCCAGGCCCGTCCCCGGCTCGCTCCCTGCCTTGGACACCAGTGCCTGTTCTAGTGATGGGCCTGGTGTTAGCACCGGCCCTTGTAAACTCTGTAGCCTTGCTTTGCGTGCGGCTCTTTAGAATTCCTGTCGAGATCATGCTCCCTGTCATCCTGTTGCTTTTTCTCCGCCACTGGTGAGGTCTGTGCAGGTTGCCGTGTCTACAGCTAGTCCTGCGCTTCTGGCTGCTTGCCTCCACGTTGGTGCGTCTCCCCCACCCCCGCCCCACGTTCACCCACACATTCCCCAGGGAGAAGATTCCTGCATGCCCGCGGCCCAAGAGAACATTTCTGTGGGGCTATGACTCAGGGACAGAATTGCAAGGTCCTCGCAGGGCATGTGTGTGCTTAATGACTTAATTACTGCCTGCTTGTTCTCAGGCCTGCTCCAGGCTGTTTTCCACCAGTGTGTACAGGAGGGGTCCTGTGTGCCCCCTCTGGCCCACACTTGGCGTTTCCCACCTTCGGGCTTGCTGATCTGTAGGAGTGAAGTGAAGAGCCTTGTGATCATGGGCAGCCCCCCAAGTCGCACGAAGGGGAGCCCCTTGCTGCTGTGAGCCCCTTGGACTTTGCTTCTCTCTGGACCTGCCCTGATCATACCCTTTGCCCACTTCCCTCAGGGCCTTCTTTTTCATGTTGATATATAGGACTTCCTGGAATATTCCAGTTTAGTCTCTTGTCAATTTTAGACATAACAAATTGGGAAACAGTGTTTGCAGTCTGTTAACTTTGTCCACGGTATTGATTTCTGAACAGAAGTCCCTAATTTTCAACGTAATAAAATTCCTTTATATACACAGCACGTGTGTATGTAAGTATTTGTACAGCTTTGCCTTTGAAAATTATGTTTAAGGATCCTGCCTGGCCCTAAGTCACACAGATAGTCACCTGCATTTTCTTCTAGTCACTTTCCGCTCCTACCTGACATTTTTATTGAGTGCCAGCCGCGTGGCAGAGCCAGTGGAAGGCAGTGGAGAAAGAGCGGTAGATGAGGAAGGCAAAGGTCCACGCCTTCTTAGGGCAAAGAGTTGGGCAGTATTTGGGCTTGATGTCCTGTGCACCGCAGGCTCTGGTCCACACGGCTTGGGACAGCGCAAAGGAATGCCGTCTGGGGGCGTTGACACGGGCTGGCTAGGGAGGGCAGCCTGTTCCAGCAGCGAGACAGCCAGAGCTTCACTGGGGTTCCTGGGGCGTCTAGGGTCCATTGGGATTGGTGTTGGTGTCGAGAGGAGTCCTGGGCGGGAAGAAGCCAAGGCAGCACAGGGAAGGGAGTGTGAGCATTCGGGCAGCTCTGCCTTGTTCAAGTCTCACTTGGGCCACTGGTTTCACTCTGGGGCTTAGGTTGTAATCAGTAATTTGTGCGACGGGTCTGATGGGCAAGAACCAAAGAGGAGAGTACAAAGAATAAACTCAGGGGAGTCTGGGGGGGCTCAGTCAGTTAAGCGTCTGCCTTGGGTTCAGGTCATGATCCCGGGGTCCTGGGATGGAGCCCTGCTTCGTGCTTCCAGCTCAGTGGGGAGCCTGCTTCTCCCTCTCTCTCTGCCCCTCCCCCTCGCTTGTGCATTCTCTCTCTCTCAAAATAAATAAAATCTTAAAAAAAAAAAAAATTAACTGGGGGGCCGATGGGTGGGAGGCTCAGAGGAGCTGCAGGTCAGCGTTCACCTTCCGAGTCACCTACTTGGGGTCCCCAGAGGTCTCACTGAGTGGCTTCCAGTAGCTCCAGCCTTCCTGTTGCCTGTGGCCGCTGTGTTCCACAGAAAGAGTCGGCCAAGCTAGGTAGTCTCCAAAGTCAGAGAGGCAGGCATTCTCTTGCGTTCTTGGGAAGGCAATTCCAGACTGTTTACGCGTAGAGGATAAAGAAGGAACTGGTGTGACCTGTTTGAGCAGTCCCGGGGATGGTGGGGGTGTAATTATAATCCTGCTGGGTTTTAGACAGAGCCCACAGTCTCCTGATTCCCGATTATGCAGACCTTTCTGTACCAGGATTGCTACAACTCTAGCCCCAGACTCCTCTTAGCTGACTCAAATCCAAGGTGTGTCTGACACTAGATTCTCAGTGCCTGGGGTGGAAGAAAAGCCGAGCCATGACTGGAGCCAGACTAAAAGAAAGGGAGAGGTAGGGAGCCTTAGGGAGGGCAGGCTGCTAGGGGGCCGGAGGCCCCTGGTGGGGAATTGAGAAGGTAGGGATTTTGATTCCTGGGAGGACAGCAGAGCTTGGGGGTGGGGAGGAGTGTGGCCCCACCCCCACCCCCGGGGAAGAGCCAGGCCTCGAGAGAGTGGCTTCTGGAGGACTCTAGAAAGGTGGCGGTTCTGCTCTTTCCCAAGCCCCGCCCACACAGGCTACAGCCCCGGAGGTGCCTGGGCGCTGGATCCTGCTACCTGCGCATGGCTCCCCCCTGCCACCCAGGGGACCGAGCAGCCTGTTTTCCTGCTTTCCTGCTCTCTGTCCGCCCCTGCTGTGGCCCCAGGCTGAGGAGGCCACTCTGGCGCCTTCCTCCAGAAGCTTCACACTCCTGGGCCCCCCCAGTCCCCGAACATGGCACCCTTCGGGATGCCATCTGACACGCCCCACCCCCGCCCTGGTCTACGTCATCGGCAGTCATTGCCTTATATCCCGTGTCCCAGGCCCCATGCTTCCTGGACGGCACACCTGAGTCTCTGTGCTGGTACCTGTGCTCACCAACACTGTTCTCTTCCTGGAGACCTTGCTCTCTCCTCACCTTTAACCCGGGCAGCTTCCTGCTTGTCCTTGAAAATTCAGTTTGGATATTGCCTCCGGTGTACCTTCCCCAGCTCTCATTCCTCCCTCCGGCCGAGCAGTCCCCGAGGGAGAGGCGGGTGTCCCAGCCCGGCGCCCAGACATCTGTGTGTTCAGTCAGGGCTTTAGTATCTTGGTATCTGAGGGAGCGAGCCTGAATTTCGAGGAAGTTAGGACCATACCTAGTTTCAGACCTAGCTTTTAAAATGGACATTTTGTGAATAAATCAATTGATAATAAGGTTTGGAAGAAATCTAATATATTTTTTAGATATCTACATAAAGTTCTTTGCCATTTGGCCACCTCAGAACAAACTAGTGTTTTAAAAAATAAGAGAGGGGGTGCCTGGGTGGCTCAGTGGGTTAAAGCCTCTGCCTTTGGCTCGGGTCATGATCTCAGGTCCTGGGATCGAGCCCCGCATCGGGCTCTCTGCTCAGTGGGGAGCCTGCTTCCTCCTCTCTCTGCCTGCCTCTCTGCCTGCTTGTGATCTCTCTCTCTGTCAAATAAAGTCTTAAAAAATTTAAAAAAAAAGAGGGGGCGCCTGGGTAGCTCAGTGGGTTAAAGCCTCTGCCTTTGGCTCAGGTCATGATCTCAGGGTCCTGGGATCGAGCCCCGCATCGGGCTCTCTGCTCGGATGGGAGCCTGCTTCTCTCTCTCTCTCTCTCTCTCTCTCTCTCTCTCTGCCTACCTGTGATCTCTCTCTCTCCCTGTCAAATAAATAAATAAAATCTTTAAAAAAAGAGAAACGTAAATTACAAACTGATAGAATTAGCTAACCGTTTAGGTCCTCATTTTAACATATGATCAGTTTGTCCCGTGTTTGAAAATTAACTCTCCTTGCATTAAAAAAAAAAAAAACAAACAAAAAAACCAGTCATCATTATAAAATGTATTTAAAAAAAAGAGAACATACTCCACCACGGAAGACAGATGGGTGGCAGACAGGAACAAGAAAAGACACTCAGCATCACTTGACATTAGGAAAGTGCAAATTAAAATCACAGTGAGATAATTGCTACATACTAACGTGGCAAAATATTGAACAAACAAACCTGACACAGTACCAAGAGCTAGTGAGAATGCGGACCTGTTGGAACCCTCTATACTGCAGTGAGGACTGCAAAGTGTACACCCGCTTGGGGTAACAGTTTGTTGATTTCTTATAAAGTTAAGCCATATGCTTATTGTATAACCATTCCACTCCTAAGTATTTACCCAAGATAATTGAAGACATGTCCGCACAAAGACCTGTCAGTGAATGTTTATAGCTTTTTTTTTTTTTTTCATAATTGCCGCAAGCTGAAAATAACCCCAGTGTCCTTCAACAGGATGAAAAGGCAAACAAATGATGGTATATCCGTACAAGAGAATACCTCTTAGCAATAAAAAGGAGTAAACTGCGGACATAGACAATAACTCGGATCAGTCTCAAAAGCCAGACCACATACTGTGTGATCCATTTATCCTGGACAGCTTGGTAAAGAGTGTTGGGGAGGAAGAACTCCTAGCTGGGCTAAGAATCAAATTGACACGAGACAGCTTAACAGGAGAAAATATAATTTAATTTGTATACATGGGGAATCTACACACACATGGCATATTCCACAAAGACAGGCAAAATGAGGTATTTACGTCATCCTGTAAAGGAGAAGTGGGTAGGGGTATGGGACTTCAAAGGGAAAGAATGTGATTCACAGGAAGGTGAAAAAGAGTAAATGTTTAAGAAACGAGTGTTTGCTGGGCCGTTCAGAAACAGTGGGACACAGAGGACTTTGATCAGCTAGGCCTTGCTGGGTTCCGCCTTGTCCACCAAGCCTAGTTTCAGAGTATAATGCAGTTCTCTATGGTGGTAGCTCTCTTCCTGTAGCCGGTCCTCTATCTAAATTCTTTGTAGGCAGCTGTGGGGGAGGTAAAGAGCACTTCCTGAATCTGCTGGGGTATGATTGCTTTTTAACTCAAAATAATCTTCATGCCAAAGTGGCCTGTTTGGGGGCGGCCTGCCGCTGGCCCCTACGAGGGACACAGATCATCAGCGTCTGCCGGGGCTGTGTGGGGCAGACTGACTGCAGGAGGGCACGGGGAACGTGGTGGGCAGACGGATATGGTGACGGTTAGACATGGCACACATTCACCTGTACTCACCTCGCGGAGCCCCGTGAAGGGTGGGTGTTAGGTATGTAGATTATATTTCAGTTTAGAGAACCGGCTGTCAGTAGCTCTGCTCTTAAGGTGACTGCCGGTACCTTGTCCAGGGGAGCGGGAAGGCCATGCTGCTCTGTCACTGGGCAGTCTATGGAGGTGAGACAGTGGTGTGTGTCCCCATGTGTGCACCCAGGGATGGCGGGCCCGCACCCGCACAGAGCCTTTTCACCCAGCAAAGGCCAGCAGCGCAGACGTTGCTGGAGCATCATGAGCACTCCCTTCTCCCCTTGGCCTCAGCAGTGGTCACAGTGCCAGCATTTAAACCTAAACTCATGCTTCTGCCTGTATTCCTTGTTGCTTCTCAAATTTTGAGAGTTCGTCCTTTAGACATGAATAGCAGCTAAGGTACGCACTGAAGGTCGTACAGACAGGTGCCTTTTTAGGACATATTCCTTTTTTTCCTCTAAATCTTTTTACAAGGGTTTTGAAAAGCAGAGAAGTGGGCAGGTTTCTGGAGAGCCGGCCCTATTGTGATCTTGATTACCGGTGTGAATATTGTTGATGAGAGTGAGATGAAAACCAGCTCTGGTTCCCGGTTTCCTGTCGCCTATCACATCTCCATCAAGCTGTGATGAGCTTAGCCCTTCTTGCCGCCAGCTCAGCCACAGAGTTGTGTTTTGTTGGTTACTTGTTTTCATCCTACTGTAAATTTCAAAATGACAGCAAGGCCCTATTTTAAGGGAAGTGAGCACACGGGATCACTTCCAGCTGGTTGTGAAATGCTTGCTTTTGGAGGCGCCTGGGTGGCTCAGTTGGTTAAGCCACCGACTTTGATTTCGGCCCAGGTCATGATCTCAGGGTGGTGAGATTGAGCCCCATGTTGTCAGTGTCCATGCCCAGCGAGGTGTCTGCTTGAGACAGTCCCTCTCCCTCTCCCCCCCTACTTGTGCTATCTCTCCCAAAATAGATAAATAAAAACCAGGGGGGTGGAAAAAAAAGCTTGCTTTGCCTTGCTAAGAAAGGAGCTGCTGAAGGGACAGAGTTGAAGGGTCTGTGTGTTGGTGAGGAGCATCAGCCTGGCCACTCGCAGAGCTCTTCAGCCTGCCTGCTGGAGACCGCTGCCTGGGCCGCTTCACTTCTAGGGGTCCTCGCTGTTCCCAGGGGAGCAGGGTTCTCTCTGGCCTCAGGGACGGCCCTTCCTGAAGGGGCCAGAGCCCCTCCTCCCCCATTGCCTGTCTCCCTGTGGGGCCCCTGTGTTCTGTCCCCCTGTGAAGTCTTCACCACCACTGCGCCTTCACCTGGTTAACGCATCCCAGGATGGGAGAGACAGGTGGTTTGCACTGTCCGGAAGTCAGAGTTAGCAGGCTGTGCCGCTGGTCTCTGCAGCCTGCCTGCGAGAGAGGGGACTGTCCCCTTCTCTGTAGCAGTAGGAGCTAATCCTCCCTGTTCTCCGGGAGCTTCCTGCCTGCGCCCAAACAGCCCAAATAGAGAGTGATCAGGTAGGCAGAGAGCTTTTGAAATGATAAAACTGACCAAAGTTGTTTAAGGTTTTTGAAGACGGGGGAAGAAAAGGTTGAAATGGGACAGATCACTCTCCTGCCACATTTCCTCCAGTGCCCTGGCATGAGCCGCCGCGGGCTCGCCGTCCACACTGACTGCTGAAAGAAGGAAACACATTGAACACTTTTGATTCTCACTCCAAAGTAGCCACTACTATTTTGTTAATTATTCTTGATATATTTGATAGATGAGCTAGTTTCTCTTTCCACATGTGAGAGGAAACAGTCAAAACTCACCATAACCCTCGTCAGAGCAGGAAAGAGTCTGAGCTTTGCCGTCAAGACTGTCCTCCCCAGAGCCGCGTGAGCCGCTGCCCTTGGCAGCAGCCCAGCCCCTGCTGCTACGGGATTCGGGGAACGATGTCATTCTCCAGGCCTTGCTATTCTTCTACTCGTTAGGGCAGGGCAGTATTTGGAGGTGTAAAACATCGGCCGCAGTGCCTGGCCACACACTAGGTGCTCAGTAAGTGGGAAATAGTATTTCCTGCTCTAATCAGGAAGTAGTAATAATCCAGCACGGGACGCCATTGCCATTAAAGCAGAGGACACTTGAAACCTCTTTACTCCAATGGTGATCAAAAGGTCTTTTGACAATTCTGTAATATTAATTGTAAGATCATTTTAGGGATGCCTGGATGGCTGTTGGTTAACTGGCTGCCTTTTGCTTAGGTCGTGATCCCGCATTGGGCTCCTTGCTTTACTGGGTACCTGCTCCTCCCTCTGCCTGCTGCTCCCCTGCTTGTCCATGCGTGTGCTCTCTCTCTGTGGCAAACAAACAAATAATCAATCACTGTCATCTGAGTTGTTGAATTCTTTTTTTCTCTTAAATCTCTCTAGTCAGACCTCACTTACTCTGGATAGTTGTCCCTGACACCTCAGTTTGCACGAGATGCCCTTCTGGGCACCCTCCGCCCCTCACTTCTCTCCATCGTAGCCCTTCCTGGTGTGCTGGTGTCTCTCCCGACCCATGGGTCAGAGCGTGGACACTGGCCATGTGGTTATTGAGAAGCTCCACATTTTGGTGCTCTGCTAGTAGTAAAAATGGGGAGCTTGTTATCTTACAATGCAGGATGCCTTTCGGGTGGGAGCGGGGATGAATGCCCAGGAGCCCAGCTAGCCTGGAGGCTGTTTGTACAGCCGGGAGGGTCAGGCTGCCTCACTCCCGGGAGGGGCCCCCGCCTCACGGGGTGGTTCTGTCTCCTAGGTTGGGAACTACAAGCGGACCGTGAAGCGGATCGATGACGGCCACCGTCTGTGCAGCGACCTCATGAACTGCCTGCACGAGCGGGCGCGCATCGAGAAGGCCTACGCACAGCAGCTCACAGAGTGGGCACGGCGCTGGAGGCAGCTGGTGGAGAAGGGTAGGGAGGCCGCCCCCTGGGATGTCTTGCAGCTCTGGGGGCTGTGATTCACATGGGGGAGCGGCAGGGTGCTCTCACCCAGCAGCACGGGCTGTGCAGGCTCTCTTTCCCTTCCTCTGTGGCATGAGGCTCCTCTGCAGGAGGAGCAGGGTCTCGGGTAGCAGCCCTTGTCACCCGTGGGACATGCTGCCCTTGCCAGTCTAACTCAGGACAGCTCCTTCAGGGCCCAGATTTGAGTAAAGCGCCTATGACATCAGAGGCCTTGCTGTTCCACACTGAGGGTTCCAACACGGAAAGTTGTTTATCTGTAAGCCGGGCTGTGTATGTAGCCATCAGGTAAGACTGGATGGTGACGTCCGGCAGGCTTTGTCATTCTGAATTGTAACAGTCATTTTGAACTGAAGGTGTTGTACGGTGCAAAACACTGAGAAGATTCTGGAGCTTAGTAACAGAATGCTGCTGTGGATATGGATTGTGCTCAGAACGCACTTCCCAGCAGTAGACCAGGGGCGTGGTGGATTATGGCGTTTCCCGGGCCAGAAGCCAGATAGTGGGACTTTCTCAGGGCGTGCTGTGGGCATGATAGCTAACCTCGGAAGATGGGGAGCCATCTGGCTGCATGGTCCCGAAGGGGCAGGGCCCCAGGCAGCTGTAGCTGGGTCTGGATCAATAGCTCATCTTTCCCCTGTTGCTGAAACAAGTCATCTGTAGGGCTTAGCGCGGTGCCTTGGTTCAGGGTAGGTGTCAGGGAGCAAGGTGGCCACACACGGGTGAGGAGTCGCCAGGGGAGGGCCAGCTCCTTCAGCAAACCATTAACTGTTGTTGTTTTGTTTCTGTTTCTTAGGATCCAGCTGTCAGCTCTGTCCCTTGTGTTTGTTCAGAACTTGAGGTTCACAGAACACCATTGCCCCCCTTACCTTGTAGATCCCGCCACTGTGTTGCAGACCAAGGCAGGAGAGGGAGCTGCTCATTTTGTAGACACAGGGGATTCCAAGTTCAGAAGGGCTCACCCTCCGCCAGTGCCTCTGTGTCATTACCCAGCTTGAACAGTGACTGTCCCCTGGGAGAGCCTTGAGGGCAGGACCTGGGTCTTCCCGTTTTCATCCTCAGATTCTGTCCTGGCCTCTTCCTTCCTTACCTGATGCCATGCCACCCCACTCCCTCGACACAGTGACAGGCCAGATTAGGAGCTTCCTTCCTGAGCACAGTATTCGAGGTGACCACCTTCTAGAGATTTCCATCTGGCCAGAGCAGTTTCCTGCCTCCAACTCTCCTTCCTCTCCCCAAGACAGGGCTCCCATTATGCTGAGGAGACAGTCCTGTCTGACAGGCAGCCCTTGAGTTCCCGCTCTGAGCCGAGCCGGGCTCTGTCCCTCGTGGGAGTGAGTGAGAGGTGCTGAGGACTCCGCCGCAGGGAAGGGAGAGGGTAGGCTGCGAGCGCCTGAGCGAGGGGGGAGCTCAGCTCACTTCAGAGGCCCCTCCTCCTCCTGCCAGCCTGAAGCAGAGTAAAACTTCCAAGATGCAGAAATTGAAGTTTTTAAAAAGCTTAGTGACTTTAAAAAAAGGAAATGTGTGTAATCCCCTAACTGCCGTGACAAAAGAATGGTTGAGTAGATCCAGCTTCAGTTCCTTATTCTTTCTTCATCCCAGACTGAAAAAGGAACAGCCACTGAAAGAAAGAACCAAAAGGAAACCTCCCGGCCCCCGCAGCCAGGCTGCCGGCCTAGAATCCTGTCCTCGCCACTGAGAGAGGTTAATGGACAGAGTCCCCATGCAGGGCCTGTCGGGGAGCCCTGGTGCCCAGTAACCAGCAGCTTCTCTCCTGTGCCAGGGCCCCAGTATGGGACATTGGAGAAGGCCTGGACAGCGGTCATGTCCGAGGCGGAGAAGGTGAGCGAGCTACACCTGGAGGTGAAGGCCTCACTGATGAACGAGGACTTCGAGAAGATCAAGAACTGGCAGAAGGAAGCCTTTCACAAGCAGATGATGGGAGGCTTCAAGGAGACCAAAGAAGCCGAGGACGGCTTTCGGAAGGCACAGAAGCCCTGGGCCAAGAAGCTGAAAGAGGTGCCTCCCTCCTGTAGGCTGCTCCCTGCCTGGCCTGACCCCGTGCTTCGCGGCTAGACCCCTCTAAGTGCTTTAGGCCCAGGATGCTAACAGCGGTAGAGACGAGGGGACCCCTCGGGCCAGTAGCCCATGGTGGCTTCCACTTTTACCCGAGCTCAAGACACGAAAGTGCCTTTGGGCAAGTAGAGAGGATTAATTTAAAATTTGTCTTTCTTTTGTATATGTTTTTCTTTGAAATTCGCAAATAATACTGTTACAGGTTTTTCTAGAAGTAGCAACCAAAGCCACTGAGTCTTGTCTGCCCTTGGCTAGCTGGAGGCTCTCCTGCATGTGGCCCCTGCCCGCAAGAGCACCCTCGCCCCCACCACCGCAGCTTGGCCAGCCCCGTTCCTCACGGCCCAACTTGCTGCTTCCTAATGCCTCCACCTGCTGGCTTTTCTCAGGAACCTTCCCACCTTCCTCCTCCTCAGATTCCACCTCCTCAGAATCACCCAGAATAGACCTCCGTCTTCGGGTTGTAACGACAGGCTTTCCTTCTATTTTCTGTGTCTTGGCTTTTGCCGTGTCTCCTTTCTCTTGCTTCGTGTCCGTGGCCTCATTTGTAATGACTGCCCCCACCCCCTGATGAGGCCATGGGTACAAAATTCATTTTTCAGGGCACCTGGGTGGCTCAGTGGGTTAAAGCCTCTGCCTTCCGCTTAGGTCATGATCTCAGGGTCCTGGGATCAAGCCCTGCATTGGGCTCTCTGCTCAGCGGGGAGCCTGCTTCCCCCTCTCCCTGCCTGCCTTTCTGCCTACTTGTACTCTCTCTGTCAAATAAATAAAATCTTAAAAAAAATTTTTTTAAAAATTCACCTTTCCCCTCTAGAATGAACTCTGTGACTTTGGCTCAAGGAAGGAAGCATCTGTGAAATACAGATCCAGCTGCTGTGCGTGTGTGTGTGTGTGTGTGTGTGTGTGTGCGCGCACGCGCGCGTGCACTTGCGTCCGTGTGCATGCTCTCCCCGTGTGGGACAGCCGGGCGCCCGTGGCCTGTAACTCTGCCTCCCAGCGGCACCCCTCCTGGTAGCTCCAGAACTCTGGAATGTTCTTCGCATGTGCTGTTCCAGCCACCCGGCCTGCCCTTCCCGCAGACAGCCACACCTCCTGCACATTCTTGCTCCGTGTCATCGTGGCAGGCGCTCTCCAGCTGCTCCAGATGCAGTTCGACCCGCGCCGCCCCAGCACGGCGCCCCACCTCTCTTCCCTGTTGCCTCTCCTCCTCGGGCTCAGCACCCTCTTGTTCACTCGGCTCTTCAGCTACCTCTGTAGTTGCCTCCCTGGCTAGACAGAGAGCTCCCCAAAAGCCAAGGTCTTTGGCGCTGCTCCCCTGGTGCCTGGAACCGTGCCCGGCCCGCATTGGGCACTCCGTCTGTAGCTGTTGAACGAAATCCTCCCTTGTAACTCAGTTGTGATTACACGGCATGCGCGGCTTTGTGCCTGCTCTCCCCTCTCAGGGGGGTGCCAGCAGCGTCTGTGAGACCTCTGGTCAGGATTTCGAACTTGCAGACACGTGGCACTCAGGAGCTCTTTCCCACTGTAGGTAGAAGCAGCAAAGAAGGCCTACCATGCGGCGTGCAAAGAGGAGAAGTTGGCCACGTCACGAGAGACCAATAGCAAAGCAGACCCATCCCTCAACCCCGAGCAGCTTAAGAAGTTGCAAGACAAAGTAGAAAAATGCAAGCAGGATGTTCTAAAGGTAAATGGGGCGCATCTTTTTCCGTGTTGAATGCACATGCCTCTGGCCCACGGTGAGCCTTGATGGGACGGGTGGGGAGATGGCACGCCAGTAAGACTCACTCCTCCCGAGGCGAGCAGCTCACCTTCCCACAGTCCCCTGCGCCCTCTGCAGGGGCAGGACTGAGTGCCGGGCAAGCGGGGGAGGGTGGCGAGGCGGGCGAGGCAGCAGGGCGCTGATGCGTGAGCTGGCACGGAGGGTCGTGGTGACCGAATTGCCAGTGGTCTTGCGAGGCAAGTGAAGTAAGGAGCTTAGGACACTGCTAAGGAGGAGCCACTGAAAGAAGTTTGCAGAGGTTTGGAGGAGCATAGCTTAGAAGGCTTGCTCTGACGGTGGGTGGAGGGAGTCCCTTGAAGGGCTGGTGGAGTGCCCAGGAGGCCCAGCACACTGTGGCCATGGGGAGCGTGGAGGGGTGGGGGAGCAGCCAGGTTTCCCCAGTGGCCTCAGCAGTGAGGGCCCCGGAGAGGTGTGTGTGGAGGCTGCGGGCGCTCAGCCAAGAGACGGCCAACGGGCCCTGTGTACCGCAGGCCCAGTGCAGCACCTGGGTGTCCTTCTGTCCCCTCCAGGCAGTGGGGAGGCTTCCTGCTGCCGTGGATTAGAGAGAGCACGTGGGAAGATGGTAGAAGCCATTGGGCTCCACGGATGCAGGGGTGATCCTGCCCGGAAGGCCTGACACGGACTGCGAACACCAGACAGGTTCATAGATTTCTAAGTTCCCAGTGAGTGAGAACTGCTGTGAGCCAGGCCCAGGCCTCCGCTGTGTGGGGAGGGGGCGGGGCTGGGGGCTGCACTGCCGGCCTCTCCTGCCCCGTGCTGTACACAGCACGAGGGGATGCCACTGGTTGGAGAGAGAGAGGCAGCCGAGCTGAGAAGGGCTGCATCCTGGGGACAGGATGTGAGGCCGCAAAGGGAAACAGGAGCCCCGAGGATTTTATTTCCTTGGTAATAAGGAAAGGCTCCATTCACCCACCACCGTCTCAGGCTTGCATGGGCACCACCGAGCCCAGGGAATCGGGGTGGCATCTCTGCTCAGAGAGGCTCGATCTTGTGCCACCCGGTAGTGTGAGTGGGGGACCCTCTGTCCCCATTCTGCCACCAGCATAGCCACGGACGGTGGTTGTGGGGAATGTCGTCTGCAGAAGAGTTCATCGCTCAGAGCGAGCACCAGAGTCCCCTGGGGCACAGCCCGCACTCCCAGCACCTGGCTCTGGGCCTGCGGCTGGGGCCAGGAGGGTGGGGTTTAGAGCAGCCTCCACCGTGGGATCAGCTGAGGAGCCTGGGGCTACGTGCTGAATGGGAAGGGCACCTGGGCTCACGGCCCAGAGGGCTGGGGGGCTGCTGAGGATTACCTTTGCCACGAGTGTGGGGCGGTGCCCGGAGGGGAGACAGGCATCTCTGCCTCCTGGGTGTGGGGGGACCAGTGGGGGGCAGGGACATAGACATGTACCTTTCGTGTTTCATGGTCACTCACAACAGAGTCCGCCAAAGTGATCCGGGGTCTGAGGTCAGGCGTAAGGCACCTGTCAGGATGACTGGGCCACTTCATAGAGGTTTCCCTCCTGACTTTGGTCGGGCCGTGACCTTCGGGCATGATGGTCTTTGTAGGTGGAGAGCTGGCCAGACGGGAAGGCGACCCCACCTCTCACTCTCCTTCTTGAAGCAGTTTCTGAAAGGCAGCACTGACTGGTTACGTGCGCCCTTCTGTGTTGCTTACTGGTCCGGCAGTGACTGCGCCTTGCAGTATCCATCAGGAAGGACCTCCTCAGGTTCAGGGCTAATTGTCCCAGTCTGCAGGAGGGCGAAGGCTGCCTTTCATTTTATTCCATGGATGTTTACTAGGAACTTTCTCTGTGCTAGGAATTCTCCAGTAGTGACGGCCCTGCTCTGTATTCGGCTTTGCTGGGGCAGGGCTGTTTGTGACACAGGCTGGGGGCCCCGGGGAGGCTGCTGTATGCCGTTGGGGTATCCCAGAGAAGTGGGTGCTCTCTGCTGCTCTGATGGTGCCACCGGGCACTAGGTGTTTCAGCCACAGCCGCATGTCCTGAGGCCTCTGAGCTCAGGGCCTCGCACTGGGCCCCCCACGGCCAGACCCAGGGCAGCTGATGGTGATGATGAGTAATCAGAGCAGGGGGTGGCCCTCTGTTCCTGCTGGGAATGTCCAAATTCTTCAAAGGATAACCTTTTCTTGGGGTCACGGCGGACCCAGGCCCAGCCAGGAGGCTTAGAAGCAGAATAAGGAACAGCATGTAAGGGGCGCCAGAGAAGGAGGCTCTAGGGAGTGGGTGGAGCCTGTCAGGGAAGTCTCTGAGAAGAGGGGTCTCTGGAACATAAAGGGGATGAATCACAGGGCACAAGTCACAGAAGGGTGTCTGGGTGGGAAGCAGGGTAGACGGTGAGTAGATTCGGGGTCCCGAGTGAGGGCAGAGCTGCTCCAGACGTGGCAGGGGCTGGGGTCCCGAGACAGGGCCTTGATCCTGAAGGCGGGAGGCTCAGCCCATCCGCAGAAGTCCACACTGTCGTCAGGGCCAGAAAAGCAAAGTTTCTGGGTGGTCAGCCCATCTGCCCACGATCCCCCTATTTCTCAGGGTCCCTATAGTTGAAAGGCTTACAGTAAATATGGCCCCAGCTCTGCCATCCCTCACTTTGCCCCAGAAGGCTCCTAGGGTCCTACCCTATTTCCTTTCTGGTAAAAAACCCCTACTCGAGGCCAGTCTCAGACTGAACGGCTGGGTAGTGGGGTGTGGTGAGCCAGAGGACAGGGGGACGGGGCTTTTTTGAATGCCTACTTCATGCAGCTCGGTGTCCTTTGTGGGTCACCCATTTAAATATCAGGACGCTGGGAAGTGAAGTGCGGCGTGGGGGGGTCAGCTCCGGAGCACCGCGAGAAAGGGAGTCAGGAATGTTTTTGGTTGCCCGGTGCACGTAAAAGCTATGTTTATTCTATCGTGTAATTTATTAAGTGTGCAATTACATTACATCTCAAAACAATATATATGCCTTCATTAAAAAATACTTTATTGCTAAAAATGCTAACCATTATTTGAGATTTCAGCGAGTCATAATCACTAGTCACAGGTCACCATGACAAATTAACAGTAGTGATGAAAACCTGAGAACTGAGAGAATCACCAAAATGCGACCCGAGATACAAAGCGAGCAAGTGCCATCGGAGAAAAGGCGCTGGGAGGTGTGCTCCACGCGGGGCTGCCGCAGACCTTCAGTCCGTGAAACCAGCAGGGCTGGGCGCGCCACAAAACGAGCTTTGCCTGCACTTCGTCTTTAGTGGAGGGAAGTGAGGCTCTAAGAAACTCAGGTGCCAGGACGCGCCCCCAGGTCTGTCTGGCACTCAGAGCACATGATGTTGCTGGAGGGATCTGCCGAGTCACCACTGCTGTGGGCAAGGTCCAAGGCTCGAGGGAGACCCAGCAGAGCCCTTCCCCGGGGACAGAGGACACGGATGGGTGCCAGCGGGGTGGTGGTGCCCGAGAGCATGCGCCCTGGGCTCCACGGTGACCGCCCCTTCCCCAGCATCTGCCTGTTCGGGCCTGGTACTAGCTGAGAGGCCTGGCAGATGCCTGGAGTGTGGTTTGAAGTTCGGAAGTGGAGGGCTAGGACTTGAACTTGAATTTGGAAACGGAGTCTGCCAGACTCCAGAGCTCGTGCTCTTTGTGCTTTGGAATCTGTGGAGGCCTGAGAAGCTTTCCCCAAGGGTGACCTCACTGGTGGAGGTGGCATCCGGGATGAGCCTGGAAGGCCTGGCCATGCGGGGTGGGGAGGGCGTCCTTCTGAGTATTTTCCCAGCCCAGCCTGGGTGGGAGCACCTTTGGGGGGTAGAAGTAGAGCGGGAGTCCTCTGGGCTGGAACCTGAGAAAGGAGATCCGTGGGTGCTGGGTCACAGCTCCTCCCCCTGCTTGTAAAGTCACTCAGAGTATCTGCTTTAATATTGTCACCCGAGACGTGGGTCTAGATGCTGATGGATTCAGAAGCAGCAGAAAGGGACAGAGGCAGGTGAGGATTAGGGCGCAGAGCCCGGCTCGCTCATTCTCCGTTGGAGGAAACCAGGGCGAATGGCAACGAACCTCATCCTGTCGTGCGCGGACTCTCTTGCAGACCCGAGAGAAGTATGAGAAGTCCCTGAAGGAGCTTGACCAGGGCACGCCGCAGTACATGGAGAACATGGAGCAGGTGTTCGAGCAGTGCCAGCAGTTTGAGGAGAAGCGTCTGCGCTTCTTCCGGGAAGTTCTGCTGGAGGTGCAGAAGCACCTAGACCTGTCGAACGTGGCCAGGTACGTTTCCATTTAGAGAAGGAGCCCATCACCATGAGGTCAGTGGAAAGTTGCTTTTGAGTCAAGGTCAGTCACTGCTCTCCAGACTTGGGGCGTCAGAGATCTCTCTGGGGGCGCAGCTCAGGTCATGATCTCAGGGTCATGAGGTCAAGTCCCACACTGGGCTCTGTGCTCAGTGGGAAGTCCACTTGGGATTCTCTCTGTCTCCTAGCCCCCTCCCTTCTCAAATATGTAAATAAATCTTAAATAAATAAAAAAGAGCAAAGAGCTCTTCTCCCCAGTTAAGTCCTCCTGCCCAGGGAGGGACCTTGTGCTGAGCCTGTCTGCGGCTCTGTGGTCAGCCTGCACCAGGCATCCCACCGCCGGGGACAGCTGATTGCTGGCCTGAGCTGGGCGGCCTCGGGCCACGCAGTAAGGTGGGCCGTGTGCTGCCGGCTCTGTGTGCAGCTCTCAGGGTCCAGGTAGGGAAGGCAGGGCTGCAGCTTGGACCGGCCACAGTTGGCGTATTTGAAATTAGGCTAGGAACATTTCTCTGTGTTTCCTGGGCTGCTGTGCCCTGCCCTCAGGACTGTCTTACTTGGAAGCCTTTCCAGAGGCCCCTCCTTCTAGAGCAGCTGGCTGCCTGCTCAGTCCTTGACTTCTCAGGGGCCCCTTGGACAGCACGGGCCCTTGGAGACTCAGCTTCAGATCGTGACATGGAGGTTGTGATATTTCTTCTGCATTTTCCTCGTCTTTGGTCCCACGACGCCTTCACTGGGGCAGGGGTCTGGGCTAACGGTGGATGTGGACCCCAGTCATCCGTATTGCTGAGCCCTGTAGGAATGACTCACGAGCTAAGGCTTGTCGTTTGTAGGAAATCACGTTCTCTTTGTCTCCTGCACTGTCCAGCCACTCTGCCAAGGGTTAATTAATGCTTATGACAGTCTAGAAAGTGGATGACATCATTCCTCATCTTACCGATGGGGAAACTGAGGCCGGTTGTGGTGGGTTGACTTGCCTGGGCCTCCACGGCTGGCTGGGGTGGGGCGGGCTGTGCCCATCACGTGGAGGCTCGCCCTTGGCTGGCCTGTGTGGCCTCACTGAGTCCTCGAAGCCCGCCCGGGGCGTGGATGGCGGAGTAGTGTCCCAGGGCTGCCGTAACCAAGTACCAAAAACCTGTGGCTCGTGGCAGCAGAAGTTCATTCATTCTCTCTGTTTGGAGGCGGGAAGTATGAAATCAAGGTGTTGGCAGGGCTGTGCTCCCTCGGAAGCTCTTGGTGGGGTGGGGATGCTTGCAGCTGTCGGTCTGTCTGCTGTCAGTCCTTGGCTTGTAGACACATGGCCCCCATTGTGCGGCCGTCTTCCCTCTGTGTGTCTGCATTTCTCCCTTCGTATAAAAAGGGGCCATAGATTAGGGCCCACCCCAGTGACCTCAGTTTAACCTACCTACTTCTGTAAAGACCCGATCTCCAAATAAAATCACATCCTAAGGTACTAGGGGTCAGGACTTTGACGTATCTCGAGTGGAGGGCACACTTCAACTTATACCCGATGGTGCTGTGCCCACTCAACAGAGGAGGAAACAGAGACCCCGGGAGGGAAACGGCCTGCCTGCCATACAGATGGGAACGGAAAGCCCTAGCCCCGCGGGGCTGCGGGCCCCTGTCCTTCATGGGGCACTTGCTAGGCCGGCGAGCGGCTGTGAGCTGCCACTCCGGGTGGGCGCAGCGCTGGGCAATCTTCACTCACAGCTTTTGCACATGTGAGTGTAGACCTTCCAGCGTTTGGGGATGAGGGAGAACTTCCTTGACACTCGCTTCTGGAGCTGCTTAGATGGAGCCACAGGGGTCAGTGTCCTATGGCCGAGGGGCCCGCACGCTCTGCGTTACCTGACAGGGTGCTGCCCTACTGCCCAGCCGGATTTAAAGCTGGTCTGTGGGAAGCCAAAACTGTGTCTCCCGCGCGCACCGAGGCCACGGAACCTTCCAGCCGAGCCGAGGCAGAGCGTCCTGGTCCGTGCCGTGGAGCTGACGCGTGTGGCTGGAGCCCACGCTCCTGCAGTGGCCAGGCTCTGGGCTAGGACGGAC
>CM053611.1:104231305-104248372 GCA_028646535.1 Procyon lotor
TATATATATATAAATCAATCTTTTTTTTTTTTTTTTTGGTTTTATTTATTTGTCAGAGAGGGAGAGAGAGAGAGCACAAGCAGGGGGAGCGGCAGGCAGGGGGAGAAGCAGGCTCCCCGTTGAGCAAGGAGCCCGATGTGGGGCTCGATCTCAGGACCCTGGGGTCATGACTTGAGCCGAAGGCAGATGCCAACTGCCCCCCCTGCCCCCCCCCGGCACCCCAGTAAATAAAGTGACTGCAATCTACTTGTTTTAGCGGGAGGGAAGCCTGCTCGAATGAGAAGGGGCCCTGGGAGAACATCCTGCCTGGTTCTCCGCATTAGCCTCACCTCTGGCAACAGCGCCTCCCGGAGGCCTTGCCACAGGCACGGTGGGGCTGGTGAGCCCTGTGCGGTTCCCCCCCCCGCCCCCGTCATTAGTACATTCTTACTGCGCACCCCCCCCAGCAGTGAGGTGCTAGGGGCAACTGGGCACCAGACAGAGGGGGTCCCTGCAGTCCTTAGGTCAGCGATAGAGACACAACCAGCAGCAGAGTGCTAACGGAGGTGCTAACGTGTGAGCGGGGAGTCGGGCTCAGCCGTCCGTGGGGTGGGGAGGGGCCCACACCCTCCAGTGTCCCCGGGGAGCCCTCCGTCCGGCATCGTCTCCTTAGGGAGACAGGGGAGAGGAGGGCCCCCTGTTGTTGCCCTGACCCCCACTCCGGCAGAGGGAAAGCCCACAGTGTCTGCTGTGTGAACGGCACTCGCTGGCCTGGCCGCCTTCCTCCTTGCCCTTCCCCGTCGGGCCCCGTTTGCCAGCAGAAGCACAAGGCGGAAAATATGTTCTTCCACTTCTGAGGCTTCTCTCCCACACCCCTCCCAGCCTGCGGATTCCGATTCTGGGAATAAACATGGAACAGAAGTAGCCCCTTTTTGAGAAGTCGGCAAAATTCAGCTAATGCAACATAACTGAGCATTGTCGTACCTTTTGCATTGGATGCGAACCTATAATAGAGGCTCTTGGGTCAGGGCGTGGCCACCAAGGACACGGAAGGAGGTTTACTAGGGAACAGAAATGTCCTTCACACCCTTAATCCACAGGGTCAGAAGGTCCCAATTAGGAATCTGATGTCTTGGGGCGCCTGGGTGGCTCAGTGGGTTAAAGCCTCTGCCTTCGGCTCAGGTCATGGTCTCAGGGTCCTGGGATCGAGCCCCACATCAGGCTCTCTGCTCAGCGGGGAGCCTGCTTCCCCCTCTCTCTGCCTGCCTCTCTGCCTACTTGTGATCTCTCTCTCTGTCAAATAAATTAATTAAAAAAAAAAAAAGAATCTGTAGTCTTGGGTTTTGCTGGATCCCATAGACCTTAGGACACTGAGTAAACCTCTTCCCAGTCTCAGATGGGAAGTAGGGATCCGTCAGGAGGGGATGGGAAGTCACCGTGGGGTTAGACCCCATCACCAGAGCCTGCACATGCCAGGCCCCTTGGGGGGTGCAGTGACATTTCTTCAGCCTCATGGACCCCCTAAGAGGAGCTCACCGTGGGGGGTCATTCACACCCCATTCCCCATCTGAGTCTAAGTAGTGTAAGAGTCCGTCTTCTCCTTCACCTCCTTGGTGTCTCATTCATGTTTCCTTGGGGGTCACTGCTAACTTCCATGTGGTAGGAAGTCTTTTTTTTTTTAAGATTTTATTTATTTATTTGACAGAGAGATCACAAGTAGACAGAGAGTCAGGCAGAGAGAGAGGGGGAAGCAGGCTCCCTGCCAAGCAGAGAGCCCAATGCGGGGCTTGATCCCAGGACCCTGAGACCATGACCTGAGCCAAAGGCAGAGGCTTTAATCCACTGAGCCACCCAGGCGCCCCAGGAAGTCTTTATAAAATGTCACCGGCAGGAGCTGGGGACAGTTCGCAAAAGTAATTTAACAAAGCTGTGCCCATATGCTCTGTGGCCTCAGGCAGGGATTGGTGGGCTGGCAGGCAGGAGGCATGTGGGGGGCCTCAGGGGTGAGGGGGGCAGGCTGCTTCCCTGGGCAATGTGGGATGTGCCACATGGTGGCTCTGTGGCCGTGCTCCACGGTGCTGCTGCTTCTGCTGAATCCTGAAGGTGTTCCTCCTTTTCTAGCTATGACGAAGAGCTGGCGCAGGGCGATGGGGCTGACCGAGAGCTGAGAAGTCGTCAGGGCCAGTCGCTGGGGCCCAAGGGGGGCCGATCTCGAGACTCGGGGAGGACCGTCCTCACCACCTGGAAGTGAGCACCCATGGGTGTGGAAGACGGCAAGCCAGATCCTGCCGGGTACTCACTGCACCTGGCCTGTTTTGAAATTTCCTTTTTCTAGAGCTTTTTTTCCCGCCCCCTTTCCTAAGCCCTGTAAATAAAGGCACTTCTTTGGAAGGTTAAGGAGTCTCTTAGGAGGAAGAGATGCCCTGCTTCTCCTTTCCTCTCACACAATACTTCTGAGACCAGACGTGTGGGCATTTTTCTCTATCTGCTGCTGGGTGTCCTACGATTTAGCCACTTTGGTACCATCTGCCTGGAGTTGGCGTCCAATCCCACCGGTCAAGGGCCCAGTCCCGCAAGACGGCCCCTCCGTGCCCCCATAATCTCAGAAGCCGATCCGGGTTGTCTCTGGTACTTCTGACCTCCCTGCTCTAAGTCGGAGGTTCCCACCACCTCTTTCTCAAGCCCCTCCGAGGGATTGATTCCTGGGCCAGAGTGGCTCACGGGACTCAGGAAAAACGTTCTCCTGTTCGATTACGCACTTCTCATATAGGATGCAACTCAAGAGATGCGAAAGGCATGGAGTGGGGGACGGAGTGGGGAGCGTCTGTGCCCTCCCAGCACCTCCCTGTGGTGACCAGCCCGGAAGCTCTGAATTCCGTATTCGAGAAGATTTGTGAAGGATTCATTATGTGGTATCGGTTGATTAAATCATTGACCATTGATGATTGATTCAACCTTTAGGCCCACCTCCTCCCCAGAAGTTGGGGGACAGTGGCTAGAAGTGCCCCTCCCCCGATCCCTGGGTGGTCCCCTGGGAGTCAGGTGACCTGGGAGACCCCAGCCACCGGGGTCAGCCACTAGCACAAACTAGCTTGGTTGAAAGGGGCTCTTTAGGAAGAACGAAGACACCCATTTCTCCTTTACTACCTGGAGCCCTTTCAGCAACGGGGGAACAAAACTAAATATTCTAACAAAAAGCTGTCCCTGTTGCTCTTGGAAAGGAAATGACAGGGGTTTTAGGAAGTGTATGACAGGAACGGGGACAAAGACCAAATCTGTGTTTCTTACTATAAATCCCGACACCGCGTTTCTATTTCGTCAGGGCCGGGAGAACCGATTCACAAATGCACGAGACCAGCGTTTTCCACAGAAAGTAACAGCCTCAGCGTGCAATTGAGCTTATTAAGAGGTGTTCACGTTTTAAAAATATTGCGCTGACGTAGAAACAAAAGCTGCCTGTCTTACAGAGTTGTGCCGCTTTGAGAAAGCAAGATATTTAACCCGACACCTATTTCGGTGTCGCTCCCTTTAACCGTGAATCTGAGGAAGACCGGCCCCTGGGAACGTGTGTCAGTAATTTATCTTCACAGAGGCCTTTGTCTCGGTGCCGTCGGAAGAGACCAGTTTCTGTCACTTCGGTTTTGGAGGTGAGTCTGTCAGGTGGGCCCAGACAGTCCCCGCCGTGTGGCCCATCTGACGTCAGCATCTGGGTATGCCACAGACCAGAGGTAGGCGTCGTTGGCAGCGGGTGGCCGGGACCAGCTCCAGGGGTGCTGTGGTGACGTGAAGCGGCCCTGGACACCGAGTGAGGTGGAGAAAAATCCGGGAAACCCTGAGTCAGTCGGGCAGAGTGACTGATGCACCCCCGGGACGCGGGCTCCTTCTAGTAAGAGCCTTTTCCTGACGATCCTGCTGTTCCCTGATGCTTCGGCCACCGTCTTGAATTTATCTTTAAAACTCCCCACCCGAAGGGCGCCTGGGTGGCTTAGTCAGTCAAGCGTCCGCCTTCCACTCAGGCCATGATCCCAAGGTCCTGGGATCGAGCCCTGTATCAGGCTCCCTGCTCAACATGCTCTCCCTCCCTCTCTCTCTCTCTCTCTGTCAAATAAATAAATAAAATCTTAAAAAAAAAAAAAAAGGCAAACAAAAAACTCCCCACCTGAAAAAAACCAAAAAGCAAAAAACAAAACAAATCCCCACCTATCTGTTGTTAACGATGTTAGTAATAGGACTTTGTTCTCCTGGTGCTGACAGAAGTCTTTCTCGTACCTGTGTGTGAACACATGTCAGGTTTCTGAGTCCTGTCACGTGTGTCTGTGTGCTCACGTGTTGAACGCTGCTTCACTGCCGGTTGGGGAAAAGGGCCTTTTAGGCGGCGGGATCGAAAGTGAGAGAGGTGTGGTGCAAGCGGTCTTCAGCCAGCATCCACGTGAATTGCAGTTTAAGGGGATTTGCCCGCAGTGCTCCCTTTAAGCCTGAGATTATCCCACCTTCGTGACCTGATAGGATGTCTCACGTTCATGGCGGGTGTGGCTTTGACTTTGAGTCAGACCTGGGCTTGAAGCCTGGCTCTGCCATTTATTAGCTTGTCCTGAGGCTGTCCAGTGGATCTTTGGACCTTGGCTTCTTGGTGCACAGAAGGGGACTAATTGTATCTGCTTCAGAAGTCCCCAGGGCCACAGCCTCGGGCCCGGCCCGCCCCACTGGCGCTCCGGCTCCGACTCGACCCCTGACCCAGGAGGGGCGCAGTCCGCGGGGCAGGGGGCCTCCACCCCGGGCTCCGGCCCACGGCTCTTCCACCCTTGACGGCCTACCACCCAGCTTCTCAGTCATGTTGTTTTCGATTTGTTCTCCGGGTATCTGGGAGCAGGGTGGAGTCCCCGGCTGGAAACGTTGACCTCGCCTGAGCGCAAAGGGCGACGCCGTCCTGTCAGGAGTGAAGTTGTTAGTTGGCCGACGAGCGGGTTGCTAGGTGAGAGCAAATGTCTGCTAAATAGATTTCTGTCAAATATTGACTGTTTCATTAGTGATGTCATGTTCTGGGGCAGATGTTTCCTCTGAACCCTTCCAGAACACGCAGGGGCGGGAAGTGTGCGATGTCCGAAGCAGGCCATGGAAATTCGTGGATTATCAACGTTGTTCATCACGGAGCAGTCCCCCCCTCCACCCTTGGAATTGTCCAGGATGACACTTTATGCTGTCTTGTTAACTCCTACTATTTTTTTCCCTTTTGATGGGGGCTGGAGAGGCGGGTTCCCCAAGTCTGAGGGTCATTTTCCCAATGATTCTTTTTTTGTTTGATTTGTTTGGTTTTTTCCCCGAGCACATTTGTCATTTGCCTGCTTCCCAAACGGGCTGCTCCCCCAGTATTCCTTGGCTGCTCAAGCTGAGAACCACGGTGTCTTCCTGAAGGTCTCCCCTCCCCACCCCACGGTCCCTAAGTCTGGTGACAGCCTCCTCAGTCAGCCGCCTCCTTCCCCTGCCTCCCCGCCGGACCCTTGCCGAGCTCCCCACCAGTCAGCCTGCAGCCCCCACTCCTATCCAGTCGAGCTTCAACCTCAGGCCAGCAGGACTTTTTTTTTTTTTTTGACTTGTGGTCATTTCTCCCCAATGTGCGGTGGTTCCTCGACGCCCTCCCCAAAGGACAAAGCCTCTTGTCCTTGGGAGGATTTAGGAGGCCTTCCGTACGTGCTTTGTCCACCAGCCCCAAACTCACCTGACTTTTCTCTCCCTGGACCATTTCCAGCTCTGATGCCTCTCCCAAGCGTTTCCTGCCAGCCACCTGGCCCTTGGTCTCCCCAGCACCAGGCTCTTGGGGAGGCGGCTGAGGGTCAGCTGCGGGGATCCTGGCCAGCCTGTCTCTGGGCCCAGCACCTGGTTCTGCTCAGCGACCGGGTCATTCAACAGTGAATTCAACTTGCTGCACCCAAGCAGAGCGCTCTCCGGGCATTTCAGGACCGTTTGTGAGGCAACAGGAGCATCATTCCAATTTTTTCCCCTGTTTCTCCTTTGGGGAGATGATGTATTCTTATGTCCCCTGATCCATCCCAGCTTGTGAACTGTATTGTATCTCATATACTTTTAAGTTAAAAATAACATTTCCATACTTTTGTGCCTGGGAGCCTTCAAAGTGGTGCATCTCCTGCTCATTCCTCCCGTGGCTGGTGCTCCTTGAGCAGAAACAACGTGGGGGACCCCGGTGTCCCCTGTAGGGAGCCACAGGCTTCCCCTTGCCTGTCATTTGTCCACATTTTTTTTTTTTCATTTTTCAAGTTTAGCTCCCTTGATTTTTCTCATGTAAACGCGCTGCCCGGTAGCTCCAGTCGGAACCCACGTTCTCTTTCTGAATCTTCAGAGACTGCGAAGTCCTGAGCTGCCTCCAGACCCTCCTGCTTGCTCGCTGTGTGACTAGGAGGCAGTCACTTAGCCTCTCTGAGCTTTGTCTCCCCGTCTGCTCGGGGACCTCATAACCTCTGCCTGCCTACCTCACGTGGCCATCAGGAGGAAGGCAAGGGAACGGCCGTGAAAGTGCCAAATCACCAGCGGTTAACATGTTTGCTACATTTTCTATTTTAAGACTCAGTGGCTGCCCTCAAGGAGTTCACAGGCTAGTTCTTGTAAAGACAAGGCATATGCAGCCATGAAAACGACAGCATAGGCTCAGGGCTAGAAAAGTGGCTTAGGCAACACGTGCTCCAGTCGTGGTGACCTGGGGTGGCTTCCTGGAGGAGGAGCAGCTTGAGCCGCACCTTAAAGAATGAGAGGAATTTGCGTGGAAAGCAGGGGACTAGTGAGGGGTAGTTTCGGAAAGATGGTTCAGGGCCACAGTATGAAGGATATTGGATGCCAGGCTAAAGAATTTGGATCAGTTCCCTAGGCACTAGGGAGCCACTGAATGTTTTTGAGGAGTGACGAGATTATTGTTCTTGAGATGTGGGTCTGGGGGGTAGTTGGGAGATGATCAAGGTGGGAAGCGGCTGGAGGGAAGCACAGCAGTGAAGAGCTGAGGAAATGAACTCGGGCAGGGCATTGAGGGTGGGCCGGTGGGAGGGTTGGGGGGTGGAGGGAATGGCTTCTGCACATCTGGGAGGGAGCCTCAGGGCCTGCAGCAGTTCTCAGGTGCCCAGCAGGGGGCGTATGTGTGAAAGGGGTTTGACCCTGGAAAGTACGCGTTTACTCACAAAATCAAGTTATCGTACAGTGGGCACTTGAACCACGTGGGTTCCAACTGTGCGGGTCCAGTTACAGGTGGATTTTATCCGGCCCATACAGTACGTAAAAAAAAGAGAAAAAGTATTTTCTCTTACGATTTTCTTGATAACGTTGTCTTCTCTCTAGCTTACAATATTGTAAGAATATAGTACATAACACACAGAATGTATAGAATTTGTTGAACAACTTGTATTCGTTACCGGTAAGACTCCCGGTCAATGGTAGGCAGGGTCTTTGTGGATGTGAAGTGGCATGTCCGTCTGACTTTGATTTGCATTTCCCTGATGACCAGTGAGGTGGAGCATCTTTCCCTAGGCTTATGGAGCATGCGTGGGTCTTCTTGAGAGAAACCACATGAAAGGGATGCATTTGTCGCTGCTGGTAGGAGATGATGACTTACCTTTAATTCTGTGGTGGAAGGTTTCATTGACTCTTCTGTGAAGCCTTTACTGACAGCTCTTGTCTACACTGGTCTCTCCTTTCTCCTAAAATGTAAAGCGTAAGTCAGATGTGTCTGAGGCCTAATGCCCTCCAAAGGAACTGCCCCCGGCACTTAGAATAAACTCCATCTCCTTGCCTCTCTGGCCTCATCTCCCACCACCCTCTCCGTTCTGCACCTGCGCATTTTGCTGGAGGCACAGTGGCCTCTGAATGCCTCAGGGCCTTTGCACTGGCGGTCCATTCAACCTGGAATTCTCTTTCCCTTGCTCATTGCAGGCTGGCCCCATCTTACCATTTGGAGCAGCCTGGCCCTCTCCTCTTAGACAAGCTTTCCTGACCATCCTTTCCTGATGAGCCTTCTGTTTGCTTCAAAGCGTTCATCGCTCTCTGGAATTACCTTAATCAGGCACTTACTTGCTATTTTACTTTCTCCTGCATAAAGCCATCAGCAAGGGCCACCCCAGCCTTCAGCTGGCATTGGCCTGGCAATGGCAAAACTGGATAAATGACAACTGGGTGACTGGACAGAGGAGTCTCCGGGTTCCGCTCACTTGTGACTGTCCTCACCCTCCATCTGTGCGGCTCATCCTGCTGGGGCCTTTGCCATCCATCCCCAGGCTGAGATGAGGCAGAAGTTGAGATCAGGGTGACATCCCGTCCTGCATGTCCTCAGTGGTCACTTGGTGAAGCAGTTTTGGACAGTGTGAGAGCAGCAGGTGTCGGGGCCAACCAGTCAGAGCAAGACCAGACAGTGTCTGAGGAATGGTTAAATCTCAGAAGAGGGGCGCCTGGGTGGCTCAGTGGGTTAAAGCCTCTGCCTTCGGCTCAGGTCATGATCTCGGGGTCCTGGGATCGAGCCCCGCATCGGGCTCTCTGCTCGGCGGGGAGCCTGCTTCCCCCTGCCCCCCCGCCTACCTCTCTGCCTACTTGTGATCTCCCTCTCTCTCTCTCTGTCAAATAAATAAATAAAATCTTTTAAAAAATAAAATAAAATCTGAGAGGAGAAGATTGAAAGGTAACACCAAGTATTTGAAGGGCTGTGAGGGGAAGAGGAGTCATAGGTGATGGGATGTGTCATGGGGGGGTGTCTCAGAGGGCCGAAGAACTGAGGAGGTAGAAGTTAGTTTCCCTTAGGGAGGGCTTTTCTGTTAGCATTGGCTCTTCTGGAACATTCTCATGAGGTAGTGAGTCTCCTGTTCCAGGGAGAGTACTACTCCCCAGGGTGTGGTAGAGAGGAGGCAGCACGGAGTAGGCTGGAACGGGTGGCTTGTAGGGAGGGCCTTTCTCCCTTGAGACTCTAGGAATCCCCTCAGCAAAATCTCCTAGAATTTTGATCCGGTGCTTCTGGAAAAGAGGAAAGCGCCATTTCAGGGCAAGGAGAGGCAGGCGAGCAGCGTGCATGTGCCAGCCTGAGTCCTGGCCAGCAGGGAGAGGATGGGCCATGCTCCAAGGCCCCGAGAGTGGATTTTCCGCTCACTGGCTGAATTGGCGAAGATTCCTCTTTCCCATCGAAGGTCCGCCCCGAGGGGGCAGGGGCTTGTCTCATTCACCACAGCCTCCCCAGTGCCCCCAAGAGCGCCCAGTAGTTAGCTGGTGCTCAGCAGACCCGACTTCAAAGCCTGGCTCTGGAATCCGAATCCTTGGGAGAATCCCTGCCCCCTCCCTTGCCGTGTGCTCTCAGCTCCTTTGCCGTTCAGCATCCGCTTCCTTGTTTGCTCAGCCTGTGTGGTGACTGTGCAGGTGACAGTCATCCCTCCCAGCCGGATGGGTGCTCTCCTGATCACCATCTTTGGGGCTGGGTCCTGCCTCCTCCATTCCCCCTGTCCGTCCCCTGGGCAGGCAGTTTCCAGGGCCCACCCGCCGGCTCGGGGAAGGGCACCCAGGCTGGTGGATCCAGGCTGCGGACAGGTGACAAGGGAGGGTGAACGCGGGGCCGGCCGAGCGCTGGGCACGGTGAAGGCTGAGTCACAGCCACAAAAACTGAGGGGTGTGTCAGGTGACACAACACTCACTTCCGGCCAGGAGGGTGCCATGTCTCATGCCTCCGGGCAAGGGAGCCCAAACACAAAGGCTTTGAGAAAGAAAGGAAACAGGAGGACAAATGGTAAATTTCCACCAACAGCCACCCTGGAGTCCCCTTGGCTTGAGAGGATCTTTGGAGCCTCAGATAGGCATGTGGCCCGGCCTATCGCTTGGCCTGGAGTGGCTTTCCTATCTGCAAATACAGGTGAACCTGCAGGCACCCCCTTCCCAGCCATCTGTGCCCCCCGGGGTCCCCACACTGTCTCGCCCCAGGACCGCAGCTCAGGCTGTGCCCACAACCCCAGGTGCTTTTCCGCTCCGCCCTCCACCTGCTGAAATCCTACCCCTTCCTGAGGCACAATTAAAACACCATGTCCTTGAGGCCTCAAGCCATTTTCCCAGGCAGCACCTGGCCCCTCCTCTGCCTGCCCTTGACCTTTCAGGCCTCAGCGACCACACCCTGCAAGTCAGTTGTTAGTCCACACTTACCTTAAGCTCACCTCTACCTCCCCCACCCCCAGCTTGACAATGGTTCTGATAACCCTGAACATTTTCACAGAACTCCACCCATACTTACCCAAATTGATCACAGGTGCTTTTCCTGACGTCATCATTCTATGACACAAGAGTCTGTAAATACAAAATGATTGCCCATTGAAAAGAATACCTATGTCGCCGCTCCCTGGTACTTACCCAAATAAGTTGACAACGCAGGTTCACACAAAAACCTGCACACGAATGCTCGCAGCAGCTTTACTCGTAATTGCCCAAACTTGGAAGCTACCAAGGTGTCCTCAGAGGCTGATTGGATACACTGTGTTGTATCCAGATGATGGAATATTATAACGGATGGTAAGAAAATAATAAGTAATGAGCTGGCACATCACAAAAAGACATAGAGGAAACGTAAACGCACATTGCTAAGTGAAAGAAGCGAATCTGAAAAAGCTACCTACTGTGTGGTTTCGCCCCATGACGTTCTGGAAAAGACGGAACCATGGAGACAGTGAAAGACTGTCTTTCACTGGTTGAAAGTGAAAGTGGTTGCCGGTAGTTAGAGGGAGACGGGAGGGGGACAGGTAGAGCTCGGAGGATTTTTAGGGCCGTGAGACTATTCCGTGTAACATGGTAAGATGGACTCGTGTCATTATGCGTTGGTCAAAATCCATGGAACGTACGACAGGGTGAAGCCTACTGCAAACTGCGTTTTCGTGGGTAATATCATTGGCTCATCAACTATAACAAATACAGTACACCGATGCGGATATAAATAGTGGGAGAAATCTCGGCCAGTGGGGGAATGGGGGTGGGGGGCTACGGGGCCCCCGTGAGGTCTGAGTTGGGCCCACCATGGAGCCGGCTCTCACGCTCAGAGGCTGGGCAGAAACGGCTGCTGCGGACCCTGACATCATCCTCCCTTCCTCGAGTTAGGTTTGGCACTTCTCTGAACCTCACCTTTCTCATCTGTAAATGGGGAAGGTAATTCCTACCCCACAGTTGGGAGGATGAAATCTATTCTTGGACTGCTCCCTACTCTCAGGCATGGGCATGGCTCCTTGGATCTGGTTGGGAAGGGAAGGCCCACAGACTTTAAAAAAAAAATGCCCAACCTGCAATTTGACAAATGAAGAGAGCAGAAAAGTTGCGGGAGACGAGACCCCTGGGTTCTCAGGAAGCGGTTTCCAAAGAGGAAGAGGGCTATGTGGGAGGTCTTTTGGAAGTGTCCAGAAGAGGGCCTCCGAGGAGGAGGAGTATTTGGGAAGGCACGTCAGCCATCAGCGGGTGAGGAATAGTTAGCAGGAGCCGCAGCAGGCAAGTTGGAGAGAGCTCCAGAGAGCAGATGCCCAGAAGCAGTCTGCGACACCTGGCAGGGCTTCAAGGCCAGTGCTCAGGTGGGCCCCCAGACCAGGGACACATCCCTGCTCTCCCTGTGCCCTCTCTTCTGGAAGACTCCGCATGGTCTGGGGGTGTGTGAGCCACACAAGAGCGGCGTGACCTTGGACAAGTCACTTTACCTCTCGAACCCTCCCTTTCCCCAAGGGCAAAGTGGGATTGTTGTGAGTTGCTATATACAAAGCACCTTCATGGGGCCTGTCACCAAGGAAAGGGGTCATTTGGGTGGCAGCCATGATTATTATTGGGGGCTGGGAGAAGCCAGGGCCACCTGAAGCCCTTGGATCCTCCCTGGGTGCCCAGCCTGCGATCTGTCCCAGTAGGTGCTCGTCGAGGGCCTGTGGACCCTTGAACGAGAGAGTGGGGGCTCTGTCCCCAGACCTGGTCCCGGGGAGGGCCTGGCTCTGGGTGCCTCTGTGGACACACAGCAGGAATGCCGTGACCTGCGATTAACCCAGGCCTGGCCTGGCGGGCAGGCAGGCGGACAGGCTCTCCCTGGTGCCCACGTGATCCTTGGTCGGCCTCAGTGAGCGCACGTGCCGCAATCTGAAACCCCAGCCACAGGCTGGAACCAGTTGCACAGAGAACAGAGCTGTCACAACAGGAAGGGTGTGTTTGGAGCCTGCTGGAGGTACGGTGGAGGGGGGCCTCAGCCCTGCTCTCCTGCGCCCCGGGCCACCCAGGAGCGGACAGGCCCCAGATGCCTAGAACGCGAGAGCTACTGGGAGCGTGTGCTTGGCAGGGTGCTGGATTCAGCCCTGGCCAGCCGCCCCTGACCTTGGTCTGGAACTGTAGGGAGGGTTGTTTGCCCACAGCCTTTAGGAATCAGCCTGCACTCCACTCCCCCCATTACCAGCCCCTGAAACGCGTCCTCCCAAGGCCTGCTTATCATCTTCAAGGATCTGCTCAAACTCTGCTTTCCCCAGGACCTGCCCAGGGCCCCCAAATATTTGCTTGGACCCCTCTGAAGCCTTGCTCACAGCCTGCCTCCTCTGGTCACCCACCCAGCAGGAGGTGTTCAAAAGCGGGGAATGTGTGTTTTTCATTCATGCCTCACTTGGCATCATGTGTCTGCTGTGTTAGAGGGAGACACAGGGTTGGCGTGGGGAAAGAATATTGGAGAAGGATCCAGAAGCCCCAATTTGAGAAGGACCCCTGACACTGATGACTGGAAAACTTGGGCAACTCACCTGCCTCCCCTGGGCCTCTGCTTCCTCACCTTAGAAGGAGGGTAGGACTCATTGGTTGTCCTTTGGGGCCCCCTGGCTTTGACACTCTCTGGTCCCAAATGCTCTCCCCAGTGTCTTCCTGCCAATCTCTACCCTGCCCTGTGCTGCTAATGTGAAATCATTGCTTCCTGTGCCTATTAACCTACTGGCTGCTTATTCTGATCTATCGTCCATCATTCACGCACCTGGAGAAGAAAAGGAATATTCCTTAGTCATACATACTTCTGAAGCTTTGGCACATGGCACTGGTTCATTTGATTCAAAACCATTCATACTCACCTTGGCAGCCTCTGGCTTGGATCCCTCACCTGCCCCCCAAACCCAGAGAGAAGAAAAAGTGGCGGGCCTGGGTGCGGCACCAGGCAGAGGAATTGCTTGAGCTTGATATGGAGGGTCTTGGCCTTCCCTGCCTTTCCACTCCCAGTAGGGCCGTTTGGACTGGAGGGTGGGTTCTGATGGCTTGCTCTCAGACTTGGTCGGATACTCCCACGGAGGGAGGACAGGGAGACGAGGCGGAGGCAGGAATGGGGAGACTGGGAGGAGCAGACGGCCGTGGGAGTGGGAATGGGAATGCAGGCAGAGGGTGGGGTGGCCTGGGAGAGAGAGATGGTGCCCGCATTCCTCCGTGGGTGATAACCTGAGAGCGAGGCCCCCTCCCTGGGAACAGTGTCTGCTCTCCCAAGCAGAGCCCTTTGGCTCTGCTGCTCTTGGGCTGGGGGGGGGGAGTGTGGGGGGAGAAGGAGCGTGTCTGCTGGGGTCTGCCAGGCCCCTCCCCTGCTCACTCTTCCCTTTGAAAACCAGAAGATGGATCTGGCAAGCAGGGGCACGATGGCAGGAGCAAATACCAGCATTCGTCGAGCTGGTACCTACCGTGTGCTGGGCACCATGGGGAGGATATTTCGTCTATTACTGCATTTAATTCCTCAATAGCCATCCTTTTAGGTAGGGGTGAGCCATCCCTCCCTTGTCCAGATGGGGACCTTGAGGCTGAGAAACGAGGTGACTTGCCCAAAGCTGGCTTTGCCCAAAGTAGGCTTAAAAAAAAGGGGGGGTGCATCTGGGTGGCTCAGTCGTTAAGCGTCTGCCTTCGGCTCAGGTCATAATCCCAGGGTCCTGGGATCGAGCCCCACATCGGGCTCTCTGCTCTGCAGGAAGCCTGCTTCTCCCGCTACCATTCCCTCTGCTTCTGTTCCCTCTCTCGCTGTGTTTCTCTCTGTCAAATAAATAAAATCTTTAAAAAAAAAAAAGTCTTTTCAAACAAAAGCAAAGTAAAACAAAATGAAAAGAATGAGGAACCTCTGAGCCTGTGACTGAGTCCTAGGCTTTCCTAATTGCTGGGGGGAAAATCTTTTTAGCAAAAGATTAAAGAGCCCATGTCGCTTAGGTCTCTCCTCCTCCTTTCTTCTGACACCAGGAAGTGACCGGAACCTGGGTAAATATTAAGCAGAGTTGTGGTCAGCCTGACCTCCACTGCCTGCTTCTTGTACTCCTCCTGCCCTGATGGGGGCATATTGCCGCATATAATCCTGGGCCCGAGATCATTCAACCAGGAAGCGGCCCCCCGACCCCAGGCGAGGCATGGCCACCCCTGAGCACTCCCTCCCCCCAGTATTTCACAGATGACAACTAAACAGGTCAGGTGCAGACACATGGACGAAGGTCCTTTGGCAACAGCTGGTCTGGGGCCAGGAGCAGCTCTTGATGGCTCCCCACTGTCTTCAGGTTCTTTGTGTGTTTATCTGTGGCACTCTCCATGAGATCTGTAGCAGCATTTGATGGGTGTACATTTATTTTATAATGTAATTATGGTGTACAACTTATTTTATAAGTTCAAGTTTATAACATTCATGTGTTATAAAAGGAATCAATCAGGGCAAAGTCACTTTTTTTTTTTTGGATGAATGCATATTTTGAGACCGCTGCAATGTTGTAAAAAAAAAAAAATTAGCTTTGGTATGCGATTTTATTTTGTATCAAGGAAATCTGGAATCACAGAAGTGGTTGCATATGGTAACATTGTAAAACAAAATAAAACAAGATTTTGTTTCCCAATCACAGGATGCCCTTCCATTTAGCTGATCCAGGAGCCCGCCAGAGGAAAGAAGATACTCTGGATTCACAACGGAATCACTGTTGGCTTCCAGGAGCTTCCCATTCTCCCAAATGGCGAGAACTCAAAGAGGGAGTGCGGGAGTGAGTCTATGTGTTCATCAGAGGGCAGAAAATACTTTACACAATGTATCACATCAAGTCTGGGCATTAAGTCAGTCCTTCCTTCAAAATTTCAAAACATTCACTTTCATGTATTGGTTTCCTTGTTGCCACTTGTACCTCATTGGCACAAATGGTAACACTGTAACCCTGTCCCCTCTCCCCATACTCCCTCCCCCAACCAGGAGCCTTGGCACTTAGTAAAAGTATGAAGACTCCTTCAGGAATAGTGCTTCCAAACCATATGAAGCATAAGAACCAATTGAGGAACTTGGGGGAAATGGGGTGCTCCTGATCCAGTGCTTCCCACTGCCCACACTGGGAAATGCTTTCCCATTGATGTGACCACATCCTGCTGACTTTGGGTGGGAGCTGGTCCCTGGCCGAGTGTCCTACCCAGCAGCGTTAAGTTGAATGTGACCCTCGTAAGTACAGCTGTGTACTTGATGGTACGATGTTATATGAGCAAACATGCAGGGGCCAGAATGGAATGAAACATATCGAAGCAAGAAAGCCTGGGCTAATTGCCTCCTAATCAATGACACATTTGTAAGGAATCCAGATCTTTCTACAATTTGGCAGGGAAGAGCTTCATTCTGAGGTAAATCCAGAAACCGGCTCCTCTTAGTCGCAACAGTTAACACTTTGTTGTCTCTAAAATATTAATGGTTGATGCAGAGTGCACGTTCTTGCATCTGACTTATTTGATCCCACTTAAAAATTTTTAGGAGTTAAATCTATCCTGAGGCACTCTAACAAAATGTGTGTGTATGGGGGAGGGGTCCTCGGACACACTCAACAACTGCCGATCGTGCCAGGATCTGTCTTCAGAGTAGGTATGATCCTTGAGGTTCCGAAAGCATTTGATTTCTAGGATTATCCCCATTTTACAGTTGGGAAAATGGAGACCTGGAATGGCAAAGTAACTTGCCAGCACCCACAGTTATTCGGGCTCAGCTGCCTTCCCTACTTTATTTCCCCTCGTGCCTGCAAGGCTGTGGCCAAGCGGAACCCTCCTCTCTTCCTGGAGAGTAGGATTTCTTTCTTTCTTTCTATCTTTCTTTTAAAAGATTTTATTTATTTATTTATTTGACAGAGAGAGATTGCAAGTAGGCAGAGAGGCAGGCAGAGAGGGAGGGGGAAGCAGGCTCCCTGCTGAGCAGAGAGCCCGATGTGGGGCTGGATCCCAGGACCCTGAGCCGAAGGCAGAGGCTTTAACCCATTGAGCCACCCAGGCACCCCGAGAGCAGGATTTCTTGCCCCTGGGCCTTTGCTCTACTCATTTCCATTCCCTTTGGCTCAGTTAAATACCAGTGCCTTCAATATTGTTGCCCTCCTACTGGAGGGTTTCTGGTTCTCAAGGATCACTGCTGTCCCTTGATGGGGAGGGCTCTTCTAGACTCTGTCTTCGCTGGGCCTTCTCAGGTGCAGAAGAAGCAGGACCCAGGGCCATCCCTCCCGGAACTGCTGACTCCCCCCTGCCCTGCACTGTACATTCTAAACACTGGAATTATTTATAGAGTGTATGTCTGTAGCAGATTTTGATTAAAAAAAAAACATTTTATCAGAGAAAGAGAGAGAGAGCGTGCACAAGCAGGGGAGTGGCAGGCAGAGGGGGAAGCAGATGCCCACTGAACAAGGAGCCTGATGCTGGACTCCATCCCAGGATCCTGGGATCATGACCCGAGCTGAAGGCAGATGCTTAACTGAGCCACCCAAGTGTCCCACAGATTTGGATTTTTTTCCTTGAATGAGGAACATATATCACCGTGTAAGAAAGACTATTTTACCAGCAATATAATTATATCTGGGTTTTTTGTTTGTTTTTGAGAATGTTTTGATCTCAACGAAAATACGTGTTATCTTGGGTTGTGTGTTTATCCAGGCTGCTTAGTGGGAAATGGCTAATAAAGGACTGAGTCAGCCTTGGTCCCAGACCCAGTAATGGGCACATTGTGGGGAGGAGGGGACAAAATGGCAGTTGACAAAGCATGACCACATGCTAACTGCTCAGATACTGAGCACTCATACCTGCACGCCCAGAGCTGCTCTCCGAACTTTTACTTTTTTTTTTTTTTTT
>CM053611.1:104248872-104316149 GCA_028646535.1 Procyon lotor
AGAAACACAGCGAGAGAGGGAACACAAGCAGAGGGAATGGTAGCGGGAGAAGCAGGCTTCCTGCAGAGCAGAGAGCCCGATGCGGGGCTCGATTCCAGGCCCCTGGGATCTGACCTGGGCCGAAGGCAGATGCTTAACGACTGAGCCACCCAGGCGCCCTGAGATGGGCTCTGTTATCACCGCCACGTCACAGATCGGGACACAGAGGTGCAGGTTGTGCAGTGACTTGCCCAGGGCCCCTCAGAGGGGAAGGGGGAGAGGCCGGTTTGGGCTCCAGGCCAGTTTGAATATGACTGAAGAAGGAGGCTGAATACAATATTGTGAAATGTTTGTGGGGATCCAATTGGGATGGTCGCAGCTGGCAAAGGGGAATTCTTTTTGGAAAAATACCCTGAAAACCTTTTGGGCTGGAAGGCAAGACTCAAAGGGTTCAGCAACAGTGTCAGATTGTGAGGTGCAAGAAAATGAGAGGAATTTTGGTTTTGCCCTAATGTTAGGAGTTAAGTAGTTAAGTAGTCAAGGTCAGGGTCCCCAGCATGAAAATATGTCAGGAGAGCTTAAATAAAACAGTGCTAATGTTCTTCAGCTTAGACAGGCCCCGCACTAACATTCTGGTTTCCAGCCTTTGCAGAAATGACTTCTGCAAAATGTCCTCAAATAAGACAATTAACCACAAAGCATTTGTCACCATCACAGGCAAGGGGCAATTAAGACCTAAGCCCCCAGGGGTGCCTGGGTGGCTCAGTCGTTAAGCGTCTGCCTTCGGCTCAGGTCATGATCCCAGGGTCCTGGGATCGAGCCCCGCATCGGGCTCCCTGCTCTGCGGGAGGCCTGCTTCTCCCGCTGCCATTTCCTCTGCTTGTGTTCCCTCTCTCGCTGTGTTTCTCTGTCAAATAAATAAAATCTTTAAAAAAAAAAAAGACCTAAGCCCCCAGATGTCAGCCAAAAAAGCTGATCAGCACATAGACAGGAGCCTACTAGGTAGATATGTCTACCCTGCCATGCCAATCATGCCAAGCCCTGATTGGCATGACTCAGCACAGCCTGATTCCTTAAGATAGTTTGGCAAGGGAGCTCATAAAACCCCCTAAACTTAGAAACTCCGGGGGCAACCCTCTCAGGCCCCCCTCCTCTCCGGGAGCTTTATACTATCACTCAGTAAACTTCGCCTTGCTGCCCACCATCTTTATCTGGGCGACCTCCTCATTCTTCGAAGCGGCGTGACCAAGAACCACGGGCACTAAGGGGACAAAAATCCTGTAACAATAAGAAGGAAAGAAAGAGGCAAGAGAGGAGCCAATGTGTGGATGGTGGAGCATCGCCTGGGTCACGTGGCTAGGAAGTGACCTCTGGGGCTAGGAGGTCAGAAAGGCTCAGGGGGTGTCTTGTTGCTGGGCAGCGCGGGGCTCACCGCCTCCCTGTGCTGCCCGTCTGCAGGAACCCCTTCCAGCCTCACCAGGGCCTGGTGTGAAGGGGGATGTGTGTGAGGGTGTGCGTAGGGGAGAAGGGGATGAGGGCGAGGACTCAGGCCGAGTGTGGGAGAGCGGGAGGCTGGAGGCCCACGCAGGTGCCCAGCACCTGTTCAGAAATGTCCAACCACAATTATCACAGGCACAATGCCACTTTCCAAACAAACCGTTTGGAAAGTGAAAAACCACTCTATTTCTTTGTGGGCTCTCTGTTCCTATCCAGAGGTAGTAGAATCACATAGTCCCCACCATTGTGTGTCCTGCTTTCCCTTTGACCACTTTCGTGTAAGCATTTTCCAGCATTCTCCACCGTCCGATGATTATTCTCCGGGTGGAACCAGCACAGGCCTGGGTTGGGGGGGGGCAGGTTTCTAATCGTGGCTCTGCCACTTACTGTCTTTACTCCAGCCCCGTCCCCCCCCCCCCCCAGTTGCTCAGGCTCCAAACCCTCCCCTGGGTGCAGTCTTTCCGTGCTCTCCAGGAGGGCCCCGGGAAGCAAAGCTTGGAAAGTGCTGTGGGTGGTGCACCGTGAAAGTCAGCAATTTTTTAGTCATTATTCTCTCTCTCTGTAGAATGGGGCTGACACCCCATCAGGCAAGGTCTGGTCAGAACCAGAAATAAAGTGCTCCATTGTGCAGTGCCCGGCCGCTCTCCCTGACTGCTCGGTCCACGCACACTCACACACACGCACTCTCCCTCTCTCTCTTTCTCTCTCTCTCTGCCCGGCTTAAACTAAGCGGATCAGGAGGGATCCACACTTGTGGCGGGAATCTGAGGAAGCCCGGTTGATACTGGCTTCCCTGAGCGCCCCAGGAGAGGAGACTTTCGGAAGTCCCAGTCCGGTGAGGCGCAGCCCTCCTGCGCTCCCAGCGCCTGGCTACCAGCAGAGCCGCAGGACTCTAGCCCCCGGGAGCGAGCCCCGCGAAGCACAGCCCGGGAACGACCCCGGCACAGTGACCCGACGCCCTATCACTTAAGGTTAAGTAGGCACCTTCCCCTTTGATGGACAGGAGACGCCGCCAATGGTGCCCGGGGGAGGTCCTTTGGTGCAGCAGGGGGCGTGCCGCCTCCTCGCAGCCTGGCCCAATCCGAGGTGCCGGAGGGGCCGTGGGGCGGGGCCCGGCGCCCAGCAGCCAATGGGACGAGCACAGCGGGCGCGCCGGGGGCGGCGCGCTGGCGGCTGGCGGCAGCTGCAGCCGCGGCGGGGCAGGGCAGGGCTGAGGAGCGCTGGCGGAGCGAGGGCGGGAGTCGGACCCGGAGACGCCGTCGCGGCCGCAGCGGGGTGAGCGGCGAGTCGGGAGGAGAGCGGCGGCCGAGGTGAGGGGCGCGCCGCGACGGTTGGGGCGCCCCGGGCGGACGCGGGGGCGCGGGTGGGCGGCGGGGCCCGCGCCCTGTCAGGCCGCCGCGCTCCGCGCCCGGGGGAAGCCTCTGCGGCCGCGCGGCCGGCGCGCGGACTTCCTGTCGCCGTGGGAGGGGGCGTGTTCGGGGGCCGCGGCGGGCGCCGCAGGGCTGGGGAGGGAGGGTGGGAGCCGCGGGGGGCGGGCTCGGCGCGGGGCTCGGGACGCGAGCGGGCGAGTTCTCGGGCGGGGGTCGCCGAGAGAGAAGTGCCGCGGCGGGGCCCGCGGGCTGGGAGCTGCTGCCGAGGGGCAGGTGGGCGGCTCCAGAGAGACTCGGGGAGCAGCCGCGGGCGCGCTCCGGGGGAACCCGCGAAGCCGAGGGGCGCCGAGTTTCGCCGGGGCACACGCGGGAGGCGAGGGCGGCTGGTAAGCGCCAGTTGGAGGGCCGGGCTCGGTCCGAGGGTTGGCGGGGGCAGGCGGGACCCAGACGCGGATGAGCTTATTTGGGGCACTTTTGACGACCGCCCTTCCTTCCCACCCTCCCCGAGTCTTCTCCTGGCTCTGCGAGGGGTGGGGGCGGCGAGGCCTTCCTTGTGAGCAGATCCTAGGGCTGGGGGGACGGGACGGGCAGGAGAGGCTGGGGCTGTTGGCCCGGTCCACCCTCGGAGTTTCCCAGACTGTCACTGATTCTTAGAAACGTGAGCGCCTTCTCTCTTCTGGGGTTTCCGAGCCTGCTGGGGCATCGGAGGGGTTCTGGGCTGGAGAAGTAGCGATTTCTGCCCCTTAATTTCAGTGGTTCATTGGGTTTTTGGCTCCACTCGAGAAGGGCGATTTTTTTTCGTCCTTGTGCGCCCCCCCCCCTCGCTCTAACCTCTGAGGTGTTGTTGTCCAGTTGGGTGCCCAGGGGAGGGCGGCTTTCAAGGTGAGGTGTGTGTAACCATTCCTGGGTCTTCTCTACCGCAGCTGTCCTGTGTTTTTTTTGTGGTTAAGGAGGGTAGGCTGCCCAGAGTCTCCACGGCTACTCATTACACTGTTTACCAAACACTCCCTGGCTGTCCTGATGAAAATCAAGAGAACTGCTAAAAGAATTCAAACCTGAGCTGCTGTCGGTGAGCTCACAGCTTCCTTCCCCCCTCTGCAGTTCCTCCCTCTGCAGTTGTCTGCTGAAGTTCTGTTTTAATCCTCCTAGGATTGCTAGCTTGGCGCCCAGGGCAAGGAAACCAACCAGGTGGGCCCCGTTGAATGCCAGCCCTCCTGTGCTGGCCCCAAATGTTCTTACTCCACTTGATTCACAAGCCTGCTCGCAGCCTCCACATACAGGCATTGAATAGGAGCCAGTGCAACTTGGGTTTCTCTTGATTCACATGGGAAACTCATCTGTGTGCATTTAAACTTAATTCTAGAGCTTGGCAATCAATCTCCTTGGTGAGGTTATGCTAGTTGAGATGTGAGGCCACATCAAAAACTTTTCTGTGGTGTGTGATTTTCTTTTGACAATTGTGTTCAAGCTTTAAAGAAACTGGCCAGTATAGGCTGATGATATTTATTACTTGGGAAGGTAACATAACACAGAGGAAGAGAAGAGTGATTAGGTCTGCACCCTTGATTCATTTTTTTGGAGAAGAATAAAAACTCATTTGAATGGAAACAGCTCATGCTGTTTGGGAACTGGAACTTTATTACTTTTAGTCTTAAATATATGAGAGGTCATAATATTTAAATAACCTAAAAGTATGCGTATCTTAAAAACCTTGTCTGGGTTTTGGGCTTAGACTGGGAGATAAGGTTGTCTTTCCCTAGTCCTGGATGCCTAATCCAGATCTCTGATAGCCAGACCATTCCTGGGGTGGGATTGGAGGGGCATTTGTCTTTTACCTTTTTATTTTCTTCCCTATTCACTTGAAATTCATAGACTTTCACTTGAATTCACTTAAAACTCTTAGACTGAGTTAAGGACATGATGCTCAGGCTTCCTGCTTGTGACAGGGTCATCAGCTGATTCCAGGATGTTATGAAATATCAAAAAGATTTCATAGATTCCTTAATAATGGTAATGGTGCCTTGTGTTTCGAGATCGGGTAGCATTTACCAAGGGCTTTCTGGCCACCCTCACCTGAAGCTCCCAGCTGACTCGCGCCTGCCTTATCTGCCATCAGATTGTCATGGCCGCTTTGTGGAGGCCACCCTGTAGATTATGGGGTAATGACCACATTCATGTGAGCCATAGTGCTGGCTCAGTTTTTTTCCCAGTTAGGTTGTTTGGAACTGCAGTGCCATACCTAGAACGGCGCAGCAACGCCTCAGTTATGAAGTCAGTTTGCATTCCACAGGTAGAGACCTTTCTTTATGGTCCTGGCAATGATCCTTCACATACCTGAACCCATCTTAGTGCCGGAAACCTGACTCCTGATGGGTGCCAGTGCTGGTCCCCGGGGTGGCTGTGTAGGATTCCTTCAAATATTTAGTATTCAGATGATTATGTTCTGTCTGCTGACTGGAGACAGTGTTAAAAGAGGAATTCTCAAAGTATATTCAGAAGCATTCTGTGCCATGTAACATTCTTGGCATATGTGTAGTTCCAGAGATGACTGTTTGGAGAACACTGGCCGTCTAAGGCCACACGGGTTGGCAGTTTGATTAAAAGCACATAAAACAACAACAGTCTCCTTTCTTTATGTATTGATTTTTTTTTTTGTTCCCATGATTGCACATTTATGTTTGTTTAGTAAAACAGCACCGTGTGATCCATTTTTTATTTCATAGAATAAAATCTTCATTTTGTTTTTAATTATTTTTTTTGTTTTTAATTATTGTTAAAGATTTGTTTGTTTTAGAGACAGAGTGTGCATCTGTGTGTGGGATGTGGGGGGAGGTAGGGGTAGGGCAGGGCAGAGAGGGAGGGAGAGAGAGAGAATCCCAAACAGAGTTGGTACTGAGCCTGATGCAGGGCTCTATCCCAGGACCCTGAGGTCATGACCTGAGCCAAAACCAAGAGTCAGACACTCAACTGACCGAGCCACCTGGGTATCCCTTAATTAAAAAAAGGAAAAAAAAAATATATTTATTCATTCGTTTTTAATCATTCTTTTTTTTTTTTTTTTAAAGATTTTATTTATTTGACAGCGAGAAACATAGCAAGAGAGGGAACACAAGCAGAGGGAATGGTAGGGGGAGAAGCAGGCTTCCCGGGGAGCAAGGAGCCTGACGCGGGGCTCGATCCCAGGCCCCTGGGATCATGACCTGAGCTGAAGGCAGACGCCTAACGACTGAGCCACCCAGGTGCCCCTATTCATTCATTTTTAAAGTAGGCTCCACACCAAGCGTGGAGCCCCACGCAGGGCTCAAGCTCACAACCCTGAGATCCAGACCTAAGCTGAGATCAAGAATCGAATGCTTAACTGACTGGGCCACCCAGGTGCTCCTTAAAGATTTTATTTAATTAATTTATTTTTTAAAGATTTTATTTATTTAACAGACAGCAAGAGAGAGAACACAAGCAGGTGGAGTGGGAGAGGGAGAAGCAGGCTTCCCGCTGAGCAGGGAGCCTGATGTGGGGCTCGATCCTGGGACCAAGACCCAAGCCGAAGACAGACACTTAACAATTGAGCCACCCAGGTGTCCCAAGAGTTTGTTTTTAGTACAAACTATACCCGATGTGGGGCTCAAACTCACAACCCCAAGATTAAGAGTCACGTGCTCGAGGTGCCTGGGTGGCTCAGTGGGTTGAAGCCTCTGCCTTTGGCTTGGGTCATGATCTCGGCGTTCTGGGATTGAGGCCCCTGTCGGGCTCTCTGCCCAGCAGGGAGTCTGCTTCCCCTTCTCTCTTTGCCTACCTCTCTGCCTACTTGTGATCTCTCTCTCTTTGTCAAATAAATAAATAAAATCTTAAAAAAAAAAGAAGGTCACATGCTCCACTGACTGAGCCAGCCAGGTGCTCCAAAAATATTTATTTATTTATTTATTTATTAAGATTTTATTTACTTGAGAGAGAGAGGGAGAGAACACAAGCGGGGGAGCAGCAGAGGGAGAAGGAGAGGCAGGCTCCCCACTGAGCAGGGAGCCCCACACAGGGCTTGATCCCAGAATCATGACCTGAGCCTAAGGCAGATACTTAACCAACTGAGCCACCCAAGTGCCCCCCAAAATCTTTATTTTTTAATTAAGAAATATTTGACATACATTTATGTGAATTTAATTTCTTCTTAAAAAATTTCCATATCAGGGGGCGCCTGGGTGGCTCAGTCATTAAGCGTCTGCCTTCAGCTCAGGTCATGATCCCAGGGTCCTGAGATCGAGCCCCACATCGGGCTCCCTGCTCAGCAGGAAGCCTGCTTCTCCTGCTGCCATTCCCTCTGCTTGTGTTCCCTCTCTCGCTGTGTTTCTCTCTATCAAATAAATAAAAATCTTTAAAAAAAAAAAAAATTTCCATATCAGAAAATCATAGAAGAGTGTTTCCTGGCTGCAGGCACTGAATCAGGTAGAGAGGGGATTACAGAAATGAAGGAAAAGCTGTCTCAATCAGCAAAGACCTCAGCAGGAAGCCTTGAGAAGAGAGGACTGTGGATAGAAGCTTTGCTCTGACTTTAGCAAGCACTCCTGCCGTGGCTTGCGTAACACATTCTGTGGCTGTTTGAGATTTGTATGACTTTTGTCCTCCCTAGAAATGTGGTATGCTGAGTGGGAGGGGCGTGGGTGGAGCCAGGAGCCCCAGGCCAGCCTTCCCCTCACTAACCTTGAGTCCTAGAACAGTCACCTATCTTAGGGTCTCAGTTTTTATATTTGTAGGATGAGAGGCTGAGAGGTTCTTAACCTTCTGAGAATCTGATAAAAATTGTGGTCTCCTTCCCCGAAAGCATGCAGTTCCAGAGGCCTGGGCCAGATTGAGGACTCTGGGATCACCCCATCTGTAAGCTCCCTCTCACCAATGATATTCTGTAATCCTATTTTCTCCGTCATCTTGGAGCTAATAATAATGATGACTCGTACTTATAGAGGACACATTCCAAAGCATTTTCACCTCTCGTTTTTTTTTTTGTCCTTAAAACATTTTTGAGTGGCGTGGGTAGTGATAGGTATTCCTTCTTGTGACGAAAAAAAGGGTATAGGACTGGCTACCACTCTGGTAGGATCACACAGCCAGAGGCTTGTAGTGGGACCAGAACTGGGGCACCTGGTTGCCAGCTTGGGGTTTTTCCATTAGCTTTTGCTTCCTTGGTGGTTGTCATTACGAGTTATGTTTGGCCGTGTAAATATCCCAGGATGTGTCACTTGCAGAGGAACTATTTGCTCATCTGCTGAAAGGGCTGTTTTGTGTCTGAATTTGGATCACTAAACACCTTTCTGCCTGACTGTCAAAAGGATGCTTTATTTTGTTTTTGTTATTTTTTCTTGCCATATTTTTCATAGGGACACATTTGTAGGACTTCGGTATTTTGAGCAGACTTGTTTAACGTTTATTGATTAAAGTATACATTGAAATGATTGCTTCGCTGTTGCTTAGCACTTGAAACACTTGTGAAATAAATGTTAAGTGAAAATTCCAAATGTTTGACTTGTTCCATCCAAATATGTACTTAGAGATGAGACGTCCCTTCCAGCCTGTGAGCCGCTGGGTGGGCTTGAGAGCTGGGTGTGGATTGTGCCAATGATCATGACTACCCAACAGTGGCTTCTTGTGGCCTTCTGGCAGACTCTGAATATTGTAGGGACTGATTTTTTTTTTTTTCCCAGTTTATTAACAGAGCACAGAGTCTCAGCTGTGTAAAGAGCTTATGTATGCAAAAGAACATGGAATTTTAAAGACTCACAGATGTTAGGTGGTTTATTAGCCATGAAAAGAATCTTCATGGTAAAGATGACTTGAATACTCAGATATGGAAGTATAGGCTGGTATACAGTAGGTATCACTTAAATGTAGTATGCGTCTATGTGTGGTCCCGTCTTCCTGTTATTATGTCTGGTACTATTATTCGTTGTCCAGACATGGAAACAGGGTATTTGTTCGTTTCACGATGCACTTTAGGATACCCACAAGAACGAGGCAGACATGCACGGTCTCCCTGATACTGAACAGAAAGCCTGATGCCATGTGTCAGCTTCCTTAAATGCATTGCTTCCCGGAGAGAGGAGTTGGTGGAGGCTGAAGGCAGAAGTGAATTCTGAGCATTTGAAAGTGACCAAAAGTAGAAGCCTGGTCAGGAAATGATGCTGTTGGAGGGCAAGGCCCGTGACGAAGGGTGAGCACCAGGCTGCTGCCACCTTGTAGGGACGGTGTCCGGTTAAACATGTGACCTGCCGTAACGCCTCCTTCATTAGCTCTGCTGGTATTTACAGGCCCTTGCTCTGACCAGGAGACTTGCATCTGTAGGTTGGCCCTTCTCTTCCAGTGGCCACCTATCTGTGATTTAAATATTGGTAGAGTGGCAGGGCTGTCACTTGGGAACTCCATTAGGCTGCTGTGCCGAAGTGCCTGCTTTTTATTTGAATTTCACTCCTGGGGCTGAGAGTGCTTGGGAAGGTGGGCAAGGTGGGCCCAAGGAGTGGGGGGCATCCTGGCTGCTGAGTATGCAGTGCGTCTGGCCTGCCGCCAGCTCTGGGATCCCAGGATTAGGTGACTCTTGCGCTCTGTAGGGGTAGCTCAGTCAGGAAGCCATCCCATTTCATTGTGACAGTAGCAGATGAGAATGTGTACAAATATGAGGACAGAAGTGGGAGGGTCTGGCTGCCCTCAGGACACTGCAGAGAGCTGACCTTCAGGGAGGTGTTTCTGGAGCTGGTGATGCCTGGAAGGAGAATCCAAGGGTGAGATGCAGAGCTATCACGGATGTGGGGATGTGAGTGGCTTGGAGTGAGAGGAGCCACTCAAGGTGGGTGGGGGAAGGCTGGTGGGCAGGCTTCAGGCTGGTAATCTGCCTCGCATGCTGGGCTTGGGTTTGGAACTCCTCCTGGAGGATGGAGTTCGGCGGGGAGCTGCTTCAGGGCAGTAGACAGAGCAGGTTGAAACTCTGCACAGAAAGGAAACATCAGTTGAGAAGTCAGGGATGCAGACAAGTAGCAGTGATCCCAGTAGCTCATTTTCTCCCCCCCCCCTTTTTTTTTTTTAAAGATTTCATTTATTTGATAGATCACAAGTAGGCAGAGAGGCAGGCAGAGAGAGAGGGGGAAGCAGGCTCCTCACTGAGCAGAGAGCCTGATGCGGGGCTTGATCCCAGGACCCTGAGATCATGACCTGAGCCAAAGGCAGAGGCTTTTTTTTTTTTTTTAACGATTTTATTTATTTATTTGACAGAAAAAGATCACAAGTAGGCAGAGAGGCAGGCGAAGGGAGAGGGGGAAGCAGGCTCCCTGCTGAGCAGAGAGCCCGATGTGGGGCTTGATCCCAAGACCCTGAGATCATGACCTGAGCTGAAGACAGAGGCCTAACCCACTGAGCCACCCAGGTGCCGGTAGCTCATTTTAACAAAGGTCACCAGTGTCCCTGGAAGCTCGGAGATTGTCATCAAAGTTTCCAGGAAGCAGTAGCTATACTCTCCAATGAGAGGGGCTTCCAGAGTGGGATTGGCAGCAGTCTTGCCTCAGTTTCTTTGCCGAGTTTGCATTTTCCATTGGTAATTCGGTGGTTCCTGGGTTTTGCTGCCTTCCTCGTGTGGTTTTTGGTCACAGTCAGGAGGTGACCTTCACTGCCAGAAGGAAGGTCTTATTGCAGTAAAGTGTAGGAGGTAACATGGTTTCAGAGTCCCACAGCCCCAGTTTGAGTTCAGCTCTACCACTAGGTTACTAGGTGGCCTTCCTTGGCCACATGCTTCAGCATCTTCAGAACTGGGATATTGATAGCCTCCTCGTCCTCCAGCTGAGGGAGGGCAGTGTGGGGTACTGGACCCTGAGAGGTCAGCACCTGTGCCAGGTCCGTGGCGCTGGCTCAGTAGTTTGGGTATTGCTCAGAGAACAATGTCTACTTAAGTGAATTTGCTAATTAAGCAAAATGTACCATTACAGTGCATAATTTGATGTTATGTACCCAGTTCTATTGAAAATCCTCCTACTGTGTGTTCTTTTCTCCAGCCTAAGTGTATTTAGTCTGTTTAGACCTTTCTTTGGTGACTCAAGATCCTAAGTATGATGTCGGGGTTGTCAGTGTGGGCGAGGCCTCTGGCTCTGCATGGAGTCCCCTCCCTCCCGTCCTGGCACTTGCCGGGCCTGGCTCTTGTCTACTTACCACCTCTCTGCTTCTGCCCTTCCTGTTGGGTTGAGGACCTGGGGTGGTCCTATCGTCTCTGGGTCGTGAGAGCAACTCAGCCTCGCCAAAGCCTTCTGGGTTGGCAATTCTGTGGCTGCGTGGAATGTTCTAGGTTAGAGAAAAACGGATCCTGAGATGCCAGGCCGATACTGTGACCGGAGGTGCCTGTGTGAGGGTGATGATGGCTCACACTGAGGTGATGAAAAATACCAGGACTTGAGAAGGCAAGTTGTCAGGTATATGTATACTCATCACATGCGTAACACAGTTAAATATGGACAGCAATGGGAGTTAAGGTTGCAGAATTGTGGAAAGTTTCTTCTTGTTTCCCAGACTGCGCCATTACCCTTTTACTTTTAGAATTAGTATTTAAGGAATAACTTGATTTTAGAATGAAAATAAATATATATAAAAACTTGGTTTGGCTGTGACCAGAACTTTCCCATAGCTTGCAGCCCTGTTGGTTGGCTTCCCTCTTTCTGGTTCAGAGGAGAAGACGACGGGGGACTGGAGGGTTGGTGGTTTTGCCTGAAGCGAGCCAGCCAGGACCCCACATGGGCCTCCACCCTAATTTGGGCTCCTAGGGAGCCCAGGTATGAGGCCTCTGCTGGCACCTGCAGGCGGTCTTTAACATACAGAATAAACTGTGCCTGGTGTTTTGAAGTTTCCTATTCAATTGAATGAAATTTATAAGTGATGCCCAAACCATGGTTTGTGAACATTTTCGTATTTTTTTAAAACATATTTTATTTATTTGACAGAGAGAGACACAGCAAGAGAGGGAACACAAGCAGGAGTGAGAGAGGGAGAAGCAGGCTTCCTGCCGAGCAGGGAGCCCGATGTGAGACTTGACCCCAGGACCCTGGGATCATGACCCGAGCTGAAGGCAGCTGCTTAAAGACTGAGCCACCCAGGCGCCCAACATTTTCATATTTTAAACTATGTTTGTGTTCCATTGTACTCATTTACGTTGTCGCCAACTGAGCATGCCAGGTCTGTGAGTTGTGGTTTTCAGAGGAACCACAGAGCAGGCTGTGCTCCCCACACGGACCTCTGAGCCCGCTATTAGTGGGATGTGTAACTGACTGGTTGCTGGAGGGTGGAGCTGGCCTGCCTGGATGCTATTGAGCTTGGACGTGACGATGTTTTAATTAAGGAAGCAACTGTGACGTCGGCACCAGTAAGTGCATCATCAGCTACGGCGTCTGGGCAGGTGCCAGTGGGGAGGCCTGCGACAGTGGGTGTTGGTTAGGGGTGGGGGTCACCTTCTGGGTCAGGCCCCTGGGTTCTGGGGTTTCTGAGGGATCGTATAAGAAGCTTGACATTCCTACTCATTTCATTCTTTTTTTTTTTTTTTTAGATTTTATTTATTTGACAGAGAGAGAGATCACAAGTAGGCAGAAAGGCAGGCAGAGAGGGAGGGAGAAGCAGGCTCCTCGCTGAGCAGAGAGCCTGATGTGGAGCTCAACCCCAGGACCCTGAGATCATGACCTGAGCTGAAGGCAGAGGCTTTAACTCACTGAGCCACCCAGGCGCCCTGCTCATTTCATTCTTGCAACAAGATAGTGTTAACTCCATTTTACACATAAATAAGTGAAAGTTCTGAGAGATAAGTGACCTTCATAGGGTCATCGTAAGAGCTAGCCTTCCACTTGACTCTGAAGGCACTTTTTTTTTTTTTTTAAGATTTTATTAATTTATTTGACAGAGAGCACAGGTAGGGAGAGGGAGAAGTAGGCTCTCTGCTGAGCAGGGAGCCCAACGGGGGGCTCGATCCCAGGCCCCTGGGATCATGACCTGAGTCGAAGGCAGCCGCTTAAATACTGAGCCACACAGGCGCCCCTCTTTTTTTTTTTTTTTAAAGTAATCTCTGTGCCCAACCTGGGGCTTGAACTCAGGACCCTGAGATCGAGTGATGCATGCTCTACCAGCTGAGCCAGCCAGGCACCCCTGAAGCCACACTCTTGCCACTTATCTTGCTGCCTTGAATAAGTGGATTCTGAGTCACTCGCCCCCATGTGAAAATAAACTTTAGACGTTAATCTTCCCTCCCCACCTCTCAGAAACAGAAAAGAGGAAAGTTAGGTGGTCTTTTAAGATAGGATCTATGTCCACCACTAACCTGGTTAAGGTAACCTGAAAGTTTGTAGCAGTTTACACAGCAGGGAGATAAGGGCAGAAAAGGAAAGGCTTCTCCACAGCCCAGCTGTTAGGTGTGTGACCAGGGTGGTGGCTGTCATCCACCTGTTCCTCGTCTACGGCTGCTGTCTGCCTGTCCCCCCCCCGCTGTCCGGCTCCCGGCTGGGGATTCCCGAGCCCTCGGCTCAGGTGTGCCCTTTCCTCAGCCTCCTCTAGCTGTATTTTGAAAGCTGTCATATACTGTTCAAAAGCAGCAAGTTGAAAGAGAAGAAATTATGTTTCTGTAGAGCATTCATTTTGCACTATGTAAAATTGTGAAAGATCTTCACATTTTGTTGACATTGTGATATCAAATGAAGATCAGTTGTTGAGCTAAATTAGGGCAGACGGTTGTTTTTATGCTTGTGATAATCGTCAAAAAGGCTTTTCCTTCCCATTCTTGTCTTTTAATTAATTTTAATTTTTTTAAGCTCTTTTAAATATTGATGGTGCAACATAGAATTTTCTGAATAAAGAACTCTTTTTTGTTTTCCCTTCCACATGCATGGAGTTTTTAATGTATCTTAGAAGGAGTAAGCTGCCGCCTACTAGCTGCCTGCTTTGTTCCAGGCTTCAGAAGAGGCCTCCGTCTGTCTCTGAGGTTACTGGCTTGAATGCAGGGATGCTGCAGGTAGTGAGCTTGTGTACCTAGTCCAAGGCCATTCGGGTTGTCAATAGAACAGTGGCTCTGAAGCCCACATTGACCACACGTGCCAGCTTCTTTTTCACTGTTTCACTGTTAGGATTGTATTATTCAGATCCACTTAAATATTTTATAAGCTATTTGCCGGGTTTTTACTGTTGCCCTTAACAAGACTTTTAACGATTGCATAATCCTGTGGATGTAATGAGATTAAACCATTTCCCTACAGCTGGCCATTTTAGGTAATTTCCATCTTTTTTTGCTGTTGTCGATGAATTTGGAGTTTACAGTTTTATTTTTCTTTTTTTCATTTGTGTGATTAGATTAGTTCCTGGGAATAAATTCTCAGAAATAGAAATCCTGGATTAAAGGGTGTGAGCATCTTAGAGTGTTTTTGAATGCCTCCTCTGTTGCTGGTGGGTTTATTTTTCTGATATTTATGGGTGAAAGTCTTGAGGGATTCTTTCTCTTTAAGATGCCTTGGCCTCTAGAACTTCCAAGTATCTGTGAGATAAGAAACTTTCATGAGGTTTTCTCAAATGAGTCACATTTCCTTTCTAGGTTTCTGGATATCATTTTACTTAGATGCTTTCTTTTCATAAGCAAGAAACAGTCTTTGAAAAGGCCTTGCTACTGTATTTATAATCACCCAAGCTATGTCTACCTTCCCAAGGTAAATGTCTGTGGTTGCATTTCTTCATCAACCCAGTGGTCCTGATACTCGAAACCACAGTATCTTTTTGAACTTGTTCTCTTCTTTTCCTCGTTTGCAGTGTGCCTGTTGGGAAGGACCCTGCTGGGCTGGCGCTGCCAGGGTCACTGGCGTGGCAGCGGGGCCCGGGGACCAAGTGATCCTGAAGATTTTACTTTGCGTAGCTTCTAGAGGCCGCTCTCACAGATGTTCCTGGCTCTGGTTAGTTGTTAGAGACCAACATCTCAGAGAACGTTCTGGGAGGTTTATAATGTAGGTACTTACCCTCCTTGTTTTTGTGTTGATCTGTTGGGAAGTTGCTGTGTCCTTCCCTGCCCTTCAGTGTCTCTTCACCATGGGCTGGCTGGCGGCTTCATCTTCCACTGTCCCTTCCGTTTCCACCCTCAGACTGAGCAGAGTCATGTTTTCCTGGTGGCTCCTTTTCCAGGGGCTGCAAAAGAAAACATGCTTCTCAGATGGGGAGCAGTCTGGGCCCCAGGGCCTCTGTCCCCCGGAGTCCCGCCGTGCCCCCACTGGCTCCGGGTGGGCAGGGTCTGCTTCCCTTTAGTTCTCTGGCCCCCGGGGGGACAAAAACTCTGTTCTCGGTTCCTCTTATCCTAGCTAAGAAAGGCTGAGTCCACAACAAAACAAAAGACATTACTACACACTGAGGTAGAAGTAAGGGGAAATGACCACCACCAACAGAACCGTGACAAGAGTGTTGCCTCTCAGACACAAGTGGGCTTTGCTGCCGGCGCTGCCCCTTCCCGCTCCTGTTTATTCTGTCCGTAAACCCAGATTTCAGATTCATGCTTTGCTCTGTGCTTGGCCTTCTGTGTTTGTAGCACAAGTATGGAAATTGTACTTTGCCCTGCTTTCCACGGATGCGCGGGTGTGCCTAGGTTGGCTGTTGCCTAGGCAACCGGCTGAGCCTTTGGTTGTGTGTGTGGTGAAGGCTCTGGCAGGGGCTGCCCGGCTCAGACATCCTCGCGGCTTCCTAGCCAAGCAGGACGGTGACTACCAACTCCAGAGGCACAGACTCTTAGCTTTTTTTTGTCCCTTTCACACTTCCTGTTTTATTTCCCGAGAAACGTCTGCTCAGCTGCCCTGCCTGGGCGCGAGCATGGCATGGGGCTACTTAGCTTCAGCACAGGCCCTTAGGTAACTGACCAGGAGGCACGATTCCTTAGCAGCCTTGGACCCCAGCTTTATTCACGGGTCAGCAGGCAGGTCGTTGTCCCACCTGAACTGGTTTTTTACTTCATCATTATCATAATGATGTTTAAAAATTTAATATTTATGGAGGCTTATTTTGTGGCAGGTGTCCTACTTTTCTGTGCATGATTACACTTCTCCTTATGACAGCTTTGTTTTGCAGGTGGGAAGCTGGGCTTAGGTTAAGTGGCAGGCCTCATAGGTAGGCCCGGAGGTGGTGTGTGTGTATGAGCAGTGAGCAGCTTGGGGTTGTGGAATTCAGCAAGCTAGGCCTGAGGGCATCATCAGAAATGCCAACAGAAAATTAACTGTGCATTTTGTCCTGGACACCTCCCTTCTCTGATTGGTTCCCTTAGCAGTCAGAGATGTAATCTTTGCCTGTCACATCAAATTGCCTTGCTCAGAGACGGAAACCTGAGTGGAGCCTGCTTTCAGGCCTCTACATGGTAGACAGTATAGACATTTGAAGTTACCAAATATATACGTATTTGTTGTTAGCAAAATTGCATAATCTTATCCTTGGTCCCGAATAATTGCCTCCTGAATGGCATTTGAAACGCATGTTATTTAGTACTTGGTTTAAAGGAGGAGGTTTGGGGCGCCTGGGTGGCTCAGATGGTTAAGCACCTGCCTTTGGCTCAGGTCATGATCTCCGGGTCCTGGGATCGAGCCCCACATCGGGGCTTCTGGCTCAGCGGAGAGTCTGCTTCTCTCTCTCCCTCTGCCTCTTCCCCTGTTCATGTTCTCTATCTCCCCGTCTCAAACGAATACATAAAATCTTAAAAAAAAAAAAAAAAAAAAGTGATCTAGATGAACACTGCTTTTTTTCCACATCAGACAGTTATTTTCTTATTTTAACTTTTAAGGCACTGCTCAATGGGCAGAGTAAGTTGCTTTTAAAGTTTGTGTCCTCTGTAGTGGGTGGAACGGAGCAGCATCTGTGATCTTGACTCAGCCTCTGACATAACAGAATCATTATTCTGACTGGAAGTTTGCAAGCTGCCATCCTCCTGGCATCAACAGCTGCTGGTTCTTTAAATATTTACATTTAATAACTTTATAGCTCTGCTTCCTTCTCGGGCTTGCCATAACTTCATGCCAAACACAGAATTGCCCCTTTAGAGTTGTTTTGAAACACGACTGCCTGCCAGGGTTCAGTTTCTCTGCAGCCAACTCATCGTGGGGGAACAGTTGGATGGGGTTCTGCTCGGTGCTAACTCAGCATTGCAGTGTCCGGTTATTCTTTCTGGTTAGTTGGGTCTGGCGCAGCCCCGAGGCTGGGAGAGGGAAGTCATCCCTTTGTGTGTCCAAGGGATGACTCTTGGAAGTCAAGTCCAGAGGGAGTCAGGGAGGCATTCTGAATAGTTTCCAGTCTAAAGGGGTGAGGCAGAGTTGGAGGAGTCCAGATTTGAAATCTAGTAATATCATGAGGAAGCGGTGGGGGTGCAGGGGAGTGGGGGGTCCCGAGGAGAGAATATATAGGATTTCTGAGTCTGGGGGAAGCAGCTATGTGGATTCTTTCCCTGGCTGGGAGACTGTGGCTTGGGGGGCAGATGTTCAGGAGGTTCAGTGGACCCACAAACCACACACACACACACACACACACACACACACACACACACACACACACACAGATATACACACACACACACACAGATATCTATCTATTTATCTATCTATCTATCTATCTATCTATCTATCTATCTATCTAATATCTATCTATCAGTCAGTGTTGTCCTAGACCCGGCATATGGGACTCCTCCCTGGGGCCCTCTTCTGATGTGATTCTCCCCATGTGGTGTGGAATCCGAAAGGCCAGTGGTTGTGCCTGCCTGGAAGCTGTGCGTCCCCTTGCCGATCTTGCATGGAGACAAAGACCCTGGAATTCTCCCTAGCCCACTTGTAAGAACTAGGTAGGCCTCATCCTTGGCTGGGTCTTTCTGAGGGTGGGCTGTGCCTCCGTGTACACACACTTAAAGCTGAGAGGTGGCCACATGGTGGCTGTGCCCAGGTAGTATATGTGTGGAAGGAGCTTGGGTGTGCAGGCCGGAGTGTTCCCATGACCGCATGTGGGGGTCTTGTGGTACCGGGCACTGCTCTGGATTCATTGTATGATTGGTTTCTTGAAGTAACAGAGTCCATGCTTGCTTACTGAGTGTGTCTGGCCCTGCCGTCTCTGCTGCTCAGGGCACCCTGCAGAGCTTGGAGGGGTCCCTCCCTCTTCGACAGCTGGGGTTTGGGGAGGTGATGTCCCTTTCTCAGCTGTTCATACCACCAAACCAGCCACACATGGTGAGGATCAATTTTATTTTATTTTTATTTTATTTTATTTTATTATATTATATTATATTTTATTTTATGTTTGTCTTATTTGTTTATTTAAGGTTTTATTTATTTATTTGACAGAGATCACAAGTAGGCAGAGAGGCAGGCAGAGAAAGGGGGTAGCAGGGGAAGCAGGCTCCCTGCCGAGCAGAGACCCCAGTGTGGGGCTGGATCCCAGGACCCTGAGATCCTGACCTGAGCCGAAGGCAGAGCCTTTAACTCACTGAGCCCCCCAGGCATCCTGAGGATCACTTTTAGGGCTCCATTTTATCTCAGATCTTCTAGGGTTTGACCAATTGAGATCTTTTGGATTTTGTTAGCATTCTGGCACAGTATCAAGAAGATTCCTGTCTATATCGTGGTCTTTTTTAGAGCTCTTAACTTTATTTCCACTTTAGCTCAATGGACTTTAGCCTGGAAGATTCCCTAGTGAACACGTTTAATGTTAACATAAGAAATTTTTCCTTGCAGCAAAATACAGGTACTCTGGCTTTGGGGTAAAAAGCTCTTTTAGAATCAAGGCATTTCACTTCTTCAGCAGCCAAGCAGCACTCTAGGAACCTTTGGGGCACATACTTCTGGTGTCTTCTTGTCCTCCAGGAAGGGAGGACACAGTGTCTTGGGTCACTCCCACAGTTGCAGTGTCCCACGGTACATATGACTTTCCCCAGTGCTGCTGGAGCGGGGGTGATTCCCCTCCAAGAGCAACTGCCAGGTTGGAGATGGAGATGAGCCCGGGAACTGTCTGAGGATTGTGCAGCCTTTACTATCCCCTGCCCAGTGGGTCACAAAAGCAGGTCTGAAATGGTGTGGTCACCAATGTACGGAAAGAGGAGGACTGTGTTATTTTTATATGTTAAGATTAGCAATTACCTTTTCTTGGGAAGGGCTCTCTTTTAGTATAAAATTATGGCCATTCTTTTCATTTTAAAATGTCCTTTTCATGTTGGTGAAAAGAATTGGTAGTTTTTAAAGAGTATTCTTTCCTGACAAAATAAAAAATTAGTAGCTTTATGTTACTCTCCTCCCAAATTTTAATTTTTTTTATTTTTAAATTTTTTAAAGATTTTTTAAAAATTTATTTGACAGAAAGAGAGATCACAAGCAGGCAGAGAGGCAGGCAGAGAGAAAGGGGGAAGCAGGCTCCCTGCTGAGCAGAGAGCCTGATGCGGGGCTCGATCCCAGGACCCTGAGATCATGACCTGAGCCGAAGGCAGAGGCTTTAACCCACTGAGCCACCCAAGCGCCCCTAATTTTTTTAATTTTAAGTAGGTTCCACGCCCAACATGGGGCTTGAACTCATGACCCTGAGATCAAAAGTCGCATTCTCTGCCCATTGACCCAGCCAGCTGTCCCTATTCCTCCCAAATCTAAACATTTTTTTTAGTATAATTAACAAGCAATAAGTTGTACATGTTTGAAGTTTATAATTTGAATAATTTTGACATATGAATACATCCGTTAAACCATCACCATGATCAAGATAATGAACCTGCCCATCACCCCCAAAAGTGTTCCTGAGCTACTTTAGTCCTTTCTGCCTGCCCCTCGCCGCTCCTAGGCACCTGCTGGTCTGCTTTCCATCCTTGTATACCAGTTTGTATTTCCTAGAATTTTATAGAAATGGAATCATACAATATGTACTTGTTTAAGTGTGGTTTCTTTCAGCCAAATTATTTTGAAATTCACCCCCCCTTGTTGTAGCATCTATTAGGAGTTCATTCTTTTTTATCTAGTGTGTGGTTTCGCCACAGCTCACTTATTCACCTGTTGATGGGCATTAGGGCTGTTTGTGGTTTGGGCCTATTACAAGTAGAGCTTCAGTGAACATTTGTGTAAGTCTTTGTACGTCCATAAGCTTTCAATTCTCTTGGGTAAATACTAGCGTGGAATGGCTGGATGGTATGGTAATGTTTACCTTTTTAAGACACTGCCAGGCTGTTTTGTGTTTCTCAAGTGTTGTACCGTGTCACACCCACCAGCAGTGTGTGAGAGTTCTGGTTCTTGGGTATCTTCACCAACACTTGCTGTGGTCTGTCTTTAGTTGTTGCCATTCTGGTAGGTCTGTAGTGGTGTCTTATTATGGTTTTAATTTGCATTTCCCTGTTAACTAATGGTATTGATCATCTTTTCATGGGCTTATTTGGGTCGGTATACCTTCCTTGGTGAAGTAGCTATTCAAATCATTTGCCCATTTAAAAAGTTGGTTTGCTTATTTTAATACTTTTGAAATTTCTTTATTCTGGATACTAGTGCTTTATCAAATATGTGATTTGTAAATATTTTCTTCCCGTGTGTAGCTTTACTTTTCATTCTCTCTTTTTTTTTTTTTTTTTTAAATATTTTATTTATTTATTTGACAGAGAGAGAGAGATCACAAGGAGGCAGAAAGGCAGGCAGAGAGAGAGGAGGAAGCAGGCTCCCTGCTGAGCAGAGAGCCCGATGCGGGGCTCGATCCCAGAACCCTGAGATCATGACCTGAGCCGAAGGCAGAGGCTTTAACCCACTGAGCCACCCAGGCGCCCCTACTTTTCATTCTCTTAATAGTGTCTTTTGAAGAGCAGAAGCTGAAACAGTTTGATGAAGTCTGTTGTACAGTTTGTATTTTTTTGGTTGGTGTCATAGCTAAAATCTTTGCCTAATCCAGGGTCACACATATTTTCTTATATTTTCTGAAGTTTTATAGTTTTAGGTTTTAATTTTGGTCTATGATCCATCTCGAGTTATTTTTGTGTACAGTATAAGGTATGGAATGCTGTTTGTATTTTCACATGTGGATAGATATCTAGTTGTCTCAGCACTATATTTTGAAAAGCCCCCCAAATTTGGGGGGAACATTTTTAGTTAGTGAAATCCAAAGGCCTGGGAACTGTGGTTCTAGGCGCACAGATCTCCTCCCTTTTGTGACTGTTTACAGTTCTCATCAGCCTCTCACAGCCTTGCTTTTTCTTCATTTCATTTGTGACTTAAGCCCCTTGACAGCAGAGGCCCTCTCACTGGGTCGGTGTGAAAGGGGCTGGGAGAAGTGTGCTGGGGTCTTCTGTGGTCTCTTCCTCTCTTCTGGGTTTTCCAGAACCCTAGGCACAGAGCCGTTAGGGACTTCCTGGTATGTAGGTTCTGGGCAGTGTCTCATGTGTAGAGGTGGTTGTGGAGGCCTGCCGGGTATGAAATGACGGGACAGTAAGCCTTCTGTGCCTGGGTGGATGAGGTGGGGCCCAGGCTAGGTATGTGGGAAGGTGAATGGGGCCCTTCACCCTCTGTGTGGGCTGGCTGCGGTGTGAGCTGTCTCAGACTGAGGGCCCTCTTGCCCAGCTCTATGACCAGGTGTCCGAGGGGTGGGGTGCTCTTTCTTCTTTTCCCTTCAGTCCCAAAGGGGTCCGAGCAGCCTCCACCTTTGTCCTGCTATATGGCAGCCTCGCAGGCGGCCAGAAAGTCATCTTCACCTGCTTTTTGACCTGTCCTGCCGGTACTTCCGGAGCTCCTGGTATGGGTACTGCTGACATCGGCACCTGACAGCAACGGAGCTTTTCTTGGGCTCCAAGTCCTTTGCGTTACCCACGTAATCCTTACAACAACCCTCTGAGAGGGCTGCAGCCCATTTTACAGATGCGGAAAGAGGAATGGAGCAGGTGGCCAGATGTGAGAAGTCTTTGGGCCATGCTTATCAGCACGTTACTGAATGTTGGAGGAGGGATTTGGTTTAACATTTTTCATTAACTCTTTTGAACCAAAATAGGAAGGGTGATTTATGTTGCTCTCTTCTGAGTCTTCATTTCTTTTTATCAGCAGTGGGAGCAGTTGGGCTGCTGTTTGGCCAGTTTAAAATTCTTTTAGTGGCTCCCTGTTGCCATCACAATAAAGTCCAAGCTTGTGATCTGCTCCCTGCTTACCCCTTCAACCTTATCTCTTGCCCCAGTGAACTTGGTGTGTTTCTCCCTTTCCATAGATCCTGTTACCTCTGCTGCAAATGCCCTATCTTCCGTCTTTGCCTGCTGAACTCCTACTCAGCCTTCAAAACTCAGCACCACTTTTACATCCCCCATCTCAACCCTGGTTTTGCAAAGTACAAGGCCCTTACCTGTCCCAGTGTATCTCGTAATGTGGTATGATTGCTGACTGACTGCCGGCTGGTCTGCTGGGCTGGAAGCTTGGGGACATGGAGGCAGGGACTGTCTTTATATTGGAATCCACAGTTCTTAGGTCTGTGCTGGTGGGTAATAGGCAGGGAGACACGTGTGGGATGAATGAGTGTGGCATGAGTAATACTTGGACCCTCAGTTTTCAGGAGTGCCTTAATAGGAGGAGTAACATGGACTGACAGCAGAAATTAGGTATATTTAAAAATCATCACTCAGTGATTCCTTTAAATCTCGAGCCTGGCTTACATAGGTCTTTTTTCTTTCCTCTTTGAGAATAAGTTCTATATTGTGTTAAGAAACACACTATTTCGGGGTGCCTGGTGGCTCAGTCGGTTAGGTGTCTGCCCTTGGCCCAGGTCATGATCCCAGGGTCCTGGGATCGGGCCCCGCATGGGTCTCCCTGTTCAGTGGGGAGCCTGCTTCTCCCTCTCCCACTTCCCAGCTTGTGTTTCCTTTCTCGCCGTCTCTTTCTCTGTCAAATAAATAAATAAGATCTTAAAAAAAAAAGAAACATACTATTTCTTTGACGGTTTTTTAGATCATAGATTTAAATATGTGCATTTCCCCCCCAGTGTGTGTAATGGCATAATTTTTATGGCAAGCTCAATAAATAATTTGGATTTTTGAAAACATTTCTTTGGAACTTTGGAGCCAGCATGGGTTAAGTGTAGTTTGGTGTCTCGCTTTGAAAGAGAAGGCAGTCTGATGAGAAACATTAACTAACTGTGTTTAGTACAGGAGGTTATTTAGCCCACACGCCCGCACGCCGTGACTCCCTGAGTGTGCTTCTGAACCGCTGCGGTTCCAGGAGCAGTTGGACTTCTGGCCGGTGGGCACTGAGGCTGGTCTCGTAGGGGTTGGTTGGTGAGATAGGAACCTCTGAATCAGATTTTAAGCTCATCGCAGAATGTATTTTCCCCTTAAGTTATTAGGAGGCAGAATTCCTCAATCTCACTTGTCTGCTTTTTTATTTTTGGAGGGAGGGGCAGTGGAGGGAGGTGAGGGAAATAGAAGATTAGGTTATATCTTTATGAAAATGAGTTCAAGTTTTATTTGGCTGTGGTCCACTGCTGTTCGTGGCACGTACCTAACTTCTGAGCTGTCGCTCCTGAACTTGGAGTGGTCTTGCCACCACCACAGTAGGTGGCCAGTGAGGCCCTGAGGGGACAAGCCGGCTGTATGTAGGGGCTTGAGTTAGAGTCTGTCTCTGTGGAGAGCCAGCCAGCCCGTATGCCCCAGTGGTATCTGTGGTCCAGCACCTACCACGGGGCATGTACTTCCTGTGCAGTCCATTCAGCTCTCACTTAGTGCTTTAAGGCCAATGCTTTACTTCCTTTTTACATATAAAGGAAACAGCTCCAGAGAGGGAAAGATATGTGTTCGTGGTCCTGTAGCTAGTAAATGCAGAGCCAGGATTTAAATCAGTCTCTGTTGGTCTTTCCCCTATGCTGTGGGCTTGGTAGACGTGCCCCGCTCTGGAGCTCTGTGGCCTAGACCCCTCTCAGTGTCCTGTGGGTCTGTGCCAGGGAGCAGAGAGCAGTCGGATAGCTAGGGGTGTGAGCTCGTGGCCTCTGCTCACACAGAGTTCCGCCTTGGGGGGTCAGTGGTGATATGTGTCCTGAGTTCATCTATATGCTGTGAAGTACGTGGCTCTAGCCTGGTCTGCGGGGGGTTGAGGCAGGGGTAGAGCTGCAGACGCTCCCCAGCCTGGGGCCTCCATGAACGTGTGGTGAACGGGCCGTCGAGGTGCAGGATCTGAGATGCCGTGGGACCGGGAGCGGGTGGCTTTGTGGGTAGCACGGCTGGAAAGGGGGACTGGGTGCCAAGGTCGCTCTTTTCAGTTACGTTGAGCCGCATTGCTGCTGCCCTTGATTTATACTTGTGGCTATTTCAACGGGGTGGCCACTGCGCTTTCCTAAATAGCTGGGATATCTACCAGACTTGCTGACCACTTCTGTGGCTGAGCTTTGTGGCTTACGATAGCAGCATCGTTTTGCTTAGTTTGGATCACTTTTCCTTTTCCATTGGGCAAGATCTCTTCTGCTAGCTATAATTTCCCTCTTTTAAATCTCCCAGTGGAGCTCCTGGGCTTCTTTTCATGTCTCTCCTTTGTCAAATGCTTATTTTTCTGTATTAATTCTGGGAAAAGGGAAATTGACTCGGGGTGGCTTGATCAAGATCACAGAGCAAGAGAATCGTCGATTTTGAAGTGACAGCTCCAGCCTCCTGGCTCTGGACATTTGCAGTGGGCCGGATCACAAGGCTCAGTCAAGATGACCTTGATGTGTCCTTTGCGCTGGTTTTGTGGTTGTGGAGACCGGCAGCCAGCGGCTCTCTCTGTACCCTTGTGGATAAGTCAGTTCTGCATTCCTGGGGCAAGGGTGGGGTGGGGGGGTGGAGGTGGAATTGCTTCAAGTGGCGATAGGGCTGTGGGGCCTGGGGCGGGAGCCTGGTTTGCTTAGTGAGCCGGGGTGGGGGTAGGGTGGAGGCGGTTGCCAGATTACAAGGATGTCTTTCCAGCTCGACTCTTCCTCCAGAATGTGATGTGGTGCAGAGGCCGCACAGGTTAAAATCAGCTGAAGCTGGATGGCAGGGGTGTGTGTGACTCGTTGTACTCATTTGTTCATGTGTGCGAGTGTTTCAGAACCTGGTGGGCCCTCCTGAGGGCTTGGCTAAGGGCTAGTGGCCGATGTGGCTGGGTCGGGGTGCTGGTTAGTAAAGGACAACCCTGCTGAGCCTCGGAACTAGTTCTGGACGTGGTCCGGACTGGGGGACGGGACCAATAGTTAGCACCGTGGGACCTCCAAGCGCGCCCATCTTCAAGCTCTTGCGGGTGGAGCGTGGAGTCCATAGAGTCGCTCTGGCCGCGAGCATCCTGTTCGGAGAGGCCTGCTGCTGAGAGAGGGGGCTCTTCTCTGGGCGTGCTGCTCCCACATACTTCCTGATTTCATCTTTTATAGGAAGCAGCCGGCTTTCCTGACCTGGGTTACCTTAACAAACAAACCAACATGTATATCCATTTTTAGGATTTATTTTAGTATAAGGAAAATGAAATATTGGCCCCACTTCTGTTTTCCAACTATTCCCCCGCCCCGCTTGCTTTTTTGGGGCAAGCATTTGCCTCTTTTGGAGTAGTCCGTCATAACCGCTTGGCTTTACACTCTTATCATCTTTAAATGGTGGTGGTATTGACGTGCCGGTGTCTCCGTAATGGGGAGGTGTTCAGCCTTTCCCCAGGTTGTAACAGTCAAAGTAGGCCACAGCTTTGCAACCTCTCAGCACAGGTCAGGTAAAAGACATTTAGTTTCCATTTCCTTCTGGTTTACTTTGCTCTTTATTCCCGGATGCCCTGAAGCACTGAGTAAAGGGAGTGGTTTTCCACTTGGAGCCATCTTTGCGTCAGGTGGAGCTACCCAGCCGTCCCCGGTGGTGAGTTCTGTCTGCATCCCCGGATTCAGCTTGGGGAGATAGGCAAGCGTGAGCTGGGAGCAGAGTTTTCTTAGGCAAACATCAACGTCACAGTACCTTCAGGGAAGCCTGGGGCTTTTCTTCCACATTGGAAATGGAGAACTCTGAATTAGGTACTTTTATTAACTTGTCCTGGTCTTTAAACAAATTACGTAGCTGTTCTGTTTTCACTGATGGCAGGAAGAATATTCCCAATGCTCTGCTCGGTGCTGTGCCCTGTAGGCTGTCCATGCCTCCTCCAGCTGAGTCTTCTAGTTTATTTCCCGTGAGGCAGTGCTGGGTCTGGTACTTGACTTGACAGCTGACCAGTGGTCACTTGGCATTTGTCTCATGAGACTGCGACAGACCACCAGTCAGCTAACTGAAGAGGCTGGATGAAGCAGGACTAATACAAAACAGTACGTAATTTAGGCATTTTATTTTTAACTTAAAAAAAAACCCAAAAAACAACAGTGTATCTCATGTGTCAACCTTTTATTGACCTTTTTTTTTTTTAAAGATTATTTATTTATTTATTTGAGAGAGAGAGAGAAAGAGATTACAAGTAGGCAGAGAGGCAGGCAGAGAGAGAGGGGAAGCAGGCTCCCTGCTGAGCAGAGAACGCGATGTGGGCCTCGATCTCAGGACCCTGAGATCACGACCTGAGCTGAAAGCAGAGGCTTTAACCCACTGAGCCACCCAGGTGCCCCTTGACCTTTTCTTTTATTTTGAATCTGTGGATGAGGGGCGCCTGGGTGGCTCAGTCAGTCATTAAATGTCTGCCTTCGGCTCAGGTTATAATCCCAGGGTCCTGGGATTGAGCCCCGCCATCGGGCTTGCTGCTCAGCAGGAAGCTTGCTTTTCCCTCTCCTCTCCCTGCTTGTGTTCCCTCTCTCGCTGTGTCTCTCTCTGTCCAATAAATAAATAAATATATTAGAATCTGTGGATCAGAATTAACCCTTGTTTTCTTGCATAAACCGCACCCATAATCTATTGTCTTCCATATTTAGGTTTTGTTTGAAGGGGATTGAGAACTAATAACGTTGGGTGAAGCAACTTGAGTTGCTAAATTCTAGATTTTTACAAATTTTGATCCAATCTTTTATACTTGTCTTACCTGTCTCACCTGTACCTGTAATTTATTTAGGTTTGTAAAAGTTAAAAAAAATTAGCTAATGGTAGTTTTTCGTAGAAACAACTATGTAGTTATTTCATGGCTTTATATGGTTGAGCGTGTGGTGTATACATACTCATATAAATACATATATATGTACATACATATGTAAATGCTTATTTTTATAAATATACACTTATAGGTACAATTGGCATAAATAGGTTTGGGGATGTTAACTTTAAAGATAAAAACTCCCAGTTATTTTACCAGCAAAAAATGGGTTTATTCGGGAATAAGAGAATTGCTACTTGGAACAAACAAGCTTTGGCAAAATCATAGGCAAGTCTAGGGAACGAAGGAGAGGTAAACCTTTTTTAAGGAGAAAGGAGTAAACTGGGAAGGTTCTTTATAAACTAAAAGTGCATTGGAGTTATGTAGGGGTTGGAAGTACGGTGGATTTTCATTGCTGAGCCCTTAACCGGGGAAAGCATCTCTTCCTCCACTAGAGTAGTCGAGTACTATGTGTGCAAGGTCAAGTCCATCTCTTCCTGTTGGGCCTGCAGTTGACTGACCAGAGGTCGGACTTTGGCGCTCCCCCTGCCAAAACTTCCCAACTCCCATTTTAGTGAGCTATCTTGTTAATAATTTTCACAGGGACAAACACTTGTTAGCACACGGGCAGTGTATGGGTCTGTTCGCCAAGTGCAGTTGGTATGCCAGGGGGTCCGTTAGTAAATTAGAGAGGGATTCTGCTTATGGGGAGTTTCCAGCCTGGTGAGGCCATGTCTGTATTTCAGTAACTAAAACAAGTTAAAAAGTGGCAGATGCCTTTAGAGAGGGCGTGTGCTCCCAGCAGGAAGGGATCAGAGATTTCACGGAGAAGTAGGTATTTGACCTGGGCCAGTCATTCCTTTCTGTATTTAGTTGAATATTTTTGTCTAAGTAGAGATTTAAACAGATGTAACTATCATTGAGTCTTGGGAAGTGGAAAGAAAATCGAAAGTCGTTTTGAAGTTTCTGTGTCTCAAACCTTTGTAGAGGCATGGGCTGTTTCTCCTAAGTGACAAAACTTTAGAACACCTCTGTGCTCTGCTTCCGGGAATCGATCAAGAGGGACAGTGTTCCTTTCAGTCTATACCAGTTACGGTTCTGTGGTTCTAAGCTAACCTGAGCATAAAATCGCTTGGAAGACAGTGGGTAGGGTGACCTCATTGACTGAAAAGGAGCCAGGGGAGGGTCGATTGTCTCCAAGGGGCAGAGGGATTCCCCAAAGCCCAGCTGGAATGCTGTTGCCAGAAGGAGGAGACGTGGGTGCTGGGCAAGGAGGAGCCTGTTTAGAAATGCATTGGGGGGTGCCACGTGACATGGGATAATGCATTAACCAAGGGTCAGAGTGCATCTAAGATGCAAAGACACTTGTGTGTGCGTCTCAGATAAGTTTACATGAACTTTTTTTTTTTTTTTAAGATTTTATTTATTTATTTGACAGAGAGAGAGATCACAAGTAGGCAGAGAGGCAGGCAGAGAGAGAGGGGGAAGCAGGCTCCCTGCTGAGCAGAGAGCCCGATGTGGGGTTCGATCCCAGGACCCTGAGATCATGACCTGGGCCGAAGGCAGAGGCTTAACCCACTGAGCCACCCAGGCGCCCCTAGTACACATAACTTTTAAAAGGTTTTTTCTTTTTCTGAAGATTTTATTTTTTTTTAAGATTTTATTTATTTGATAGAGAGATCACAAGTAGGCAGAGAGGCAGGCAGAGAGAGAGAGGGAAGCAGGCTCACTGCTTAGCAGAGAGGCCTATGTGGGGCTCGATCCCAGGACCCTGAGATCATGACCTGAGCTGAAGGCAGAGGCTTAACCCACTGAGCCACCCAGGCACCCCTCACATGAACTTCTTTGGCTAAAAAGTATAGCACGTCATCCATAGGAGCTCAAGAAATATTGTAATATGTAGGAGTCCAAGACATGTTTCCACATTGCCTCCCAAAACTTCCTGTCATTATGAGAAGTGAAGCCTTCTTGAATTGCCCCCTTTGTGGGCTGGTGAATTCAAGCGAGGAGAAACGGCCTCATCTGGATGCAGAGAGCCCAGCTTTGCAGTCATCAGCCTCATAGAAGGTGCACTCGGCTCCGCCGCCAGTCTGCTGTGGACCTTGTGCCCTTTTGTTGTGTGTCAACGAAAGCTGTTTGTAATATTCTTTATTAGATTTCTCAGAGTTACAGGTTGTTGCCTTTGTTACTGTGTGTTCATGCCAAGTGCAGCAAAGAGGGGTATACACACAGAGGGGGTGGTAAACCTCCAGTCCCAACACTTGAGATAAACCCACACTGACCTGATGCAGCAGCGCCTTCCACGACTTTCTCTAGGCTCTCGCAGACATCAGTGTGTGTTTGAATGAAAGCGAGAACATCCGTAGGCACTGCTCAGCAACTGGCTCTTCTCATTTCCCTTCGTTTACTCTGAGAACAAAGGTCTATCAGAGTGCGCCGTGCGTTGTAGGTGATTCCTGTGGAAGGAGTGAGTGAGTACTGCGCTCTGGATGTCTCCCTGCTTCTGTAGTGTCTGGTACTTACGCCAGATTGAATCGCTTCAGCTTTTTTGCAGGACATAATTACATCAACAGTGTGTGAGTCGTGTGTCTTTTCTGGGCATTCCCACCAGCTAATCTGATGGGTGAAAATAGCATCCCATTCTTACATTTTCCCGAGTACTGGTGAGGCTGAACAACATTACACGTATTTATTAGCCATTTGTATTTCTTCTAGGAGTTCTTTATCCATATTTCTTGTCCATTTTTTCTTTAAATTGGATTTTTACAGTTTTTAGGAGCTTTTGTATATTGGGCCATAAATCCTTTGTTGTATGTGTTTGCAAATATGTGCCTCTGGCTATTGTTTCTATAATTTGTTTTTATTTTGTTTAGATAGTCTTTTCCCATAATATTTAAAGATTTTTATGTAGTCATATATGTCTGTCTCTTTATGAAAGTGGTTAGATTTCCTCTTCCTTCCATGGTCTAGGGAAAGTACAGACCAGTTTCCTCTGTGTATGTCTGTGTGTATGCATAGGTATGTTTATATTGCAACATTTCTAAATATATATATAAAAAAAAAGATTTTATTTATTTATTTGGCAGAGAGGGAGAGATCACAAGTAGGCAGAGAGGCAGGCAGCGGGGGTGGGGGGTGAGGTGGGGAAGCAGGCTCCCTACAGAGCTGAGAGCCTGATGCTCGGGGCTCCATTCCAGGACTCTGGGATCACGACCAGAGACTTAGGCAGGGACTTTAACCCACTGAGCCACCCAGGTGCCCCTCTAAATATATTTCTGAATTTATTTCTAAATAGAACAGTAATTTGAATATAGTGGTATATTAAAAGATTACAGAGGGGAAGTGGGCAGGGGAATAGTGAAATAAAGGGGATGTGTGGTACACTTATTGTGGTGAGCACTGAGAAGTGTATAAAATTGTTGAATCATTGTATTGTGCACCTGAAACTAATATAACAGTGAATGTTAATTATACTTGAGTTTAAAAAAAAAAAAAAGGTTTACTCTCTGCGACCAGGTAAGGTGTATTCCGAAAGTACAGGGGTATCCTATTTTTAGTATATGTGCTGCCGAAGCGAGCACAGTACAGGGGTATCCTAATAGTAAGTATGTCGGCTGGAGAAAGCTCTGGCTCAGGGCTTAAGAGCATGGTGTGTCCTAGTCCTGATGTCTTTTAACTCTCTGACTTCGGCTGAATTACTTAAGTCTTCTGAACTTCAGTGTTATCTGTAAAATAAGCAGGACCAGAGTAGTACCATCATATAGAGTTGATGTAAGGGCTGAATGTGAGATAATACATGCAAAGTGATTAGAGCAGGGCTTGGTGCATAGTAAGTGCTCAATTAAAGTTATGCTTAACAATTCAGTACATAATGTTAGAAAGAAAACCTGTATTGGCTACATTAGCAGATATTTAAAAGGCATATAATAAAAACCAGCAACTAATCCTAATAAAAATCTAAGTAAAATGGTCATAGAAGGAATCTACATAAATACAGAAGTATTTGCCAGAACCCAGCAGCAAGCACACGAAGTCATCACTCCATTAAGGTCCAGCACGACAGGGAGGCATGCACATAGCACTGTTCCTCCACATCTGGGCACTCCCAGATCATCCTGCGGATGTGACAGGCCCATGGGAAAGGGGCCAGAGGAGTGGCTGTGGCAGCGTCTGCCCAGTCTGAGCTGGCCTTGTCGTCCCTCTATTCTGTCTGGAGCTTGTGACCGTCTGTCCCTGAGGACTTCCCGCTGGCCTTTCACCACCAGGTGTGGCTCCTGGCCTCACCCTGCAGGAACCGGGAATGAATTCCTGGGGTTGGGTGAGGAAGAAGGTTGTTACTATAACAAGCCACCTCCCCAAGGCCCAGAGAGCAGTAGTAGGCAAGTACTGGGACCAAGTGTGGCCTCTGAGTGCCGAGGGCCAGCTGCAGGCACGGGGAACTTGGCAGGTGCCCACGGTTCTGTCCTCTCTCTGTGAGGAATTAGTCCAGCCATCATTTCCAACCTTTGCCTTCTCCCACATGCAAAATAAGTGGACCGGTGTTCTTGAAGGGGGATGTGGGGAAAGGCCCGAATGCTCTGAACTCTGGAGGGCTTCAGGTCAGAGTGCAGCTCCTAGACTGGCCGGGAAAGCCTTTAGGGGTTAGGGGGGTGCGGTCTCAGCTTTAGCCTTTGGTCTGATGTTTGTTGGACACCCCTGTTTCTCTCCTTGTGTCTTATGGCACTTGTCTACCTCTAGTTTTGAAATGTTTTATTAGACAATTTAAAGTTCATATAAAACAACAGGTGAGTAAGTTTCGAAGCATAATAATAATCTGTAAGTTTTGAAGCATAATAATAATCTGTAAGTTTTGAAGCATAATAATAAAGACCTTGAAGCCAGCCTCCCAGCTTGGGAATTTAACCATCTTGCACCACAGGGGATTCCTGCCAATGGGTAAAGGTAATTCAGGATATTTCACCTCACTACCTTGCTTTTTATTTTATTTATTTATTTATTTAAAAGATTTTATTTATTTATTTGACAGAGATCACAGGTAGGCAGAGAGAGGAGGAAGCAGGCTCCCTGCTGAGCAGAGAGCCCGATGCAGGGCTCGATCCCAGGACCCTGAGATCATGACCTGAGCCGAAGGCAGAGGCTTTAACCCACTGAGCCACTCAGGTGCCCCTCGTTAGTTCAACTCTTGATTTTGGCTCAGGTCAGGATCTCTGGGTCCTGGAATTGAGCCCTGTGGCAGGCTCTGTGCTCAGCTGGGAGTCTGCTTGAGGATGTTATGAGCTTGGTAAAAAGGGAATCATAAGTAATCTGCAAATTCATTTTTACTGCCGAGTAGTTTTCCGTTGTGTGCTTTGTATTAGGGGTCTCCAGAGAAACAACCAATAGAATGTGTGTGTCTATAGAAAGAGATTTAAGAAATTGGCTCATGTGGTTATGCATACTGACAGGCCCAAATCTACAGTCTGGGTCAGGAGGCCCAAGCCCCAGCAGGACTGGGGTGCAGTTCCAGGCACCTCCGAAGGCTGGCAGGTAGAGGGTTCCCTCTTACTTGGGGGAGGTTTTTTTTTTTTTTTTTTATTCTCTTCATATCCTTAGCTGATTAGATTGGGACCCTCCCACATTGTGAAGGACAAGCTACTGATTAAAATGCTAATCTTGGGGCACCTGGGTGGCTTAGTCAGTTAAGCGTCCAACTCCTGCTTTCAGCTGAGGTCTTGCTTGGGCTTTGCGTTCAGCAGGGAGTCTGCTTGTCCCTCTCCCTCTGTTCCTCCCCCTGCTCTCTCTCTCTCCCCCCTCTTTCTCTTCTAAATAAAAAAATAAAATAAGATAAAATGTTAATCTTATTCAAAAACACACTTGCAGAAACACCTGGAATAGTGTTTGGTCAAATACCTGGGTACTTTGTGACCAGATGCCCAACCAAGCAGGGCTTTATTCCAGGACCCTGAGATCATGACTTACCTAAATCAAGAGTCAGGTGCTTAATGGACTGAACCACCCAGGGTCCCCTATTGTCACACTTCTTAACTATACCCATCTAGTGGCTGTCAAATGTTCCTCTCATTCTGGCCTTAATTTACCTCTCCATGATTACTGAAGAGGATGAGCGTCTTTTCATATGGGTGTTAGCAATTCATAGGTTCTCTTTGGTGACATGTCCTTTCCTGTACTTCTTTTGGGTTGTCTGTATTTTTACATCTAGAGTCACACTATCCTGAACACACTCGATCTTGTTCATATTTTATTGATTTGTGTTGGTTCTTCTTCATTCTTCATAATAGCCCATTTTCTGGTTCTATGAGATACAGATATCGCCTCCTACCTTGTCCATGTGTTTTTACTGTCATCGTGCTATCTTTCGTTTAACATTTTTTTTTTTTTTTAAAGATTTTATTTATTTGACAGAGAGAAACACAGCGAGAGCGGGAACACAAGCAGAGGGAATGGTAGTGGGAGAAGCAGGCCTCCTGCTGAGCAGAGAGCCCGATGCGGGGCTCGATCCCAGGCCCCCGGGATCTGACCCGGGCCGAAGGCAGCCGCTTAACAACTGAGCCACCCAGGCGCCCCTGTTTAACATTTTTAATTGCAGTGCAGGTCACTATATTTTTTTCTTTAATAATCAGTACTTTTAATGACTTTTTTTTTTTAAAGATTTATTTGCCAGAGAGAAAGCGTGCACACATTCGAGAGAAAGAGCGTGCACGAGCAGGGTGGCAGCAGGCAGAGGGAGAAGCAGGCTCCTCGCCAAGCAAGGAGCCAGGATTATGACCCAAGTCAAAGGCAGACCCTCAACCAACTGAGTCACCCAGGGCGTCCTTTTTAATAATTTTTTAAAGTAAATCCTGGGGCTCCTGGGTAGCTCAGTCAGTTAATAAATAAAATCTTAAAAAAATAAATAAATAAAGGGAATCCTTCTTTGTCTTAAGTTCATAAAGATAGTCTTTATTTTCTTTTAACAATTTTGAAGTTTTGCTTTTTACATTAAGCCTTAGTCTATCTGAAGTTGATTTTTGTAATTGATTTTTGCATGAAGTAGGAATCCAATTTTATTTACTTCCATTTGGATGACTGGTTGAGTCTGCATCACTATTGAGAACCCCCTCTGTGACTTGGGACACCACCTCTGTCATAGAGGAATTTAGAAATATGTGTGGGTCTGTTTCTTTGCTTCTTTTGTTTAATTTTACTTTTTTATTACAGTAAAAGTATGCATAATATACATAATATAATATACACATTATTACATTAATATATACATATATGTATATATACATAATATACATGCAAAATTTACCATTCTAACCATTTTATGTGATTCTGTGGGATTAAGTACATTTACATTATTGGGCGATCACCACCACAATCTGTCTCTAGAGCTTTTCATCTTTGAATCTCTGTCCCCATTAAACAACTCCCATTCCTCTCTACCTCTTCTAGCCCTGTGGGTCTCTTTCCAGCTTGTACCTGATCAGCATATCACCACTAGAGGCAACCCTCCCTTCCTCCATTCTGCCTTTTATGTATTTTATTTTAAATATTTATTTATTTACTTTAGAGAGGGAGAACAAGTGGGAGGGGCAGAGGGAGATGGAGAGAGAATCTCAAACAGACTCCATACTGATTATAGAGCCCTACTTGGGGCTTGATCCCAGGACCCCAAGATCATGACCTGAGCCAAAACCAAGAGTTGGATACTTAACTGACCTGAGCCACCCAGGCGTCCCCATTCTGCCTCTTTTTTTTTTTTTTTAAGATTTTATTTATTTATTTGACAGAAAGAGCACAAGCAGGCGGAGTGGCGGGTGGAGGGAGAAAAGCAGGCTAAGTTAGGCAGAGAGGCAGGCAGAGAGAGAGGGGAAGGCTAAGGGCCCATTCTGCCTTTTAATAAAAGTATTTCGGTTTTAGCTTCATTATGAGTGGACCACAAGGACGGACAGAGACTCTCTAAGTGGATCTCTGTATTCCTTAAGATTGATGTTTTATAGTGAGCATGTGATGAGAGCTTAATAAATGCTAATAATTGAGTACTGGTCTTGGCTTTGAATGAGCTGGTAAGTTAAACTCGCTCAGGTTCGCACCTGTGAGAGAGCGATGCTGGAGTGTCAGAATAGGACCGGATACCCCCTTCATAGCAGGTGCGGAGGAAGTGGCAGAGTGTAGCTTATATGCAGCGCTCGCCAGGTGGATTTGCCGACTCTCCCTAACTCACCTTCTGATACAACCTCTTTTTTTTTTTTTTTTTTTTAGATTTTATGAGAGAGATCACAAGCAGGCAGAGGGGCAGGCAGAGGGAGAGGGGGAAGCGGGCTCCCCGCTGAGCAGAGAGCCCAATGCGGGGCTCCATCCCAGGACCCTGAGATCATGACCTGAGCCGAAGGCGGAGGCTTTAACCCTCTGAGCCCCCCAGGCGTCCCCTGAAACAGCCTCTTTGAAGGTCAGCTGGGCCTGCAGAGCAGACACCTTTGCTCCAGATGGCTGCCTTGCATTGGTCTGCAGTGGAGAGTGAAGGAAGAAAGGCCTGATTTCCATTGCTTATGATCTTTTTTTATTTTTCCTTTGTTCTTGAAATATAGTTATGTTCAGTGTTACATTAGTCTCAGGTGCACACAGTGATTTGACAGTTTTACCCATTATGCAGTGCTCACCACGATAAGTGTGGTCACCATCTGTCACCATACAATGTTATTATGGTATTAAATTGGCTACATTCCCTGTGTTGTCCTTTTCATGTCTATGACTTAATTTATTTTGTAACTGGAAGTTTGCACCTCTTTAAAGGTTTATTTTTATTTATTTTAGAGAGCATGGCGGGGAGGGACAGAGGGAGAGGGAGAAAGAGTCTCAAGCTGACTGTGCTGAATGTGGATCCCATCGACCCCATTGCGGAGTTCAGTCCCAGGACCCTGAGATCATGATCTGAGCTGCGACCAGGAGTAGGATGCTTAACTGAGCCACCCAGTCGCCCCAGAAGTTTGTACCACTTCATCGCTTTTACCTATTTTGCCCATCCGTGCACCCACCTCCCTTCTGGCAACCACAGTGCTCAGAATTTATGGGTCTATTTCTATTTTTTGTTTGTTTTTTAGATTCCATGTATAAGTGAAGTCATATGGTCTTTGTCCTTCTCTGACTTAATTCACTTAGCATAATGCTCTCTGGGTCCATCCATGTTCTTGCAAATGGCAAAATCTCATTCTTTTTTATGACTGTGATATTCTAGTGTGTGTGTGTGTGTGTGTGTGTCTAGATACAGATATACATATATCACATCTTTGTTGCTCATTCGTCTACTGATGGATACTTGGGCTGCTTCCATATCTTGGCCATTGTAAAGCTGCAATAAACATAGGGGTGCCTATATCTTTTTGAATTAGTGTTTTCATTTTCTTAGGTAAATACTCAGCAGTGGAATTACCGGGTCACATAGTATGTCTATTTTTAATATTTTGAGGAAACTTCATACCATTTCCCACAGTAGTTACACCAATTTACATTCCTACCAACAATGCACAAGCATTCCTTTTTTGCCGCATCCTCACCAACACCTGTTTCTTGTCCTTTCGATTTAGCCATTCTGACAGGTGTGAGGTGATATCTCGTTGTGGTTTTGATTTGCATGTCCATGATGGTTAGTGATGTTGAACATCTTTTCATGTGTCTGTTGGCCATCTGGTTGTCTTATTTGGACAAGTGTTCCGTTCAGCCCTCTGCCCTTTATTTATTGGTGTTGAATTGTATAAGTTCTTTATTTTGGATATTGACTGCTTTCCAGATATATCACTTGCAAATATCTTCTTTCATTCAGTGGGTTGCCTTTCTGCTTTGTTGATGGTTTTTGTTTTTTCTTTGCCATGCAGAAGCCTTTTATTTTGGGAGTAGTCCCAACAGTTTATTTTTCCTTTTGCTTCCCTTGCCTGAGGAGACAGATCCATAAATATGTTGCTAAGGCTGATATCCAGGAATTTACTACCTATGTTTTCTTTTAGGAGTTCTACAGTTTCAGGTCTCATACTTAGGTCTTTTATCCATTTTGAGTTTATTTTTGTGTATTGTGCAAGAAAGTGATCCATGTAGCTATCCGGTTTCCCCAGCAGCATTTTTTTCCCCCCAGCACCATTTATTGAAGAGATTGTCTTTTCCCCATTGGATAGTCTTGCCTCCTTTGTCAAAGATTAATTGACCATATAAATGTGGGTTTATTTCTGGGCCCTTTATTCTATTCCATTGATCTGTGTCTGTTTTTGTGCTGGTTCCATACTGTTTTGATTACCACCTGGGATTGTGATGCCACCAGCTTTGTTCTTCTTGCTTATGATCTTTTAATGATGATCTCCACCCAGGGGCACCAGGCTGGCTCAGTTGGTTAAGCATCTGCCTTCGGTTTTGGTCATGATCCTAGGGTCCTGGGATAGAGCCCTGCTTCAGGGTTCCTGCTCAGTGGGGAGTCTGTTTCTCCTCTCCCTCTGCTCTCTCCTCCCTCCTCCCCTTCCGCTGCCGTGCTCGTGCTCTCTCTCTCTCTCTTTCACAGGAATAAACAAAATCTTAAAATGATCTCCACTGACACAAGAAGACTGTATTTGGTCATTGTTCCCTGCCCTCTAGGAAGAGTACTCTACTGTTTCCTCCTGAGGAGGAGTTAGGCATTGTGTAACAGACCAGTAGCATCGAGAGAAAAATCCTTCTGGGGCCCCTGAGTGGCCTAATTGGTTAAGCATCTAACTCTTGATTTTGGCTCAGGTCATGATTTCAGTGATCTCAGGGTCGTGAGATCAAGACCTGCATCCAGCTCCATGCTGGGCATGAAGCCTATTGATTCCGGCCCTCCTGCCCCCATGCTTGCTCACGAGCTCTTCCTCTCTCTTTCTCAGAAAAAGAAAATCCTTCCGCATGGAAATCAGTGGAGAGATAGATGGAATACAAATAAAATTCATATTGGGGTGATGGATGAGTGTGTTGCCTGTGGCACCTGTCCCCTGGTGCTCACGGGAGAGCACTGGGGGGGCACAGAAAGGCGCTGGCTCCTGGTGGAGCTGGCTCTTTGTTCTGTTGGACCTAGGGCTTGCTGGGCCAGATGGAGGCAGCCGGAAGGAGAGTGGACAGAGGGATTTGGAGGGAGGGAGACTTGGATTTTGGGATGGGACAGGCAGTCAAATACCGGACCGGGTGTTTTGTCTCATTTAATCCTCTCAGCAGCCTGAGAGGTGGGAGGTGCTGGTCCTCTTTTTACCGTTGAGCAGCCCACCCCCTTGGGCATCCGGGGAAGGCTGCTATGCCTGGGACTGGTGTGGGGCTCACCGAACCTCGCACGGCCCGAGAACTGGCTCCTGGAGTCTGAACTACCGAATGTGTCAAGTCCGAGGTGTGTTTGGAGAGTTTCTAATTAAATAAAGCATTTAAAAAAATGAATGGAAAAAACATACGGAGCCTTTTTCTCGACGTGAAGTTGAAGAACAAAGCCTCAGTGGAGGGCTGTGGGTCAGTGGCACTATTGTACAGGTTCCTGGTTGCATAATTAAGAGCACTGCGGAAGTTTTGGCCTGAATTTTGCAAGACAGTCTTCAATTACTGGATAAGCAGAAATAATGAAGCTGCTCATTGGTGAGAAACATAGCAGATTCTGTCCCTTTCAAATAGTTGTTTTGGAGAACAAATACACTTTTTTAAATGTCTCTCTCTACCTTTTTTTGGTAAGGATTGTTTCAAGAAATCACTGCTGGTTTTTCTCTCTTTGTCATCCAGTAATTTTGTTGCAGGGCATTTGGGCAGGACTATTTCACATAAATTCTTCCTTGAGCTGACCTTCAAGTGCGAGATGTTTGCTCAGGTGCCGGGGCAGACACTGGCTGCTCTAAGGTGCTTATTCTTTGTTGACTCTATAGCCATAGAAGTTTTCCTAAATCTGGTTCAGAATGAATTAAATCCCCACATGGGGTTCATGATTTGAAAACCCAGGCATGTGCTTTTATTTCTAGAATTGTGTCCTGTTTGAAACGCAAGAAGGTACTCTTATAAAGAAGCACATTATTATTTTTTTTTTATAGATTTTTATTTATTTGACCGAGAAACACAGTGAGAGAGGGAACACAAGCAGAGGGAGTGGTAGCGGGAGGAGCAGGCTTCCCACAGAGCAGGGAAGCCTGATGCGAGACTCGATCCCAGGACTCTGGGATCATGACCTGAGCCGAAGGCAGACGCCTAACGACTGAGCCACCCAGGTGCCCAAGAAGCACATTATTTATGTTAAGTGCAAAGCTATTTAAAAGCATGAGTGAATTTTCAGTCACTGTGAGGCGGTAGGCTCAGTCCTAAGCATGCTCCTGCCAGAAAGACCAAGGAAGAATCCTGCTTCTTCCAGCTCATGCCCTGTGCAGAGCTACAGCATCTGATTTCCTAGTGCAGTTCTGGTCACAGCTCATCTTTCCTCTGTATACTTAAAAAACCATTTTATTTTATTTTTTAAAGATTTTATTTATTTATTTAACACAGAGAGAGATCACAAGTAGGCAGAAAGGCAGGCAGAGAGAGAAGGGGAAGCAGGCTCCCCACCGAGCAGAGAACCCGATGCGGGGCTCGATCTCAGGACCCTGAGATCATGATCTGGGCCGAAGGCAGAGAGGCTTTAACCCACTGAGCCACCCAGGCGCCCCCCAAATAAATAAATCTTTTTAAAAAAAAACATAAAGACTACATTGCCATTGACTCTTTTTTGTGAAGGATATAACGAATATTTATTAGCCAGTTAAATTTTTTCTTTTTTTTTTTTTAAAGATTTTATTTATTTGACAGAGAGAAACACAGCGAGAGAGGGAACACAAGCAGAGGGAATGGTAGCGGGAGAAGCAGGCTTCCTGCCGAGCAGGGATCCCAATGCGGGGCTCGATCCCAGGACCCTGGGATCATGACCTGAGCCGAAGGCAGATGTTTAACGACTGAGCCCCCCAGGCGCCCCGCCAGTTAAATTTTTAATATGATTTCTGTGATAAACTTTTTATTTTGGAAACAATTTAGGTACACAGAAAAGTTGCAAAGACAATGAAGAGCATTCCCATATACTATTCACCTAGTTTCCCCAATGTTAACATCTTATGTAACTGCCACACAGTTGTCAAAATGAAGAATTTCACTTCGGTGCAGTGTTATTAAATAAACTACAGACTTGACTTGGATTTCACCGGTTTTTCCACTGAGATTCTGTCTGTTCCAGGATCCAGTCCAGGATATCACATTGAGTTCAATTGCCCTTTCTCCTTGGTCTCCTCCATCTGTGACAGTTTCTGTGTTACTTTTCACGACCTTGACAATTTTGAAGAGTGCTAGTCGAATATTTTGTGGAATTTTGGGTTTGCCTCATGGTTTTTGTTTTTTTTTTTTTCCCCACATTATTGGACTGGGGTTTTGAGTTTTGGGGAAGAATACTGCAGAGGTGAAGTGCCTTCCTTATCCCGTCTTATCAGGGCATACAGTGACGTCAGTATGACTTACCCCCCGTGAGGCTCACCTTGCGGGGTTGGTATTTTTATTCTTTGGTTTTACACGGGCTCTGGTTTCCCATAAAGTTGCCGTTCCCTTCAGGTGAAGACCTCTGTTCTGCTTGCTTTGTGTCTCCTCTTCCCAGGCTGAGGCTCATTCTGTGGACCTGCCAGGTCACGTAAGAACACGTTTGGGCCACATGATTCCATGAGCATTTGACAATTTTCACAATCATGAGTGAAACAAGATTAGTCCTCTGTTGATAATTGTTGAAACTAGGTGTCATTATTCTAGTCTCTACTTTTTATACATTTGATATTTTCCATAAAAGATGAAGAGGAAAACATTTCCAGCCTATGGATATAATGAATCCCAGATTGTTTCGATAGTGTAGGTGTTACGGTATTGGTCGTTGCCAGAGTAGTTCAGGCTGTTATTCATCGTAAAAATATTTGGTTCTTCCCCAAGGCCTCCATAGGAAGAAAAACTTGCGTGTAAATCATTGTTAAGTGGTACTGCTAAAAGTTATATAACGATCTTTCTCAACATCTTTGAGGTTGAAAAATAATTGGTGTGTCACCAGAAAATAATTCTACATAAAATGACATTACAGATTAGTTGGAATACATTTGTGGAATAGAAAGAAAATCTTTGGGGCGCCTGGGTGGCTCAGTCGGTGAAGCATATGCCTTCAGCTCAGGTCTTGATCCCAGGATCCCAGAATCCGCATTGGGCTCCCTGCTTGGCAGGGAGTCTGCTGTTCCTTCTGTGCTTGTGCTCTCTCTCTCTTTCTCGCTCTTGCTCTCAAATAAGTAGAATCTTTAGAAAGAGCTTTACTATTTATTGCCATATTAATCTATTGGAAAGAGCATCTGAATCTGCAAATTTGGACACAGGGTAGTACCTGAGGCCCTTCACTTACAGGTGGAGGAACCTAGAAGCTCGCTGAAGCCCTGCATCGGCTCACTACTGCCCCTCTCTGTTGCTTGGCCCCACGCTGCTCTGCCTTTTCCATGCAGGTGGGGATGTCCTATAGGGGACCATCCTCTATAACCTCCTCGCTTGGCAGGATCTCATCCCATGTTGAAGTACAATTGGGAGCCTTGTGTTTAAGATTGTTTAAGTTGAGTAGACTTCAATTTTAAATAGTAAAAGTAGAAGAAAAACATTAAATTTGTAAAATGAGATGCACTTTTAAGTTTGTAGTTGGTGTTCTATTTATAAGATTATTTGAGAGGGAGTAGGTGTGTGAGTAGGGGTGGGGCAGAGAGAGACGGAGAGGCAGCGAATCTCCAGCAGACTCCACGCTGGGGGTCGGAGCCCGATGTGGGGCTTGATCTCAGGACACTGAGATAATGACCTGAGTGAAAAGCAGAAGTCGGTCACTTTACCAACTGAGCCACCCAGGTACCTCAGTTGCTGTTCTATTTATAATCATGTTTCAGACCCGAAAATGGAAGCTTTTAGGGGCTAGAGGCCGTATCTTTTAAATTGAATTTATATAGTAATCAGCACTGCCTACAGGCTTTAGATTCATTCATTAAACTCTAAATGTATAATTATTACATGCCAAACTGAAGTATGGTATTCTTTTTTTGTTGTTGTTTTTTTAAAAAAATTATTTATTTATTTGACAGAGAGAGGCAGGCTGAGAGAGAGGAGGAAGCAGGCTCCCCATTGAGCAGAGAGCCTGATGCGGGGCTCGATCCCAGGACCCTGGGATCATGACCTGAGCTGAAGGCAGAGGCTTTAATCCACTGAACCACCCAGGTGCCCCTGAAGTATAGTATTCTTGAGGAAGGGTTCATGTCCCCTGTTACTTGGCATGTTGGTATTTTTGATTTTTTTTTTTAAAGATTTTTATTTATTTGACACAGAGAGAGAGCATGCAGCACAAATAGGGTGTTTGGCGGGAAGAGGGGAAGCAGGCTCCCCGCTGAGCAGGGATGTGGGACTCTGTCCCAGGACCCTGGGATCATGACCTGAGCTGAAGGCAGACACTTAACTGACTGAGCCACCCGGCACCATGGGATTCTTGATCTTTTCTCGTCTTTCCCATCTTCTTTCTTCCCAGCAAGGACCCTTCCCAGGTCCAGATGGAGGAGGAGAAGGTAATGGGAGCATTCTGGAATGCTTGGGATCATGATTTCCGTTTATTTACATATTTATACCTCTCTTGGTTTCACAGAGGGTTTGAGTTGGTTGTTTGGGACTACCGAAAAAAACAAAACAGACCAGAGCTGAATTCTTCTTTGCATCTCCAAAGCAACAACAATAAAACATATTTATTTCTCCTGAGGACCTCAGGGTTCACCCAGAGCTCTCCCACACCATCCCAGCACGCTTGTGGGACCGGACAGGCTATGCTGTCAGAGGGAACCATAGCTCTGTGCACCGTGACAGCTGGGTGACCATGGGCAAGCCACTTCCCCCAGGGCTCTAGTTTTCTCTTCTGAAAAATGGGGACGATACTCATGATAACCTACCTTGCAGGTTATCATGAAGTAGAGAGTCACTGTATACAGAGATCCTGGCAAATGTATATAAAATGTCATAAAATAGTCCTAATTTTGCTCTCTGTTTGCAGGATTTCTAAACACCAGTTCATGATGGTATTTTTACTACTGCCATGGGGCTAAAATATCAACATTTTCATTATTCCTTACAAAGCTAGAGATACTTTGAAGCTTTTGACATATTCTGGAGTTGTATGACCTGCTTTTTTAGTGTTAAAATGCCTTTTTATTATTAAAATGCCTTTGAAATGAAATAATGGGAGGTGATTGGCTTTTTCTTTTTTTAAAAGTGCCCATGGTGGGCAAATTAAAGTTGGCAGCCTTGCGTTGGGCGCTCCTGCCCTCAGTGGCATCCCCTGGTCAGTAAAGCTGGGGGAGGAGGAAGCCCCAGCCCGCCGCCTTTTACCTGATGCAGCCCGGCGCCCAGCCTCCCTGGGGATTTCCCACATCTGCCCACTCTCCTAAGCTGGGCTCCCTGCCTAGTTCTGCTGTGTAGCATTTGTCACACTGTGGGCCTCTGAGTGCCTGTTTACCCTACTAAACTCTAAGCTGCTTAAGGACAAGTGTGGGGACTTATTTAGCTTGTAACTTCCAGAGTCTAGCGTCGAAAGGGCACATAGAAATAAATGAGGGGGAAAATCACACCAGTAAGCCTCCAATAAAACGGAGCAGATCTCTAGCTTTAGTCCTGAAAATACCTCAAAACTCATCACAAATCTTGTGTTCACCACTCCACTCCTTTTTGAATTCAGACCTTCCTTCAGGGATTGTTTTCCATCTTCAGGGTGTTGTCCGGGGAAGGTTTGAGCTGGCCCCAGAACCACGGGTGATGTCTTAATCACCGAATGTCGTGTTAGAAGCCCAGGTGTTTCCTCTCATGATGGCATTTTATAAAATGTGTAAGAAAAGAAATTAACATGTTTTTCATATCACATTAGTGCATTGAAGTTTTTCTCAATTGGGCTTTCTGCTTTAATTAGTTTGGCTTCATTTTTTTTTCTTTAACTTTGGGTGACTGCCAGGGAAGCAAAGAAGCTTATATAAAAGGTTTTAATCTATTTTTTTTTTTTTTTTTACTTTGCCAAAGATAGAACTAGTACTTAGTTCAGCTTGTTCTGGCACCTTCTTTGATCGAGAATGTTAGAAATTTGGCTTGGTTTATTCCTATACACACACACACACACACACACACACACACACATACACAAACATATATATATATATATATGAAGACTAAAGGCAAGATGGCTCTATTTATGTCTTGTTTCATGAAAAATATGAAAGGCTAACACGTAGGCTTTGAACATAGCTGCTACCTTCTTCCCCCATCCAAAAAAAAAAGACGTATCAGAATGTTTTATGTAACCTATTTAAATTCTAGAATTTAAGATTTACTATCATTTGAAGAAAAGAAAAGCTAGTACCTGTAATTATCGCATTAGATTTTACTTGTTCACTGACTGACAAACAGCCATCGGAGCCTGTCACTGAACGCGGCCATTTCAGAGTCACTGTCTGACGTCATCACATTTTTTACTGCAGGATATTGGAGAGCCAAGTTAACCTGGTTAGAAAGTGGACAGTTCAGGATATTCAGAACCATTTCTGTGTTAGAGGATCAGTCATTCCAAGAACTGAGACCCGGTGCAATTCGCGCGCGCTGGCAAGACCCGGGCTTGGCAGCGCCTTGCAGGCCAGTCCTTGGTGACGGCAGTGGCCTCGCTGCCCGTGCGGACGGTGTTGTTCAGGCTCCGCAGCAGGCTTCTCTCCTGTCTTCTCTTCCTCACTCCTCCCTCCTTTCCCCTCCCTTTTCTCTTTATTGAGGTATTAATTTAACAACAGAGTGGACCCATTTAGGGGCTTTTACGAACGGATACGCCTGTGTAGCCACTGTCCCAAGTGAGACAGAGAACATTTCTATCACTTGAGAGCTTTCCTTGTGCCGTGTGCGGTCAGCCCCCCACCCCACACCCCCCTAAGCCCCTGACCCCAGGCAGACACTGATCTGTCACTGGATTTGTTTGGCCCGGTTTAGAATTTCATGTAAATAGAACACACAGTGTGCACCTTTTTGCATCTGGCTTCTTTTGCTCACCGAGAACTTTCTGTGATGAACCCATGTGCCTCTGTTGGAGGCCCATTCCTGTACAGTGTTGAGGAGTTTTGTACTGCGTGGCAATAGCACACAGAGCTGTTTCTGTGAGCTGTATGCAGAAGTGAGTAGAGAAATCAGGGCTCTGCAGAAGTATGTACACGGTCTGTTTGTAGATCCCTTTCTTCCAACTCTCCTTAGCATTTGAGGAAGGCTGGGGGAAAGAGCAGAGGAGGCACTTTTTCCTCCAGGTCCTCACCAGTCCTGATAATCCTTGAAGAGTTTGGCTTCTCAGAACAACTCTTTTTTGGTTACCCTCAGCCTATGAGAGCAGGTGCCATCCTGGTTTGGCTTTCTGGAGATGGGGAGATGGGCATTCTCGATGCTGTCAGGTCTCGGGACCAGAGGGGCTCTCCTAGAGCTCTCGCGTGACTTCCACCATGCTGGCCGCTGCTAGACCACCCGGCTCTGTGTTTAGGGCTTACTGAGTTTAGGGGCGTGAAAACCGTGGAGCCCATCTAGCATGGGGCGGCCAGATACCTCCGCCTCTCACCCCGGCACCTGCCTCTAGGTTGTCTGGCTTTTCCCTGGCCCTTTCTGGGCTCAGCGGTTAGCTTTAGCCCAGGAGGGAGGGCTAGAGCACAACTACAGTTTGCACTGTTTTGTTGACAACCTGATGACTGTGCAGAAGCTCTTTACGAATCACAAATCACCTCGTAAGAGTCACTGGTTGTTTCGGGTTGGGGGAGTGGGGAGAAAGAGATGGCGGCTAAAGCACGTGGGGTTTCTTTTTGAGGTGATGGCAATGTCTTAAAATGGACTGGGGATGATGGTCGCACAGCTCTGTAAATATACTAACCACCGCTGAATTGGATACCTAAATGGCTAAATTCTATGCTATGTGAATTACATCTCAATAAAGCTGTTTGAGAAAAAGTGTGGCATTAAAGCAAGGACTGACCAGTAGAGGAAAGGGGGAAAATCACGTGGTGAAAATTTTATTCTTTCCCCCACGTAACATGACCCCTTGCCAGATAGCCTCATGTTCCTCGTGGGTCTAGGTCTGTGGCAGGCATGAGTGCGTGGAGAGAGGACGTGTTTTGAAAGGACCAGGCAGACCTGAGTTCGGATCCCATTCTGTCATTATTTGCTGGGAGGTATTGGGCCAGTTGCTTAATTTCTCTGTGGTGGTTTTCTTCCGTGAAATGAAGATAGTGGTACCTGTCTTATGGAGTCTTTTAAAAGAGCTCAGTGAGGCAGCCATGTTCATCCTGTAAGAGAACAGATGTGTCAGAAGACACAGCCGGTCTGGTGCTGCCCTCCCGCGTGACCTGCCGCTGGGTTAATGACTGCCGCGCACAGACTCAGCCATCAGCTGGGGATAGAGGTCACGAAGGCATTGGTAGTCTTTAGCTCACTTGCTGGATTTTGTTTCAGAAATTTTTTCTGCCTTAATCTACATGGTTTGAGTAGGTTGATGGCAAGTTCTTGGAGGACCCACTCCTGTCCCTTCCTTCATGAAGCCTTCCCTGACTCTGCTTCCCACCCTAGCTCACTGCTGCTTCCTAGTGCTCCCTCGGCCCTCGGTGTGTGTTGGTTCTAGCAGTTCTCAGCTCATGCAATTTTTATTTGTTCATACATCTGCCCTGCCCATACACTGGGCAGTCCAGGGCAGGGTGGTTGGCTTTTTCAACCATGGTGCCCCAAGGCCTTAAACCCTGTGCCTAGCACTAATGTTTGTTGAATGAATGCCCGAAGGTTTCAAGTCTGGTGACAGAAACCAGATTGGAACTGGAAATACCGGTTAAGGCACGGGGCGGGTTTCCCTGGAGCAGTATATCTGTCCCAGTCCTGCCTTAGGGGGTGGGACGGCTGCCCCAGCCAGTCTTGTCCTCCGCGGAGGGCCAGGACAGCTGGTCTCCAGCTAGGAACCCACTGGCCGAGGTCGTAGGGCCCGGGAGAGAATGCCCCAGCCCCACTGGAAAGCTGGGCTCGTTACTTTGTTGTCCCACCACTATCTGCGTTCTTAATTCACTTCAGATCAGATTTTTATTACGTGGCAGTTCTATCCAAGACCCACTTCTGATTTGTCGACGGAAGCCAAGATGGACAGGCAGTGTAATGGTTAACAGCTGGATTCTGGAAGCTGACTGCCTGGGTTCAGCTCTGGGACACATACAATGGTCTCTATACCTCAGTTATCTGACCTGGAAAATGGAGGAGGTGACAGTACCCTGATAGGATTCTTTTCATGATTAACCATAAAGTAAGCACTATATAAATGTGTACCAAGCAGCTTGTGTTTGTGGGATTACAAAAAATAGCTAGATAGATCGATAAATCCACCTTGCTGTGGTTGTCCTCTCTCATAACCAAGAGCCCTAAGTGGGGCTCTGGGGCAAAGAAGAGTTTTTGGTCATGCTCGCTGATGAAAAGGGAAAGTAGATAAGTCAGCTTGGTTTGCCAGAACTCAGCTGTTTATTCTTTCTTAGTGAAAGAAAATAGCCCCAGAAAAGGACTTTTGTGACCATATTTTTGTGCTGCTTAAATTTAGTTAAAATGCTTTGGAAGACAACTGCCAGGCCATTAGTTTTAGAAAGCCTGTCTGTGTGTTGTGGTCAGGCACAGTGAAGTAGTCTCTAGAAACATTATTCAGCCTTTTCCAGCTTTGGTGTCCCCAGATAAGATGACCTTTAGGGCCATTAAACCCCCAGTCAGCCCCAGGACAAAGTAGCCGGCCTTGCTGTAGACCGGGGAACGTGGCTGTCCAGTGCTCCAGCGTGTGTCTCTCTGGTAAGCATGCAAGTGATCCAGCTGCTGGAGGAGTACCGTGAGGTTTGCATGCTGTGGGGTCAACTTCTGTGTTTTTGTTGTTGTTTTGTTTTTTCAGGAGGGGAGAGGGTAGTATAATTTCCAAGTAGTATGACTTATTATCATATGTCAAATAATCGAGCCTTGTGTTGATATGATTCTTGCTTTATTGGTGTTTTTCCATCAAGGAATTTCTAAACACAGATTTTGGAAAGATATATATATATTTTTTAAAGATTTTATTTATTTATTTGACAGAGAGATCACGTGTAGGCAGAGAGACAGGCAGAGAGAGGGAAGCAGGCTCCCCGCTGAGCAGAGAGCCCGATGCGAGGCTCGATCCCAGGACCTTGAGATCATGACCTGAGCTAAAGGCAGAGGCTTTAATCCACTGAGCCACCCAGGCGCCCCTGGAAAGATATTTTTAACCAATTTTGTTTTGTGTTATAAGGTCAGACTAGGGGCCCGTGTTGCAAGGGAGGGAATGGTCCGGCTCTGTTTTGGCCACCACCACTTAAATGTAGCATCTAGCTTGCCGTAGGGGTGGGGTGGGGTGCACATGTATCTTCTGGGAGGGTACTTTGGGGGAAACTGAGCTTTTGAAATATTTGTTTCTTGTGCTTTTACAGATTAGTTTCAGTACCTGCTCTATTTTTTAGTGTTTGATATTGTTGCATACTTTTTTTTTTTTTAAGATTTTGTTTATTTATTTGACAGACAAAAAGAGATCACAAGTAGGCAGAGAGGCAGGTGAAGGGAGAGGGGGAAGCAAGCTCCCCGCTGAGCAGAGAGCCCGATGCCGGGCTTGATCCCAGGACCCTGTGATCATGACCTGAGCCAAAGGCAGAAGCTTAACCCACTGAGCCATCCAGGCGCCCCTGTTGCATACTTTTTTAAAAACACGTTTTATTGAGACGGAATATATGTACATACATACAAGTGCACATACGATAAGTGTGTACAGCAATGAATTTTCGCAAATGCAGCACACGAACAGCTCAGGAAACAGAGCCCTGCTCAGAAGCGCTCCTGAGGTCCCTTCCATGCCCAGTCCCTTGGCCATTCTGCTCTCGCTTCAAGCCCCGTAGTGTCATTGTGCCTTCTCTTCACTTTATCTAGGGGGAGTTATATTTTATATGTCCTCGTGGGCACATACATTTCCCCTAAAGTTATATTTATTCTTTTTTTCCCTTCATTTTTAATTCTTTGTAAAACTCTAGGAAGAAAAGTGTTTTGGGGTTTGGTTTTTACTTGTAGGGAATCACATGTGCACATTAGAGCGTCTGCGGAGCCGGCTGTGCTGCGGAGAGCCCGGGGTCTCCGGCACTGAGCCTGCCTCCGGCTCCCGCTGTGGAGCTGCTTTGCCTCACCGTGTGGAGTCCCAAAGAGAAGTTGAGTTTTCCATGTAGGGACAGTGTCAGATCTTCCCGTGCAGGGAAGTCCGTCACATGAACTCCTGTGATGCCTGGCACCTTAGCTCCGGAGCAGGTCTCGTCCTCCTGAGTGGAAGGATCAAATACCAGGAGAGATTCCAAGACCGTCCTAGGCAGTGTAAGTTAGTTTATATACAAGTTGATTTTGGGGGGATGGTATTATGACTTTTGTTCTCTGATCTCCTCTCTCCGACTTTCTCTCAAATACAAAGATTTCTGTTGGGCCATTTTCCGAAAAGAAAGCTCTTCTGTGGGGGCCGAGGCAGGCCTGGAGCGGAGGTCTGAGAACCTGGTGCCTGGAGGGTGCCTGCCGCAGCGGCAGGGACCGGCCTTATCTCCCCGCAGGGAGTCGGCAGCCAACAGGAAATGATGAAATGTGCTGGGAGAATTGGGCCGGGGAGCTGGAGGTCGGTCGGACCAGCGGGGTCGGAAGGAGGCAGGTACGGAAGCTGATCTGCAAAGTGAGGCAGCCAAAGCTGGCATTTGACAGAAAAACGTGAGTGTGCTATTTCAGGCCTGTATTTCCTTGAAGGGAGACCTTTTAAAAAAGCAGACTTTTCATTGATTTTTTTTTTTCCTGCGTGCTTGATTTCACAGAAATCTCGCCTTTTAAACACTTAGTTTTAGAGCTTCTTGATGGAAATGTTCAACATTAACTGAACAGTGTGGAGTGTTTTATCCGAAATGCTTTGAGAAAATGTCAGAGTAAATGTTTGATTTCCTTGGTGAATCGATTTTGGCCTAAACAAATGAAAGATCGTGCTTTTATAATCTTTACTCTGGGTTTAGAACACATATGCATGCTTCATTCCTAAATAGATGGAATAAATCAGAAACTCTGGCACAGCTTACATACTTGCAGCTGTATTGTTTTCTTACTGGGGAGCTAAGTGAGTTGCTTGAGTTAACTATTAGTAGAGGGTTGCTTTCTTTTCCTGCTGTCAGGCATTATGTCTTTTACATGCTGCCGTTTCCTTTCTTAACAGCCAAATCTAACCTACAGACACGTAAATGGGACTCGGGAGAAACGGGACAAATTAGCTTCTCTGGTTGACACTAATTGCTGTTTCATGGCCGTCTGCTCCAGACTCCCAGAATTAGCATGTGGCTTGCTCCAAGGCCCCTCTGCCTGCCTTCTCCGGCAGTTTTTCTTCTTCCTCTTCGCAGCTGGCCCCGGTGCCCTCTGCTCCATCCGACTGCTGTCTCTAGACACTGTGCTTTTATTTTCAGTAGATACCAAAATGTAAAAGTTTTATTGTTCCAACAACTGAGCAGCCTCACATGCGTATTTGTTTCTTATCTGCAAGTCATATTCTGGAATTGAAAATTATGGCTCCCCTTCCCTCCTTTTTGTTTATGCAGTACTGTGCTTTTAATTAGAGGTTTTGTTTTATTTTGTTTTAAATCCCGATACTTGAGCGATCCATTGTTAAGTGAATATACTTTTTGGATTACCTATTGCCGTGAACATTAGAAAGGCATAGAAAGGCAGCGTCAGGGTCTTCTTTCTGTTCTCTAGAAAGTGCCATGCCAGTACAGTCTGTGCCACATGGAGAAGTGTATTTTTTGGTTAGGTCGTTACCTTGTATGATTTGTGGATTTCTGATACTTTTAGGGTCATGTTTTCCTATTTTTTTTAGAAATCCCCAAAACGTGATCTTTCTCTCAGACCGTAATGAGGTCCATAGGTTTTGCTCTTGCTGTTGTGATTCTGAGTATCTCCTCAAATTTTTCTTCACACTAAGATATCTTACTGAATTCTAGATGAACTTTAAATGCTGCGTTTATGAAAATAACAGAAGAGTATTGTAACTTCAGACTGAAACATGTCTTGCAGGTCTGAGACTTATGCCAGTAGTAAAAATAAGTCTCCCCTTCTTTCTTTTTATACATTGTTAGTCCTCTGTTTTGCCCAGCCATGTAATTCTGCTGTTCATTTGATGGCATAGTTAGAAAGATGGGAAAATGGTAGAGTTATAATGGCTCTTGCTGGCAGTATAGTCGGCCCCCCCCTTTTTTAACAAAGGAATTAAGACCAAGAGGTGACATACCTTGTCAACTTGTCCAAGGTCACATGGCTTGTTGGTAACTGAGTGAACTTAGACCAACTTCTGGGTCACCGGCTTCTCTTCTCTCTGCTTTCTTCACATATTATCTCATGATTAACAGGCCTTGGCATTGAATGGCTTTTTTTCTTCTGATGAGTCCATTTTCATTTGTTTAGTTTTCAAATGTTCAGCTTTTATGCAATAACTTCCGGAAGTTCGTACCACTGGGCATAGGTATACAGTGAGTTACCTGAAGCCTGAAGAGCATTGACATTTCTCCCCCCAAGAGAGACTTTTTTTTCTTAAAGAGTTCTCTAGTGTGTAAAGTTTTTCTTGCTTCGCCCCTAAACTGGGCCTTACTCAGTTGTTCCTGTTGTCAGCATACCTTATTATATGATTACCTGCTAGCTGAGAAATCCAAACTTAATAAATTCGCAGCTATTATAAGAAACAGACAAAAGTACTCAGTTCATTGAAAGAGAATTCTTCAGGATGTGAAAAGAAAATGCTGAAGTCTGGGGGCATTTCAGTCTGTCTGAGTGAGTACTGATGGCTCTGAATCTAGACTGCCCAGGTTTTAGAATACGGCAGACTTTAAAACAATACATTATCATGTAAAAAAAGGGGAGGGGTAATGGTTTGATATATAAAAGTGCAGAGGCACCTGGGTGGCTTAGTGGGTTAAAGCCTCTGCCTTCGGCTCAGGTCCTGATCTCAGGGTCCTGGGATCGAGCCCCGCATCGAGCCCCGCATCGGGCTCTCTGCTCAGCAGGGAGCCTGCTTCCCCCGCCTCTCTGCCTGCCTCTCTGCCTACTTGTGATCTCTCTTTCTCTGTCAAATAAATAAATAAAATCTTAAAAAAAAAAAAAATGGAATTTATCCACAACTTTCCAGAATCAGTTAAAAATAGTCTCTTCTGGAATGCCTGGGTGGCTTAGTCAGTTAACTGTCTGCCTTCAGCTCAGGTCATGATCCCAGAGTCCTGGGGATCAAGTCCCGCATCAGGCTCTCTGCTCAGCGGAAGTCTGCTTCTCCCTCTCCCTGATGGTCCCCCTGATTGTACTCTCTCTCCCTGTCAAATAAATAAATGAAATATTTTTTTAAAAAAATAGTCTTTTCTAAAAATTGAATTTGAGTCCTTCTGAAATTCAATTCTGGGAATTAGATTCGAGTAGAGGCCTGAGATTCTTTGTAGACCCTGATAAGGCATCACTGTCCAAGGTCACGTTAAATTCCTTGCAGAGTTTCATAGAAAAGTACTTACTTGTATTTTCTGAAGTATTTAAGAGTATATGCTTTCAAGAATTTCAGAAACGAGTACACTATAGGAAAACAGGTATTTTCATAGACACTTTAATTGTATTTGAAATTGTGGTCAAGAACTTTATACCTATTTTAATTTATGAAACTTAAGAATGAAGTAGGATACGTGAGCAATGTTTCCGTGAAGTAGGCTGGCACTGTGTCTTTCCTCCTGTTCTGGTGGGCACTCTTGTCATTACCCTCGATGGGGCTGCTGCTCTCAGTTGAAGAGCCAGATGACCACATCCAGGGGCTGAAGAAAGGGTGAGCCGAGAGTGGCTCATTATTATTCCCATAATTTAGTTACCTTTGTTCCCCAACTAGCATTTTATCTTTACTGATATATTTTCAGTAATATTAAGTATAGAATACTTTAACTTGCTTCCTTTTCTTTTATTTTTTTAAAGATTTTATTTATTTGACAGCGAGAAACACAGCGAGAGAGGGAACACAAGCAGAGGGAATGGTAGCGGGAGAAACAGGCTTCCTGCCGAGCAGGGAGCCCGATGCGGGGCTCGATCCTAGGACCCTGGGATCATGACCCGAGCCGAAGGCAGACGCTTAACGACTGAGCCACCCGGGCGCCCCACTTGCTTCCTTTTCCTAATATAATGGGTCTTTTTAATATATATGTATATTTATAATTATATAAATATGGATATACATAGATAAAAATTAATATGCGATTATCCTAATCAATAAGTAATGTTTGATATTCCTCCTTGCCCCTAGCTTCTGTTTATAGCAGTGTGAATTCTAGTCTGCCTGGGAATTTAAAGATGTAAAGGGGGGATATGGTGTTGGCTTTGTTGCGGACTGAGCAGGGGTTAAGGGCAGCCCCTGGGGCTGCTTTTGGCCCAAAAGTCTCAGAGTTTATGCTGTTGCTGCCTTCTAGGCCTTCCTCATTGCCATCTCTGTCCAGGGCTTCTCTCCAGGGCAGCTTCTGGTGGTGGCCTTAGAACCTTCTCTAAGGCCATGAAAAAAACTTCTAGTATGCCAGCTAGGTCCTGGGTCCTAGATCCAGGTAAAGAGGAGAGCGAGTGAGTGTGTGTGTGCATGTGTACCTGAGTGTGTGTGTGTGTGACTATTAGGGGAACTAATAGTGGAAAACATGGGTTATTAATTTGAGTGAATGAGTGAGTTGCAGTGGTCCCCTTTTCATGGAGGTTGCTTCGGAGGGCACTGTGGTCCTGTTTCACCAGGCTGGTCTAAATGCATTTGCGTCTTACAGTTCGGCCTCCGTACCGGGGACAGACTTGGTGCCTACTTCACAGCTCCTCCAGCGCTGGGGATCTGGCCTAAAGTTTTTTCTCGTTAGACTCTGTCATTAGTGAATCACAATAAATTAATCTTTACATGGACTAATGAAGCATATTGTTCTATTTTTGGTTAACTTAAAGAATCTGACAAAGTATTCTGAATTTGAAATGTGTGCCAGTGGCCATCATAGTAAGGGATTACAATTTCCTTCCACCCTTCCTTCCTTCTTTGCTTCTTCCCTCCCTCTCCCCCTCCCTCCCTTCTTTCCTCCTTCCTTTCGTCCCTCCCTCCCTCCCTGCCTCCCTCCCTCCTTCGCTCCCTTCCAGCACCTGTGCTGAATTTCCTATTCAGTCTTGTTTCCCATCAGAACTGTTCTGCAGTGGAGTCCTTAAGGGAGATCAGGGGAGAATGACTTTGCTTACTTGACAAGATGTTGTTGATGTAGTTAGCCAGCTAAAGTGTTGAACTTCCTGATTTGGAATTCAGTCTTTATTTTCAGTATCGGTAGGGCTACGAGAGCAGGATAAATGAAGTATAGGGCAGCTTGGGGACAGCAAAGTGACCTCTTTATGGTTTTTTTCCACCATGAACTGGCGCATAAAGAAAAAATAGCACAGGGCACAGTGGTCCGATGACCAAAAATACCTGTTGGCTTGGAAAGTAGAAATGTTTTGTTGATTCCCCCCCCGTGAGTGTGTTTGGTGCAGGCGCCCTGAGGTCTGGCCCAGACCGTGCGGGAGGAGTATTACACGGCGAGATCCCGAGGCCACACGGAGAAGCGTCAGGGCCACCTGTGGAGAAGTCTTTCCATATTTAGTGTTGAACTCCAAGACATGACGTTTATTCTTAGGTGCATCCAGTTGATTGCTAAGTTTGAGGAGTGTGAGTTTGGGATGGTAGATGTCATGACGATGAAAACTCACAGCAGGGCTGCGATCATCCTGGCGCCTGCCTGCTGTCACCGATGGCCGTGCAGGCACCGGGGCGAGCTTGGGGTTTATTTCCAGCCATCCACACGGCAGCACCTAGAGGGGCGGTTCACCTGGACGATGGGTGGCTGGGGGGGGACACTTGCTCACTTGCGCCTGCGTGCGTTCATACAGTTAGTTTGCCCACCGGGCAGTCTCTTGTCCACAGACTGCTTGGCCCCGGGGTCTATGACGGACGAGACTGAGTTCTTGCCCCTGAGGGGCTCATAGGCCAGTAGGGCAGAGACTTCTGAATGCCAGGGCGGTGAGTGTCCTTCTAGAGCTGTAGGACCTTATTCTGCTGTGAAGAATGGGGGAGGTTGGGGAGAAATGTCACAGTTTGGTGGTGGATTTCAGAGAGAGGGGCCTGTGAGGCAGACGAGGCGGAGGGAGTGATGTGTGCAGATGCAGGGCAAGAGTGTGCCGAGCTCGGGAGTGTGGCTGGGCTGCAGCACACAAGCTACCGCTGACTTGTCGGGCCCACGCCGGTTACTTTCCATCCCGATCCAGGTCTTCCTTCTGAACTGTTTCTCCTTGGGACATTACCTCATACCTTGCCTCCAAAATGAGGAATTTTTAATCCCTGTCCTCCTCCGTCCCCCCCCCCATTCCTACCGAGCATAATCTTTCACCGTGTCCTCTGTTCTTCTGGAACGTTCCCGCTCTGTCCCAGTCTCCTGACTGTTTCTCTAACCTCTAGAGCCGAGCTGCCCGGTATAGCAGCCTCTGGGCATATGCGGCTATTTATGTTAAAATGAATTAGAAGTCCGTGAGATGAAAAAGACAGTTCCTCAGTGGTGCTAGCTGTAGTTAAGTATTCCGGAGCTGGTGGCCGGAGTGTCGGACGGCTCAGGTCTAGACGCTCGGCGGTCTGTTCTCCACTCCGTTGGAGGAACTTTCCTTCCTGGACCGTGACCAGGTCCCTCCCCATAACCTTCTGGAGAAGCCCAGATTCCCAGCGTGGCCCTCAAGGGGCTTAGCCTGCCGGCCCCTGCTTCCCCTCCCGGAATTCAGCTCTTCCCTCTCCTCGCCCCCACTTGCGTACATTTTTACCTTAGTGCCTGCTGCACTTTCTCCCTCCAGAGTATCATCCCTGCCCGAGCTTCCTCGAGCAGACCTAGCGCTCTGTCCCCGTCTTTCTTCAGGTTGATCTCATTTCCCCCTGCTGCTCCAGGGCGCCTGCGATCACATGGCGCCGCTGGCCTCTGAGACGGGGACCGACGGCCGCTCACCCTGGGCCGTCGCGGTTCACCTTGCTCCGTGGCGGGCACAGTGGTGAGGCTGTGGGGACAGACAGACTTAATTTCAAAACCAACCCTTTACTTGCCAGGTGGCTCTGGGCAAGATATTTAGAGTTTCAGTTTCTTCTTCTGTAAAGTGAGTCTGGTATTTTCCTCCTGTTAAATGAAACCAAATGCGTAGAGCCCCTGTGCTTGGAGAGCTCTTCAGTCGTGCTGCCAGCCGTCACCCCAGATGTCCTCCCAGTGGCCTTCAGCCCTGCGGAAGCCACGTCATCTGCCAGTCATGATGGGGTTTTGTCTTCTTTTCTAATTGTTGTACCTTTTACTGATGTTTCTTCGTGCGTTGACTAGTATCTCCAGTACAATCTGAATAGGAAAGGTGATAAGCAGCAGCCTTTTCTTGTTCCTGTGCTTTCTGTTTGCTACAGTTCTGGTGAGGTGTTTTGTTTTGTTTTGTTTTGTTGGTTTTCTTTTGTTTCAATTGAGTTCCATCATGCCCTCCCACCTCCATTGTGTTTGTTTCTCTCTCCTTATCTTTTAGTCTAGAAATTACATTCTCTGTCTAGCCCGTTAGTGGTTATCCCCTACATGGTTTAACCTATAACAAATCTACAGTAATGTCTTTTCTCTTTTCTCTCAGAGGGATTTAAAACATTTTAACTCCACCCCCCAACTTATTCAGCATTTCCTTTCTGAATTTTAGAATTCTACAAATTAGATATTATGTTTCATATAAGTCAATGCTATTTATATATGTTAGTGTATTTGCCTGTATATTTGCTTATCATTTCTTCTTGTGCTTCAAGCTTTCCCTCTGAAATCATTTTTTTCCTCCCTCCCTCCCTCCTTCCTTCCTTCCTTCCTTCCTTCCTTCCTTCCTTCCTTCCTTCCTTCCTTCCTTCCTTCTGCTGAAATAGACGCATAAAGATTTTCTTTTCTGTGATGTCTTTTTTGGGACAGTAGTGGTGATGGTGGTGGTATCTATTTTATCTGTTTGAAAATATCTAGTTCTTTTTAAAAACTAGTTTTTCTGGGTATAGAATTCTGAGTCGGCAATTATTGTTGCTCGGCCTGTAGAATATATCACTGCAGTGTCTTCTGGCTTTCACTGCTGTCCTTAGTTCAGTTGTCCTTCTTTGTGATCTTTTCTCTCTGGCTGCCTCCACAATCTTTTCTGTGCCTTTGAGGTTCTACAGTTTTACTTTACTTTATCTTGGTGTGGCTCACTCTTTCTAAAACCTTGCTTGAGTTCGTTGGGCTTCCTTGGTCTGTGGTTTAGCGTCTTTCAGCAACTGAGAAATGGTCTTTAAAGATTGCTTCTTACCCATCTTTAATGTTACCACCTTCTGGTAGTTTCTTAGATGTAAGTTAGGCTTCACTGTTTTTCCCAAGTCTTTAATTAATCTTTTATATTTTCTTTCTTTGTCTCTTTTTATTATGTCTGAGAGAAGATGACTTATCTACTTATATTTCTTGATTAAATTTGCCTTTTTGATGTCTTCAGATTCCTTTATGATAATTTAGAATATAATAAAGTGATACAATTATATTTTATTCAGCTTTTAAAATTTTTCAGTGGGCGACTCATTAAGATACCTGGTTTGCCTGGCTGCTGAAAACAGAAGTCTGTTCTGTCAGAGTGTATGTTTGTGCCAGAGCCTAACACATTCCTTGACTCATTCATTCCACACATGTTTATTTTGCTCCTGTGGTGCATCAGTGCTAAGGATACAGAGGTGCACTTGACACAGTTCTTGTTCTTCAGGGGCTTGTGTTCTTGTGGGTGGTGAGAGACAGTATATAAATACATAATTTGGCGCAAGAGACTGAGTGTTACTTAAAAAAATAAGGCAGAGTTTAGGGGCTGATGTGTCAGAGGAATGGGAACAGGTTAGGCTTTTTAAAGAAGGTGATATGTGAGCGGATATGTGATGATACAAAGCAGCAAAGCCTGCAGATCCTGGAGGAGGTGTGTTCCTGGCAGAGAGGAAGCAGGTGTGAGGCTATTCCACATTTAGGTCGAAGCCTGGTGCATTTGGAGGCCCCCGGGAAGGTCACTGTAGCTGGAGGAGCCAGGGGTAGGGGTTGGAATGAACTGGAGCTGGAAGCTGGGGCCAGATCACGTGGGACCTTGTAGGTGGATTAGTGAGCATGCTGAAAGTTGCAGCTGCTGGCAAGTTTTAAGTTTGGTGGCTTGACCCGGGGTGGCCGAAGCAGAGGTGGTGTGAGCTCTGTTTCCAGGTGGAGCTGGTGGAGGTAGAGTGTGAGGGAAGGAGAGGCGTCAGGGGTAGCCTGGGGGCATTTGTCCTAAGTGGCTGTGTAGATGATGGAGCCCTTTACTGAAAGAGGAAGGCTGAGTAGGAGCCTGTCTCGGGGATGGAGGAGCCGGGGCTGAGTTTTGGGCCGCGCATCAGAGAGACCCGTCAGGTGCAGGGAGCTGATGCTGAGCCAGTGGTTGGGGCTGCGCCAGACTGCGGGGCAGAGGACAGAGGTCTGTGCTGGGTGAGTAAAGTCAGGAGGCATCAACAGGCGACTGGTGTCGAAAGTCACAGGAAGGAGGGATCACCTAGAAACTGGCGTGCAGAGGAGAAAGAAGAGCGCAGAGGCCTGGGCCCCGTGGCCTTCCCAGCAGTGAAGATGCTGCTGGGTGCTTTGCAGGACGGGGCTGGAAGGTGTGTGGGCACTTGTACTGAGTGAATGTAAGTGATGCACAGGCCAATTATCAGTGACTTAAAGATAAGGGACGTGGATTCCTTTACCAGAAATCTTGGGTTTCATGCTTATGGACATTACAGAAGGTGCCTAGGGCACTTGCCCTATTTTCCTTTTGAATTTTCAGAAGTGACCCAACCAGTAGTCCTAGAGCGGAAAAATTAAGAAATACAGATATGCACAAAGAAAACTCCCAAACTCACATATTCCACCATCCAGAAAGGGTGAGTAAATGTTAATGTTTGCTCAAGTATTTGCTCAGATGTCTCCTCCTCAGGAAGACCTTTGCTGACCACCATCCTGTCTCTAGTAGATCCCAACACTCTGTCCCCCACTGGCTTCCTGTCCCAGCCCAGCCCTCAACACCACCTGCTGCGACATTCCCTCCTGGTCTGTCTGCAAGTCCTCCGGCCTCTGGAGTGTCAGAGGCCCTCAGTGCACTTTGCTGAATGAAGCAGTTCACATTTTAGTACCTAGCCTTCTGGACTATTTTTCTGTGTAACCACCACTCATAAACCTGTTTTATTATTATTATTTTTTAAGATTTTATTTATTTATTTGACAGGGAGGGAGAGAGACAGCGAGAGAGGGAACACAAGCTGGGAGAGTGGGAGAGGCAGTAGCAGGCCCCCCACCGAGCAGGGAGCCCGATGCGGGGGTCAGTCCCAGGACCCCGGGACCGTGACCTGAGCCGAAGACAGACACCTAACGACTAGCCGCCCAGGTGCCCCTCTTAAACCTGTATTTTTAAATAACCTAAAGTGGTCAGTGATTTAGACCTCCGGTGCTACCGCAAAGCCACCCGTGACCTTGTGGGGCACTGGGTGCTGTCTTCAGTCTGTGTCCAGCCTCTCCAAGCAGCTCCTGAGCCCAGACCATGGTTGGAGCACCTCACTTTCACTCTCACCTGGCCTCAGGCCTCAGGTCTCCCCCTTCCTCTTCCAAACTGCAGTCCTGTTTGCCCCTCCTCCGTCCTCTATCCTCTCTCCTCCTTGTCCCCTAATCAAATGTGACCTTGTCTTCTCTTTTTGGCTGTAAATTCCTGGGCTGTAGGGCTGGGTCTTATTGCAGACTTATTTACTCCCTTCCCCCAGCTCTTAGCAAGGTTTCTGGTATTCAGAAAATCAGTGTTAAAAAAAAAAAAAGAAAAGAAGTGGAAAATAAAAAAATAAATGTAAAAAAAAAAAAGTCAGTGTTTTTAGAAGATTGGAATAAACGGTTTGATTTAATAAAATTTTACTGAGTTTAACAGAATAAATTATACATTTTATTGAAAATGTTTAAACATTTGGAACACAGGCTATTTCTTGAGCTAGCCAAGCTGAGAAATGTTTTATTAAGGGTAGGCTCCTTGGAAGTCCTTTTGGAAACTTCCCTTTGTCTCCAGCAACTCCAAAGTGTATAATCAGTTGCTCCTCATAATCCAGGGACAGCAGCCCTTTCTGCCCACAGGTCCTGTCCTCGTGCCTTAATAAACCCACCTTTTTGCATTGGGAAAAAAAAGGATAGGCTCTTTCTGCGTCTGTGTGAGAAAGAGAGAGAGAGAGAGAGAGAGTGTGTGTGTGCATGGACCCATGCTTGGGCATACAGGGTACGTGCATTTGTGCATGTGTGCGAGGTATCTGTGCACACGTGTGTGAGAGCATGTATGTGTGCTTGGTAGTGTAATTGAAGTTAAGATAGTAACCAAGGCATTTTCCCTAGAGCTTCCCAGATAATGCTTATTGTATATGGTAATGGGTATTTTATCATAAATGGAAATGTCATTAATTCTATGTAATATGGTAACTGGAAGTGTTTGTTAGGTAGCATCAGGGAAAAAAAAATATGTCAGAGGCTTGGTTTTTGTTTTGTGTTCCTGGAGTTTTCTACATGGAAGTCCTGCTTACTCCAGTGACATCTGCCCTGTGGGCCAGAGAGAGCAGGGGAAGCTGGACTAGAGACAGCCAAGTGGGGAGGAACACTTACGGAGTGCCTCGTGAATGCAAGCACTCACATCTAATGTGTCATTTATTTCTATTTTATTTTATTTTATTTTTATTTTATTTTATTTTATTTTATTTTATTTTATTTTATTTTATTTTATTTTATTTTATTTTATTTTATTTTATTTTATTTTATTTTTATTTTTATTTTTATTTTTATTTTTATTTTTATTTTTAAGTAGCCTGCCACCCAACGTGGAGCCCAACACAGGGCTTGAACTCACGACCCTAAGATCGAGATCTGAGCTGAGATCAAGAGTCGGACATTTAACCGACTGAGCCACCTGGGCACCACAGTGTGTCATTTAAATGTTTCATAATGCCCCCATGAAGTAGGTTGGCCATGTTTGCCCCCATTTTACCCATAAGAAGACAGGTTTAGGGGTTAAAATTTGCACCTGTCACAGCTAGTTCAAACCTGCTCTTTCTCTCTGTTTAGGGGGAACTTTAGTTACTAATTCTGTGTTTGGTTGTAGCTCATTAGTTTTAGATTGTTCCTTGATAACTGGGTCCTTATTCATTTTTCCAAGTTCCTGGGGAGACCTTCATGTTGTGTGAACTTCTTACAAAATAAAATCACTGTCAAGTTAGAACTGGCCCCTAACTTTCTCCAGAGACGAACGCTTTGGCTCATGCTAGGACATTTGAATGAAACGGAAGACTGTCTTGAGAAAGTGGCACCATAGTTGAGCGCATAATACTTAAAAATCAAATCCTTTTGTGGTTTGCATGACTTTTTTTTTTTCAAAGGCACTGTTCACAGCTTGAGAAGTGTTTGAGCAGTTTACTTCCTGACGGCTCTGATGAGCGTGATGTCTCATCGGTGGTTTCCCGCCCGTGCCCGCATCAGGGCGAACCACTCCTCCGCTGCGAGGAGAGCAGCGGCACTGAGCAGGTGTCACTCTCCCTGCCGTGTAATGAGTGACTCAGGTTGGCGACCTGGACGGCGTGCCCTTCAGCACCCCACCACTCTTTGGCAGTGTATCTCCCTCCTTAAAAGCTACAGCCATTTTCCAGGGCTTGGCCTCAGAGCCTGGGTGCCCCTGGGCTGCAGTTGGTGGCCCTTGTCTTTGCCACTCGGTGTCCTCCACCTGGAACGCCCTTCCCTACCTCTCCAGCTGCTGACTCCCCACTAAACATCAGCCCCGGGCACCCTGTCTAGACCCTCTGGTGTGGTCCCACCGCGCTTGGTGCAGAATTCTCTCCTGGTACTCGGCCCCGTGGTGGAGGTTAAGTGTCCAGCAAGCCTGTGAGAAGGCGGATGCCTCTGTAATCGTCTCTGAAGTCTTTCACTGCGGCTGGGCCCTAGTCACCCTCGCTCTGGCAGCTTGCTGTCATCGAAGGCCCCGTACTGGCTCTGTGCCAGGTCTCACACAAAGGCCATTTGATCCTCACAACCTCGAAGGCAGATTGGATTCCATGTCACAGAGAAACAGTATCAATCACAGACCTCTTCAGTATTTTGCCAGAGGTGACCGGGCCATTAAGGGGTCCTGCCAGTGCGTCTCGTGAAGAATCCTAGACGCCGACTTCTGACGCCTTCTGTCTAGATGGATGCGTCCAGGTGTGCCTCGTGCTTCCCCGCTGCGGTCCTCAGCTTGCACGTGGGCCGCGGCCCCTCCCCAGGACGGGCGGCGGGCTCAGTGTGGCTGGGAGGGAGGGGAGACCAAGCCTCTGCACAGGAAAAGAGGCAGCGGGAAACTGCCCACAGAGGCCCTTTGTGTGACAGGAAGTCCTCCTTGTAGAAGGGGCTGCTCAAAGTGGAGGGGTTGAAAGAAATTGAAGTGCTTGACCTGAGGCCACTCTGACTCATGCGTGTCATTAATAATGCCCTTTGTTGAATCTTGGGAACCTGCTTCGGCGGGGGTCGCGGCCAATCCCGGCCGTCAGCGTCCCTCCTCTCGTTCCCGGTCATGCCTGTCCTTGGTGAATGCCCCCATTTTCTTGCCTGCACAAAGGACAGCCTCCTGACCCAGTCTATATTTTTTCCTTCTGCTTTTGCCAGAAGACGCTTTCTGGCTGATCAGGGCCTACGTGACTTTTCTTTTTTTAGGGTTTAAGTATGTCTCCTGAGTTTCAAAACTTGCAGCTCAAGGAAGAAATATCCCACTGGTCAAGCCCTTCTGATTGAGGGAAGGAATTTTCAGGGGAGTGTTTGATGTAGGTCCTCAAAGATGGGCACGGGGAGTGTCGGGCTGCTCTCCCAGAGTCTCCGCGGGTAATGATGAAATCGGGGTGCCTGAATCCGCAGCCCAGTCCCCTGGAGCTTCATCGCACACGGCTCTTGTATCTGTGGCCCTCTGTCCCTTGTCAGGTACCGCAGCTAGGAGGCAGGGATGCCCTGAAATGACTGGGAAGGTGGTGGCCGGGAGGAGCTGCTGTGTCCTCCTGTGCTCCGCGCCCTGATGCCGGCACCGTGTGAGAGGAGCCGCAGACTTCCGGGAGGGTGTGTGTCTGCGTCTGCGTGTGCACGCGGGTGTGCACGTGAGTGTGTAAAGTGAGTCTGCGGAATGCGACTGCCTGGGCGATTGGTCCAGAATGCTCACCTCTGTGGGGAGGAAGCCACATCTGTTGAATGCGTTTAATCCTGGGTAATGGGTACTTTCTTGAGATTTTGGTGACCACAGGCCATAACCCTTTTTCCACATTTAGAGCGATAGAACTTTGGAACTGCGAAGACCCTATCATGTAGCGCAGCCCCACACTGTGGAGAAGGGAGAAGGGAGTGTGAGGAGGGCAGGAGTGGGACAGATCCACAAATGACAGTAGCCCCGTCCCCAGTCATGGGATGCTACCTGGGGCAGGTGACTCGGTGGCTCAGCCTTTGACCACAGGTGCAATGAGGCCTCCTGCAGACTTGATGTGAGCATGAGGGGCGGCAGGTGGAATGGCCCAGAGTGTGTTAGGCACACAGCACGTTGCTCCCGTCCCCAGGTCAGGAGCCAGGAGGGACCTGTGATGTATGCCGAGTTCTGGCGCAGGGTGTCCCCTGCCCTGACAGGTGGTCAGGCTTCATTATCTTTCTCCATTCCTCACCCTTTGGCCGCCGTGGGCTTGGGTCGCTTGTACCTCTGGGTGGCCCGTGCTGGATTATAATAGATACAGTGTGCTCTAATACGCACACACACTCAGTTCAAACACTTAGGCTCACACTGCAGGTTGTCGGCTGCGGCCGAATGAGCACATTGTGACGGGAATGTGGGAATGGTGAGCCCGGAGGGGCAGCCTTTGGAGCTGGGGCCCTGCTGGCCAGACGAAGAAGTCTTGGGGCGATTCCGAGTTGAAGCATAACCTGACGTTCCAAAAGACTTGTCAGCCACCGTGGCAGCATCCTGGAGGGTGAGAGGAAAGGGCACCAGACTTGTACACCGTTAGTGGTCTAGGGAAGAGAGGGGTGGGGGCCTTACCAAAAGCAGCCACTGCGGAGGGGCTGGCTGGAGCAGGAAGGTTCGGGAGGGACTGTGTTGTCAGGTCTGGGAAACTGATTACATGTGGTGGGGTCCGTAGGGGGTTGGGTGTGGGAAGAAAAGGAGTTTCTCGTTTGCGCTGCTGGATGAATGGTGGGGACCATTTCCTGAGGTGGGAACCCCAAGGACTGGAGTGGGCTTAGGGAAGGTAGGAACCGATTTGCAGGGACTGTGTGATGGCCTGGCGGAGGTGTCCAGAAGGCAGTCGGATGCGTGAGTCTGGACTTCTGGGCCAGAGATGCAGGTCAGGGGACATGAGGTGGAAAGGATAATTTGATATGTGGAGATAGAAGAGCTCGCCTAGGTACAGCGTGCTACGAGAGAGGAGGGCCTGGCTCAGAACCCTGAGGGTCACCAACATCTAAGGCCTGGGCGGGAGAGGGGGAGAGAAAGCAGGAGGGGCAGTGTTGTGAGCGCCGGGGGTGTGATTGTCAGAGGAGAGCACGGGGGTGGGTAGGGAGGGCAGGGGCACCGAGAAGACCTGAAACTGCCGTGGGTTTTCCACCGGGAGCCTGGGAAATCCTGCAGCCTGGCACCAGATGGTCTTGCTTCCTCGTGTGATCAGCTTCATCAGAGACGGGAGAGGAAGCTGCCGGCGGAGAGCTGAGGGGTGAGCTCCGGTAGGAAACTTGGCTGTGAGGGGTGGATGGGTGGAGCGAGGCCCTGTGGCAGGGGGCGGAAGTGGGATGAGGGGCCAGCCTCAGACAGAGGTGTGTGTGGCGAGGCCAGCGTGTGGGCGAGGAGGCCTCTGAGTGGCAGTAAGAAGCGGAGGGGTTCCGACTGCCTGCCCGCCCGCCCACATTCTGTGAGAGGGAAGGGTGATGGCCAGAGGGCAGGTCCGCAGCGGCCTTTGGGGGACAGCTGGGGAGAGCTGCCTGGAGACAGGCAGTGAGGAAGACCCCCCCCACCCCCCCGAGGAGGCGTGACTTCTCTGTAGGACCCAGCAGACGGCTCGTAACTGTGGCGGAGGCAGTGTGTTGGGTGGGGGGGGGGGGGGCGTTTTCACCAGGCACGTGTGATGCTGTTCGTTCCCGGGGCGCCGTGAGGGTAAGAGGGGCGAAGACTTGGGCGCCGGCCAGCCCGAGATGGAGGAGAACGGAAGTATGGAAATGAGGAGGGTTTGTCTGATGAAAGTCAACTCAGTATTACTGCCCCTTGAATTTCTGTTGAATTTTTCCATTAACAGGAATACTCGCCCAAAGGAAGAAACATGATTTTTATAGTTACAGAAGGAGGTTCTATGGTTACAAATGGGAATCAATTGAAAGTAAATACTGGGGAGTAAACACTGAGAAAGTGTCTGGGTGTCTGAGTGAGGAAAGCTTTCTTGTGTGTCCACTGCTCTGCTGGGCACGCTGGCCCCTAGTGAGGCTTTTGAACAACCTCCCGGGGGCCCAGCCTTGTCTCTCCCTCTACACATTACTGACAGCTGGCCTGCCAGCCTCGCCTTGAACTCCAGTGACAACACTTACTGATGATTCCTTCCTGGTATTGGAGAGCTTGAATTTTAGTGAGTTTTTCTTTGTGTAAAGTCATGACCCATTCCCTTGAAACATGCATCCAGGTTTGTGGTTTGAAGGAAGAAGATGATTTCTCTTTCCCCAGTACAAATACATGCCTCTTAAAAAGCATGTGCTAAAGTTGTTTCTCGCAGAAATAAGGAGCACTCAAGTCCATCCCCACGTGGTCTCCTCCAGCCCTTGTCACCCGACTTGATGACTGACTTGTTGGTTTAGACATTCAGTCACCTCGCAAATATTTGAGCACGTACTTCATGCTAAGCAGTGGGGATACAAAGATGAAAACACGCAATTCTTGCCTTTAAAGTTTATGTGTAATAAATGTCTCTGTGCTGTTTTATTCAGCTTTTTCGCTTATACACAGTTTTGAACATAAAATGATTCACCTAATGTCCTTTAAAATGGCTGTGTGGTGTCCACTCTGTCCATTCACCATTGTTTTCTCAGTTTGTGAGCATTGACTTGTCTCTAGTCTTTGCTGTTATAAATATCACTGGGATGAACATTTTGTTCAAGCTATTTTTTCTTTGAGTTTATTTGCTTGGGGCATATTCCCCAGGGTGGGACTGCCGGGCCAGAGGTTGGTAACTCCCTCATTCCGTATTTCCAGATTTTTCCATGAAGCCTATCAGCAATGTTAGAGTACATTGTATTTTGCTATAGCCCCACCCAAACTGTCATTGTCCTTTTAATTTTTCTTATTTTTAGAAGGTATTTCCATTTTTCAATGAAGTTGTGCTTTATTCCCCCACACATTAATTTGTTGTCAGATTTGGCTAAGTTATGCTGCAGTAACAAGCAATCTCCAAATCTCAGACTTCACATAATAAAAATGTCTTACACTCTCCCTGCATATCCCCTGTGGGGTGTTGGGGGTGCAGTTCTACACAGTCACATCGGGGCCAGGCTGATTCAGATTTCCCTTTCCTGTAGCTTCCCAGTGGATGACAGTCAGGAAATAGAGGGCCGGGTACTTTGAACAGGCTTTTCACTAGGAGTGTGGCCTGGCTTAGCAGATGGAACTCCTGTGAGCATTCCTGTCTGTGCCTAGAACAAACATAAAAAGAACTTGATTAAAACTCAGGAACAAGGGCACCTAAGTAGCTCAGTCAGTTAGGCGTCTGCTTTGGGCTCAGGTCATGATCCCAGGGGTCCTGGGATCCAGTCCCTCATCAGGCTCCCTGCTCAGCGGGGAGTCTGCTTCTCCCTCTGAGCCCCCACCCCCCCCCCCCCCCCAGTGTACATGCTTTCTCGCTTGTGAAAATAAATAAAATCTTTAAAAAACAAAACCAAACAATTGCCTCCCCCCCCAGCAACAAAAGGGCAGATAACCCAATTAAAAACTGGGCAAAGGTTCTGAATAGACACTTCTCTAAAAATGGTAGACAAATGGTCAAAAAGCACATTAGTCGTTAGGGAAATACCAACCAAAACCACAGTGGGGTATTACTTCCCCCCCACTAGGATGGCTATGATAAAAAAAGGCAGGGCGCCTGGGTGGCTCAGTCGTTAAGCGTCTGCCTTCGGCTCACGTCATGATCCCAGGGTCCTGGGATCAAGCCCCATATCGGGCTCCCTGCTCGTCGGGGAGCCTGCTTCTCCCGCTACCA
>CM053611.1:104316649-104333410 GCA_028646535.1 Procyon lotor
GATGCGGGGCTCGATCCCAGGCCCCTGGGATCTGACCTGGGCCGAAGGCAGACGCTTAACGGCTGAGCCACCCAGGCGCCCCTGTTAAGTTCTTTTCAAGGACATTATTCCCCTGAAGTGCTAAGATATTCCAATTACAGAAACAGTCTTTACCCAGAACGCATCAGTTTCCAGATGGGGTTTCCGCTTAAATGACCATCTGCTACAAATCTGTGACATCGCTGCGAAACGAGAAAAGATACTCCCGACAGACAAAACAGTGAGGAATTCTTGCCAGATGAGATAAGAAGAGATGAATGGGGCAACCCCCTGTAAAATGAGGACAAATATTCCCCAACAAGCAAAAGAGAGACGCTCCAAAAAAGGTGCATTTTTTGAACAAAACCCTGGAATACCCCTGAGATAAGAAGCAAGAGGGAGTGGGAGAAAATACACGTGTGGACAGTTGGCCCAAAAGTTAACTAATGGAATTAATGGGTGGTCGGTCTATCTCCCTAGAGAGCAGTCTCACATTTTGCTGAAGCCAGGGGTCTTAGACTACTCAGGCCACCATAACAAATTACCAGAGACTTGTCACCTTCCACACACCACAAACTTATTTCTCGAAGTTCTGCCAGCTGGGGAGTCCAAGATCAAGGCACTAGCAGGTGTGGAGTTGGCTGAGAACTCGACTTCCTGGTTCATAGACAGTTGTCTTCTTGCCATGCCCCCGCATGGCAGGAGGAGGAGAGGGAGCTCTCTGAGGTCTCTTTTTATTATATATGGGCACTAATCTCATCCATGAGGGCTCTACCCTCATGCCCTAATCACCTCCCAAAGACCCCCACCTCCCATCAGCATCACTTTGGGGATTAGAATTGCAGCTCATGAATTGGGGGGCAGATGTAAGCATTCAGCCCATTGCCCCATGAGAATAAACAGTTCATGAAAGACAGAGTTCAGACAAAAATATTAAAGAACAACAAAGGCACAAAACTCAGCAAAAGGAGATCTGCATACCAAGGAAATAGAGTTAACACTGTTACTATTCTAGGTCAGGAGACAGCAAACTACTGGCCGAATCCCGCCTGCCATGTTTTTGACAATTCAAGAAAACTAAGACTGGGGGATGCCTGGGTGGCTCAGTGGGTTAAGCATCTGCCTTCAGCTCAGGTCATGATCTCAGGGTCCTGGGACTGAGCCCCGCATCGGGCTCTCTGCTCAGCAGGGAGCCTGCTTCCCCCTCTCTCTCTGCCTGCCTCTCTGCCTACTTGTGATCTCTCTCTCTCTCTCTGTCAAATAAATAAATAAAATCTTAAAAAAAAGAAAGAAAAAAGAAAACTAAGACTGGTTCGATTGATTGGACGACAGAGAACACACTAACTTTGAACCCCAGTTAAGCTAAATCTATCCCCCTCCTGCTCCCTTCCAAAAATTCCATCCCTTTCATTAGTAGACCTGTACTACCAAAAAAGAAAAAATTGTATTCGATCATGTTTTGAATTTCATCAGTTAAAAAGTGAAAATTTGTGTAATTTGTAAGTGGCAGAGCCTGAATTTAAAGCCCAGAAACCTGACCGTTCACACTACTGCCTCCCTGGAAAATAAAAGGCCCCCTTCTGGAGAGACTCGTGCATTCCTAGGCTAGATGGGAGGAACCTCCGCACAAGCTTCTCCAAGGGCCAACATCATGTCCACTCAGCGCCATCTAGTGGAACCAGCGCGAAGCGGAGCCGGACTGGCCGAGTTCCCACCCGCCACTGCCCCTGTCCCTCCGCGCCTGGTCTCTCCAGGGTCCGGGCCTCAGTGTTCCCTCACTGAAGTTATTTGGGCAGAGGAGAGAGCACAAGCAGGGGGAGCTTCAGAGGGAGTGGGAGAGGGGAGCCCCACAGGAGGCTCCATCCCAGGACTCTGAGATCACCAACTGAGCGGAAGGCGGACGCCTAACCGACTGAGCCGTCCGGGTGCTCCTGTATTCTCCCATTTTTTAAAAAAGTTACGGCAAAATAAATACAACCTACAATTTACTGTTTCAACCATTTTCAAGTGTACAGTTCAGGAGTGTGAAGTATATTTAAACTGTTGTATAACTAATCCCCAGGACCTTATCTAACCTTGCAAAACTGAAACTCTACCCATTAAACGACTCCCCAGTTCCTCTCCCCGCCCCACCCCCACCCCAGGCAACTGCTGTTGTGCTTTCTATCTTTTCCAATTTGACCACTCTAGGGACCTTAGATAAGTGAAATCAGACACTATTTGTCATTTGTGACTAGCTTATTTCGCTGAACAGAACGTTGTCAACATCCATCTGTGCTTTGGCAGGTGGTAGGATCTCCTTTTTTGAAGGCAGATAATATTCCATTGTGTGTATAAACCACATTTTGCTTATCCATTCATCAGTCCAGGGACATTTTGGTTGTTTCCACCTTTTGATTATTGCGAATAACGCTCTCTGAACACGAGTGTGCAAATATCTGTGCAAGACCCTGCTTCCAATCCTTTTGGATATCTACCCCAAAGGGAGCGTGCTGGATCACACGGTAAGTTAATTTTAACTCTTTGAGGAAGCCCCGCACTGTTTTCCATGGCGGCTACCCCATTTTATTCACTCACCAACAGGGCACGAGGATTTCAGGTTTTTTTCCATATCCTTGCTGATACATATTTTCTGGGTTTCTTTTCATTTTTGTTTTAAATAGCAGCCATCTGAATGGATGGGATAAAAAAAATGCACAAAGACTTTGATGGAGCCTCAGCCCCTTGCTCCCTGAGGCATTGTGACCCCCCCCCCAGTGCACTGTGGAAGCCAGGCCCCCACCCACCCCAGGCCACCGGCAGGCCCAAACCCAGGTACCCAGCGCTGTTCCCACCTGCAGAGCCTCCCGCAGCCCCAGGGCCAACCCCAGGCTCTGGCTTATCGGTGTTTCCAGCTCCTACACCTCAGCACCTTGCAGAATAGAGGCCAGAAGGCTGGGCTTGGTGGGGAGAGAAAGGGGGTCCCGTCTGAGCATCTACCAAGGATGGAGGGGCTGTGCACCCAGGGCCCAGCTCTAGCTTCCTAATGCCCCTTTCTGGCAGGTGGGGTGGGGCAGGGGTGGGGAGTAGGGGAACGGGGGTGGGGGGGGCGGGTTTGAAGTCCTGAGATCAGGCTGCCTGGCCTGGGCCAAAGGAGTAGAGTCCTTGGGGGCTCAGAAACGGGGAGAACAGAGATGGGGAGGGGGTGGAAAGTGGGGTGCCCCGCTGGAAAGGGCTGCCCCTGGATTAACCCCTTTCTAGGTGCTTCTCCGAGAGTGAGACACACCCCCCAGGTGGGCTGTGAGCTCTGCTTAGTGGGTCGTGACCAATGTTAAGAAACAAACATTAGTGGCACCTGGGTGGCTCAGTCTTTAGGCGTCTGCCCTCGGCTCAGGTCATGATCCCGGGGTCCTGAGATCGAGCCCCACATCGGGCTCCCTGCTCTGCGGGAAGCCTGCTTCTCCCTCTCCCACTCCCCCTACTTGTGTTCCCTCTCTCACTGTGTCTCTCTCTGTCAAATAAAATAAAAAAATCTTTAAAATAAACAAACATTAATTCATTCAACAAATAACTACTGGCCACCTACCTCAGGCTCGGCTCCGGCTCCAGTGGGAACAGTGCACATTCCTGTGGGCAGAGGAGCAGGTAAGCGAGTAAATGAATAAAAGCAAATGAACCAGGTGTGTCTAAGAGGATGTGCACAGGCTCTGCGGGGCCAGCGACTTCGGGGCCCCCCACACACACACTTGCTGCTGGTGGCCTTCATTCTACCCCTTCGTCTACAAGTTTCTTCTGTCACATCCTCTTGCCTTCCTCTCTTTTCTCCAAAATCAATGGTGTGTCTTCTCCGAGCCAAGCCCCTTGCACATCTGTCCTTCCTCTCCCCCGTCCTCCGCCATGCTGTCCCCCAGGGCGTCTTCACCTCCTCTCCCACACACCAAGGCCCCCTCATCGTCCACATGGTTGAACAGGAAAGAGCACTGGGTTGGGAGTCCCACCGGCCTGACTTCAAATCTTTCCTGTCAGTTCTCTGGGTGTGGAACCCTGGGCAGAAAACGCAGTCCCTGAGCCCCTCGGTTTCTTATCTCATGACCCTTGTCCCAGGCTTGGCAGACGACAGGGAACCTGGCCTAGGGGTAATCAGAAGGACTTAAGATGCCGCATGGCCCTGTCCAGGAGCCTGGGCTTGTGGGAGCTGGGCCCAGCTTTCCTCCTGTCCCCAGGTCATGGCTGGCACAGGGTAGCTGAATGACAAAGGGGTTTGGGGACCCCTAGGTCACATTGCCTCTCCAGCCTCATCTAGCTAGGTGACCCGGACGGCAGCTCACAGACACAGCAGAGAGTGGAGACTATTCTCCGGTGACGTGGGCCTGAGAGGACCTTTCAGAGTCACAAGCCATCCAACTTCCGCGCTACGCTCTGGAGAGAATCCTCAGTGCCCGGAGCTGGTGGGAGGCACGGCCCCTCCCCACCCGCTGTTCCTCAGTGATCAGCCAGCCGGGTGGGCCATTTCTGTGGGGGGCCCAGTTTTCACTCCCGCCCCCCTTCCTTCCCATTCCTGAGCCTGCAGGGAACCCGCCCCGTTGCCCTCAGGCTGGGCTCCCCCAACTGTCCCCTCGCCCTGGGGGGTCCCTCCCGGGTGTTCAGACCCTCCACCAGGTGAGGCTGAGTAGTGTTTAGTCAGCGGTAGAGGAAAAACAATGACAAAAGAATCGATTTATACCCCTGAAAGCCGCCCACAAGCTCTGGTTTTGAATACTTGGCTTCCTCTTTAAAACAGAACCAGCTGGGGGAGGAGGGGGGAGGCGGGGAGGGGGGAGGGGGGGTGCAGCCACGTGGAACCCAGTTCAGCCAGGAGCCAGGCGCAGGGGGCGGCTTCTAGTAGCATTTGTGTTACCGTTATTATTCATTATTAATGAAAGAGAAGCACTCAGATGAGGACCACACGCCCTGCGTGTGTGTGTGTGTGTGTGTGTGTGTGTGTGTGTGTGTGTGTGTGCGCGTGCATGCACCCTCCTGTGTTCCCCTCACGACAGGACCCAGGTTTGATGGGCTGGGATGGGGTTGAGGGGCTGGAGAGTCTAGAGTCCAATAGAGTCCAAACCTCGTATTGGCTGTGCAGGGAGCACTGCGGGATGGAGGGAGGGGACGCCAGATGCGGGAGGGGCTTTGAGCCCAAGTCTGGGGGACTCTGAGTTTGCTGCTCTTGCTTTCGTAGCAGCTGGAGGGGAGCAGGCTGTGCACAACCCGCAGGGAAGGCAGAGTGCGCGTGGAGGAGGCTGAGAAGTGGGAATGCAGCTCCGGAAGCCCAGGGAGCCCACGTGGGGCGGGAGGGGGGGTTGCTGGCCGGTCCCCCGTCTGCCTTGCCCCCTGCCTGCAACTGCTCAGTCTGGGCCCCTCATGACTGGGAAGGACAAAGAACAGCTCCCTGTGTGAGTGAGCAGTGAAAACACCCAGACTTCTCCCAGCCCCGGGGCTCCCCTCTCTCAGAAGAAAAGGGCTGGGTACCAGACTACCTCTCCAGGGCCTGGGCTCCAGTCTCGGGGCTCCGGGGCCTCGGTTTCTCCCGCAAGAAGGGTGGCGTACCTCACCTGGTGGGATTTTTGACAAGATGGGCTTTAACAAACCTGCACAAGGGGAGGGACGCTGATGTAACGAGCCCTTGTTCCTCCCTCCAGCCTCCTACACTCTACGCCTCACCCCCCAAAACTGTACCAGAGGCAGCCCTGCCGGACACGGGAGTGAGGAAGAGTGTCTGTGGGGGGGCGGGCAGGGGTGCGGTGTTGGTAAGGAGACCAGAGTAAAGTTCCTGCCAATGAGTGAAGCTGCCAGACCTCAGGCAGGAAAACATGAGGCTAGGTCCCCACCGCGGTATCTGTGAGGTCCGGCGGTGGCCCTCTAAGGTTGACACCTGTGCAACACTGAAGGAAACTGAGGCTGGCAGAGGTGGGGAGGCAGGTGGAGATGAGGAGGCTGGCTCAGGCCCCTCAGGGCGTCAGGGGCCACCACAGACCCGGCACGGGCCCCGGAGAAAATTCTCCTGGGCAGATTAGCTGAAACAGGCACATGCTCCTGGACGGACTGCGCTGGGTTTTATTTTTCTCCCCTGCCCTGAACTTCCAATTCCACCCTCAAAAAGACCCATATATCAAGGGGTGCCTGGGTGGCTCAGTGGGTTAAAGCCTCTGCCTTCAGCTCAGGTCATGATCTCAGGGTCCTGGGATCGAGCCCCACATCAGGCTCTCTGCTCGGCAGGGAGCCTGCTTCCCCCCCCCCCCCCCCCCCCCCCGCCTACTTGATCTCTCTCTCCCTCTCTCTCTCTCTGTCAAATAAATAAATAAAATCAAAAAAAAAAAAAAAAAGACCCACATATCAGAGAAGGATTCAGGGCCCTATGCCATTTGCTGGATACTTTTTCCTAGTTTCAGCCTCCCCTCTGGATGCTGAGTCCCCTGAGGGCAGGGGCTCGCCACACCTCCTGTTATTCCTCGAATCACCACCGCTCCTCCGCTCCTCCCTCCTCCGTGGAGATGCCACAGGGAGGTTTGGGAATGAATGAATGACCTTGAAGTCGAGAATTAGACATACCCGAGTTCATGTTTTTTAGTGTGGGTTTTTTGGAAGGCAGCTATGCTCACCACTATACCACCAACGCTGTGTGGGTTTTTTGGTTCATTTTTCGTTTTGCAGTATAACTTCGGTCCTATTGCTGACCCTCTCTCAAGTCAGCTTCCTCATCTGTGAAATGGGCTCACAATGCAAATTTCACCAGATTAAATAAGAGAAATGGAATAAACCCTCCCAGACCAAACGCAGGCTGAGCCGTGAGCCTCTAGCCCCCAGCGGGCATCCAGCCCAGGCCTCCTCCAGGCTCCTTGGCTGACAGAGTGCTCAGTCCGGGTCTTGATGGAGATAATCCTTCCTGCCACCTACCTTGGCTGAAAGCTCCCTCCTTCCGAGGCGAAGAGCCAGACTGGCTTGGATGGTCCGGCCTCCATACCTGTGCTCACACTATTTGGCACCATCTGAGATATTTACCAGGCTGCCCTCCGAGCCGCATCGATGTGTATTCCCAGCACAGGAGCCCAAGAAGACAGGACCCCCACCCCCCCAACCCCACGCCACTCCCCGCCTTTGCAACTCTGCGTGTCATCAAAAGCTTGATTGCAGGGACGCCTGGGTGGTTCAGTCGTTAAGCGTCTGCCTTCGGCTCAGGTCATGATCCCAGAGTCCTGGGATCGAGCCCCACATCGGGCTCCTTGCTCGGCGGGAGGTCTGCTTCTCCCGCTACCATTCCCTCTGCTTGTGTTCCCTCTCTCGCTGTGTTTCTCTCTGTCAAATAAATAAATAAAAAATCTTTAAAAAAAAAAAAGAAAGCTTGATTGCTGGGTCGTATCTCTGTCACGTTTATTTGCATTTCATTATTAGTGGGGCAATTGTAATGCATACCCTTCCTCAGAAGAGAGGACGAGATGACAGAACCTTAAGGAAAAAGAAGATTCCAAAAAGCTAAGGTCCCCCCACCCCCCGGCTCCCGCTACGGGGTCCTCCTCATTTTCCGAAGCTGGAGCAGGGATATTTGAGACAGCTGTGACTAGCAGTCCTGGCAGGCCTGGAAGGAGACGCGAGGTCCCACTCAGGGGGGCCCTCCATCACCTGCCTGACTTCATTTTCCTCCTCTGTAAAATGGGAACAGCAGTACTCTGCCGATAGGCTGTGCTGAGGTTGGGAAGGGCGGGAGAAGGGGATATTCACTCGTCTGTGAACCACACAGCTATTGCGGGGCGCAAGAGTGTGAAAGTGTCCCTAAGCCCCACCCTCTCGGAGTGTATGGACCACAGGAAGCCACACCAGGAGAGCTCCTTCTTGGGGTGCCCCATCCCCCAGAGCAGAGGTGTGGGCAGCGGCGGCCCCAACAGCAGGGCCAGCCCATCCTTGTGCAGCGTGGGTGTGTGACCTGCCAGAATCTGCTGTTATTGTTTTGCAAAAATCTGCTATCACGCTGATAAACTCAGCTGTCAGAAAGGATGTTATTTCTGGGTGAAGGGAGATTGTGCAGGATCAGGCCTCCTTCCTGCCCGCGGCCACGTGGGCCTGGGCCCTCCCGCCACACCTGATTCAAGTGATAACCTGGGGCCTTGAACCTGCCCCTGGCAGGGAAGAGCGGTGGCCCCCGCGGCAGGATGCCCACGGCCCGCTGCCCAAGGCCCCACAATGCCCCAGCAGCACATATCACCCCCTCCCTGACCCCGATTCCTGGAATTGTCTCATGGAGTGGACGTCTGTTCTCCGTCCCTCTGACAGGTTGCCTGAGATTAAGTTATTTTGGTCAGCCGAGCCTTTTGGTCTTTTGGCTCGAGCTCACGTCTATTAAATTCTTGTGGCCCTGAGTTGAGTGGCCCGGCTGGCTAAGCCTCCGTACCCGGCTCTGAAAGCACCCGTCCTGTTTTCAGGTGTGACGCTGTCCCTGTCTCCAGCGAAGCCGGCCCCTCCAGCTCCAGCCCGGGCTCGGCCTGCCAAGTCCTCCTGGCAGCCGAAAATCTGGGACTTATTTAGAATCCTCGCTCTCGGCTGTTTCAAGGCGGACGCAGTGGGCTTTGTTTCATTTAATCTCGTTTTGTACAATCAAGTTTTAATTTACATACCAGAGGAATCTTAGAAATTGCTTACAGATCGTAAGCATTCAGCTGGATGGGTGTTTTATATATACATATATGTAACCCGAGACCACCCTCCGTAGGACCCTGGAATGTTCCCTTATGCCCCTTGCCAGGCAATACCCGCCCCTCCTTGAGACCTAGCCTCTAGTCTCCCTTCTATCACCATAGATTAGTTTCACCGACCGTTGAACTTCATATAAATGGAATTGCACAGTACATTCTCTTATGTCTGGTTCCTTTCACTCATCATAACGTCTATTAAAAAGTTACTGTTTTATGGCCAGAAACATCATAGATGTTCATTGGAAAACTTGCAAATAATCTACAAGAGGTAGAAAAAAACTGCTTGATAATGGACATGCCTATGAATCACTCTTGACCTTCTGGTATGTTCCTTATAGCTCTTTCTTTTCTTTTTAAAGATTTTTATTTGACAGCGAGAAAACACAGCAAGAGAGGGAACACAAGCAGAGGGAGTGGTAGCAGGAGAAGCAGGCTTCCCGCCGAGCAGGGTGCCCGATGCGGGGCTCGATCCCAGGACCCCGGGATCATGACCTGAGCCGAAGGCAGACGCCTAATGACTGAGCCACCCAGGCGCCCCAAGCTCTTTCAAGGCAAATGAAAAATATTCTTCAACTTAAACCAACTCGTATGATGTATATGATTCCCTAACATTTTTTTTTTCATTCAGCCCAGCAGAGGTACCAATGTTTGTCTGTGTTAGCACTTGCTGGTCGACCTCAATCTTTCCCTGGCTGCACAGAGACAACAGGGTTTATCCCCTGCTGACGGAGACTTAGGCTGGCTCCCGTACTTGATTTTCTCTCGTCTACCCAACTCTCTCCCTCCCTGGACGGTACATTTCATAAGAACAGAAGACTCACCCATCTATGTGATAAGTGAAGGCACAAGTAGCAGTGAACACACTCGTGCACACATCTGTGAAAACTAGTTTTACAATGTGTGCAAGAACATTCCTAAAATTGAAATTGTTGGTCCTAAGAATACACATTCTTAGGGGTTTTTGTTGCTGTCATTCTAAACTGCCAAATTAAACAGCACCTGGGTGGCTCAGTGAGTTAAAGTCTCTGCCTTCAGCACAGGTCATGGTCTCAGGGTCCTAGGATCGAGCCCCGTATTGGGCTCGCTGCTCGGCAGGGAGCCTGCTTCCGCCTCTCTCTCTGCCTACTTGTGATCTCTCTCTCTCTCTGTCAAATAAATAAATAAATAAAATCTTTTTTTAAAAAGATAAATAAATTGCCAAATTAGGGGAGCCCAGGAGGCTCAGTTGGTGAAGCGTCTGCCTTTGGCTCAGGTCATGATCTCAGGGTCCTGGGATGGAGCCCTGCGTTAGGTTCCTTGCCCAGCAGGGATCTTCTCTCTCTCTCTCTCCCTCTGCCCCTCTCCTCTCTTGTGCTCTCTCTCTCATTCGCTCATTTTTTCTCAAACAAATAAAATCTAAAAAAATAAAAATAAAGTGCATAAAAATAAATTGCCAAATTACCTTCCAGAAAGATCTATTTAATCGCGTGTTCACGCTACTCATTTTTAGTGAACATCTACTCTGTGCCAGGCACTGTCCCAGGTGCTGAGGGTACAGCAGTGAGCAGTCTCTGTGTTCGTGGAGCCCGTGTGCACCCCCACGTATTGGGAAGCCCCGAGGCCACTTTCCCGCCACCCACCCTCACTCCGTTCCAACGTGCTTTGGAAACATTCCGCATTCGGTAAGAAGGGACATCATCTCATCAGTGGGGGTTTGGTCGTTTTGAGAGACTGAGTGCATGCGCCCGGGGAGGGGAGGGGCACAGGGAGAGGTTGAGAGAGAGAGCATCTCAAGCAGGCTCCACACCTAATGCAGAGTCCGACATGGGGCTCAATCTCATGAGCCTGAGATTATGACTTAGGCCCCGAAACCAAGAGTCAGGTGCTTAACCAACTGAGCCACCCAGGTGCCCTCTCATCAGTGTTTTTAATTACATTTCCGTGATTTCCCTTAGAGGTGAAGGTCATTTTATTCGTTTTCCAGCCATTTGTATTTTATTACTTTTCAACACGTATTTTTTGGACGCCTACTATCTGTTAAGCCTTGTTCTAGGCTCGGAGGCTACCGCAGTGAAAAAAGGGAAAAAGGTTAGGCAAATTTCCCTGTCCCTGCAGAGCCTATAGGCCAGTTGGGGGAGACATACAATAAACAAAACTGAGCACTATAGTGCCGCATAAGGGACAATAGATGCAAGACAGGGTTAGAAAGAACTTTGGGGGGTCAAGGATCGCAGTGATCAGTGAGAGTGTCAAGGGACGGGTCCCCGACGAAGGCAACGTTTGAGCCAAGACGAGACGAGAGGACAAGCTTGCAGATTTCTAACAAGAGAGCCATCCAGGCAGAAGGAGACAACAGGTGTGAAGTCACTGAGGCAGCTGTGAACCTGTGTTTGAGGAAGAGCACAGAAGCCAGTGTGGCCAGAACAGAATGAGCAATGACCTGAGTAGTTGAAAATGAGGCCAAAAAGGTGAAAGGGGGATGGGTCGGGAGGGGCCGTGAGGCTTTTGGCTTAGAGTGAGCAATGGGAGAACGCAATCCGCTAGGAAGGACCCACTTCCCACAGAGGTGTAGGACAGGGGCACTCTCGGGGTGCCCGCTGTTGGCACTGGCTTCCCCCAGAGGGAGTGATCCAAGGGGGCAAGAGCCAGGAGAGAGCTGTCCTGTTGGCATCTGGCTTTGGAAATTCCATAGCGTCCCTTCTGTCACATTATATTCATTAGAACTGAGTCCCCGAAGAGGGGCACCTGGTTGGCTCAGTTGGTAGAGCACGTGACTCTTGATCTTGGGATCGTGAGCTAGAGCCCCGCGTTGGAGGAAGAGTTCACTTAAAAAAGAAGAAAAAAGAAAGGAAGACAAGAAGGAGGAAAGGAGTCCCTGAACCTGGCCCACATTCAAAGAGGGAGGTGTGAGAGGAAGAGCAATCGAGGACAACACTGAGGTCTCTGGCCCAAGACTGAGCCGGGACTGAGACAGATGTGAGACCTCTTACTGGGTGGGGGGATGGAGCTTCCCCGGAGTTTGGAGTTCATTGGCGCCGTGGCCCTGTTTTGGGGACACCTTTATCCCAGCTCTTGGGGACACTGTGGTCCTGTCTTGAGCTGTGGCCTCCCTCCGAGGCCCCAAGGCTCCGGGGCTGGCCCTGGATGCTCCCGCCGGCTCATCACTCTCAGGGATCCTGGTTGAGGGGGCGGGCGTGAGGCTGCCAGGAAGCCTTGGGCCCTGCCGGTTCCAGGGGTTGCAACAGAGGACCCCAGAAGGCTGGAGGGCAGATGGCCTTCTGTGAATTCACCGCTGTGACGAGGCTCCCACCAGAGTCTGGGGGGCCATCTGAGGGAAAAGGCCGCTGGGGTCAGTAAGCTCTCTGGGTATCCAAGACGTAACTCAAGCAGCTAAGAACCAGCCCTGTCTTTCAAAAATAATCCTACTGGGGCGCGTGGGTGGCTCAGCCGGTTAAGCATCTGCCTTCAGCTCAGGTCATGATGTCCAGGTCCTGCGTTCTAGTCCCACCTTGGGGAATCCTTGCTCAGTGGGGAGTCTGCTTCTCCCTCTCCCTCTGCTGCTCCCCCTGCTTGTGCTCTCTCCCTCTCTCTCAAGTAAAAAAAAAAAAAAAAAATCATCTTACAACCATTGACTCTTGCCCCAAAAGCCTTCCTTCAGTCGGGAGAAGAAGGATCTACTGGGGTCCGGGCTCTGGGCACCCAGGGACCCTTCCCCACCTCCACCTTCCCCTCAATCTCCAGCAGCTCCCCAGCCGAGGACCCACAGATGCTCGGCTCTGGCCATTGACCCTGATCTCAGTCGTCCCTGAAGCTCCCTGGGAGCTCCCAGAGCAGCCAAGTGCCCTGCGCTGTCACACAGCGTGGACTCCAGATTCCTGTGTCTGGGGGCTCCCGCGGCTCCCGAGGCTACATGGTTCCACAGCCCCACCCTGACTTGCATAGACGCTGCCCACACCTGCCCAGCAGCATTTCTGGGTGGGGCGGCCTGATGTGTGTGTGGGGGGGTGTCTCTTAACCCAGAGCCTAGGGGAAACTCCCCACCACACAAAGGGGACCATCTTGTCACTGGACTCCCAGGGGGACCAACCCCCTTCCGTTTCTTGAGAATGCCCCCACCTCTCCCCGCCCCCCAGCTCCGCAGACGCAGACCACAGCGTGAATATGTGCACATACCGCCCCCCACCCCAGGTTGTAAAGCAGCAGAACCTCCCCTTACCCTCCCTCAAAGTAGAAAAGGAAGCTTCTAGCTGCTATAAAAACTCTTTTATTTATTTATTAAAAAAAAAAAAAACCTCTTTTAATATGTGATTGGAGGGGGAGAGGTGATGTAAGGACAGAGGGAGGAAGTAGACCCAAAATAGAGAGGAGGTGCTCATCCCTGCTCATGCGTTGGCTCAGCGAGTACTGACTGAGCACCCCCGCTCTGAGCCCCGAACACACACCGAGTCTGGCTTAGTCTCCGTGGGGAGCCGGAGTCAGACAACAGATAGATTTGTAAATACAGAAGGTGCGGTGGAGAAAGGTAAGGCAACCCAGGTAACAAGGGACGCAAGTCGCCCCACCAGCTACTGAGTCACCCCGGAGGGACAGTCATGACAATCTCTTCAGGCACCGCTGCCTTCCTCACGACAACACTGTGAGCTGGTTGTCGCGGTCTCGGGGCCTGCAAAGTGGGAACGTAATGAGGTTCCAAGAGGTTTCCCAACACCTCTGTCCATAGAGGGCCTCGCTAGCTGTGGGCTACAGCACAGTCAGGCCAGAGGGAATGTTGCTGGCCAGCTGCAGGGGCAGGCCAGCTGCAAGGGGGAGGGGCAGGGGCCCTTTCCACTAGTTGGATGGAGGCTCCGCACTCTCAGAGACTCCGAGCTTCGTTTCCCCTCCGATACCAGCTCATATGGCTGCCTGGTCCGGTTCCTGAAGATATAGTCCCTTTCCTGCCCAAAGCCCTTCCATGGCTCCCCAGTACCCACAGGACAATACGACTGAACCCATCTTTCGCTTCTGGTCAAAATCCAGCCCCTTCAACTCTCAAATCCAGCCCTTCGAAGACCTCCTCTTCCAGGAAGGCTTTCCTGATATGTTTGAGTCCTCTCTAAGGAGGTGGACTCAGTTTTCCCTTCTTGTCCCTCTCCTGAGGTCTAGCACTTTCTGCCCGAGATCCATTATGTACTTCAGTCCCGGTTTTATCTCTTTTGGAGCTAGGGATTTGCCATTGTCTCTGGCTCAGCTCCAGCCTGAGACAGAACCAAACGGTCTTCATCCTTGTCGCTAAAAAAATAATAATAATTTTTTTGGATTACCAAGTTAATACACATCTGCAGAGAAAATCTGGAAAATACAGAAAACTACAGAAAAGCACGAGGCTGGAAATCATAGCATTTATCCTCAGGCCCAGAGATGACCACTATTCCCATTTTGCTGTCCTATATTTCTTTCCAGACTTTTCTACATGGATTTTTTTCCCAAAATGTGGGATTGTACTGGACACATGGATTTGTAAAAGTGTGTTATTTCATTTAATAGAAGATGCACTTCCAAGGCACTGCTTCTTGTGCGAACATGTCAAGTCGACTCCTTCAGGAAAAGCTTTGGGGTTCACCGATGGCCTACTACATGCCAGGTACCACAGTAAGGACTTTCTACGATTTTATTCCCTCAGCAGCCCTGGGAGGCAGCAGACTTGCAGAAGCACAAGGTATCGAGGCAGGATCCAAATTCAGTGCCAAGTGCCTCCATGGTCCTGGGTCTCACTCACCAGACTGCGGGCTCCCTCTCCAGAAAAGGCTTATATTATACTCCACATCAAATTCTGCTTCACTTGAAGGGGTTCACAGACTTCCTGAAGCCTATCTAACCCCAAGTTAGGCAGGACAGAGGGACCTGGGTTCAAGCCCCCGCCTTCCAATCTCTTGGCTGTGTGGTCTTGGACCCGTTAGGACCTCTCTCCGAGGCTCGGCTTCCTCGTCTGTGCAATGGGGACCCCTACCCTGCAGGGGTGCAGGAGAGTATATGAAATCACCCCAGCAACACGCCCAGCCCACAGAGCTCTCGGCAGCCTCTCCCCCCTCGGAGGTGCCCCCACAAAACATCCACTGGGCTGGTGTGGGTGACGGGCTGCTGGGAGGAGCTGGCCTGCCGGGCTCCTGAAACTCCTGGCAAGGGTCTCAGACACAACCCAGGAGAGAACAGCAAAGCCCTTTAATGGGTCCCTCCTGATATTACAAAGCTGGAGAATTTGCCAGATAAGGTGTCCCAAGGCGAGGACAAGAGTCTGGGAAGGCGAGTGGAAAGATAGGACCGTTGAAAAACCTCCCTGGAGCCTGGTTTCCCCAGGGGGACCCTGGGGCACTTGGCAGACAGACTTGGCCAGCCCTCCGGGATGCTCCTCACTCCTCCTCCCCCTCCCCTCTCCTGCCTTGGGCAGGGGACCATTCTCGCCTACGGAAGGCCCTGCCGTCAGTTCTCAGTCTTTGCAGGAAGTCTCCCGTGGCCATGTGGCTAGAAGGCTCCACTGTCCCTCCTTGAGCACCTGTTCGTGCCAAGCTGCCCAACCCCCTATGTTCCTGTCGGTTGCTTTCTCCTCCACCGGCTCCAAGATTTGGATGGGGGCTCCCTGCTAGCATGGGTCATCCCTAGACCCCCGTCAGCTACCACCCTGCCTGCTATTGGTGTCGATCAATATTTGTTAAGTGGATGATCACCCCAAGAAATCATTATCAAGGACCCTAAGTTGGTGCCGGAGGGACTACTGGATGGTGAATCCCTAAACCACTGAGAGAGGGGGACACAGCCTCAGCAGGAGGGATTCAGCTGGTGCTGGAGGGTCCCGAGGCCCCTGGAGGCCGTTGTGGAGGCAGGCTCCACAGCCTGATGGCCCTGGGACAGGCGAGCAAATCGCTATGGAGAAGGGGAAACTGAGGCCTAGGAGGTTTAAGCCCAGCTGTAGAGGGAATAAAAATGGCACAAGGGCACTGCAGGATGTGGGACCAGGACTCTCTCTGCCGCCCAAGGGCTGGCTGGGTTGTCTCTAGCAACCGGCATCCTTTTTCTTTCTTTTTTCTTTTTTTTTGTTTAAGATTTTATTTATTAATTTGAGAGAGAGACAGAGACAGAGAGGATGGGTAGAGAGGGAGAGGGGAAGCAGATGCCCTGCTGAGTGGGGAGCCCGACACAGGGCTCCGTCCCAGGACCCCAAGATCATGACCTGAGCCAGTCAGACACCTAACCCACTGAGTCACCCAGGCGCCCCTATTTTTTTAAGTTTATTTATTGAAGTAATCTCTACACTCCATGCGGGTCTCGAACCCAGGACCCGGAGATCGAGCATCACAAACTCTGCCTATTGCACCAGCCAGGCGGCGCCCCAGCCTTCTTTTTTAGAGCCTCAGCCTCTGGATCTGTAAAATGGGACCATAAGTTCTCTCTGGCCTGTTCTTGGACCTTTGGTGGGTGCTCTGGTGTCTGTGACGCCAGGATGGCCATTCCTGCTGTAAGAGGAGGTCGTGAGAATTACAGGAGACAATGCAAAGTGGTCGGAAACAGACAGACAGTGGTGCCTACCACCCTTCTCCTCTGTTGTTGTTGTTGTTTTCCTTCGAGGTCTAGCCTGGGGCTTTTTCTTGGAGTAATTGGAAGCCAAGGTCAGATACAAGCCTGTTCTTTCTTTCTTTCTTTTTTAAAGATTTTATTTATTTGTTTGACAGAGAGATAGAGAGCACCAGTAGGCAGAGCGGCAGGCAGAGGCAGAGGGGGAAGCAGGCTCCCCGCTGAGTTGGGAGCCCAAAGTGGGGCTCCATCCCAGGCCCCTGGGGTGATGACGTCAGCCAAAGGCAGCCACTTCACCGACTGAGCCACCCAGGTGCCCCATACAGGCCCCATTCTTATTCAAAAGTTTTTGCCTCCTTCTCAACTATTGGATCAGCATATTATCTTAAGACCCTTGCAAAGCAAAATATTTTCACCCACCCCTCCCTTGGGGACTTTTTTTTTTTTTTGAGATTTTTATTTATTTGATAGAGAGAGACACACACACACACACACACACACACACACACGCATCGAC
>CM053611.1:104333910-104352774 GCA_028646535.1 Procyon lotor
TCTCTCTCTCTGCTTTCTTGGCATGTTGGTTATCCTTAATGTTCAGCACCTTGGTGTCGTAAAGTGGCTGCTGCAGCTCCAGCCTTCCCTCCTGTGTTGAAGGCAGCAAGTGGGGAGAGGAGCTACCCTCGCTAACCCCCGCGGCAGACCTCTGAGATCCCATTGCCCACCACCATGCCCACCACCAGCTGCAAGGCATGCTGGGAAAGTGAGGAGCAGGAGAGCCACGGTTGGCTTCGATGAAGTCGAAGTTCAGTCTGTCTTTCTTCTCCCCCAGAGAAGAGATGTCCCACACAGGACCCCTCTCCAGGAACCTCTTTCTGAGCACCTTTCTGCAGGAGCATGGCCCAGAAGTGCTGAGGGTCCCAGGCATGACTGATCTCGTGGGGTACTATGATCCGGGGCCCTCCCCTAACAGGTAGGTCCTGGTAGCACTGCAGGCCCCCCGGCTCCCATTTCTGGCCAGTGACCTTCGGGGTACGGGTAGAAGGGCAGGCCTCCTGGGCTCTGCAGGCAGGGCTCGAGGGTGAAATTCCCCAGGTCATGGAGGCCGGTGCCCCGAGTGCGGCCCCTGCGCTCTGATGTCACCCTCAGAGACCCTTGGCATCCAGCACAGTCCCAGGATGGACCTTGGGCACCGCCGCCAACATGGCTTAAACCTGTGGCTTCGGGACCAGGAGTCTCCTGGCCCTCACTGACCATGATCGCTTCATCAAGGCCTCTTGATGAGATGGTTCTAGTTTAGGAAGCCCCTTCACACACCCGTGTGGCCCGGCCACCGGGGCAGTGAAGAGGGGTCTTCCCAGAGCCGGCCCGGGGTTCCCCGGGTGCTTCCCTTCTCCCTTAGCCTCAGGATTCTCTTGGTCATTAGGGCCCGGGCCTGGGGACGGGGACTGGCTGGGATTTTGGAGCTGGAGGGACCTGAAAATCTGCCTCTTGCCCTGTCCTGCTCCACTTGGAGATGACAGCAGGGGACGTCCAGCGTGGGCCAGTGTCAGTGTCTTCCTGAGGTCCCACGGGGTATTGATAGAGGTGGCACCTCAACCCCCCACCTGGATTGCCAGCCAATCCCAGCCTCCCACCTGACCTCCCGGCACCCCTGGAATAGAGCACGGACCCCAGGGAGACTGGGCAGGTGGCCAGGGCTGAGCTGGGAGCCACTGGGAGGTTGTCTGCCTGGAAATTCCCAGATGGAATGTGGGCAAACCCTGGAGAGCAGGGCTGAAGGCAGCCTGGAGGGAGGGGCAGGTGTAGGGTCGGGTCGGGAGGTCAGGTGTGAGTGCAGGGACCTCCGTCCCGTCCAGGATTCCGCTCAGTGAGCGCAGGGAACTGGTTGGCCCCTCCTTTCTGAAAGGGGTGATGACAACAGGTGGTTTCAGGATTGGGGGGGCAGGGAACAGGTCCCAGGGTCCCTCCCCACGAGGAGGAGGGTAAATCGAGACCCTGTGGGAAGCCAGTCCCGGATCCGGGGGGCTTTGGAGCCCCAACCTGCCCAGCCCCACTGCCCACCTTTGCCAGCTTTCCTGGCAAGCCCCTGGGTGGGTGGCCTCTCCCAGGATTCTCCAGCCTTCCGTGTTCCTTGGAGGGGAGCGGAAGGCTGTAACGGGGAGGCCCGCCTGCCCTTCACACGGGCCCTACGTGTGTCTCTGCCCTCCCACGAGACGGCGCACTTCAGGGGGTCCCCCCCGGGGATGGGACCTCCCTGGTCTTTCCTGAAGCAAAGCAGGAGCCCGAGGAGGGGTGCGTGAAGGTTCCTGCCTCGCTCTGTGCCGCCCCTTGCCTCCCAGAAACCTGGGGCCCGGGTATGTGGGGGTCACCATGCAGCCACACCCCTAACTCTCCATGCCTCCCCACAGCAGCAACCCCGACGATGTGGCCATGCGGCTGGCCGTCATCGGGGACGAGATGGAAGTGAGATGGACGCTTCCCCGCATTGCCGAGCTGCCGGGGATGGCCGTGCACAGGTGGGCGGCCCCCGGCCCCTGGGATGAGACCGCTCGCTCTCCCCCGGGCAGCCCTGCGTCCCTCCGCCGGGAGTCCCAGCCCCTGCACCTGGGCAGGAACGCAGAGCCTAAGTGCCTTTCTCTGCTGCTTCATCAAGACAAGACCGAACTTTTCCCAAAGGGTCTTGACTTAAATGCTGATGGGAAGACGGCGAGCTCAGGGGAGCTGTGTGTCCTTGGAGGCCTCTGTCCCGAGCACGCTGTACTTTGTGACTCACCAGCGTCACTGTGGGTTTTCAGATGCTCACGGACTTCTCAGGCTGGGGGATGTAAAGCCCTGACCCTCGGGGCCACAGCAGTTGTGGTCTCCTGGTCCCCAGAGAGGCAGCCTTCTGCTGGGGGGCCCGGGCCTCCGTCAGAGCAGAGGTCCTCTGGGGAAGGACCTGCCTCCTTGGGCCTGTGGGCAGTGGAGCCTTTTCCACACAGCAGGCTTCAGAACCCCAGACCAAAACCCCCATGGACGGGTGGGCGGCAGAAGGAAACAGGAAATCAGATGACTTTAGGACCAGAAATGGCCCACAGAGAGACGCTCGTTGGCGGAGCCACCGGAGCAAGGGGACAGAGTGGCAGGGGTGGCAGTGGGGGGGAGGGGGCATGGCCCTCTTCTCCCCACAGGGCTCCCCTAAAGGAAAGGCCGCAGCCCTGTCCCTGTCCTGCAGTAATGGCCCTGCTTCCCCTCCCCTTGGTCCCACAGCTTGGCTTTTACCTACAACCAGACGGGCCTGAGAGGTGTTCTTCGAAGTTTCCTGGATGGTCTCACTAACCTCAGGGAGAACATACGGATCTGGAGCTTCCTGACCTTCAGGAACAGGGTAACTAAACCGTGAGATGTTGTGACCTTGACTTTCCCTCCTGCACGCGGTGACAACTGCAGCTTTAGAGCAGCTGGACGCCGCAGACCCCACTCCTCCCTGCTGTCTTGCCCGCTTCCCCTCTTCTGCTGGTCTTGTGCTTTGAGACCCCTGGTTTACGGACTTCGGTGTGTTTGCCTGCTTCCATGCCTGTGCGCCTGCTCTTCCCTCCACCGGGAGTGCCTTCCTCTGGCAGACGGGACAGCTCGGCACTCGGCTGCCCTACAGATGCCTCTGCTCCTGAGCTGCCTTCCTGACCGCTCCTCCTTCCTCCCACCGGGGAGGGTCCCTCCGTCGCTCATCCTCTCACCTGTCCCCACCTGGCTGTCCTCTCCTCTGTCCTCGGCCCCTTCCCCAGCCCGCCTGTGCTGCTCTTCCTGGGTTTAGTCCCAGACGGGTCCAGTTTGGAGATGCTCCTGTGTCCCCCGCCTCCCCTGACTCGTTCACCACCCCAGCCTCGGCCTCGAGCGCTCTATCCCTGTGTCCACAGAGCGGGCACAGCAGGGGCCGCGAAAAGAGCACCCCTGTTCCGGCTGGAGGTCCTCACCTCCACCTCTCCTTCATCCCACAGGTGTCCCCCAACCCAGGGCGCGGGCTCGTGCTGTCCCTGCTGCTGCTGGTGCTGGTGCTGCTAGGCTGGGGGCTTCGCGCCCTCCAGTGACGCCAGCTGCTGCTCGGCCGGGGGCGGGGCTGGCCTCGCCCCCCTGACCGCCACCCTGGAGGTGGCCTTGTTGGATTTGTTGCCTTTTTAACTGTTTTCTGATGATCCCTTTTTTATATTTAAAACTCTGAGTGCTGGGACACTACTGAGGTTTCATACTAGTTTGTTTTTGGTTTTTTTTGTAAGAGAAATGAATTCATTATACCTCCTGGGTCGTTACTGGTTAACTGCCTGTGCCAAGGCCTGGCTGGGCCTGCTCTCCCGGCCCCAACCCGCCACGCCGTGGCCTCTGGGAAGGAGCCTTCCTCTTGCAGGGGGGCCGTATGGCGGGCAGCGGGGGGAGTGCTGGCCGCACCCCCGTGTCTGATGCCCAGGGCAAAGAGAATCTGCTGGAATAGATTTCTGAGGGCTGAGGAGAGCTCAATAAAATGTTGGTTTCCAGCTGGTCTCTGGTCCTCTCTGGGGGTTTGCCGCGTGGGTTCCATCTTGCCCCTGGGGGGCGAGATTCAAGGGGGAGGGGAGAGTGGGCGGGGCGTGCGCCGAGCCACCTGTGCGTGCTCACACCCCTGCAGGCTCTTTCCTGCACCTGCTGTCGTGAAGTCTGGGCTGACACAATCAGGTTTACTCCTCCTCTTGTCATGCCGGGTGCCTGAAATGTACCATTAGGGATTATTTCCTTTGGGCTGTCAGGCTCTCATAATTGGGTTGCCTGCCCTCCCCACATTTGCTCATCCAGCACTCCCTACTGGAGCATCGCCGCCTGGGGGGCCACTCGCAGGTGCACTGCGAGGAAGGGGCTAGACCAGGGGCACCCATTCATTGTGCAGGCTCAGCCTGCCCCAGACCTGGGCCCAGTGCTGTTTCTAGACCCTTTCAGGCCCTCTCTCCAGAACTCTGAGCTCTGACACCCCCCCTCAGCCCCCCATCTCAAATGCCAATCCTGGGCTGGGGTGAGTCCCCCATTTCTGCAGCCTCTTCTTCCTGTCCCCTTCAATTCCTGGGTTTGGAGAGCCTTCCCTGCCCTCCACTCAGCCCGAGCTCCTGCAGCAGAGACAGGGACTCGCCGCCCTCCAGCCGGGCCGGTCAAGTGCTGCCTACTCCCAGCTGCCTCCTCTGACCCTCAAGACTGAAGGGACCCTCCTGGCCACCAGCGGGCTTCCCATGCCACAGCTCTCCAGGGTGTGGCCCTTCGCAGCCTGCCCTCACCTCCTTTCCTGTAATGGGTCCCTTGGGGCTATGTCAAGCGTCCCCAAACCTCACAGGGCGAGCCCGGAGCCTGCCAGTTCCCAGGTCCTTGCTGGGAATGTTCCATCCTGACATCCTGCTCCACCCAAAGGGCACTCCACCCCTGGACAGATGCCCGCCAGGTTTCTAGACCTGGAAGTGACCCAGGGCTTTCCCTGTGTGGCTGCATTGAGCCCTAGGCCCGGGGGACCCATTGAAGAATCAGGAGCTGAGGCTGTGAGTCCGAACCCGGATGCACCTCTTGCAGGAAGCCCTCCCTAACCACCCGGCAACAGCTCGCTCCCAAGCGCTCAGGACAAAAGTGCCCCAGTCAACCGTGTACCCACCTTCGATGTTCAATGTGGCCAGGGCTGCCTGTAGCTTAAGGAGCTTGGGGCTCTTGAGAGGAGGGCATAGAGATGCTGACGGCGGGCTTCTCCCTGCGGGACTCTAGGGACCCTCTCCCCAGGTGTCCTAGCGTTTGCAACACTCTTCCCACCCGTGGGTGTCGGAGGAGGAGCCCCTACTTTGCTAGGCTTGGCCACAGGTTCTGGGGATGCAAAGACATGGTCCCTCGAACCTCAGGTTCTCTTTTAAAAAGCACACAAAGAAGCTAAGAACTAGGAGCTGTGTTCTGAGAGCAATAAAGGACTGAGAAAATGGAGTGGATGAGACCCTGAAGACCAGGCCTGTCTGGAGGAGCTGGCTGTGGAGAGAACGAAGGACACCATCCCCCAGCTAGAGGGAGCAGCACAGACAAAGGCCCTGGGGTGGGAGTCCTGCCCGAGCAAAGGGAAGTGGATCAGCCAGCTTGAGCCGGTGTCTGTCTTGCCAGTTCCTGCCCACCCTGGGGCCATGAGGACCTTGTCCCAGTTTCTGAGTCCCCACACGAGGGGGCCGCCTCCTGATCTCCTGAGCCGATGTGGCTGTATCTGGAGGGGGCATCTGACCTATATGCCCAAAACAAGCCCAGCCTGCCAGGGGGAAACGGGCCCAGAGAAGGAAGGGGCTTGATCAGAATGGCACTGGGATCCTCTAACCCCAACCAGATTGGGATCTGCCCACCGATGCCTTCCAGTCCAGCCTGAAGGGGTGGGGGAAGGGGTCACGGTCAAACCCAGTCTGGCTGATCCGCGTGGCAACTTCCACAATTTGCAAACAGGTGTTTAGCAACAGCGATAGCAGAAATCACCAACCCCAAAAAGGAAGGACTGGGGGCCCGTCTGTCTGGGGGCAGACACGGTGCCAGCTTTCCAGAACCTTAAGGCAGCACCATATGCCCTTTGATTGCTGTCCCTTCTCCCTCCTGCGGTCTGGAGTCTGGCTGGACCCTGAAGAAACGGGCCAGAGAAGCAGGAAAGCCTGCCCGCGGGGGCACTCACCCCCTGCCACTTCTCCGGCTCCCTTATGTGGGGCCGTGCTCCTCCCAGCCGAGGGTGACCGCAACGCCGTCCTGCCCGCCACACAGCCAGAGAACGCAAGCCCAGATCAGAGCGTGTCCCAGGGCCACCGGCTACCGCAGCGCTCGGAGGGCGGTGCGGACAGACTCCGCGTTCTTTACAAATAATAGCAAGGTTCGGGCAACCCTCTCGGGCCCCCTCTACTCTACAGTAGCTATGTACTACTGCTCCACAAACTTAACTTTGCTGCCCACCAGGAAAAAAAAATAGTAATAACAATTAAAATAGCAAGTTTCTTTGTGAATGTTTGAAAACTTCTAAAATGGAGTTTAAGAGGGGCGCCTGGGTGGCTCAGTGGGTTAAAGCCTCTGCCTTCAGCTCAGATCGTGATCTCAGAGTCCTGGGATCAAGCCCTGCATCGGGCTCTCTGCTCAGCGGGGAACCTGCTTCCCCCCCCCCTCTCTGCCTCTCTACCTACTTGTGACCTCTCTCTCTCTCTGTCAAATAAATAAATAAATAAATCTTTAAAAAGAAAAAAATGGAGTTTAAGAGATCGTCCTTTCTTCACTGAACTCCAGAGATCACTTGGACTCGGGCCGTGGGAAGATCGGGTTCCCTGGTCCTAGTCCCAGGGGCTCTCGGCTGTGGCTGTGGACACATGTGGGCCTGTTGGCACGGGGGAGGGGTGGAGGGGGGAGTGGGTTACAACGTCTGGAAGGGCCCGCAGCGCGCCGTAGCCGGGAGCCAGGAGCCACAGCGGCCCAGGCCGTGAGCGCCAGCCCTACACAATGAAGGCCAGTTCTGCCCCGAGCCCACGGGGCCCCTGCTCAGAAGCCCTGCAGAAATGAAAATGTGAAACGTGCCTGGGATTTCACGGGTGTCTCCACCATAGCAGCACTTAGCGACAGACGCAGAGACCTCACGCCCGGACACGGTTCCCACTATCGCCGACGGGTGAAAAAGCCACCAAGAAGCTCAGAACCTGACTTCTATTTAGTTACCAGTGCGGGAGCAGCCTGCGCCAAGAACCCGTGTGGAGCGGGCAGGGGAGCGCTGGGGGGGTGGCCTGTGCCACGGGAGGTCACAGGCACAGAGTAGACCCTTAGCGATCACCCTCTGCAGGGAAACCAGGCCCTCGGCCAGCCTCCCCAAACCCTTCCCGCCTAAGGACACACACACACACATACACACACGTGCGCGCGCCACCCCGTCCCCCACCCCAGGGAACGGGGGGCCCTCCCTCACAGGCAGCCAGCAGGCGCTCAATACCGTCTGTTGGGCAGGTAACATGGGATGGAGTCTCCCAGCTATGGAGCGTGGGGTGCACAGAATGGCTGCCAAGGCCAGTGTGTCTGAAAGCCCCTGGCTTCCAGTGACGGAAGGGCAAGGGCTGAGATTCCGGCTGTGGGCCGCCTGGGCTCCCCGGGCCCCCACGTAGTGACGGAGCCTCCAGAACACACCCGCCGGCCGGGAGGTCTCAGCCCCTTTGACAGAGGGGCCCAGACGTGTGAGGACTGCCTCTGGGACCCCTGAGACTCTTCTAGCCCTGCGGGGCTTCCCCCTTCCAGTCTTGGAACATGCCTCGGGGGAAGAAACGGACCTCGGCAAGTCAAGAAATACTCACTTTCGTGCCTTTTATGTGGCCTTCAGAGCACTTTGCAAACAGTGCCTCCCAGCCCCTCAGACGAGGAGGCCCAGGGGCAGACGGGGCAGGTCCAGGTCCGCTGCAGCCCCTGCGAAGCCAGGCCCCGCCGCCCCGGGCCCCCAGGGAGACCCCGCTGCAGGGGGCGGGCCCGGTCTAGGTCCCCTCGTCCTCCTGCACCTCCACGTGCCGGTAGGACTTCCAGGCCTGCAGGTTACAGCTCTTGAGGATGGCTCCCAGCTGCTTCCCGGGGCCCACCTCGAAAGTGCTGGGGAACTCCGTGCCCTTCTTCCTCTCGTAAATGGCGTGCATCGTCTGCTCCCACTTCACGGGCGAGACCACCTGCCGCACCAGCAGCTTCCGGATGTGCTTGGCGTGCATGTATCTGTTCCCGTCCACGTTCGAGTGGACGGCCACCAGAGGCTTCCTGACATCCACCGACTTCAGGACTTGGGCCAGGGGCTCCAAGGCCGGCTCCATGAGACGCGTGTGGAACCCCCCGCTGACGGGCAGCATCTTGGTGCGTCTGAAGTGATACTTGGAGGAATTGTCCCGCAGGAACTGCAGCGCCTGGCAAGAAAGGAAGCTTTAGCCAAGGACACCTCGGGGGAGGAAACACGCGGCGAGGTGGCCTCCGCCACCGGTCCCCGCGGACAGGAGACGCTATGCGCACATCCGCAAGCTTCATCCCGCAGACAGCTGCAGGGACAGGCTCCCTCCCCTCTTTGTCCCAGTACAAACCAGTCGTGTAGGCGCCGCCGTGACCATTCACACGGCCCACCTGGACAGGCGGCCCCGTCGGGGCTGAAGGAGGTTGAGGCTGGGGAGCGTGGGCCACCCCAGCGCCCCCTCACCGGCTGTCACCCACAAAGTGAGCACCGTCTCAGCTGCTTCACGGGGCTGCGGGGAGGCGACCGGCCGGGAGGTGTGAGGGGGTCTGACAACGTGGGAACACACCATCTAGTGGGAGTTCTCAATTATAAGCCGACCCTTCGCAATTTTGAACAAGCCTGTTTTCTTATCACTCCGTAACCCTCAAGATAAAAATGCCAGAGACTCCAAGGCTTGTTCCTTTCCATCAGAACCCCCTGATCCGAGCTTTCTCTAGAGAAGAAAGGGGCTCTGTCTCCCGGAAGCCAAAAGCCTTCCCCTAACAGGCGTCTCAGCTCAGAAGGGGCCTCCCAGGCTAAGAAGCCCAAACTTGAACCTGTTTGCAAACAACATAATTCGCAAATACTTAAAAAACAGTAGGAAAAAAAAAACCAAAACAGTTTTTTTTGGCCCCAGGCCCTCAGGGACCCTGAAGGTCCCTTCCTGTGGTGGAACCGTCTGTCTCTGTCTGTCCATCTGGCTCTGTCTCTGGCCTGTCACCATCCCAGCTGCGTGGGGGCTGGGCCCGCTGTTCCCCGGAAGCCTGTAGATGAGCCAAGGTCCCAGTGGCTGCCTGACCTTGGGTGATTGTGCCTTACCTCTCCGTGCCTTGGTTCCCTCATCTAGAAGAGGGGACCACATTAGTTATCTCACAGGTTAGCAAGGCAAACTCTGCTTGGCGAAGTGCTACATGACAGTTAGCAATGGTCTTGTATGCCAAGCCCACCCGGGTGCACTGGCAAAAACCATGCGACAGGACGGCCGTGTGTGCCCCCGGAGGGTAGGAAGGGTCCGTACGTTTGGCTAGATGGCACTTGCTCACCCGTCTCTGTGGGCCCTGCCCTGCAGGAGGCCAAAGCATCTCCCAAGTGCTTTCCACGAAAGGCTTCTGGACTCATCTGGGTCACATCCGGGCAGGGGCCCCAGGAGTCAAGGCCACAGCCTCAGCGTCCAGGAGGCAGAGGCCAAGGGGTGTTTTCACATCTGTGGTTGCAAAGGGACCCTCCTGCTCAGTGAAGCCCTGCCCTCACCTGAGCTCTTTGCTTTGGCACCAAAAGGCTAACGCTGGGGAATCCGAGGAGTCATCATCCCGTGTACCCAGCGGTCTGGAAGCTGCACGAGAAGACGCCGGCCCTGGTTTGGCTCCTCCCCACCCACTTCTGGGCCTTTCCAAGGCCGTTAATGGGAACGAGCTACGAGCTCCACGATCTACGTGAGACCACTGTCACCATCTTCCCACACTCTCAGAACTGTCACAGGAGAGACTCTCGAGGGTTCCGAGGAGATTCACACAGACATCTGGCATAGCGCCAAGGCCTCACAGGGGATGGCAGACTGAGTGCAGTCAAGTGCAAGAAGGTTCCAGAATGAGACAGACTGGCGCTCCGTTCGGCCGTCACCATCTCTAAGCACTAGCCTCTCGCTCTGCCTCAGCTTCCTCGTGTGTAAAGCCTGTGCAGGACTCCTTCCTGGGGGGCACCGACTGGCTGCAAGGCCTACAGGACTCGAGTCGTGTAGACGCGGGCCTTGCAGCTGCAGCCCCTCGTGCAGGATCCGGCGTGGACTCGCTCAGCATCCAGGGCCAGGCCCTCGGTGCCCAGCTGCCCTTCGCCATTGGCTGCTGGCGGCCCCCCTGCTGGGGACACCCTCTTCCTGGCAAACGCACCCTCCCCGCACGGCTCCTGGCGTCACCTCCTCAGGCCTCCCGGCAGCCAGCCTGACCCCCGCTGGGCCACGAGCCCCCAGTCACCCGTTCGCGGCTTATCAGTCCCGTCCCCTCAGGGCTTGTATCAGAGGAGCTACTTGAGAAATGTCTCAGGAAGCCGTGAATGGAAGGGAGGACAGGAGGAAAGAAGATGAACTTGGAGTAGAAGCTGATCCCTAAGAAAAGGCGCAGTGGGGCAGAGTAACCCAGCAGGAATGGCTTCTCCTCTTGCTAAGGAAGCGACCAGAGGTTGTGAGAACCCCAAAATTTACGACAGGAAGGCCCTGGGGATCGTCTGGTCCGACCCCTTTACCTTCCAGGAGGCAGAGGTGATGTGCTCAAGGTCCTGTCTATGCGGACAGTGGGGACAGCACCCCGGCCTCCTGCCGCCCCCTCACAGTGCAGTGCTCACACCGCACCCCACGCTCTGCTCCCCGCTTGCCCTCAAAGGCTTCCCAGAGACCACGGCTTGGCAGAGCCCCCACCACACTACCGTGGACTCCCTATGTGGGTGGGACGACTCCAACCGCCTGCACGGACTGGAAGTCTGGGGTCTAGGAAGGCTGTCCCCACCAGCACCAACCTCCAGGTGTCCTGAGATCACCCTGCAATCAGGAAAGAGGTAGTTGGCCACCTCACACACGGGGTTCTCTATGCCCAAAGCCTTGCAGTGCTCCCGGGCTTCCAAACAGGCAAAGCTGAACTTGGACTGGGGCTGGCCGAGGACAGACAACATCCCGCTGGGGACAGCTTCCGAAGCTTCCTGCATGGCCTCCGCTCGGACTTTCACCGCATACAGACCTATCCAGAAAGAGACACATTTGGAAAAATCAGGGCATGTGATGGAAGCTGGGATGGGGGGGGACGCCCAGACCTGCGAGACGAAGCACGCGTTCACACAGCGCGCCGGAGACGTGGACGCTGGTAGTTGTCAGTGGTCCCCAAGGCCACCGTTCTTCGTATGGCTGTCTACTACACGGAGATGGCCCCACCATCGAGAGAGGGAGGCGCCATCCTTGGCACTGTACAAATGGAACCGCAGAGCTCCCGGCCTTAAAGCTGGCTTGCAGTAGGATGGGGGGTTCTTAACCAGGTGTGACTTTGCCTCAGGGCAGGATCTGGGGACACTTGTGATGGTCACAAGAGCCGAGCATGTGTGGGGGGGGGGGCGCAGGCGTGCACCCGGGGGTAGAAGTCAGGGATGCCGCCCCACATCCTACAATGCAGGGCCCCACCACCAAGTTATCATCTGGTCCAAAAGGTCAACAGGGCTGCCGGTGAGAAAGCCTGGTGCAGGCAGCGGGGTGCAAAGGAGCAGCCTCTGAGCTGTATACACTGTTTTGGGCAAGTCATGACCTTTCCGGAAAAATTTTCAGTTAGTAAAATGAGGCTAATACTACCTAATCTGCTTGGATCGTTGTGAAAGCTGAGGATGAGTTTCAGTAACACAGGAGTCCCATAAATCAAGCTACACTGCCCTCCCTTGGAGCTAGAGAAGCTGACACCGCCCAGGCAAATGAAGGGAAGGGCAGAGCTCCTGGTTCAGTGCAGCTCACGTGCCGTGCCCGGGGCAGACAGCGCCAATGATCACGATGTAAGAAGGCCCACGACGACGGGACATCCGTCATCCCAGTCCTTGGTCTGCTCCCTGTGAGATAGGGGTGACTGGGCCAACGAGAGGTTAAGGGACTAGTCCAGAGTTTCCTGGGACCACAGAGGGTCTGAGGAGCACACCTGCGCCCTTCCTAACACATCTTCCTTCCCTCGGCACCTACATACATTTGTACCAGACTCTCGGCCCCTGACACAGGGAGGGAGCCAACTGTGGAGCAAATACACTGACAGCCTGAGCTACAAAGTAGCAAAGAACCCCCAGGAGAGTGGAGAGGGCGTGGGGAAGTCCTCCCATGCAGGAGTTCAAGAAGGAGGCAAAATGTCAAGTGAAGAAACACAGAATATGCATGGGCTACAACTCTGCAAATTATGTGCACAGAAACTATGTGGGTACAAAACAGTTTTATTAAGCAATGTGATATGCGGTTTTTATTATTTCCTTAACCATGCTGTAATGCTGTTATTTTTAAAACACTGAAGTAAAAGTCACATAAAATATATCCTGTTTCAAGTGTACGGTCCAGTGGTATTTGTCGTCATTATACTGTCATGCAACCACCAGCTCGCTCTGGTTTCAAAGCTTTCCATCCCCCCATAAGACACCCCGTGTCGCTCCCCATTTCTCCTTTCCTCTGCCCTCCGTCCCCATAACCTCTAGCTGTTGTCTCCGGATTGGCATATTCTAGACATTTCATATGAAAGGGACTGCCTCTTTCACTGATGGGCTTTTGAGGCCCGTCCAAGTGGTAGCACATATCACCACTTTATTCCCTGTTACGGCTGAAGAACATTCCATTGCACGGACAGAGCGCAATCTGTTTATCCACTCATCTGATGAGGGACATCAGGACTGTTTCCATCCTCGCGCTACTTTGAACAATGCTGTTGTGAATGTTTGTGTACAGGTTTTTCTGTGTGGACGTAGGTGTCCATTTCTTAGGTATGTACCCTACAGAGCCACCGGGCCCTATGGTAATTCTGTGTGTAACGTCTTGGACTGTCAAACTGGTTTCCACGGTGGCCACACAATTTTACACTCTCTGGCCACGCCCAAGGGTCCTATTTGCTTGTTTTTTTTCAAGGTTTTTATTTATTTATTTGGAGGGGTGGAGAACACAAAGGGAGAGTGAGAGAGAGAAAGAGACTCCCCACTTAGCAAGGAGCCTGATGCAGGGCTCAATCCCAGGACCCCAGGATCATGACTTGAGCCGAAGGCGGACGCTTAACCAACTGAGCCACGCAGGTGCCCCTGAGGGTCCTATTTGTTCACATTCTTGCCAACACTTATTTTTTGTTATAAGTTTTTTTAATTGAAGCCATCCTAGTGGGTTTAAGGCAGTATGGTTTTGATCTGCACGTCCCTAATGATGAGTGATGTTGAGTATCTTTTCACATGCCTGTTGGCCATTTCTACATATATTCTTTAGAGAAAGGTCTGTTCACATCCTTTACCCACATTGAACCATAAGCAAAACAGTTTAACTGGTGTCACTATGAGCAAAAATCTTTAGTGAAACTGATATGCCCAAGATGGAACGGTCATTTACTCTTTTTCATTCCATGACAACCTGTTGGCCACCTGTCAGGGGACAGGCGCTGGTGGTGTCAGAGTGGACTGAGAACACCCAGGACAGTGTGGGGAACAGTCAAGCAAGCAGAGTTCAGGAGACCACAAAAAGGAAGAAAACCCCTGATGAACCCCTTCAGGCTTAAAAGGGATTCAAGGTGAAGTCTGGGCCTCAGGTCCCAATGTCATTTTCATCCATGTGCTCCCTTCCTTGTCCCCCAAGTGGCTCCAGAATTATTTTCGGCAGTGTCCTTGGTCCCCCGTGAGCCCAGCAAGAAAACACCCCGACACAAAACCAAACCCCTTCCTGTGTACCTTCAGAAAATTCCATGGCTCCAGCAAACACTAGGGCCGCAAATTCTCCCACACTGAATCCGGCAGCAGCAACACAGTTCTCAATAACCTGTGGTGATAGATGCAGGACATGAGGCCAAGGTCTCGGGGTGGAGGGAGTTCAGTCCGGGGCTCTGCACTGCGAGCCGGCAGGGTATCCAGAGGCGCGAGGAGCGAGGAGCCACTGGCCTGGTGCTCTGGCTAGGCAAACCCTGAATCAGCCCTGTTACTGACGAGGAACTTTCCTGGCAAGTTAAAGCCTGCTGGCTGACTCTGGTGGAGCCGTGATTCCAACCCAGGGCCCTGGATCCTCCTGCCTCTGCCCTGGAGACGCCTCTCAGGCCGAGGGAGCCGGAGGGAGCTACACAGAGAGTGACTCAGTCTCTTGGATTTGACTCTTAGCTTGGGAGAGTTCCCTAACTTTTCTGAGCCTTGGCCGTCCCATGGGTGGGATGGGGAAAGGGCAGGACCTACCTCCTGGGGCTACTGGGAAGACACCAAGATAATGTCTCTCAAGAGCTTAAGCACAGACCTGGCCGAGGGCAAGGGCTCCATGAATGCCACGACCACCACTTCACTCATTCCATTAGTGTCTCAGTCTGCTTGCCTCATCCACAAATAACTGTATTTACCTTACAAGGTTGTTGTGAGAACGGAGCACAGGGTTCACAGCAGTAGCTTCACGTTTACTGTTTTGATATTATCAAATTTTTTTTTTAATTTTTTTTTATCTGACAGAGAGAGAGAGAGAGATCACAAGTAGGCAGAGAGGCAGGCAGAGAAAGAGGGGGAAGCAGGCTCCCCGCTGAGCAGAGAGCCTGATGCAGGGCTTGATCCCAGGACCCTGAGATCATGACCTGAGCTGAAGGCAGAGGCTTTAACCCACTGAGCCACCCAGGAGCCCCAATATCAAATGTTAACAGCCGTTAATTCACACCATCAAGTGCACTGACATGCTCACATACCATCTTCTTAATGAGCCCTCATTCAAGGTTGAAGTTCAATCCTTCTAACATCATTTAGTAACTAACAAATGACTGAGGACCATTTAAAATCATTGACAGGGGACCCCTGGGTGGTTCAGTGGGTTAAAGCTTCTGCCTTCGGCTCAGGTCATGATCTCAGGGTCCTGGGATTGAGCTGCACATCTGGCTCCCTGCTCGCGGGGAGCCTGCTTCTCCCTCTCTCTGCCTGCTTCTCTGCCTACTTGTGATCTTTCAAGTAAGTAAGTAAGTAAGTAAATAAAAATCGTTGACAGGTGTTAAGGAGGGCACATGATGGAAAAAGCCCTGGGTGTTATAGACAACTGTGAATCACTGAACTATACTCGGAAACTAATAATACACTATATGTTAATTAACTGAATTAAGAAAAAAAAAACTAAAAAGAAACACAGACAAAATAAATAAAAATATAAAAATCGCAGCCCAGGCTCAGTAGGTGGAACATGCTGCTCTTGATCTGGGGGTCGTGAGTTTGAGCCCCAGGGTGGGTGTAGAGAATAGTAGTAGTGGTGGTAACAACTTCTAAACAATAAATAGAATGAAATCGCAGTCCAGCCCACACTCCTCAGCCCCTTTCCCTGCTCCGCTCTCTATTCTACGACCCCGTATTTAACACGCGATGTCACTCGCAGTGTATTTATCACCACCCCCGTCCCCTAACACGCGGGCCACTGTAGGGCCGCGGCCCCCGCTCCCAGAACAGTGGGAACTCGGTAGGACCCTGCCCAGGCGTCAGACGCGGGAGCACTCGCGCCCGGCAGGGGGGAGCCCGGGCACAGCCCATCCTCCCCAGCGGCCGCGGGGCGTCGGGCCTCACCGCGGGCTGCAGGTGATGCAGCTTCTCCACGGCGGCCAGCGAAGCCACGAAGACGGCGGGCTGGCAGTGCGCCGTGCGGTCCAGGGCCTCCTGCGGCCCGTGCAGGCTCAGCTCCAGCAGGTCGTAGCCCAGCACGCTGCGGGCGGCGGCGTAGAGCTCGCGGACGCGCGGGTAGCGGAGCAGCCCGCGGCCCATGCCCACCGCCTGGCTGCCCTGGCCCGGGAAGAGCAGCACCGAGCACTGGCCCGGCGGCCGCCGCGCCGCCGCCTCCCGCGGGCCTTCCTCCGCGGCTGCGGCGTCTCGCAGCAGCTCCGCCACGTCCACGGCGCGCGGCGGGGGCAGCGGGAAGTCCGAGGCGCCGCGGGGGCGGCTCGCGCCCCAGCCCCGGGCCCACGCGGCCCGCGCCGCCCGCGCGCTCATGGGGAAGCCGGGGCCCGCCGCGCGTTACCGCGGCGACGGAGGCCGAGGGGCGGAGACGCGGCGCCGTCCCTGACGCATTTCCCGCCGGGCGGGCCGCGGCACCCAGGGGCGGGAAGAAAGGTTCCGCGCGGACGCGTTCCGGCCCCGGGCGCTGAGGGAAACCGCGCCGGAGCGAGTAAAGCCCGCACCGCCCAGCCGTCCTGCAGCCGAAAGAGCTCCTGAATGAACCGCGAACCCAACGTCTTACTCACTCTTTCCACCTCGCCTGTGAGGGGGATTTGAGACGCCTCCACGTGGTTTCTCCTGTTTGATTTCCTAGCAGCGCTGTGCAATCAGCCAGAGAACAGCTCTCCTTCACAATCCCTCCTGCAAACCAAACGGGCCCGCAGAGCATCCGATTCATATCTGCTCCACTGAACAAAGCCCTGGATGGTTCTCAGGCAGTAGCTTAATCCCTCCCGACAACGCTGTGATAGGTGCTGTTATCCTCCATGCTTGGTCGAAGGCCCCACACTTGAGTGACAGGTGGCTAGGGACAGGAGGGGGATTGGAAACGGGGGTTACGGGCTTCTGGGCAGTGGTGGGAGGCAGGGTCGGGGCGAGGCTCACCCCCACTTGCCCTCTGCTCCTCCCTCAGTTCCTGCCAGCCTCCCTACATCGCCCGGGAGACAGACAGACACCCCCCCTCAATGAGAAAGATCTAGGTGGAATTACATCAGGAAATGGACTTCAGTGACTTTGTCCTGAGAATCAAATGAACAAAGCCCCAACTCTCAGAACATCCAATGCAGGCTCGCTTTTGACAAGGAAGAAGTGGGGGCAAGTCCTATATTCGACCAGAGGGGTTTCGTTAAACGGGGTTACGGCCAACCTGTAGGACTCTGTGGTCATCAAAGGGACCCAGGAGATTTTCAGGTTGAGACATGAATAGGGCACACACTGCCTCCAGAAGCCCATAAATCGACAAGAAGGGAAGCTTCTAAGGACCTAAATCCACAAGGACAGGGAGAACAGGAAAGAAAAGAAGCCCTGCAAGCCGAAAAGCAGGAAGCCCAGTATTACCTGACTTAGCTGACCGGGGACAGCCAACTCCCTGGCGCGGTGTGGAGAGCTGAGCAACCCTCCTTTATGCAAGAGCATCCTCAAAAGTAGGGACTGGCAGCACTAGCTGCTTGTAGATCTGCGGGGGAAAGAAGGTTAAAATAAAGAGGACTGGGGCGCCTGGGTGGCTCAGTGGGTTAAGCCTCTACCTTCAGCTCAGGTCATGATCTCAGGGTCCTGGGATCGAGCCCCGCATCGGGCTCTCTGCTCAGCGGGGAGCCTGCTTCCCCCTCTGTCTCTGCCTGCCTCTCTGCTTACTGGTGATCTCTCTCCTCGCTGTCAAATAAATAAATAAAATCTTAAAAAAAAAAATAAAGAGGACTCTTTGAAGGTATCTTTGAAGAACAGATCTTTAGACCCCTCTCTCAAGCCGCTGAGTGGTGCCCTCCCTCATTCTGGCAAACACCTGGGGTTTAGCTCTGGAAAGGGCTTGACAGGCCAGGGACAGTGGTGAATGTGGGTATTTTGATGAAACAGGTGGTACTGAATGCGGGCTGTTCTCCCTCACTAAGCTCCCAGAAACTCAAAGCTATACCCTTACCCTCCAAGCAAGGGACTGAAGGACCTTGGGGAATCTGACCAGTCTGAGAGGAAATCTGAAAGACACTGACAGCCCAGGAAGTACCCAAACAAATGGCCCCCCAAGTTCCAACTTACAGTGACGCTAAACCAACAAATACCATCCATAGACTTATAGTCTTCCTTCCTAATCATGAGCAGCCAGCCGAAAATCCCAAGCACCTGAGGAAAGCCTCTTACAAACAGAAAACAAAACAAAATAAAAAAAAAACCTACAATACATAGGATTTAGAGACTATGAGAAGAAAATAATTGTTTTAGGAAAACTATCACAGTTGAGAGATAAGATGCTGTTTCCTTGAGGGGCGACTGGGTGGCTCAGTGGGTTAAGCGTCTGCCTTCAGCTCAGGTCATGATCTCAGGGTCCTGGGATCGGGCCCCACATCGGGCTCTCTGCTCAGCGGGGAGCCTGCTTCCCCCCTCTCTCTGCCTGCCTTTCTGCCTACTTGTGATCTCTCTCTCTGTCAAATAAGTAAAATCTTTAAAAAAATTTTTTTAAAAAGATGCTGTATCCATGAAAAATGGACAGAAAGTTATATTTAAAAATAATGTTTAGGGGCGCCTGGGTGGCTCAGTAGTTAAGCGTCTGCCTTTGGCTCAGGTCATGATCCCAGAGTCCTGGGATTGAGCCCCGAATCGGGCTCCCTGCTCGGCGGGAAGCTTGCTTCTCCCACTACCATTCCCTCTGCTTGTGTTCCCTCTCTAGCTGTGTTTCTCTCTGTCAAATAAATAAAATCTTAAAAAAAAAAAAAATAACGTTTAGAGGGGTGCCTGGGTGGCTCAGTCATTGGGTGTCTGCCTTCAGCTTGGGTCATGATCCCAGGGTCCTGGGATCCAGCCCCACGTTGGGTTCCCTGCTCAGCAGGAAGCCTGCTTCTCCCTCTCCCACTCCCCCTGCTTGTGTTCCTGCTCTTGCTGTCTCTCTCTCTCTGTCAAATAAATATTTTTTTAATAAATAAAATCTTTTAAAAAATAAATAAATAAATACCTGCTGTTTAAGCCACCCAGTCTATAGTATTTCGTTACGGCAACTCAAGCTAATACATACATTTTATTCATTATCAATGATAAAC
>CM053611.1:104353274-104387765 GCA_028646535.1 Procyon lotor
CCGCAGGGACTCAGCTTCTGCCTCTGCCCCTCCCCCTCCCCCTCCCCCACCCTTGCTCCCCTTCTCTCAAGCTCTGTCAAATAAATAAATACGATCTTTATTTTTTTTAAGATTGTATTTATTTATTTGACAGAGAGAGAGATCACAAGTAGGCAGAGAGGCAGGCAGAGAGAGAGGGGGAAACAGGTTCCCTGCTGAGCAGAGAGCCCAATGCAGGGCTCGATCCCAGGACCCTGAGACCATGACCTGAGCCGAAGGCAGAGGCTTTAACCCACTGAGCCACCCAGGCGCCCCTAAATACAATCTTAAAAAAAAAGAGAAGTCATGGGGGTGGCTCAAGGGGTTAAAGCCTCTACCTTTGGCTCAGGTCATGATCTCAACATCTTGTGATCAAGCCCCGAATCCGAATCCGGGCTCTCTGCTCAGTGGGAAGCCTGCTTCCCCTTCTCTCTCTGCTTGCCTCTCTGCCTACTTATGATCTCTCCCTCTCTATCATATAAATAAAATCTTAAAAAAAAAAAAAAGAAGTCATGCAAACACTCGCTATGTGCTTTGCTCTAGGCGGTGGGAGAGCAGGTTGCTTCACTTTTTCCTCCATGTTTTCCAATTCCTTTGCCATAAATGTCGATTACTCAAGTAATAAAGTGAACACATAAATAAAATACAAGGAAATACCATACTTGAATCACACTTGGAATTGGGAAGCTGAATGACCCATCGGTTAAGAGTGCAGATCCTGGGGGTGCCCTGGATGGGAATCCTGACTCCAAGGCTGACCAGTTGTGTGACCCCGGGATGTTCCCTCCCTTCTCTGAGCCTGTGAGGTGGGGTTAATCTTCTGGGGCTTGGGAGGTTATTTCCATGCCTCCTTCCTGGATCAGCCGAGCCTACAGGTAGGCTTTGCTTGTGTTGAATCCTCTAGGGTTCAGCCCAGACCTGCCTACCCTGAGATGCTCAGTATATACGTGCCAAATGCCCAGCAGAGGCTCCGTGTTCAGTGCTATGAAGTTCAGAAGTCACTGCCCACTTAGAATGGGGGTGGCCCAGACTCAGGGTTCTAGAAGAGCTTGCAGGCATGACACTGGAGAGCCATCCAACTCCGACATGTGGACTAGCCCAGGCTGGGGGTGGGGCGAGGGTGACCTAGACAGGGCACAAAGATGGGAAAGGGTCAGCCTGACCCCAGGGCCTCCAGGGCCAGGGAAAAAGTTGGGACAGGACCCTACCTGTCCCGACAGGAGCCTTGGAGGGTCCTCAGCAGAGGAGGGGCGTGGAAGGAACAAGGGGGGAGGAGGGTAGGGGCCAGCTAGGAGCTGTGGATGCTGCTCAGAAGAGGGACAGTGGCTCCTGCCCAGGCTCGAGAGGGGCCGGTGGGGTTGGACAGGAGGGAAAAAGCAGTAAGGGGAGGCTTCCAGGCCCAGCAGGGGCAGCATCTGCAGGCAGACCTCCAGTGCGTATCTGCTCTGAACGGTAGGTTGTGCGAGCTCTCACCCCCTCCCTTTGGCCTTGGCATGCAGCAGACATTCGGGGGCAGAAATTTCCTTGAGCCCCATGTGTAGTAGGGGTGAGGTTGGAGGGAAGCTGCCCTGTCTCTAGCCCCGGCCTTCCGGGAGACGTGAGGGTGCAGCTTGGCCAAGCCATAGATAGGCACCTCCTACAGGAAGAGGGTGAGGGCTGGCGGCTTGCTGGGAGGTGTGGTCAGACCGATTTCACCCAGAAGGGAGGGCACAGTGCTTGGGCCACATACTTGGAGGGCCCAGGGAAATGTTTTAATTTCTTTTAAAATCAGAAGAAAAAGAAACAGTCCAGACTGGATTCTACTTGTCTTTGTATCAAAGCAGTCGAAGCAGGAAGGGCTCACAAAGGCCAACAAGGCAGGGCCTAATTTTTCCCACTGCTGCCCAGGAGGCTAGCTGCCATGGCTGGGGACGAGAGTTCACGTGGTCCCCCAAGGGCCGGTTTGGGCCACTTTGGCTCCTGTGGGCTGAGGGGCCCTGCCTGGCCAAATCAGCCCAAGGTGGCCAGGACAGCCACCAAGTAGCATCCGCAGGTGAGCTGAGGGGTCCAAGTCCTGTGGCTGGATGTGCTGTGCCCATTGGGGTGTGTCCGGCCGGCTGGGGGCCACCTCTGGGCCCTGATGGTCGCAGTCTCCACTCACTGAGTGCCAAGCGTCTGCAGGGCGCCCCTCCCGCATTACCCTGTGGCATCCTCATTAGTCCTACGATGTTGTGCCCATTTTACAGATGAGGAGATGGAGGCAGAAAGAACCAGTCACAAAGTGTCTGAGCCAATGCTCAGAGTCCGGTCTCCCTCGGGCCCGGGGGACCAGTTAAAGTCACCAGGGTGCTCCTCCGGCGATGGGAGCCCAGGGCTACTGTGTGGGACGGTGTTCGGGGTTTTGCTATCAAGCGATGTAATTCCCCTCTCTTCGGTCGGTCCCTGTTGCCCCATTTTACAAACGGGAAAGGCGAGGCTCGAGAAGAGAAGCGACCTGCCAGTGGCACAGCCGGGACGGCGGCCGGGGAGACGGAGGCAGAGCGGAGGAGGCGAGGAGCGAGCTCTCCGGCCGCGCGGGCTTCCAGCCAAGCCGGGCGGGGCCGGGGCCGGGCGGGGCCTCGTGGCCGGGGCGGGGCAGGCCGGGGACTTGGGTCGCCACCTCGCGCCGCGCAGTGCCTTCCCGGGGCGCGTCCTGGTTGCTGGTGAGTGGGGACCTGGCGCCGAGGGGGCAGCGGGCGGGGCGGCCCCGCACAGGTGCGACCCCCGACAGCGCCCGCGCGCCGGCGCGGGGCCCGAGGGCAAACTGAGGCGGGAGGGGGCCGGCTGGAGCTGCGGGGCGGGGACCCTAGTGGGCGACAGGGGGGCAGCACCGGGGGGCTCTGCTACCGGGGGGGCGGGCTGCCGGGACCCTGACCTCCGCGGTCTGGGCTCCTGTGCGGCGGGACTCCCGGGACCAGCTGGAGTTCGGCGGTTGGAGGGGAACTGGAGCAATCTGGCCCGGCTCCGTCCCGCCCCCCCCCCCCTCCGGCCCCTCCGCGCCCCGCCCCTCCGCGCCCCGCCCCTCCGCGCCCCGCCCCTCCTCTCGCGTCTAGCGGGAAGCGGAGCCACCCGGAGGGACTCGACCCTCTCGCCCGGTCCGCCGTTGAGCTAGCCGGATGGGGGTGGAGGGAGGGCGGGAGTGGCTGAGCCGGGTACCTCCGAGAGGGTCACGAGATGCCCTGGAGACCTCAGGCTCCTGGTCCACTTAAGACTCTCCATTTCTAGGCAAGGAAAAACCCAGACCACTTGGGGAGATAATTTGCGCACAGCCAGTTAAGGTCCCAGAGGGTCCTAGAACCGGGTCCCAAGATTTCCAGTTCAGTGCTCAGATGCGCTGTTGCCTGGACAGGGGTCTGGTGTGGGCGGAAGATGGCCTGGGACCTGACTGCCCTTTGCCCTTCCGCAGCGGTCGGGGTGCTGGGGCTTCCGGCCGTGAACACCCTGCAGAGTTCTGGGGTCCCGCCTGAGGGCGGGGTGCAGAGGGGCCGGCCGGGTCTGGCTGGCCTACTGGTGCCCCACTGGACCCGGTACCAGCCATGTGCTCTACAGCCCAGGGCAGGGCGGCTGGGCTGGGGCCTCCCTAAAGGACCGTTGACATCTGCAGATCCAAAAGGGTACAAGAAGGGCGCCAGGGTGCCTGGCACTTAGCAGGCCACTGACCAAGACTTCACTGGCAGAATGCGGGTCTCGGGTCTCCGGTGCCTCTGTGGGGTGCAGCGGGAGCCCTGCCGGGCATCAGGGGCTGTGTCTGCTTCATGAAGCAACGGTGTCTGTCCACTGCCTTGAAAGGACCCCAGGAGCAAGGGGCAGGCGGGCAGGAGGCCTCCTGTTCCCAGAGGGCCAGGCAGCACACCTAGAGGGAGGCTCAGAGGGGATCTTTTGAACCGAGGGAAACTGAGGCTCACCCAGGAGCCCGTGTCCAGGGTCACATAGTGACAGCGGTGGGACAGGCTTTGAACCAGTAGGGTTCCAGGCCCCACTCCGCCCGAATCAGCCAGAAACCCTTGACCCTGGGTCGCTCAGGGCTGGGGGAAGGGGCTGGGGCTCCAAGGGAGGGAGCCTCTTTACTATACACTTTTGCGTTTTCATTATTTTGTTTTGGAATCTGTGTTTCTTTTATTTGTGCTTTCATTTACTTATTTCTGATTGTGCAAGCTGTGCCTGAATATGCTCTTTGTGTTTAAAAGTAGTCATTTTCCGTGGAGCAAATTCCCCCTTGTCCCTCCCAACCCCCCTCCCCTCTGTCCCAGAGTTCCTGGTTACCAGCTGGCCGTAGGCCCTTCCCGACCCATTGGCTGGTATACTGGGTACTTGCATAATGAAAAAGATTCACAGAAGTTCTAGTGCCAAGGATTAGCTGTGAGTCATTTTAAAAAAGAAAGGAGCCTTAACACCAATCCGGGGACAGCGGGTGGCTTGGGCGAGAGATAAGGCCCAGGAGGGCTGGGTACAGCGGGGGAGGAGGAGAGAATCAGAGAAACAAACTCTCCGTTCTGTGTCAGGGGGCGCAGGAAGGCCTCGGGGAATAGGAGGAGCCCCCAGAGACTCACTAGCCGAGCCTCCACTTCACAGATGGGGACAGAGAGGCCTGGGAGGTGAGATCGTAGGGTCAGAAATGGGTCTGGAGTCTCTTGGTGGGGAGCAGGAGTGAAGCTACTCGAGGGCAGGAGATCCTGAGCCCCCCCCCCGCCCTTGGGGGGAACAGGGAAGATTCAGTTCCCATCACTGCTGCCTCTGGCTAAGAAGGGGTCTAATGCCCTGTGGGGGCTGGGACACTGGTCCTGGGGCTGGAAGGATCGAGCCTTTTGGCCCCGAGAGACTCTTCCGACACTGGGCAGAGGGCAAGACCCCTGAGGTTAGGGTGGGAGCCCCCTCGGCCTTCTGGGCAGGCCGTAAGTGCCGTGTTGCAATGAGAAGGAGGCTGAGAGAAGGAGGTGACACAGGCATCAGGGTAAGTGGCCCTGTGGCCCGGAGCTGAGGCCAGCAGCCTGGTCCCCACTCAGGGGTGGGGGTGCCCTGGGCCTCAGGGCCACACATACCTGGAAAATTCTGGGACTCCCTGTGCCTCAGTGTCCTCCTCTGGGCGGTGGGACTGGCAATGCCCCCCATGGAGGTCAGGAGGGTGTGGCTCAGGGCCCCCAGGGGAGGAGCCGCTGTGAAGAGTGAGTGAAGTCTCAGCATCAGGGTGAGCCACCAAGTGCCACCGCTCATACCCCAGAGGCCTAGAACCTTCTGATCCCAGGTCCTCTACATTGGCCCTCCTCGGCCTCTGTTTTGGAAGGGCTCCTCCACGAGTGGCCCCAGGCCCGAGGGTGGAGCCCTGTGTGAAGCCTTCTGCCCCACTTAGCGTCCAGCGCCTGGCTGGCTGATGTCTTTCGGCCTTGGGTCTGTGGCATGGGGCCACTTCTTCCCCCAGAGGAAATGGGGTGAGTGGCCCCGACATGGACAGCGACCGCCCCTCAGTTGTCCGGTTCTCACTTGAGCCGCCTGATGACCCCACAAAGCAGGCAGGACAGGTTATACCCGCCTGCTGTGAGGGAAACTGAGGCCCGGAGAGGCGCTCTGGCCTGGGATTGCAAAACAAATTGGAGGCAAGCCAACATCTGGATTCTTAGTCACCGTCGGATGTTGGTGGAAGTCAAGGGTATGTGGGTGGCTTTGCCCTTCTGCTTGCATCCCGAGTCCTTTCCCGGTCATGGGTGCTCCCTGACCTTCCCCAGCCCTCCCTGGGACCCCATCCCACAGCAGATCTCTCTCAGGCCTGCCTGGGCCAGCCCAGCTCAGTCCGGTCACAGTACTGTGACTAAGCGTGACTCAGCCCAGGGGGTCCCCCAGTCCGGTGATTCAGGGGAGCGGGGCTGTCCCCTGGAGGCCACAGGAAGCTCCACGTCTGGGTGTTCTCTGATCCCCAAAGCCCCGAACACAGCCAGGCTCTGGAAGGGGCAGCGGGAGTGGGGGCAGGAACGTGGGGCTCAGCCCTGCCCTGTCACTGAGGCCTTAGGGAAGCCATCACCCTCTCGCGGGGCATGGTTTGTTCTGTACAGCAGGGGGCTCGGCTGATGGGCTCCAGGGCCCACTTGGCGGGCACCTCGGGCAAGTCCTGCATGGTATTTCTGAGGTATGTGCACCTCGGGCACAGGCTGGGACGGGAGCGCCCCTCCCCGCAGAACCTTGTGCAGAAATACGGGCCGGTGATGCAATGTGGGAATTCAGAAACAGGCTCCGTGACAGAAGCCAGACCCCAAAGGCCACAAATCGCAGGATCAGGATTCCATTTACATGAAATGTCCCGAAAAGGTAAATCCGCAGAGACTGAGGGCAAATTGCTGGTAACCAGGGGCTGAGCAAGGGAGGGACAAGGCGTGACTGCAGTGGGTAGGGGCATTCGTTTGGGGTGATGGAAGTGTCTTGGAACTTGGCGTGGAAGGTGATGGCAAGATACCAGCAGTGTGTCAATGTCACTGAATCGCGCGCTCTAATGGTGAATTTCATGTTACACAAATATTATGTCGATTGAAAAACAGTAGAAGAAAATCCCGGGTCCGGAGCAGGTGTGATGTGGTGGGAGCGGGAGGCTCGGAGGGCCCTGGGGGCAGGGGGAGCGGGGGCTGGGTCGGGGCAGGAGTCAGGGACAGTGCAAACTGTTACCCGAACCAAGATACTTCTTTTATAATGTTCTACTTTGAACTAACTTTAGACTTACGCAGAAGGTACAAAAGTAGTACAGAGAGTCCCCGCACAGCCTCCCCCAGGCTGGGAAGTCACGGTGGTGTGGCGCTGGCCTCCACAGCCCCCTGGAGTGCCACCAGCTTTCCCCCAAAGTGTCGGGGCGCCCGGATGTGGCCCGGATCCCACATTGCGTTTAGCTGCTCTTTCTCCAGAGTCTCCTGCACTCGGTGACATTTCCCTCTGTCTCTCCTCCTCTCCTGTGACCCTGGCACCTTCAGAGAGTACTGGAGGGCCCATCAGGTGTTCCGGAGAATGTTCTTCCACAACCCTGAGGTTGTCCAGGGGTTTTCTCACCATTAGGCTGAGGTTTTGCGTTTTGGGCAAGAATGCCGCAGCGAGTGTGTCCATCTCTGCGGACCTTATCAGGGGTTCGTGATGCCCGTGTGGCTTGTCCTGGCGGCATTCCCCTTGAGCGCCTGTAGGAGGGACGCTTCGGGAGGGTGAGGGGGGCCATCAGTTTGAGACAAAGTGGGTATAAAGTGGGACCATCCCGTGCTGTGGGAGAAGGCACAAAAGGTGACCCTGAGGAGACCCGAGGTCTGGCCCCCCCAGCCCCTCCCCTCAGCTTCTGGGCCCTAGTTTCCCTGTCTGCATGTGAGGGTCAGGAGGGCGTGAAGGCCTCCCACCCGCCCAGCCATGTCATGTTCCAGGGCACTGACCACAGCTCCTGTGGTGGCCCAAACACCGTCACTTTGCTGCGGACCTGACATATTTATTAGGCGGGCTGGGCAGGGCTGTGTCCCCATGGCTGCGGAGGAGGCCTGAGCCCTCGCCATGTGACCCGCTGGTGAGCCCAGCGGGGCGGCCAGGTCCTGGGATTGTGTCCGGAGCTCCACCCCCACCTCACAGGAGCACAGGGCCCGCGTCCTCCCGATGGTGGTGAGACAGACCCTCCTGCCCACCCGGGGACAGTCCTGTGCCTCCTGGAAGCCAGAGGGCAAGGGAGGGAGGAGCACGGAACGTCTGCTGCTGGGACCCGCCTCGCATGCCCAGCCCTCGCTATGGTCATCCTCGAAGTGCACCTGGGCCTTGACCTTGGGGGATGGAGGGACTGTCCCAATTCTACAGGTGAGAAAACGGAGGCCCCGAGGGGGGAGGAATCAGTCAGTCCCTCAAGGGCAGAGTTGGAATCCGATCCGCATCTCCGATTGTCCTGTTTAAAATGATGCTCATTGGGGCGCCCCGGGGGCTCAGTTGGTGAAGCCTCTGCCTTCGGCTCAGGTCACCATCCGGGGCCCTGGGATCGAGCCCCACGGGCTACTGGCTCAGCCGGGAGCCTGCTTCTCCCTCTGATCCTTCCCTCCTCGTGCTCTGTCACTCTCTATCTCAAATAAATAAAATCTTTAAAAAAGTAAAATGATGCTCATTATAGACATTTTGGAAATGATAAAGACAGGAGGAACATAGTTTCATAATTCCCACTGCCAAGGGCAGCCCTAGAATCCCTAGCCACCAGCTTGCAGAGGGGCTCTGGGCCGCCGCTTCCCTGCTCGCCGCCTTGGGTCTTCCCTGGCCACTGGGATAAGATGGGGCAGTTCCCCAACTGCAGGTTCGCTGAACTCAGTCTGGATGGCTTCTTATCTCATGCAAATACCTCCAGTTTCTCCAGTTAGAATCAGAGTGTGGCGGTGGGAGCCCAGCCCCCTCATTTTATGGTGGGGAAACCGAGTCCCAGTTGGGGTGCTCACGGGCCGAGGGTCCCACGGCAGGTCCAGTCACAGCTGGCCCGAGATGCCTGGCCAGGGGTTCCCCCTTGCTGCCACTCTGGACTCTGAGCCCCAATGAGCAATTCAGCCTGCTGGGGGCCTCGCTAGTCTTGAAGGCAGAGACCTTCCCTGCCCTGTGCCCTGCCAGCCTCTCAGCGTGGCCGAGGGGCCCTCGCTAGTCTTGAACTCTTGCTAACTCCTGTCCTTTCCCACCTACCACCTCCGTGAGCCCAGGTCTCAGGAGAAGGGCAGCTTTTTGGCTGGGCAGAGCCTGACCCCACAGTGCTGCGTGACTCTAGGCGGGTTGCTTTCCCTCTCTGACACAGAGGGAAGGAAAGGTGATTTTAGGGTGGGCCTTTAGGGGGGTGGGAAAATGACTGTGTACCTGGATGCTCTCCCACTGGGCTGGGCCCAGGTGGGTGCTGTTGATATCCCACTCTGCAGAGGGGGAAACTGAGGCCCAGAGAGTTGAAGTGACTTACCTGAGGTCACAATGAGGTAGTGGGGAGCCAGGATTTGAGCCAAGCTCTGTGTGATACTGGTTATTGAATGAATGAATGAATGGATGGATGGATGGGAAGAGAGGGAATGAGAGGCAGTAGAACGTAGAGCACAGGGTGTGGACGGATGCAGGCTTCTCAGAGTGCCGGGCTGTCAGTTGGCCTGGGGAGGAAGGGCTGGGAGGCTGTCTGGGCGGAGGGGACACGAACTGGCCTTGAATCAGAGGAGGGGTCACTTGACAGGAGACCCAAGGTCAAGGGTGAGGGTGAGCGTGCGAGAGTCCAGGACACTGGCAGCGGGGGCAGGAGCTGAGGTGGGACCAAGTGGGGGGGCAGGGGCACCCAGAGGCTCCTGCCCGTCCGGGCAGCCTTCCGGGTTGGGGGGCGGGGGCAGGAGTGTTTGGGTGGCATTGCGCTGGGCTGGCAGGGTCTGCCGGGATGAACCCAGCCGCCCTCGCCCAGGGCTTGGGGAAGCCTCACCCCTGTTTTGGAGCGCCTCCCCCCTCACCCCACCCCTGTCTTCTCTTGCAGAACTTTCCAGAGCAGCAGCCGCTGCAGCAGCAATGGCCCCGCCTTTCGTGCCCGCCATGGGCTTTACACTGGTGCCCAGCCTGGGGGGCTTCCTGGGGTCGTACTACGTCCGAGGGGAGGGCCTGCGGTGGTACGCCAGCTTGCAGAAGCCCACGTGGCACCCGCCCCGCTGGGCGCTGGGCCCCATCTGGGGCACCCTCTACTCGGCCATGGGGTAGGTGGGCCGGGCCGTCCTCTTCCTCTCGAGGACCGAGGGCGGAGCGTCTCCTCCACATGCTCCTGGGGTAGCAGGCATTTCCGGGCCGGAACCTTCTCCTCTAGGGCCTCTGGGGAGGGGAGGGCCGGATGGCTGGCACCCTGGCTGTTTTCGAAACTCCAGGGGAAGGCGGGCTCAGTGTGTCAAGTTCAGACCTGGGCAGCTTCCAAGACCAATAGTGGCAGCAGCGGTAACATTTCTCGTAGCTACAGCTTGTTGAGCTCAGTGCCAGGGTCTAGGTTCATTTTCAAGACCACCCACTTGACAAGGGGCCTCCTGCAGGAAACCCTGTGAATACCTTGGAATTGCCCCAGGGGGAGAGGAAGAGCTGGACGGGGGAGGGCACCCCCTGGTGGCTCCAGTGGGAACTGCATCCAGCCAGTGAGGCCAGCTCCCTGCCCTCCTTCTGGAATGTTCCCTGCATCCTAGGTCTATGCCAGCCCAGTATAGGGTGGGGCTGCAGATGCCAGGCACCCGGGGCACAGGTAGCAGAAACCAGGCTGGATGCCCTGGGGTTCTGATGGGAATAAGTCTGTACAACCTGGGGGGTCACGTGGGCATCACCCCCAGCGAGTCCCGGGCCCTGCCCAGCCAGGCTCCCAGCTCTGCCTGTGTCCCGATTTCTCCTCCTCGACTCCAGCCCAGACACCACTGTTTCTGCCTCTCCTTGCTTCAGCCTCCAGGCCTCCCCACCCCCTCTTGGCTTTCCTCCACCAATGAGGCAAATCCCACATGTGACCCTCATCTCTCTTTCGTGGGATGCTGCGGAGGTTCCCTGTGATGATGATAAGGTCAAATCTCTCATGGGGTAAAGAGCTCAGACTCTGGCTCCCACCACCTGGGTTCAAATCCTGCCTTTACCTACCGGTTGCCTGCCAAGAGATCTTAGTCCCTTTGCCGCTCCGTGCCTCAGTTTCCCCACCTGTAACACGGGCGTGATAATACTGCCCACCTCACAGCATTATCATGAAGGTGAAATGAGTTAATACTTGGAAAGAGCCAGAGCAGTACCCGCATGTGTCTGTGCCGGGGGACACTAGCTATTCCTGTTAGCGGTGTTACTGCCTCCCTCGTGGTTCTAAGAACCCCGGTGACCAGGTCCCCATCTGCCTCTTTAGCCTCACCTCTCTGCTGCCCCCCAGACCTCAACCTCCAGGCTCCCAGGCTGATTTAGGGGCTCACACCTGCCCCAAAGCATTTGCAGACACTTGTTTTCTCCCCCCTAGCAGACTCCTACTCGCCCGCTAAAGCCCAGCCGAAATGTCCTGTCCTCTGTAAAGTCGCCCCTGGCTAGGTTAGGAGTCTCTTTCTCACTCCAGACCCTGATGATGATAATGGTAGATATTTACTGAGTGTCCCACGTGCCAGGTACTGACCTAAGCCCCATCAGGGTGTTAACGCAAATCCTCACAGCAGTCCTGGAAGCAAGAAGGCCCAGAGAAGTCAAGCAACTTCCCTGAGGTCACACAGCAGTCAGTGGTAGAGCGTGCCTGAGCCACCATTGTGCCGTCCCGTAGGTCCGCATGGCTCAGGGAGGCTTTTGGTCTCTTTCCTGCTGGTGCCCTGACTGGTGGCTTCTCTTTCAGGTATGGCTCCTACATGGTCTGGAAAGAGCTGGGGGGCTTCTCGGAGGAGGCTGTGGTTCCCCTGGGTCTCTATGCCGGGCAGCTGGCCTTGAACTGGGCATGGCCTCCCATCTTCTTTGGCAGCCGACAAATGGGTTGGGTAAGTGTGGCCTTGGCCAGTCTTCTTGGTCCGGGGAGATGGCCTGTGGAGGAGTGGCCCTTGCTTGGGGAACATAGGGCATCACATCCTAAGTGGGGTGAAGGTCTGAAGATCCCAGGGGGCGGGGATGACAAACCGCTTGTGGTCAGCATCTCTCAGAAGCTTTTGGGGGAAAAGCTTCCATTGGGCCTCCCGTGGGACCCTCCGCTGCTTTTCCTCGGGTGCAAGAAGCTTTGGGGGGTTCTGACGGAACCAGGCGAGCTCGCTGGCTTGGTTGAGGGGCCATCGTGTGGGAAAATGTGACACCTGGTGCCCTGCGTCCCTCACACAGCATGGATCAGGCAGGGGTGATTATTCCTATTTTACAGATGGGAAACTGAGGCAGAGAACGAGGGAGGGACTCGATGGGGTCCCTTGGGGGTGGGATGGAGTGCTCCCTCGAGCGCAGCCCATGAGGGGCCAGCTGGGCCACGCCCCTGGTGAGCACAAGGAGCCCAGGCCTCCCTGTCCCCCCATCACCCGCCCCTGTGTCTCTGCAGGCGCTGGTGGATCTCCTGCTGACGGCTGGGCTGGCAGGAGCCACGACCGTGGCCTGGCACAGGGTGAGCCCGCCGGCCGGCCGCCTGCTCTACCCGTACCTGGCCTGGCTGGCCTTCGCGGCCGCGCTCAACTACCGTGTGTGGCGGGACAACCGAGGCTGGCGCGGTGGCCGGCGGCTCGCCGAATGAAAGCGCGCTGTCCTCTGCGGACCCCAGCTGCTGCCGATCAGGTGTTGCCCAGGGTGGTGGCCGTGTGTGCTTCGCGGGGCCGCCCGGCCTGCGGGTCTGTCTGGGTCTCGCCCCGGGGTCACCGCCAGCTGCAGAGGTGCCCCGGCCCGAGCTTCCCTCCCAGGAACGGCGTCCTGTGCTTCCTGCCCTGCTCCAAGCGCGCTCTCAGAACCTGGGAGGCTAGGAGCCAAATAAAGTTTGTAACTTCCTGGCAGTGGCCTTTTTACTTGGGGGGGACCCCTGGCTGCGGGGAGGGAGGGGCGCTCACCCTACTGCCGGGTCTGGCCAGCGCTTCCTCTGTGCTTCTCGGGTCCCTCCCAAGACCCTCGGAGAGGCGGAGTCGAACCCTCTGGTTCAACCCAAAGCCCACACCCTGACTCTGCTGCATAGACTGGCATGCAACCGGCCCGGGGCTCAGTCCCGTCCGCTCCCCAAGCCTCCAGGAAGCCCGGCGCAGGGCATGGGCCCGCAGTCTGCTGGGGCTGCTGCCACAGGGCCCTCCGCTGGCCTCAGCTGTGGCGGGGCTGGGCGCAGAGCTGGGGACACCACCCGACCTGCCCCCCTGGGGGCTGGGGGCAGCCCCAGAAACACCAGATAGGCATTGAGGCCTGTGTCCCAGCCGCGGAGACCGCAGCCCCTCGCTGGCGCAGGCCTGCCCAGGTGGGGACGTGTCACCCAGCCTTGTCCGTCTCCTCTGCAGGCAGCTGCTGGGGGTGCGGGAGGCCGGCGGAGGCCCGTCGCCCAGGCAGGCTCCCGCTGGGGCGACACCTCTGCTCCAGCTGAAGCTGTGGGCTCGGCCTCCTCCGTGTTGCTGCCCGGCACCAGGGCCCCTGGGACCTCCGGGTCTTTGGCAGCCGGTTTTGTATTTGGTTGTGGGTCGCTCACTCCGACAAATGTGCTGTGTTTTGCCGTCACTTGGGCAGGCCGGGTGTTCTCCTGCCGGCTCCCCGCCCCCTCGCCCTCTCACATTCAGACGGGACCCAGTTACACCGTTAGGAGAGCTGGGGAGAGACAGCTGACTGCACTGGGCCAAGAGCAGGGGCGGCTCTCTCCCCAGGGCTGTCCCCTCCACTGGGACTGGATGCCGGGCAGACTCCGCGCTGCGGGGAGAGCCGGCAGCACCTCGGCTAGCTCCCCATGACCTTTCTCTGATGCTCCCCAGAGCAGAGGGCTGGGGGGGGGGGACGCTTTGAGCATCCCTATTATTTAAGTTCTCCCAGGTGGTTTGTGGGGGGCTGAAGTGTGATCACAGGCCCTTGTGGGCCCCCCAGATTACTTAGCACTTAACTGCGCCTGAGACTTCTGGAATCCTTTCAGTGATGCTCATGTGGGCTCTTGTTTTGGTCTGTTCCATTTGCTTGTGGCTTTGTTCCTCTCTAGCGACATCCCATAGTTCCTCCCAGCCACATGATACGCGCAGCCACAGAAACGGCTAGAAAAATGGATGAGACAGATGTACTTTGCGGTTGTGTTTGCTTTCTTGTGATCCTCACCCCGGTTCTCCATTAGTAGACTGGATTCTCTCCTTTTCTTTTTTTTTCTTTTTAAAGATTTTATTTATTTGACAGAGACAGAGAGAGATCACAAGTAGGCAGAGAGGAAGGCAGAGAGAGAAGGGGAAGCAGGCTCCCCGCCGAGCAGGGAGCCCGATGTGGGGCTCGATCCCAGGACCCTGAGATCATGACCTGAGCTGAAGGCAGACGCCTAACGACTGAGCCACCCAGGCGCCCCGATTCTCTCCTTTTCTGAGCTTCGGCCTCTGCTCGCAGCGTGAGGCTCCTGACAATGTCCACGTTGGTTTAATAGGAAAATCCATTATCTCAGGGATGTCAAGTCCTTCTGGTCTGCCCTCCTTGCTGGAGCTACTTCGAGCCGTTGAAATCTTACATCTGGGCATTCGCTTCCCTCTGTAGCTGACCAGCCACAAAGGACACAAGATAAGGTCAGTCACACAGCCCCGGAGGGCTCGGCAGCCGGCCGTCAGCAGGGAGGCAGCAGTGACTGTCGGGCGTGTGCCGAGCACTTTAACGTTGCCATCGGTGCCTGCAGATCTCTAGTACCAAAAGGTTCTAACTATGTCGGTGTGTCTCTAGGAAGGAGCCACCGCCGTTGGCAGTGTTCATGTGGCTGCGGATCATCACTGAGGACTTTTCTAAATTTCACCATCAGCCTCTCAAGCTCTACCTCTTGGATTTCTTTTGTGTGGTTCTGTAGAACTTTGGTACAATTAGTACTGTGGCTGTCACTCCCCGGTCGACTCCAGACGTCCAATTCTTACAGATTTTGCACTCTGATGAATTCTCAACACGGGGGTGCCCGGCGGGGCTCGGTCTGTTGGGCGTCTGCCTTCGGCTCAGGGTGTGACCCCAGGGTCCTGGGACCGAGCCCTGTATCAGGCTCTCTGCTCATCGGGGAGTCCACATCTCCCTCTGCCTCTGTCCTTCCTCCTTCTCCCTCCAAGCACTCTCTCTGATAGTTTTTTTTTTAAATTCTCAACACAAAGTTACCCCAGTGAAGACGATACCAGAAAGAAACATTCCAGGGATAAGAACCATCTACACTGCAAGTGGTCTGGTCTTCAGGGACAGTGGGGGCCCTGCCTGATGCCCCTCCTCAGGGGTTGTCTGATTCCCACTCATGAGAGGTGGAAGGACGTCTAGAATTGGGGAAAAGCCTGTTTATAATCACACGGCCCTCCGATGGCTTGGAGTGTCCCGGGTAATCAGGCTTGATGTGAGCTAGGAACAAGCAGGCCCACCCCTGCTGGGCATCAGGGTGAGCGCCCTGGCAGGTGTCCTTCCCGAGGGGCACAGGAGGTCCCTTGCAGGGCACACCTGGCCAGCATGTCACAGGGCCTCTGCCCACCACCAGGGGGCGTCAGTGGGCAGGCCAGCAGCACTCACGTCCCTCCTGTATCCAACCCCTGGGCCCTCCGGCTGCCCTAAGAGCGGTCAGGGTCTCCCATAGCCCCCAGCCTCAGGGTGAGGAATCAGGCACGAAGACAGTCCCACTCCCTGAGGCCCCAGCAGTGTGCGTGGGGCCAGGATTCGGAGCTGGCACGAGGGCGAGACTCCTGGGCTCTGCCCGTGATGCCGAGGTGACCCTCAGCTCCGCATCCGTCCCCACCGCGTTCTGCTCTGAAACGGAACCAGTGCTGGGGAATCCAGCTTTGGGGGAGGCACCTGCTCTGGGTCTGAGTGTTCCCCCAAATCCACGTGGAACCCTACCCCCAGTGTGATGGTCACAGAAGTGGGGACTCTGGGAGGGGGTCAGGTCACAAGGGTGACAAGGGTGGCACCCTCACGAATGGGGTCAAGGTCCTTACAAGAGACCCTCCAAAGCTCCCTTGCCCCTTCCCACGTGAGGACACAGCTCAAAACTGGGAGGCAGGAACTCCTGTGGGGGGGCTCCCCAGGGGTGGTATCCGGTTGCCGCAGTCCTAACGGACCCAGATGGGCACCTGGCAGCCGAAAGGCCATTTTCTTCTTCTCGTTTCTCCAAGGGGACGTCTTGATAGTTTGATTTTCTTCGACAACCGAACAGGAAGACAGCGGACACACGGCGCCGGGGAGGGAGGCCGAGGTCAAGGGGCGCACTTGATCGCGGGGCAGGTTGCATCAAGGCGAGGACGGGACGCCAGCGGCTCTCCAGGGGGGAAACCTGCTCGCTCCATTCCAGCTTGGCTGGAGGGAAGGGGCATCTCCCCGGCCGACAGGCTGAGGTTCTGGGTGGCAAAGAACACGGACAGACGTGGCCGAGCGGACACTCGGACGGGAGGCACAGTCCAGCCCAGTCTTGCTTCTCGACTTCACCATGAATGGAGCCCCCTGCGCCCCCTGCCCGCCGGGAGGCAAGCTCCCCCCCAACCCTTGCCGTCAGCCGGGCCAGGGCCGCTGTGGCCGCACAAAACACACCAGCATCTGACTCCAAATTTCAGAAACGAAGTTACGGAAAAGTAAGAATTCTTCTATTTTCCTCCCATAAATGAAAAACTAACAAAAACCCAACATTTTGACTCTAGACTCGGGTGGAAGATGACGCCTGAGGGCAGCGTCGAGCTCGCCCCGGAATCGAGTTCTCCCTGGAATCGTCTTCCTTGGCTGCCGTCGGCTGCCTGGCGCTCCACCACCCACACTTGTCCCTGAGGCCCCAGGCGACGGCAGGCGAGGGGACAGCGGTGCCGTGCCCGGCGAGGGGCCGGAAGGCCTGCTCCCGCCAAATGGAAAGGCGACAGCAGCCCAGGGCCGCGGCCCTCCCGACCCGAACCTCGCAGGAAGCTTGCTGGTCAAGGTTTTGGTCGAGACCGGGCAACAAGACGGCTGGGGCCAGGAAGCAGGTTCCCAGCTGTTCTGGGGGGCAGGGTGGGACCCTGACACCCCGCCCTGGGGGCATCCCGATGCGCGAGCAGACCCTCTGGAGAAGCAGCCCGCCTGGCCCCCCACTCATACACGGGCTCTGCAGGCGTCGCTGGGAAACCTCGTCGTGCTCCCCAGAACCTGCAGCCGCTAACACGCCAGGAAACGCAGCAGCCCGGGAACCAGACTCTCTGGAAAAGTCCTCGGCTGAGCGTGGATGGTGGTGAGGGGAGCGCGGACAGGGGCCTGGTACTCAGCCCTGGGGACACCGTGACCGGCCCTGCCCCGACCTTGGAGGGAGGAGGACCCTGAGCCCCCCCAGGCGGCGCGGGGATGACAGCTCGAGGGTGAGGCCGAGCCCGAGGGAGGAGGGGAGGGGGCTCAGCAGAAGCAGCCCCGCTGAGGCTGGCACGCGCCGCGGAGCCGCAGCGCCTAGACCAGGCGGGTGACGGGGCAGGGGCCGGGCTCGTCCAGGTACAGGGTGCTGAAGACGTCGTTGAAGAAGCTGGGGTGGTATCTGCAGGCGCGCTCGCAGTCGGGGTTGAAGTTCACCTCCAGGATCTGTGGCCGCATCATTCGCTTCCCTGACGGCACAAGAGGACAGGGCATCTCACTCCCAGGGGGTGGGGGCTGGCCAGGGCACAAGCCTCCTCCTGACACCGCCGAGGCCTGCTGCCCTTCCCGCCTGCGCGCCGTCCTGAAAGCCGCCCCCTAACGGTGTGCCTCCCGCACCAGACCCCGCGAATCTGAGGCGAAGGACTAGCTAAGCAGCACGGAGCAGGGCGAGCAGGAGATCCCTTTGTCCCTGGGGGCGGGGGGAGGGCTGGATGATCGGCTTTGGGTAAGTGGAGGGGGGCGTGGTTTGGATTACAGGGCAGGGGGGCCCCCTCACCATCTGGACGGTCGTCCCACTTGAGCATGAGGTCGATGGCATACACGGCCCGGGACGAGGGATAGTCGCAGAGGCCCAGGGGCGGCGGCTTGGCACAGGCCACTTGGAACAGCTCCGTGAAGGCCTGGAAGATCTCAGCCTGGGGAAGGGGGAGGCCGGGCTGGGGGCTGCACGGCTCTGAGGCTGGGACCAGCCCCCAGAGCAGCTCCTCATGCGCCTCACTGCCCCCGCCTAAGCTGTGGCCCCAAAGGGCCCACGATCCCGCCTCCTCCTGCGGGGTGTCTCCACCCCCGGCCGCGGCCTTCTCTGACGCCTGCCACTGGCTCCTGGCATCTGATGACAGCTAAGCTGCCCGGGTGCTGCCTCCGGGCCAGCGAGGTGCACAGCTGCAGGGGCCGGCCTGGGGCTCAGGCTGTGCCCCTGCTGTCCCCTCAGGTCTGCCATTTCTGGGTCAGGTGGGACCTACTGCCGTCTGGCTGTCCCGACCGTGCTCGGAGTCCCCTCCACGATACTCCACGAGGCCCGGAGTAGGGGGGGCAGGACCACCCCGAGGCGGCCAAGACCCCCACCCGTCCCACGCCAGCCCGCGAGGGGAGCCCCAGGCTCTGCGGCGCCTTTGCCCAGGACTCACCTGGACGCTCTTCCAGGGAAATTCCGGGTACTGCTTCTCAAACTCAGGGATGAACTCATTGTAGTGCACCTGCGACAGACACACGGCCCGTCATGCTCTGCCCGGGGCTGCCTCGGGGCACAGAGCGGGGAAGCTGGCCCTGCCTTCGTGTGGGGCTCTGGCACCTGCCAGGGCCACTGGTCAGCGCCCGCAGCCTATCTGGCGCCCCCGCACCTGGGCACAGATGGGAGGCAGGCGCCGGAGTCTGAGCTCTGGACCGTACGCTGTGACTCCAGACAAGCAGATCTACTTGTCAGGGCTCAGCGTCGTCATCTGTGAAATGGGTGCTCCCCGTTGGGCACGGATCGGCAGGGCTACTGGGAGGCTGGGCGGACACGGCACCCTGTGGCTCTCGGAACAGTGCGCTGGAGGCAGAGGCCGGACCCAGGCCCCGGGCTCAGCGCTCAGCACCAGCAACAAGCACCTGAGGATGACGGCATGACGGCTTGCACACGCGTGCAAGCCTGCAGCGAGCTCGGGTTCCCTCCTCGAAGGACGAGCTCCCTGCGGAAGCCTGACACTCACATCCCGCTGGCGATGCGTCCCCTACACAGGAGCTTCCCGGGAAATGCGACCCTTGGCGTGATGGAGGGAGGGCACTCCGTTCTCTTAGAGACCCCTTCCGACCACATCCCAGGGCCCCGCTGATGGCGCAGGGTCCCAGGGCCTGGCCTGCAACGCAGCCCGGGACAAGGAGCCGCAGCTGGGCTGGGCGTGCGCGAGGGCACGGGGGCTCTCAGGCCGCCGTCCGCCCTCCAGGGCTGCAGAGACGCGGCCACCGCGAGGCAGCCCTGGGAGCGCCTGAGGCAGCACGTGTGTTCACAGCGAAAACCCGAAACGACCTAAACGTCTACTAACAGGCGAATGAAAAGAACATCCCAGGACAAGAACACCCCAGCCACGTGTACCCATAGGGACCAATCTATATACGTGATGCTCAGCACAAAAAGAAAGTCATAAAGATTTACTCAATAGAATAGAATTTACGCAAAACCTTATATACATATGCAAAACCATCATTTGAACAGTTTCGGGATATACTCATGCTGAAAAGAATCAAAACACATGGGGCGCCTGGGTGGCTCAGTGGGTTAAAGCCTCTGCCTTCGGCTCAGGTCATGATCTCAGGGTCCTGGGATCGAGCCCCACATCAGGCTCTCTGCTCAGCGAGGAGCCTGCTTCCCCCTCTCTCTCTGCCTGCCTCTCTGCCTGCTCGTGATCTCTCTCTCTCTCTCTCTGTCAAATAAAGAAATAAAATCTTTAAAAAAAAGAATCAAAACACGCCAGAACAGGTAATGACCACATTCAGAGGGTGGCCACCTGGTGGGCTCCAGGGAGAGAAGGGCACCGGCAGGCCCTGGGGTAAGCAGGGCGGGTGAGGGGGTCAGGGGCTGAGTCCTAATTCCCGTTGGCCTGAAACAGCCAGCAGCAGCCAGCAGGTCAGGGCAGAGTTCTGGGATGATGTGTGAGGCAGCCCTTCCTCTCTCCTCCTTCCTCCCCCCGGAGCCGGCTCAGCCGGGCTAAGCCTACCTGTCCCAGGTGCGCTGCTGGGCAGCCGGTGTCTGAGGCCCTCACCTCGGAAGGAGCTTAGCCCTGATGTCCCTTCGCCCAAGGTGCCCAGACAGCGTGGGGGAGACCACAGGTCCAGGATCCAGGCAGGACCAGGGGCCAGCAGCAGCCTCCTGCCCCGGGGGCCATGTGACATACACCCTGTGCCTCCCCATCCCCATCGGTCCCCCCCCAGTGGTCCCCGTGCTCGGGAGGGGGACGCGTGCGGACGGAAGGCAATCTGTGCCTCCAGCCGAGACCTGCCCGGCTCGGACCTGCCGCAGGAGCTGGGGAGGCTGCTGCTTCGAGACTAACACGGGTCCTAGAAGGCGGCTTCTCTGCTGGTCTACACAGCCTGCCCAGAAGACAGGCCGATGGGTTTGGGGTCTGGGTCTGTGCCTGTGTCCAAGTGAACCTACCTGCTTCAGCACCACTTCCGGGTCGTAGTTCATGACGGTGAAATGTTTCTCATAGTCGTCCAGGTCATCGAGCGCGAAGGGCCTGCAGGGGGAGCGCACAGACACGGGAAGGTTGTGAGCTCGGCGCATCCCAGCAGGGGCGGTGCTCCGAGAGACCCCGCCAGACGCCAGGCCCCCATGGGAGTGAGGGGGTGCCCCGCGGCCCCTCAGAGCTTAGGTCTGTGAAGACTCCTGGAGGGCCCGGCATCACGGTCTGCAGCTGCCCAGTGCCGGTGACAGTGACAAGCGCCGCCCATGTCCCCACCCGTGGCTGATGCAGGCGGGGACAGAACCGGGCTCAGCCGGGCCGCCTGCCTGGTGCGCGGTGGAGGAGGAGCTCCAGGATGGGCCTTCTGACCCCCCGGTAAAGAGGGGCGCCCCCACCAGCCCCCACCTGGCCCCCCAGTTACCGGTTGGAGAAGCGCAGCCAGAACACGTCATAGACGAATAGCCTCAGGGGCTTCACCGACCGCAGAAGCACGACATAGCGGACGTCGAACTTGACTGGCCCCACATCTTCCCGAAGGAACAAGACCGGGCTTTCAATGTACTTGGACACGACCTGGGGGACACAGACGCAGGGTGGTGGGCAGCTCTCCCCTCACCTGGGCCCGCAGGCACCCCAACCTTGCCCCATCGTCTGTCCTCACTGGAGATGGGCTCACGCCTGTGGGACCTCCAAACATGGTCGCCACGTCCTGCAGAAGCAGGCCCGCTCCTGCCCTGGCCCCAGGAGCCCCGTGCCCTGCCCCTGGCTCCTTCCTCGGCCTTTTCACACCCTGTCTGGGCTGCGGCAAGTTCTGAATCTTCACCTTCGCTTTAGCTGAAGGAGAAAATCCCATCAGTTTTTAGGTTTTAAGAACTGCATACAAGCTCTCGGCCGCAATCGTCCGCTGCCCGGAATCCGCTCCGCCATCATCCCGCTGGCACGCTTTCCTTGACCCATAACCGTGCCCCCCCACCACTGCCCCACCGCCCCATACCGCCCAGGGCATGCCTGCCTCCCTCCTGCCAGGCAGGCACATGTAGTGCAGTGAGCTGGGACTCTGAGCTCAGACACGCCTGGGACAACTCTGGACAAGCACCCCCCCCTCCCGGGGGTCGGGGCTTGGAGACCCCTTGAGCCGAGCGGCCCTGCTTGGGGCCCCCACCGGACCTGCCCCGCCCACGTCCCTCCACCTCACCTTGGGGGTGCTCTCGCGGTGCCGGATGATGCTGTGCAGGCTCCTGGTGATGTGAGTGTCCAGGCTGCGGGCCAGGTTCCAGGGCTTGCAGATCCAGTGGTTGTCCTGGCCCCTGAGAGCACACGGGCTCCGTGAAGCTGTGCCCGCACCCACCTTCCAGGAACCACGGCCGCCTGAGGAGAGGGGCACCCACCCCTCCCAGGGAGCAGGAGCTGACACAGCGGGAACATCAGGGCCCAGACCTCACGGAGTAAGAAGAGCTGGCTTGAGCCGAGACATGGAGATGCCCGTGGCCATGGTCCCAGCCGTGCCCTGTGCCCACAGCTCCTAGCGCCGCGGCCGGCATGCAGCGGGTGCGAGCCGGGTGGGGGGCTGCGGGAGTGACAGGGGGGCCCTCACCGCCTCTCCCGCTGCTGGAAGCAGCTAACAAACTGGGGTAACTCGGTGCGCAGGTTGAAGGTGCGGGGCAGCCAGGCCGGGCCCTCGGGGCCCCCCGCCCGGCGCGCGATGGAGGCCAGGCAGTCCTTCACCGTCAGCAGGTTCTCGCAGGGAAACTGGTTCAGCAGCACGTTGGGCCTCTCCTGGCTGAGCCTCCTGCGGGGCCGAGAAAGGCGCACGCGGCTCAGGGGCGGCGAGGGGCTCTGGGGCCAGTGCCCGGGCCCGGTGGGGGCGGGGGCTCACCTGTAGTCCTTGAAGTGGGAGAAGTTGTAGAGGATGTCCGCGTCCGCCTCGCTCTGGGTGAAGGTGACGCGCGGGTGCGTCAGGTGACTGAGCACCTGCTGAATGTCTGTGTAGACCCTACGGGCGGAAGGCGGGCTGAGCCGGGCCCGTGCTCACCACACCCTGGGGACTCAGGGCTCCCCACCCCGGCCGCCACGGAAGGGGAGGAGGCCGGGTGGATGGGCTCGGGCCCGAGGTCGGACAGACAGCGCTGACCGACCCTCTCTGCTCGCCTGGCAAGTATGGGGCCGCGAGGATTCTTCTGAGCCCAGGGCCCCCGCCTCCAAGATGGGATCACAGCCCAACTCACACTTGTCACTGGGGTGACACGGGACAGCCTGAGTGTCTAACAGACGCGGGCCTGCCTCCCGCATGGACCAGGAAGGACCGACACACTAAGAGCGCCACCCGCCGAGAAGACAGCAGGCGTCCAGGGGCCTGCGGGGGGCATGTGGCCAAGACGAGTGCCCCAGATGTGGCCTTGTCCCACACCCGTGCTCACTGCTGCCTGGCTGGCCGGCCCCCACTGACCCCGGGTGGAGGTGGGGACAGAGCCCGGGAACCCAAGTGCTGGGGTGCGCAGAGGCCGAAGAAGGCAGGAGGGGGGGCCCAGCCCTGGACAGCAATCCAGGGGAGATGAGGTGGACCGCCCGGGGCCAGGCCGGCATGAAGCCTTCGGTCTGTGGCCGGAGCCTGGGGCAGGACTGCGAGCAGGAGGCCAAGACTAAATGGGCCTCAGTGGGGCCTCTGACCCGAAGGATGGAGTGACACTGGGCAGTGGGCCTGGGCACCAGGGAGGGCCCCTGGGCCGGCCTCAGGGAAGGCGCGGCAGGCTGGGCTGCCCATTTCTGGCTGGACCAGGCTTGGGGAGCCAGAGGGAGGGACTCCCGTGGAGGCAGAGGCCAGGCTGGGAGCCGCCCCTGAGGCTATCCGACATCCAGTGGGCGAGCATCGCACACCCACCTCTCACCTGCACTTCGGCCTCCTTCACAGTCGGCCCAGGCTCCCTGACATCGGGAGCAGGCCTGGCTGTTTTCACCCCAGGACCAGAGAACACCCCGCCACCCCCCACTTTCACAGCATTCTCTCTGTGATCCTAGGACTCTGCCCCGGGCTCACGTCACTGCTGTGCCACCAGGTGCCGCTCTCAGAGCCGGGGGAACTCGGGGGAGCGGGGAGGCTCATCAGAAGCCGGGGGGGGAGCTACGCACTTGAAGACGTGGTCGCAGGGATAGGCCGCGGGACTGATGGCAAGCGGCAGCTTCTCCTTGTTCTCCTCCAAAATGGCCTAGAAAGGAAGTGCTGAAGGTAGAAACAGACCTCCAAGATGGGAACACATGCCCTCCCCCATCCTGGCACATCAGGGGGCACCCCCAGGCCTCAGGTACAGCCTTCGGACAGGTCCAGCAGCGGCCAGAGCCCTTGGGCCACCCTCGCCCGGGGACTCGGGGCTGAGGGGCCCATTTGTGTCAAAAGAAGAATGTAAACACTGTTCTAAATCTCAGTGCTCTCTCCGATGGCAGGCGGCTGGGAAGGTGTCAGGCCTGCCTGGGGGGGCGGCTGCCAGGTCCTAGTGGAGGCCGAGTGCTGCTCCAAACAGAAGCCGCGTGGTGGTTGAAAACACACCCACAGACTCTGCGAGGCCCTTCGGAAGGCAGAGGGAGTCATGTCCCCTCGGGCGTGGGCGGGGCCGAAGGGCGGCTCCAGAAGCACCGAGACAGAGGAGACAGAGGAGACAGAGGGGACAGAGGGGACAGAGGGGACAGAGGGGACAGAGGTGCTTCACGGGAAAGGCCTGGGGCTCTCTCAGCCCCCGGGCTCTAAGACAAGCCAGCCACCCTGTCCTGGGGACGCAGCCCTGCAGAACGGCCCCTGGGGCACAGAACTGAGGCCTCCCGCCGCCACGGCCTGCACCCCCTCGCCGGGCGGCCCCAACAAGGCCTCACTGATGTGGTCCGCCCGACAGCCCCGAGTCCAAAGCACCTCCCCTTCCTGTTCCATAGAAAGCGGGTGGGATGACAAACATCTGTTGTGCATCCCGTGACCCGGCGACCCCCAGGGCCTGGAGCACGGGCCCAAGCTAGACGGGTCAGATGGGGAAGAGCAACCAGGATGGTCTCGGCAACTCGAGTTTGGCCTCATCGCCTCTATCTGGACAGCAGAGGGCGTCCCAAGGGGAAAAAACCAACGGCCTTGCATTCCTGAGAGTATCAGGGCCCCATCCAGTCCTGTCCGACACCCAGGGTTGGCCCCGCCCCATCTGCTGGAACCATCCAAGGTCAGGAAGTCTTTGGCCCTAAGCCACTCTTAAGGCTCCCCCCTCTGCACGCACCCCTTCACTAAGCACCTACTAGGGGCAGCTACTCTCTAGGGCTCTAAAACACACCACGGACTCAATACAAGTGATCCCGCAGTTTCCTGCACAAAAGATTGGATCACCACCCGCTGAGACGCAACTCACGGGAAAGGTGCCGGGAGGTCCCACCACTGGGGACCAGTGCCCAGCCTTTCGCAAACCACAGCGCCCACAGGCCGACCGACACCCCATGGCGCTTCCCATTCTGCCTCGAGCTAACCAGGCTACTACTCCGACCTGTGAACCTCCGAGGCCCTCAGTGCATGTCTGAGGTGCCCGCGTGGGCAGGAAAATTTCAACACAGCGGGGCAAGGCTCGCAGCCTCCGCCCATGAGCTGTCACAGGCCCCTGGTGTTCACCCCAGCTCCCCTATGAGCTGTGTGACCTTTGGCAGTTCTAACCTTTCTATGCCTGTTTCCTCATCCTCAGTAAAATGATGGGAACAGGACCTCAAGTCCTCCTGTGGCACGAACTAGTCAAGCACGCCCATCCGTGCTAACCACAGGCTCGCTCGTGGCCTGGCTCCAAACCGGGACGGCAATAGGAAGCGGTGGCAGGAGATCAGAGGGCAGGGGAGGGAGGAGACGGGGGGCCTGGGGGTCTCCTCTGTCCGACCTGCCTGGTCTGCAAGTGGCTGTGCTCCTAGAGGCTCCACCTCCTCCCCGGCCCGGGGCCTCCCGAACCCCAGCTCCCTGATGTGCCCAAGAGGCTGCTACAGGCCAAAGTGCCTTTGTTGCTGGTGACAGCAACACTGATGACGACACGACTCGCTGAGGGCCTACTGTGTGTCGGAGAAGTGGCCGTGTGATGCTCGAATAGTCTTCAGATCCCCGGTGGAGGAAACAGCACGGAGTCGGGATCCATAACCAAGCCTCGTGGCTCACACTGTGCCCTCCCCCCACTCCTGGCAAGGAGTCCCCGAAAACGAGAAGACCAGCACTGATCACCAGCACCCCCAGCTCTGACCCTGGGACAGCATGGTCCCCAGCCTCGGGTGCTGGCACCAGAGCCGGGGGGCCCCAGGCAGCTTCTGCTCACAGCCTGAGCTTAGAGCTCACTGCTCGTCTCACGTATGTCCACAAACTCTTTGCTCCTTCCCACAGTCCCCTCGCTCCCCAGGGCTCCACCGGGGGCCTGTTAGCCTCGGGCCACCCGGTCCTGGGGGCCCAGGGTAGCCAGCTGGCGCTCAGTAGCACCAGGTGACCGAAGAACGTTCTAGAAGCCAGCAGGCCCCCAGGCCCCCGGGTCAGAGGCAGACGGTCCCACCTGGTAGTACTCGTCGGGCGGCTCGGGTGTGGAGGAGCTCAAGTCCAGCAGGTCGGCGGGGACCCAGGGCAGCAGGATGCACTTCCGGATCAGAGGGTCAGCCTCCCCGTAGGCAAAGTCCCGGGTCACCTCCTCTGCATCGAGACACAGGGCCCATCAGGGGGCAGCGGGAAAGCAGGGCCTGGGCCCGTCCTTCAGGGTGGGTGGGTGTGGCACTTACCGCCCGTGTCCAGGTCCCGCAGGGGCCACAGCAGCGTGTAGGCCACCTGCTGGGGCACGTAGAAGAAGGGTGCGGTGGCGAAGCTGGGCGTGTCCGAGTGTTGGATGCGCGAGCCGAACTCGTCCATGATGTACCACACCGGCACCTTGTCCTCGGCCGTCTGTAGGCGGAGCGCACACAGCAACCGTGTCCGCCCGTCCGTCCGCCTGCCCCTCTGCCAGGGCCCCTCCCACCCTCCACGCCCCCAACTCCCGGAGCCTGGAGCATCTACCGCGCCCCCCAGGCCCCCTAACCGGGACCACCCTGGGCGGACCAGCACAGCGCAGTGTGACTGCTCACGGGGTGTGGGTGCCTGGACCAAGGCACGCAGTCTCATGGCTGCACGGCTGTGGGGCAGGGAGAGGGCAAGGGGCGCTTCGTCTAAGGGGACGTCTAAGCTGAGACCACAAGAAACAACTTCTGTCTCCTTCCACATGAAAAGTGGTGAGGGGCTGCCGCACGCGGGTGGGTCTCTGGTGATGGGCACTGAAGACGTGTGCTCGAGGGACACAACTCTTTGGGTGCGAGCAAACCCTGGCGGCTTTCGGGGGGGATGACAGAACCCGAAGGCACCGGGCCACAGGCAGCCAAGTCACGTCTAGGGGTCTGAGAGAAGGTCATGTCCTGTGAGCTCACGGGCCCCCAGGACCGGGTGGCCTGAGGCTAACAAGCCCCCAGTGGAGCCCTGGGGAGCAAGGGGGCCCTGGGAGGAGAGTGTGCTCCCCTGGGGCAGAGGCCCGGGGCCGGGTCCTGGCTGCCCCTGCTCACCCCGTGCGCCAGCTGGTAGGTCTGGTTGAACCGCCACATCTCCTCCAGCACCAGGTCCTCGGCCTCGGCGCTGGGCAGCTCGCCGTGGAACCCGATGCCCATCAGGTTGGCCATGCGGAGCAGCAGCCCGGGCACCTGCCGCAGCTGCTGGCGCGCGCGCTCCACGCGGCACGTCCAGGCGTGGTCGATGAGGAAGATGCTGCGGGCACGGCCGAGGGCGGGCATGAGGGGCCGGCAGGGGGTCTGCCCCGGGAGATGGGGGGGAGGGAGGAGGGAAGGCCTGCAGCTGTGGCCCGGGGAGCTTCCGCACCCTCTTCCAGTTTCTGCAAAAACCAGTGGGGTCCCTACCTCCTGCCTGGGGGCCGGTGCGAGAGTCAGAGACAAACACACAACCTGCTGATTGCACCAAGTCCTTGCGTTCTTGCTGACAGTTATCATGGATCACTGTCGAAGTGAGTGCCGTCAACTGCACTCGGACCAGCTGGACCGGCCGTGCCCCGCACCTCGCTGCCTGCAGGCCTGGGTGTGAAGGTGCTCAGCAAAAGCAAAGGCCGGGCGGAGCGGGAAGCCAGAGGGCTCTAGCTCTGCTCCCTCACGCAGGCCTGGGACTTCGGGCACTTCCTACGGCACAGTGAGGCCTCTCTTCAAGTCCCCACACATCTGGACCCTGTGGCCCACGCACCCAGTCCCCTAGAAGAGCCCGGGGGTGGGGCCGCCACAGAAGACCAGGCAGGCATTACCCCCCTCAGGCCTGAAGCCACACCTGCGCCCGCCCCTCCGACCCCCCCGCCTGGCAGGGCCACTGGCACACCCTCCAGAGCCCTGCTGGATCGGAAGGCTCCAGCACCCAGGGGTGTGGTCTGCCCACCGGGCAGCACGGCCCTCACCTCCATTCCCCTGGGCGACAGCAAAGGCTCCAGCTCTCGGGCTGGGCGGCAAAACCAGCAGCATTTACCCCACCGGGCTTCCGGCGCCATATGTTTGCACGCTCAACGCAAATGCTCGTGCTTAGAGGTTCTGACCAGAGGAAGCCATGCACACAGCCAAGCTTCCAGGCGGGACAATGCTCGAGAGGGGTGCTGTACGCAGCAGGTGTGGAGAGAGGGTGAAGCTGGCAATCAGGGGGCACTCAGAGCTCCACAGGGAGAAGCCGCCCCTCAGGCGCCTGCCTGGTAGAGGCGCGCGCTCACGGGTGCGGGGGGGCAGTGAGCCTGCAGGTTTGTGAGAGCCTGCGGGCGGATGTGGCTGGCTGCTATCTTCCTTGAGTGGCCACTCCCGTCCCCTAACAGGCTGCTCTGCGGAAGGGGCAGCCGGCCAGACTCTTCCCCAAAGAACTATGGACACAGGGGCCTGGGACCCTGAGAGGCCGGCAAGTCGGCAAGTGTCCTCAAGGGTCCAAGGAAGTTTGACAGACGGGCCTGCGGGCCTGCCGTGGCTGGAGGCAGGAATCCCAGGGTCCGGTCTTGGCTCTCCCCCATCTGCCCCGTGGCCCGGGGCCAGGCCAGGCCTGCTCTGGGCCCTGGTGTCCCCCTGAGGAATCAAGCCGACCACACTGCTCACGGCCTGAGCACAAAGCCCTGGGAGAACCTGTTACAGTTTCTGGGGCTCCCCCTCGCCCCCCGAGACGGATTCAGCAGGCCCAGGGGTGGGTCCTCCAAGTGGTCCGGGCTCGAGAGTCAGGCTGCCTGGAGTTCCACAGCCAGGCTCCCAGCCACCTGTGTGACCTTGGGCAAGTCCTTCCTGTCTCACCGGCAAAACTGGCACACGTCACCCCTCCGCTGTGGGACCCTGGAGATGGTGGGGAAATGCTGGGCAGGCTGCTCTCAGGTCTGTCTGGAGCGTCAGGGGCTGACCCGACCGTGGGGACCGGCTGGAACCTCGGGTGGTCATGAGCGCCCAGGACACGGCAAACACCAGGGCCTGCCGCGGCTGCTTCTCCCCAGAGGGGCCCACGCTGAGCGCCACGGCACAGACTCCAGATGTCAGGCTGGCAGCTCCTACCTGTTGGGGTCGGCCGCCTGGAGCCCGTTCTCGCTGGTCACGATGACCTTGTAGCAGAGCTCGCCACCGGGGTTGGGTTGCTTCTTCCGTGCTTCCCGGGCCTCCTCGCTCTCGCTCTCCTCCTCCACTTCCTGCACTTGCATTATCCCGAACATCTCCCCGGCATCAAAAACCTGGGGCCACAAGCAGGAGTGTTGGCAGGCTCCCTGGGGCCTGAACTCCGCCTTAGGGGCACCACACCCCGGCCTCGGGGCCCAACCCAACCCCTCGGGGAGGCAGGACCTGATACTACCCAACTACCCATCTTCCAGGTGGGGAAACTGAGGCTCCTAGAGATCAGCCAGAACTGCACCTAACCACAGTCACCAGCTACTGCCCAAAGTCCCGCAGCCCGGGAGGGGCTGTGTTTAGAAACGGGGCTGTAGGCACACGGTGGCGGCTGACATAGCCTGGAGCTGGGATCTTGGTAGGCCCAGGGATCTCACGCTAATCCTCCAGCAGGGCAGCAGAGGCGCCCCAGAAGGAAAACAGGTGGCCGAGAGCCTCCCACAGCGGCTCCGCCAGCCCCGCCAAGAAGCGGTCTGGGCCCGTACAGTGTGTGCTCTGCGGCGGGTCTGAGGTGCCCGGTCAGAAAGATAAGGGCCATGCTCCTTGAGTTTCCTTGCCAACCACACGCAGCGGGAGCCGAGCCAGCCGCCCCCACGGCCACACTCCCGCAACCGTGGGTCTGCTACCACTTGGCAAGGGGCCTCAGGGCAGATGCTGGAGCCAAGCCGTGGGACGGTGAACGAGTCACTGAACCATGCCATGCCTCAGTTTCCCCCTCTGTACAACGGGAACAGCAGAACTGATCTCAGAGGGTTGTGGGAAGGATGAAATGATTCAGACATCAAAAGCTCGGAGGAAACTAAGCTCAGCCCGGGACGTGTGAGTGCGCCACCACCACTGCGCCTCTGAGAGCGGCCTCTCCCTGGGGAGGAAGGTATCCTCGGCCTTCCAGGAGAGCTGAGTGTTGAAATCAGCAAAACAGTGCACAGACAGTCCCTGGCACGAGCAGGGACTCAACCAAAGCCAGTTCCCCAAAAGCCACTTCTCAGGACCCTAACAGAAGCAAGCTTCACGCAGATGCAAACCAACTCCCCATTCGGGCACACGCAGCCCCTCTGTGCCAGGCTCCAGGGTGTGAGGGCGAACTACTCCCGATCTTGCTCTGGGAGCCGGCCGCCGACAGTGGAGTAAGGGGGGAAGCCCAGGTCCGTGGTGCTGGGGCCTGTTGGGAGGTGAGCTTTAAAGTGGGGAAAGATCTGAACACGTGGCCGGGGTCAGTGGTGCAAGGACCCCAGGCAGAGGCACAGAAACTGTGGTTAGGGAAGGCTGTGGAACCAGCAGAGCATGCCAGGCTCCCTGAGCGGTCAGAACCGGGGGCGGGGGGTTGGGATGCTACCTGCCCCCCAGGACAGAGCTGCTCAGAGGCCTGGAACTCACACTCTTGAGTTTCCACCTAGAATCCAAATCCCCAGCCCTCATCCCTAAATCATATGGGAGGGAAAGGGGCACAGTGGAGTAACCTGAGGCCTGGGCACAGAGGGTCTGCCTTCCCCCAGCTATGAAATGAGGGGGCCCACGATCCCTCCATGGAGGAAAAGCCCCTAAGAGGTAATGAAGGGGAGCAGCTTTAGCTGGGAAGTTCCTGCGAGGAGGGAGAGTTGGAATTTATTTTAAAACACTCCTCATCCTTTCCAACTGCTTTGAAGCAAGGCACCAGGGTCATTGGCCTTGTGGTGAATTGGGAGGAGCCCCATTCCTGTTGACAGGTGCCCTCCCCCACACCTGGGCCCAGAGCAGCAGCGGCAGGTTTCACTAGGAACAATGGATGCAGGTTTTGGGTCTAGTAAAGTGATGACTCACAGCTCTGCCCATAACCCCTAACGGCAAGGGAGGGTCATGGAAAAATACTGGCTGCCCCCTTGTAGAGCTAGAGCAGCCAAGGCAGAGGGGACGCTGCCCTCTGGTGACTGCCCACCACGCGCTGATACTCGTCTCAGGCCACCCCACCCAATCCCCACTAAGACTGTGGGAGCTGGGGCCCTGTTCCGCCATAGGGCTTTCCAGATGGAGACTCCAGCTCATAATGACCAGTGTTGCCCGAATGAGGGTTTACTGCCCAGAGACTGGTTAGGCCCAGGGGTTCCCACAGTGTGCCTTTCACCCAGAATGAGGGCCTTCTTATCCTCGCTAACAAATGGGGGGGTGGGTTCCCAGCACATGCCTGGGACCAGAGCCAAGGGCTCAGGAAACACAGGAAAAAATTCCACTCAGGTGGAATGGAGGGCAAGTCATACAGGGGAAGGAAATTCAGAAGAGGTAGGGATGTACTGAGTGCCACTGGTGTCTTTTTTATAGCAACCATGGGTTTGGAGCAAGAAGGTACCCCGTGAACCCTGATTTAAAACAGAAACCTGGCTGAGAAGGTGGGCTCTGTCAAGCGGCTGGGCTGGGCTGATTACCTCTTCCTGGCTGTAGGGCCCCACTTCATGCCCTGCCCCAGTCTGTCTAGGCCCCCACCCCAGAAAAGCGTTGTCCCAGCTAAGAAGTCCTCCCCAACGGATCTGTGAATGTGCTCTGGCTTCAGCAACTGGGCAAACGACCCAAAACAAGGGCCCCCTCATTGGCCAGTATCCACGGGGTGCCCCACTGGAGGGCCAGGCTAGAGAAGGCTGGTGGGCGCAAGGGAGCCGTCCCTGCAAAAGGGAAGAGAATCTAGAAGCATGGGAACCCTTTTATTTACATTTGTCTCTCACCACCTATTTTCTTTCATCTGCAAAAATGAGGGTGACCAGGGACCAAATCAAATGAGAGACAAGAAAGAATTCTGTGACCCGATCGGGCTCTCTGCACAGCGGGGAGCCTGCTTCTCCCGCTACCATTTCCTCTGCTTGTGTTCCCTCTCTCGCTGTGTTTCTCTCTGTCAAATAAATAAAATCTTCAGGAAAAAAAAAAAAAAAATTCTGTGACCCGAACAGTTAAAGCCACACAAACTCATAGGACATCTACTCTCCCAGCAGCCGGCAGTGGCTGAGAGCAAGGGACAGGTTCCCGAGTCCGACAGACTTTGGGAGACTCACTTCCTCTTCCTGTGACTCAGTTTTTTCAAGCACATACTGGGGATGATAAAGCTGGGGAGCGCAGATGCGCGGAGAAGTCAGGACAGGTCCCGACACACAGGGGGAGCCGCACACACTGCCCGGCCCGGCCCCAGGCGCTGGCAGAACCGGGGCCACAGGTACTGGGCTCTTGCTGCCACTCTTCGGCCCCAAACTCTAGATGCTCCCAAGCCGCCGAGGAGGCGACGTCAAAGTCGGTCATCAGGGCATTCGCGCTCTTCACCAGCAATCCTCGGTCCGTCTCTCCCGCCCGGGAAGCGTCGCAACACGGACACGCCCCCGGGGCGTCGCACCCGGCCTGCCCACGCCGGCAGAGGCTTCTCCCGCCCGGGAAGGCGCGGGCTCCACTTCTCCCCGGGACACGCTCCCAGCCCCGTGCGCACGGGTCCTGCCGGGGGCCGCCGGCCGCCCCCCAGCGCACCTGGCCCGGCCTCCCCGCGCCGCACCCCGGCGGCTCTCGGCCAGGGGGCCCGCCCGCAGCCACACCCTTCCCGGTAGAGGGGGCCAGCGCCCCCCGCGCCCCGGCCCTCCCGGCCGGCGCCTCGCCCTCCCGCGTCGCCCGAGCCCGCACCTCGTGCTCCAGCTTGTGCAGGAGGCGGCCCCAGTACCGCTCGGGGACCCCGGACGCGCGCAGCGCCGGGCCGTGCAGCGCCGCGAACTCGGCCCGGGCCAGCGCGTCCTCCTCCGGAGTCGGGCCCGGGTCGCGGCGCTCGGCAGGCGGGTTCTCGGACCCCGCGACGGCGTCCATGGCGGCCGCACCAGCGCCAGCGCCGAGTCCCACTCTGCCGCAGCCCGCGGGCCCGGCCCTCCCGACTCGGCCCGCCCCGCCCTCCTCCCGGGCTCCCCGCGGCCCCCGCCCACCGTCCGCCCGCCCGCCCGGCGCCGGCTCGCGCGGGCCGCCGGGAGTCAGGCTCCGGGAGCCGGACCCGGAGCCCGGGCGCCGGGCCGGCCGAGGGGCGCGTGCGCGAGTGCGTGAACGCGCGGGCCTGCGCGGGGGGTGCGCGGGCGGGCGGCGCGTTGGGGGGCTTGGCGCTGCTGGCGTGTGCGCACGCGCGCCGGCTGGGGGCGGTGCTTTCTCTTGAGCCCCGCTGCTGCCCCGGGGGATGCCGGGAGCTAGGCTGGGCGGCGTCCACGCGGTCGGAATCAGTGGACACTCCACACGCTGTCAGGAAAAGGAACCCAAGGCTTGGAGACGGGGTTGTACGCGGCACGGACTCCCCTTTGACGCCTTACAGACCCCGGGGGTGGGACGGGATCTCCGAATCTTCTGAATGGTTCACCAAATTTAGGTGCTACGGAGAAGTGTGCCTCTCGATGTAAATTTATTCAGTTAAGCCCAGTGGTGGTTCTTGTACGTGGAGGTGTTGCAAAGGCATTTCTAAGTACGATTAGCAGAATTTCAAAAATCATGCTTTGAACGTTCTGTTTTTTCAAGGTGTCTCGAGTTTCATCATCGTGTTTGCAACTTTGCAACCGTTGTAATTTCCTAAAAACCCCAAAAGCTGATTTTTGGGGGGGGGGTGCTTCGGTTACTGAATACTTTGATTAAAAGTTTTAAGTTGTGTTTGGATAAAATGCACTGTTTCTGGGGACTTGTTCATGCCACTGGGACACATAACGTTGGTGTGCAAAGGTTCACACTTCCAAAGCACAGTTGGTGAGGGGCACGGGGAAAAAATTCCTGCCATGCGAAAGTACTTTTATGTATCAGCTTTTTTTTTTTTAAGATTTTATTTATTTATTTGACAGAGAGATCACAAGTAGGCAGAGAGGCAGGCAGAGAAAGGGGGGAAGCAGGCTCCCTGCTGAGCAGAGAGCCCGATGCGGGGCTCGATCCCAGGACCCTGAGATCATGACCTCAGCCCAAGGCAGAGGCTTTAACCTACTGAGCCACCCAGAACCGAATTTTAAATAAAACATGGACTCCATTTCTATAAGTGCCTTGCTCCTAAGAAGACATACTGCCCCATCAGAGCAAAATACAAATAAAAAACTTCTGCCATACAAGGACCAATTGGCTGCAGACTTGTCTGCAGAGCAAAGTGGTCCCAGAGCAGGACCACTCAGCCTGTTTCCCACACACATCTCATGCTTACCTACCCTGTAATTTTCCCCAAGGCCTCATGAACCTTGTAGGGTATAGAATAGTGCCCGAATCAGGTGGTAGATAGATGGGGCCGCAGGACCTCCCCATGAAGTTACAGTACATAAAGATATTATATTGTAACTCGGTAAGCATTATTATCCATTTCACTGACCTGAGCATCACGAAGAACAACTATGTGATACTATTTATCATGCGCTATAGTCTTGTGCCTATGTAGATGGCATATGTCATACTTACAATACTTATTTTATTATGAGCAACTATCAGTATGTTGCACTAGCTGGAAACCTACTTGTCCCCTTTGATAGCTCCACCCTTCTCCCCTCTATCAGCCTGCAGTTTATCCACACCCAGTAAATCCAACTGGGACTGGCTTCAGGGTAAAGGGTATTTATTGGCTCACACCGTGTCATGCACTGAATGTTTATATCTCCGCAAATTCATATGTTAAAGTCCTAACCCTCATTGTGACCGTGTTTGGAGAAAGAGCCTG